>CM046065.1:7921940-8669277 GCA_025215515.1 Schistosoma japonicum | reverse complement strand
GCTTGAACCAGTCAAAAAACCTGACGATGACTATTTGACTTATGCCAGCCTTGTGAATTCCCAAGGTGAGCAATTCCGACTGTCCGAGATGACTGCAAATCAGTTTAAATGTCTTGTATTTGTTTGCGGTCTAAAGTCGCCAGCAGATGCTGATGTCCGCACCACCATATTTACTAGAATCGAAGCTGATCCTCATATAACCCTACAGTCTGTTTCTGAGGAATGTCAGCGTATTGTAAACCTGAAACATAACACCCAGATGGTGAAGTGTCATGACTCCGTTGAAATTAATGTCTTGCATGAGTCCACATTACAGAAGCGAATTGTTACGAATGATTAAGTGAAGCATCGAACGGATCGGAGGTTACGATGCTGGCGTTGCAGTGATTATCACATTCCCAGAGTTTGTCGTTTTAAGAAGAACAATAGCTTTAAATGTGGTAAAAAGGGTCATGTCCAAAAGTGCTGCAAGTTTACAGTGAAGAAAAATATCCGTTCTGGTGAATGCCGAAAGTTTAATAATGTGAATAAGTGTCAAGATATCTCACGAAATTCTAATGTTACTCTGCAGACACGAGGAGTGAATTTATGTGCAAAGAGAAAATTTGTGACACTTTATCACGGTAGTAATCCTATCAAGTTATAGGTGGATACTGGGTCGGATATTACTATGATTTCAGAAGCAACATGTTTAAAAATTGGAAGACCGGAACGGCTTCCTACGTCGCATAAATCCAAAAGTGCTACTGGAGAAGATATAATTCTCCTTGGTGAAGTTTTATTGAATCTTACTTTTTGTGGTACGTCTGAATTTGGTAAACGCTATGTTTCGAAAAACTGTGAATCTGATTTCCTGGGCATAGATTGGATCGGGAAACTCGGATTTTGGGATACGCCAATCAACTCTGTCTGTTGTAACGTTACAAATATATCCGCACAGAAAGCCATCGGGAATGAGTACAGCTTAGACTGCATAAAACAGTTTCAGAAAGAATTCCCCGATTATTTTGGAAACCAGTTAAAAGGGGAAGGAGAGCCTGTCAATGATGAGGAAGCCTTGCAACAATTTATTTCATATAGAGCAACGCCAAGCCTTAATAGAAAATATGGGAAGTCTCCAGCTGAGATTATGTTTGGCCGACATATGAGGACATTTTTTGATATTGTGCACCCTAGAGACAAAGTCAAGGTGACATCAAATAATGGTGGGAATGATTATAAAAGAACTCGTGATTTCAACGTCGGTGACAGTGTCCATGCCTGTGATTACAGGCCTAATAGGCCAAAATGGATCAATGGGACAATTGTTGCTAGGATAGGCAAAGTGGTATATGAAGTAAGGGTGGGTGACATGGTGATAATACGACATATTAATCAACTGAGACATAAAAGAGATAATGATGGCCCACCCTCGAAAAGTAGAATTCCCATGGAAATCGTGTATGATACATTTGATATACCACTACCTACGTCATCACCTATGCGTCAACATATGAAAAGAAATGAAGGTCAGAATGAAGCGAAGTGTAGACCGCATAGGCTGCGTGGACAGAGAGAGCTATTGCAAATTGATCCAAAAGCCAAGTCCTACACTAAAGAAGGGAGGTGACATATCTGGAAGAAGATATGTGATTGGTTAATACAGTGTGACAGACATATGAGTCAATGGCTAGACCTTGTATATTATTGTTGTTGTAATACATGCGTGTGAGTGACTAGTTGGCTTCTTGATAAATCAGTAGGATTATTGTGTCTGAGTAATAGATTAAGGCAAGGCTGGGTGCTAGCTGTAGAATATAGCGTTGCAGATAACAAGATCGATAATATCGGCCATCCCTATTCAGATACAACACCTTAATGGTGCTAAACGAATTTTATTGACTAAATATAATCATTTCTTTTATTATTCAATCAGAAACTATCCTCACGAGATAAGCTCTGAGATTTTTGTTACGCTTTTGTACACTTTTTCTTGGGACTTTTGCAGGAAGTGTTCATATTTAAACTATTTACTACGGGGAAATCAACAGTTTCAGTAACTAAATGATTTAGTCTTAAACATGAATTACGAAGTTTCCAAGCATAATTTGCAATTACTACAAGAACATAAACCCAAAGATTTTCACTCTGTAATATATCTCGCATCAGTCGTCAATACCATCACCAACTGCATTATTTTGCTTCGCTTTAAGTTCTGGTGCTACGCGCTATCTATCACTGCATTACCGCTAGATTCAACAATTCACTAACAAGCACAATTATGTATTTTCAATCAGTGCATGTATATACATACATATTATGGTTATATATATAGGAGTACTAAAATAAAAGAGAAACAACAAACTGAAAAACAAAACATTACAGTTTGCCTTATTTACATTTTTCTCACTGATTGATTTTTCTAGTCATTTTGAAATATCAAAGTGAACCAATTGATTATACTAAACACACGCTCATTTGCATCATATGCATTTGAACAAGGATGTACATTTAATAATGAAAAAAACCAATATTAAAACAGTGATAATACCATTAACTATTTTGTTGAATAGAAGTACATAGGGAAGAAATAAAGGTGTTAGTAGCAACAATAATGATTATAATGACAGTAGACGTAATATTCGTATTAATACAGAAACTAGGCCAACGAGTGACGTGGATGCATTCAGTTATTTTAAACTGTTTGTGGATTTCCTTTACCTAAATCTATAAATACAGATGAACAGATATAAGTTAATGACAAATACAGTGTACTTTATGTTAATTTACACATTTACAAAACTTTGAGTCACAATATGCTTGTGTGCATGCTAATAATAATAATACGTCCCTACACCATAATACATGGGATGGAACTCGAACCAATTTGGTTTAACGGTTTTTAGTCTATAGGTTAACGTTAACAATTAGGCGTAAGCACCGCTCATAAGCAAACAGTTATTGGAGTCAGTATTATCAAACCCACAAGACTGAACGTTGTACACAAAATAAACTATGGGAAATATTGTATCCGACAAATCGACTGGCCTCTTCGTTTATACGAACTTCAGTCACCTATCATGACATTAATACATGTAGACAATTAGGGACGTATATGACTAGGAAAACTTGATTTGCGACAGAGGAAGAAACAAAAATGAAATAGTTTTTGAGAGCTTGGTACTCAGGTCAATCAGCAGTCAATAAACATGTTCGACTAATCAAGCAATTACAGAAATCACAAACAGCCATAAGGCTATAAATCGCATCAAGAGAAAAGAGGGGGGTCGAAAATAAACGTGCAAAAAAGGAAAAGCGTAAACAACAATCAACCGAAGTCAAAATTGACATAAGAAACTGGTTCCCATAGTTATATCAGAGGTCCATGTAATTGAAGCTGTCCATAATGACGATAAAAGGTAAAATTACAATCGAAATTTAGTGTCGCCGTTGTATTCTGAGGGCGAAAATAATGAGATTCTGTGTCCTAAAATACTAATAACCATTTAGGTTCAGTCTAAATGTGATTTTAACTACAGACTGATAATCAACAGTAGACTTTAATAGAGGCTCTATTGAATTTACTTAGTCAGTTAACTGCAATGTAAATGAAAGTTACACTAAACTAAACGATTTCTGAATGCTGATTTACTGAAGTGTTCTAAATTACAACGAAAAGGCCGTCCAATGTATTTGTTATCGTCAGTAATTTTCTTAAGTTAGAATTTTCTCGATACGAAATTAGGGTTAACAAAGTCTTTTTTTACTTTACTCACTAGCATGAACACGTTTTACATGACCCTCTAGGTATTTTTTCAATCGAAAAGTCTTCGGACAATGTGGACATTGGAATTTATGATCTAAAATTTAAATGAAACAATGAATAAATCTACGAAAAAAGTTGTAATTTTTCTAACACTACTCAAGGTATGAAAAACTAACTATTAAGTTTATTGTATCATAAAGCTCAGTGGAGAAAAAGTTTATCGCTCTGGAAGCGTTTGAAAAGCATGTCAATAGGAAATTTCCAAAGGAAACAAGAACTAGCTATTTCTCTGTAATTTACCTTAATTTTTCTATTAATTGTAAAATCGGCTGATTTGTGATTAGTTGCTCTCACTTCTAATTTGCTGATTTTCCTGTGGCAATGTCGTTATCATTAGTATATATGCAGAGGTCACATAAAGTATAACTGAATCTTCTACTGACCACTTCCCGGTTCCTCTTCTTTCTAGAGTTGGCAAGGAGGAACTGGGTGGCGTTTCGTGGCACACTTAGTTGTCTGTCTCCATCTCGTCCGCGTAAACACAGTTCCGTGTTAGCGATATCTCAGAGTTGTGGATCTTAATCTGAACGGAACTCCGAGATACCAATGAGTTGAATTTTTCCATGTATGTTTTAATCAACATTATCATGAAGTCAGTTAGGAATACTTTGAACACAATACTTTTCGTCTTACAATTTAGACTTTTAATACTGAAGCTGTTAAAGCTATGCAATCACATTTACATTGATGAGCTAGTTTCCTAATATTTTAATATTTTTAACATGACTAATAAATACACAGGTAATTTATACCATGCTGTTACCTTTTCTGGTGGTGGTAGATAATATTTTACAGAATAAGATCAACCACTTTACGAAACTGGTAGATTTCTAAAGATTATTTACGGGTATGTATCGACAACATACTCAAAGCAGTTTACCTTAAATCAATTATGAGAATCAATATTTACTTAAAATATCGTATCACAACTGATAAATTATAGTTTAACTGATTCAACAACATGCATAATAAACATTCACGTTCGTATACCCTATTTACAAATATGTTACTAAATCCTACCATCTGGAAACTTTGTAAAAGTTCAAAAATATCCAAATCAGAACCTGACTTTTTGTATAAATGGATTGGTTGAATATCCAAACCATAACTAGTCACATTTTATAGGAGATACCATAAGTATTCTTAGGATAATGCCTAAATTATGTAACAAATTTTATAATTGACTGTTCTAGGACGTTTAGAGTTCAGAAAGCGCAACTCACTATCACAAACATTTAGTGTCCAGATGAGATAATTTGTAAAGAGTTTTGACAGTCCTCAATTTTCTCAGGAGTCAAGAGAAATGTAGAAAATACTTCAATGAATGGAAGTTTTCTGTAAACAAAAAAAATATAGAATGACTGATTGTCCATTCCTCTATGTGGTTGGATAATCGTAGAATTCTCCACAAAGTTGAACTTTTTTGAAGCTCTTATAAACTTAAAGTCGCCTATAATCTTGTAAATTCTATTATTTTCTGTACATAATCTAACCAAAGAAGTTAAGCTTCTACATGTTCATATCTAGTTTTCTGTACGAAGTTCAAGACCAGATAATTTTTAGGGAATAAGAAATTTCTGTTAGTGTTGAAAACACTTTAGCCTGCAAAACGTATCGAAAAACCGCTGAAACGCATGAGTTAATACTTACGAATTATACACTAACCTTTATGAACAATATTTGAATGGTAACGTAATGCACAATGTGAATTGAATGAACGACCGCATAGTTCACATTTTAGTAAATTGCCTACGAGGGAGAAAATATGATGCATACAAAAATAGTTGACAAACAATCACTTTATATTCAACACTGTGCTTCTAATATGGAGATAAAACGATTACAACAAGTACTTGAATGCACATAGTAACAATTATCCTTTATGTAATAGGATAGGTTTTCGACCTTGTAAGTAACGTATAGTAGAGTGTTTGTGTATTGGGCTTAACATGAACAAACTCCAGAAACAATAAGATCTCACTTTATCAAGTGGTAGTGACATATTGCCTATATTCGTAATTGTTCAACGAGAACAACGTATCAAATCTGAGTGAACAAGGTATTATGACCTACATATTTCGCGTTTTTTTTGTACTTGCAATTTCTCTACTCGTGACTGCACATCATAGTGTTAATATAAGGAATACGTGTCGTATATGACTTAACTGGTCCTTGATCGTCTGTCGGATTATCATATATTTAAGGCTAGGGACTAGCTTTTATGCTACTGAATTATCTAAGCACTTGGCTCTAAAGAACACTTTATCTTTAACAAGTAGTCAAAGTTAAGAATATACCAACCACTCATATTCTGTTTATTTTAGACAGATTTTGTTGTAATTGAGGCGTCTTCGAACTACGGCTGTCCGCACCAACCACAGTTTCTGTTTTTTTTCTCGATTGATTTTAATAAAAAATTAACGATAGAAAAATATATTGAATGAATATTGGTATACATCGAAATATCATCAAGTTAGTAGGTTAAATATTCATAGTGAATCATATAATGACTTTTATTATATTTTGATATTAGCCAGAAAATCAAATTATATCATGATGTTACGTAGGTATTGTGTTTTAATATTTCTGATCAAGAACACTATACAAAAATATCAAGATATGCAATCATACACTTCTTCCAGCTACATAAATATAATGATAGTATTGTAACTCTGTTTATACAGTACGATACATTTGAGTATAGAAATTTCAGTGGCACAAAAAGTGAAAATTTCGTTTATAAGCAATCACCCTATAATTATTCACAAATTCTGCTTAAAATGTTGTTAGAAAAGTGAATAAGCTTTCATTCTTACTCATTCGTAAATGTCGATGACCAGTTTTGCTATTAAAATGAGTCTTTCATCGTTGAATAAACACGTGATGTATGAGTTTTAGACTAGTAGGATCATGTTTCTTAAGACAATTGAAGAGAAAAAAATATGTAAGAACCATCGTAGTGGTACGTTTTGGGTTTCTCAGTAATTAGGCTCATGATTAGTTGTAATGATTTTATGAAAACGCGTAAGTACACACAGTTTATAGACACAATTACTACATTAAAATAAATCGAAGATAGGCAATAGATGTACATTCGAATAAAACAAGAGAACAGAAGTTTCAGCAGCCGTTTACTGTCCAATGATTATTTAAGGGAAATAAATGTTGAATGAAAAACGTAGCTACTATACAAAACCACATAAATCTAACCTTCATGAACAATTGTGATATGTTCTTTTAAATACCATCGAGATGCAAATTTCTTATTGCAATGATTACATGATATTTTGATGCCTAGCGGAACAGGAGAGTAAAGAGAAATCAACATACAATGATGGGCTTACTTTTCACTATATGAAATTAACAGAGGAAAATGTTTAAGTGTTGACCAATACATAAAAATCATTAAGGAATTATATTCTAAATGTAATGAATACTACTATGACTACTGAGATAAAGGGTTCTTGTGAAGAGTGTACAAATTAAAGTCAAGTTCCGATACGGTTTGGTATAGAAACATAGTACGAGTAACTTTTATTTTAGTTTGAGGCCCCATAAAAGTTAGAATACCTCATGACCGCGCCTAAGATCGAAGCCAAGACATTCTGCTTTTAAGACGAGTACAACAATCGATAGATGAAAACATAAAAATATAATATAACTGAAGGATAACGTCTAATAAGGTAGTATTATTGATCCAGACAACCGAATGAATTGGAATTAAAAACGACCATAAGTCTGAAGGACAGCTTCTTACGTAATAATATATCATATTTATATAACAAAATGTTAAGCACAAAACAATGACTGAAAGTCACAAATGATTGGATGATGTGATTAATGTAGGTCACTCATTCTTCAGTCAATTAAGACATCTGTTTCCACCCGTCATAACAATTATTCGAATACCAAATAGCGTTAGTCTAGTGCTTTCATTTAGGATAACTACTAATCATCCTCAGTTAGTAAGCTTTCAATACAATGCTTTTCTAAATTCTGTACTGATACAAACAGCTAATCAATGTGAGCCTTCCCAACTCAAAATCTGAAGACGCTGTTTGAAAATTTTTGTCTGCATGATTAATAAATAGGCATTATAATTTAAACTAAATTGAATTATAATTACACAAAATATGTATAGAAAGTATAAACAGATAAAATAATCATATTTAACTTACCTTTATGAACACATTCTTCATGTATTATCAGAGTATGTCTTTGGGTGAACACTTTATTACAGTAATGACACTGAAATCCCAAGCCTAATTAAATAAAAATACATATATCAAGAAGAGAAGATAAAAAATTTATTTAAGAATACCAACAAATGATTAAGTGTGCTAACTACTCAATATAAAAAAGCAGTGATAGACAAGTAATACGAGTAAACTTCTTATTGAGTCCGAAGAACCAGTGAGTTGTTGGATAAACAATTAGGTTTCCTGTTAATAGGATGTAGGTTCGAACACTATTTGATGACAGGTAGTCGTTTCATTAAACATGAACACATCAGGATGTTTCGTTATGTTGTAGACAGTTATTTTGGATTTGATTTTAATTTCTACTACTACACGATCTGAATACCTTCGTTGGATAATTTAAAATGTTGTTAGATCAGGCAGCGAAAACCACCCAACTGTTTCGCATCAAAATAAAAAATTTAAAACACGGAGATTTCGATTGACTGTGTTTCCTTTTAATATTTACGCTCACGGACATTCAGGATTCCACTACCAGCTGCAATGTATATATATTAAGACTTGCGAGCAAATGACCATATCGAGGAAATTCGCCAAGGACCTGCATCTTTTAACACAGACTAATCAAAATTTAGTCCCTTACGAATAAACATGTTATCTGCGAAGATAAGCTATAATCGTTATAGGATTGTCTGTTGTTGAATGCTATCCATTATTTCTTTTTGCATCAACACTTTTACTTCAGGTTGAAAAGACAGATGATTACTACTATATTTCATACAAAGTGTCTAAAAATCTAGTAAGGAAACATGTACTTAGGTATTGATTAAAAGAATAATGACACTGACTCCTCTATAGTCGTATGATTTTATTAAATAGTAGTCACCGTTTATAAAGATATTAGTGGCCAAACAAAATAATTTACCATGGAGAAAGTATAGATTTCGGCAAGTCACTTGAACTACTTCGCTGACTTAAGTCAGCTGTAAATAAAGAATAACATACTTTCAAAATACATATGAATAAACAAATGACCTATTTTTCACTTTAAAAAATAACTTAGGTCTATCACAGTAAGTGAAATCAGCTGTAAACAATTAAATTCCGACCTATAGAAAAGTAACAAACTATTGTTAGGCTAGTTTACATCTCAGTATCGCATAACTGTGACTGTAAGCAACTAAATCTATGAAATTCTGCCAATTAGTCCTAGTGAAAAATAAAGATACTGGATATAATCTTCCCATAAATATACAACAATGAAAGGTTTCAAACGGAAAACAGAAAGAATTTTCGAAACTTCGTAGTTACTAATATTATACCGAAAAACATTAGTCCATGGTGAGAACTATGCTCTAGTGAACAGTTTGTTCTTTGCATTCTAACAGTTGCATAACTTTTAATTAACATGATAAAGCACAACTCTGCTATTAGTAGACTGATATTAAGTAGTGTATTTATTGCTGGATTACCTTACTCCATAGATTTAATGGAATCCAAGCTATCAATTTGTAATGTAGCTACTGATTGACAACGTGTGACCTAATCCATTGTCGGATAGTTGAAGGGAGTCGGCAGCAAACGGCTAATTGGAGCTTATCAGCCATAGCAAGATGGATCCCAAGTCCTAAAGGAAAGGATATTCCCTCCCACAGACATACAACATTACATCACCAAATGTAGCGCAAACAGACGTTATTACTGATTGATCTCCTGTAAGACTAAAAGACCTATTCTACTCACATATTTTAATTGTATATAATTTCTCACTTAAAATGGTGGATAAATTTATACAAACAAATATTAAGATGAAACATAAAGTAATATACCTTTATGCACTAGATTTATATGATTTTTAAGTGAGCTAGTTGACTTAAATCCATCTCCACATTCATCGCATTGGATTAAAATTCCTGTGTATTACACGTAGAAATAGACATTAGTGTGATAAATTAACGAATTCGAAATGAACAAAATACAGTTAATTCTATTATGCCTATCATTATATAAAGTTATTTAACTTCAGACAAACAACAAACACATATAAATAAGTAACAGTTTTAAGTCTAGGTATTCGATAGTCAACAACCACATTAGCTTGTTCAGTCTCATTTCTAAAGTTGTAGTGCGAAATCACACTAAGTTTACCACACTTTTTCATGAATTTGAAATCGAGATAAGCCAAAAACGATAGGAAATAACAGCATGATGTCAAGTGCTTTCCTATTAATTTTGATTTTCCTTATGTTGGGACGGTTCACAGAAAAGTCAACGAGGCCTCCAGAACCCCTTAAAGAGCCCAAGACAATCAATCCAACCACTGATCGATAGAACTTTCCAGAATCTCGACGTGGTGTGTTCTGGATTGGGTAATGACCGGAAATTCTTGGTTCAAATAGGATATATTATAATGATGATTTCATTATCTCAGAAAACTGTAAATGTTCGGATATTTTGTACATACCTCCCACTTACTGAAATAAAGATTCCTGCAGAAATTACTTTTCGGTTACTCCAAATAAACACTCAACAAGAAAAACTAAACAGATATTAAGAATTTCAGAGGATTATATATATATATATATATATATATATATATATATATATATATATATATATAGACTTTATATCCAAGACATTATATACACATTCACTACTATACACTTGATTATACAAGCAAGATAGTTAGTTTGCACGTAGGCAGTAGTAAATACAACTCCTTACTGAAAACGGAATCGAAATTGTACAGTCAGTTAACACTTAAGAATAATTCGCATAAGATCTTTTAGTGAAAAACAGTTCAAATATTTAATTTAATCAAAAGCAGTGATCAATACATGATCTTAGAGTTTATAGTGTTGAAAACTATTTGTTCTACACAGACAGTAATACTACTTAAAACGCACTTTGTAATGAATTACATAGATAAATTCTGAGAACAGTCTGTCTTGCTAGCAATAGGATTGAGCATAGAATGTGAGTAATGACTTTCTAATGTACAAATTAATGAAATAGCTAGCCTGATTTTTAGCCATTTTCACGTTCAGTTTGTGTTTCCCATTTACTAAGATGCTAAATTTTATCGGTTCGTTGTTCATTTTAGTACGCTATTTGTGACACTTCCAGGGGCGCTCTCTTATTTGTATATATATGCAAGAGTTAAGTGTTTGTTATCTGTCTGACAAGCTGACTGTAGAAATCAACGCGTCTTACTGACGTTGGACTTCTTCCTTTAGTTAGCTGGGTTGAGACGCAGAGGAATAGCTTGGCTTTCCTGTTGTTGTGTCGCTGGTCATACGTTCGTTAGCATGTATCGAGGTATCATCTTAATTTGCAAACCCTAGCTTGTATATGCTTAACCACTGTCAACTTCGACGCATGATGATGGAGGGAAGGTGGAAGTGATAAAAAAAACGTAGTATCTGTCCATGAATTCGTAGACTCTCAGTTTGACCAACGTTGCTAGATGCAGACCACCTATTTGAAGTCCACTTAGTTTTCATAGCCAATGGTTGGAAGCGTTCGGTAAACTGGATCACAAAACTGGCTTTTGGCTTTTACATATCAACTAATTTTAAAATAACGCATCATTTGCATTGACGCCCTTTGATTCGAATCTAGATGTTAACAAGAAAGTAAAGATCTTAACATTTACAAAGCATTACGGTATATACACTAACCTAGAATAGGTATCTGAACTCATAACTTTATGACAGGAAACACAAGTTGATTCGGCATCATGATAGTTTATCTAATGGTCGAGGAGAAATTGCTAGCCCTTTTATAAATTTTTTTTCATGCATTTTAATCAATCATGTACGTAAACATCAAGCAACAAAAACAATGGAGCTATATTCTGCTACTCAAAAACAAATTTACCTTCATGAATAACTTTTACATGTTCACTTAAGTAGGACTTTGTCTTGAATTTCTTTTCACAATGATCACATGCAAATTTTTCCCCTAAATGTAAAAAAACCGAGATGACAATACAAATTTTTGATAGAGATCGAATTAAAACACAATAGTTAACTATGGAATTGAACAAAATAAAACATATGTGAAGGATATAAGATTGGAAAACTTACGAAAGAATTTCAATAAGTCTAATAGTGAGTTAATTTCTGTTATGATCAGCAATACATCCTAACTGCAACATATACAAAGCAGGTCACTGAAAGATAGAACTGCTATTCTTCCAATTAATACTTGACATAGATTTAACTATGATCAAATTCAAAGCATAGTTTCACAGAATGACCTCAGATAGGTAGTCATTAGAAACAGATAAACACTGAACAACTGCTTCGTGAACACTACTGAGGAATCTTATACTAGGACACAACAACTATCCAGTGATTCCAGTACAGTGAACTTTAACAAACCGGAACTTTTATTATTGGGCATTGTGGAGAATGTTGAATTTGAAGTTTAATAACACGGATTATTCAAAGCTTTCTAGTTTTTAACAGTTATCTAGCTGAGGTTAATCTGTATGTAATATGAAACTGTAGTTCAACATTCTTTACAACATTAATTAATAACAATTTAATCGTATTTACTAGTGACTGAATTCGGAAAATACTTTTGATGCTTCAATGAGGTGTAACCAGTAGAGTTCAACCATGTCGGAAGTGTAGCAGTTACTCACCATTGGCAATGGATGATACCACGCAATATACGAAATGACTAAAAAGTACGATTAATTTTCAAATAGATTTATACAGATTATTTAATAATAGTAATCAAATAACTTATCGTCCACCTATTTGTTATCATACAATAACAACACAGTGAAGTATTGACAAACAAAACAACAGCACCCGTCAAGTATTTAAGACAACTTAACATCGAACTAATGTTCTTAAGAGAACATACATAAAAATTCTAATTTGTGCTGCAGTACATCATTCAAGTATTTTGTATTTATAATCACGAAATACTCATTAAAGAATTCAGTAGTCATATAACATAACCGATTTTAATTCAACTGGAAATACAGTACTTGTTAGCTGTCTTTAAACGAATTGTTGTTAAGTTAACTTTAAAACAAACTGAAATCTACAGTGCAAAATAACTGAGAATGTCACCTAAATACATAATTATATGAGGATACCATAGAATAAAGTAATTAAATTGATTTGCGAATACCTACGCCAAGGTGAAGTACCACATACTGATGCAATTTACTCAAGCATTAAAGAAATACATCACTTAAAAACATCTTAATTTGTGTATCACAAGTAAGTAATTAACCACAGAATGTCCTCATAATTGATATAACGTTTAACACAGAGAATATATTTAACCCTCACATATATTACAGCATAACATATTAAGAATTTGATGTACACAACTGAAAGTAAACAACCAATAAGTCATATCGGTAGACGATTTAATTATTTATTAAGGCGAAAAATGCAGGCACTAGTATTTTTCATACAGGAAAAGTGTTAAATGATTGAAGGCAGTCGGTAGAAAACCCTGGATTTGGATTACGTGCTAGTCGGAGCTGTTCAGTAATCAGTATTTGTAATCTCGCGGAAGCTGATGCTTTTGGTGAGATTCGAGATCAAGTTACCCGGCTTCATAATTAGAGAAGTGGTTGACCTCGTATAAGGCTAGGATGGTCAGGCTGATTGATAATTGAATAGTGAGCAATTCTATGTTTATCTAGTACTTGGTGCCGATCGAATTCTATAGATAAAGTTGTATAATACACAATCATATGGCATGATAGACTGCATTCGATCAGCTCTAAAGAGCTATAGAAACATAACACTGGTCACCATTTACAGATCAAGCAACATCAAAAAGCATTAAAATCTAACAGGAGAAACAGGAACCATTTAATTCTAATAACAAGTTAAGTCGAAGAATTTAACTAGTTACAATCGTTAAATTTCTGAAAGTGGTACACTTTACGAGCTGCAGGTAGTTGGAGAATTAGTCGGGAGCGTACAGTGATAAGGTGTTTTCATCAATTTAAAATTCCTTTGAAATGGGAACCCTAACCCCACACGGGACTGAACTAAACATATTCTTATATTGTTACGACTATGTTAACTTTCGATTACTTAGAATGTAAACTATTCTCTATAAGCCACTCCAAAAAAAAACAAAAATTGTGATTGGTGAAACTTAACCGATCTAGAAGTTACTTATTTTGGCATAGATAGAATTGGATAAATTTTGTGTTATGTCACAAAATAACTTGAGTTGTAAACTTGTACAACTGGATTACAACTTCATGGTCAGAAATTAAACTGCTCGCGCGAGGCTTAAAAGTCTTGGGTTCGATCAAGTACAGTCGTCGGTGAAAACTATTGATGGTAAGTCACAGATGAGTTTAGAATAGCAGTTAACTACTCCTCCCTCCGACTAATGTCAGTTTGTTGTGAAACATGTATTCAAATTAAGTTAATCTGCACAAATCATCCAACCAAATTATAAATATTTTTAATTAGATGCCAATGATTACAATAACAATAAGTAAAACTACACTAATCATTACAAACATGGTATTGAATGAAATTTTTTGAATAATTGTATTTTTGAAGATTCTGAATTCCGATAATCAGAATTATTATAAAACAAACACTAGATAAGATTAACCTTACAATAGAACCGTATTATCACGTACTGTGACCACTGCATTACTATTTTACAACAGTATGTAGTAAAAGTCAGAAAAAATTACATTTTCTTTAAGAAGTAAAAGCCTACTATGATTGGAAATTTAAACTCATAGTTTCATAGGTAATTATAAATGTACAGTAACTCCTTTTAGACAATTATGGTTTAAAAGTTTATATATCTGACTTTTAGCACTGTTATCAATTCTGAGCAAAATATGTATACACAAACCTACTTAAGTTTACAAAAATACGCTAAGGAATGGAGAGAGAACAGAATGCAGTTCGGTATCAGATGTACTTTAAGACCGTTTGTGGTGACACCAAAAAAAGTCGATGATGGTGACCATATTTTTTACTTGTTTCTTATTTATTTGATACATGATCTAATAAATACAAAACATTGTTTACACGAGAAAAAACAACAACCCACCGCTAGGCACCAACAATGAAAACAGATAGGTTCTAGTCAATGGTAGAATATAACATCGGTAACCCAAAAGTTACTAGGCTTACCGATTTGCGGTATAAGTATGACAAATATAAAAGTCAAGGCTAAATATGTTAACTCAATACAGTTTTATAATTCATTAGATTGAAGTCAACAAAACATTCATCAAGTCGACAATATGTATTATTAATTAGTGATGTCTATTGGTGTAATCACCTATGAATAAGAAAATTTTCATTCAGAGTATTAAATATTTCCTATCAGTGACGAAAAAAATTTACTTTGTTTCAATCTAGATATTGATGAGCAGGCAAATATAAAAAGCTTATTATAATTTAATAATAATGGCACGGTCCAACAGTGAAATATGATTTAAAAAACAACGCGACTGTACAGAATTTATGCAAGGAATGAAATGAGTTTTGCCAAAGATTCAACTACCACCTCATTTGTCATTATTCGACTAACGATGTGTAAAAGATATTTATCTAGTTACATACTAAAACTTAATTTAGGAGGAACTGAAGTTTCGATGATCAGGAAACCAAAATCTGAATGAACAACATTCATGTACGAAAATAACAGTGAAACATTCAATCAACTATTGGTTTACAGGCTCGAACTTATCATCACCTAATCCAGTTTAGAAAGACAAGTAGCATCTCAATAATCCCCACACAAATATAAGGACTAATTAAACTTATCCTCACCCTATATATATATTTCTCAACCGTAGCTACAACCTTGACGTGGTGGTAGGGCTTCTCTATCGTGATGACCCAACTGAGCTATATTGGCTGAAACGCAAGTTTCTCTAGGTCCTACCATGCCAAGCAGGTCTGTTGGAGAGCGACGAGACTAAAGGCAGCAACCTAAGATCTGAGGGCCAAGTCGTACTGCTGACTGCAGCGAGATGTGACAGCAGTAGGATGTTTTCCTCGAGTAACCAGCTTCTGCAGCGATGCTGCCTTCTTAAAGAAAGGAAGGGGTTAGAAAAGGTCAACCCTGAAAATGTCACACCTCATCTTACTCCATGGATTTCCATCTTCGACAGTAAGGCCTTCTAAAGAACGGAGTTAATACTTCTAAAACTTCCCATAACAAGGTCATGCGTGGTTGGCTTAAAGTAGTTGTCCCCTGAGCACTGCAATCTTGCTCCCGGGTTACTATGACCGATACTAACCCAGTTTCCTTTTCAGGTACCTCAAGTAGTAATATCCTTCCACGGTGTGGGCAGGCAGGGGGTGACAATCGCCCTGATACCTCTAACAGGACACAAAATCATCATATTTGAGGTCAAATCCCACCATCAACTTCTAATAACTCTCTTATCACCATGCCTAATTCTTTCAGCATAACTTTATCACCTCGTGCCTCTAATGCTAATGGTTTGAGTTCACGAAACGTTATTCCTGATCTCCTGAAACCTCGCACTCAACTATATATCGGAGCTTCTAACGTTCGAACCTTATGCAAAGTAGGACAATAAACATCCTTGGCTATGACTCTAGAATCCCGATTTACCGATGTCTGCTACATCTCTAAAACGCGTGTACAGGATCCAAGTACAGTCATTCGCTTGACCTCACCTTGTGAAAATAAAATACCGGCCCGATTCACCCTTTGTGTTTCTGGAGACCTCACCACTGCCACTTGAGGCCTTGCTGGTAAAGGTACAGCACTATGTTCAAAGGTTGAACAGGTTCTCCACGACTAGATTCCAATAGACAGTTGCCTGTAGACTATCCGTCTAAATGGAAAGACATCAGTTGACATGACGACCTCCACAATCAACTCAACGCTGGACTCAAATAGACCACATTGCCATTAGCCACCGTTGGAGAGGCTCGATAGAAGATTGCCACTCATTTTGGAGTACATATTTAGACTTAGATCACGCTTTAGTAAGAGCGCGTACTAATCTGCGTCTCACTGGACGTAAAAGATCGATGGCAAGGATCCCTCCTCAGAGTTCAACTTTATGATGAGAAAGTCGAGAATACATTTCAGGAACAACTAGAAAACCAATCGGTCAACGATGTAAGCGATACTCACCCTCAAGTCAACATGGAACGATGTCCAGAAAGCTAAGGAAACAGCAGTAGTATCTACTAGTAAACTAAACCAAAAGGTTAAGAAAAATCAGTGAATTTCAACTGCATCTACTGATCTAATAGTTGCTCGGCAAAACAAATCCCGTCTGGTTCAGAACACGATGAAGAGCGAAGGCAACTTAAGCACAAGCTGGTTGAAAGCCTACGCAATGATCGTGAGCAGTGGTGGATGGCGAAAGCTAAAGGGATGGAAAGGGCAGCGGCAATAGGTAACAGTAGGCAACTGGTCAGATTTGTCAAGGAAACGGGTATCAGAAACCCGACTGTAAGTGAAACTATCACAGAAAAAGATGGGACCATCATTCACTGTCAATCCAGAAGATTAGACCGATGAACAGAACACGTTAGGAAACAGTTCAACTGGCCCCCAGTGTCATCCCTGTTGCCCACCATCCACAAGCGATCTGAATGGGACATTAATATTGGTCTCCCAAGTCTTAGTGATTTTGAGAAAGCCATAGGGAACTTAAAGCGAGGGAGAGCAGCAGAACCTGATGGGTTAACCCCTGAGATATTTAAGGACAGTGGTCCAGTTTTAGCAGCGAGATTAACTGAGATTTTGGCAGAATTTGAGAACTGTACGTAATCCCATTTGACTGGTCTCGAACACTAATTGTCCTAATCTATAAGAAAGGACAGAAGTCCTCTTGTGACAATTACCGAGGAATCAGTTTAACGAACATAGTGTCTAAAATATTGGCCTCAATAATACTTCGACGTCTAACTAAAGCTCGTGAAAAGCAAGCTCGAGAAAAACAAGGTGGTTTCACACCTGGACGTAGTTGTATAGACCAAATATTTACACTTTGGCAGGTTCTGGAACATAGGCACACCTTCAGATGCCAAACAATAGCTATGTTCCTTGACCTTAAGGCGGCGTTTGACTCTATCGATCGTAAGATTATGTGGCAATGTCTATCACTGAAATGCGTACCGAAGAAGTACAAGCTACTCGAACACCACATATTGAGTCAGAGCTTATGGCAGATTGTCGTCGGAATTGATCACCTCAAGTGGTGTTCGTCAAGTTTGTCCGCTTTCTCCATTTTTATTTAATTTTAACATTGACATACTCTTAGAGTTAACAATATTATCGTATGATTTCTCCGGGGTTGACCTCCTTCTAGGAGATAAACTTACTGATTTAGAATATGCAGATGATATAGTTCTCTTGGGTAAAGATGCTGATAAAGGACATTTGTAGGCTTCTAACATTCGACCACAGATGTCTTCGAAGAATTGCTCGTGTTTGCTGGGACCACTGAGTAAGCAATGAGTGGGTTAGGAATAGAGAACTAGGTAAATACGGTAAGTTTATTGACGAAGTTAGAATTTTCAATACAAATGTGAAAACAGTTTTGTTGTATGGAGCTGAAACTTGGAGAACTACGAGAAGCATCCTTCATAAGATACTAGTATTTATAAACAATTGTCTGCATAGGATACTTCGGATCAGTTGGCCGGATACCATCAACAATAACCTCCTATGGCAGAGGACAAATCAACTTTCAGTAGAAGAAGAAATTAGGAAAAGACGCTGGAGATGGATAGGAAACACACTGAGGAAACCACCAAATTGTGTCACAAGACAAGCATTAATATGGAACCCTGAAGGTCAAAGGAAAAGGAAGAGACCCAAGAATACACTGTGTTGGGAACTGGAGACAGACATGAAGAGCACTTGGGAAGGACTGGAAAGGAAAGCTCAGGATAGAGTTGGTTGGAGAATACTGGTCAGCGGCTTATGCTCCACATGGGGTAACAGGCATTGACTGATTGATTGATATTGATAAAGTAATGAATCTTCACTAGCTGAGGTGGTTAAGACATGTGTTAAGTAGACCTGACCACCGCCTACCTCGACGAGCAATGTTGTCTGGTGTGGGAATAGGCTGGGAAAAAGCTAGGGGTGGCCAAACGAAAACATGGCACCAGTCCATGAAGTCATTGACAATTCGGCTGAGCCATGTTAATAGATACAGACTACATGGTTGGGGCCCACGCGATGATCGTAACCAATGGTTAGAGACTTTAGGTGATATGGCTCAAAATCGATTGCAATGGCGCAGGTGCATCCACTCCTTGTCTTCCTCCAAATTCTAAGTTCCTGAATTTATCATAATTTTTTTATTACCGAATCATATTTTCCAAAATATTATCTCCGATCCCTTTACCTTTCCATTAGTACTAATTCGGTTACTACTTCCCCTACTCTGGGATTCGGTTTACAATCTAATCTCTATCTGCTAATCGGGGCATGGCAACTTGAACTGATGTACGCATGTACCAAGTTCTATGTTGTAACTGATATATATATATATATATATATATATATATATATATATATATATATATATATATACTCAATAAGATCGTTTTGTAAACAATGAAAAATCCATACTGACAAATGACTGTTAGTAAATTAACATATTATTCTTTAAGTTAGCATCACTGATAAGAATATTCATTTTCACATTAAAATCTGAAGATAACAAGATTTGTGCTAGAATGAATTTTTCACACAAAACATGCAACATACAGAGAACGAATAATAACACATACCTTTACAAGTGCTTTTATCTAATGATGATTGATCGTCTTGAGTGCCTGATTTATTATCAACGTCAGGGTAAACAGGATTCTCTTCATTATGAACTGTGGGTTCTTTATCTATAATGAAGAATTCAAAGAAAACATTTGAGAGGATAAAGATTTGTAGCTCAGGAGAATTATAGAGGTATCGTAGGTAAGTTATAGTAGCTCACTCCTTTTCAAAATATGTCCTGATAATATTGCATAGAATGGTAATGAAAACTACACCATTAAAACAACCACTTTAGGGAGTACAATACTTCTAAGAAGAAATATTTACAGAATTAAAGCTAAGTTTTGGTGCTTCGCTCTCTAAGTTGAGTGATTTATTAATCGTTACGATTTTATTATCCTTTCTAGATAAGATTACCAGAGTAAAACATCAAAAAAAGAGATATCAATATTTGTTTACAAACAGTTAACAGATTATTTTAAAGACATGGGATTAAAATACCTGTAAATCGTCAGTTTACACTTTACGTTCTACGAATTCATTACTTCTGAATAATATTCTTTATATTTGATTATTTTTACCAAAATAATCCAGTGGGATGAAAGTTAGTTATATAGTAATAGAATACGTAGGTTCATTTTAACTATTTGGATAACAGTAATGATATTTACCACAATCGCATTTCACTCCTACTCTCTCTTTCTGTATATATATATATATATAACTTACATCGTGTTGTAGTGGATGGACACCTATTTTGACAAAATTGAAATTGTGAATGTAGATGATCCAATGGGTATGGATAATGTTGGTTTGGATAACCCATCTCGATCAGTTTACCCAATGACGGTTGAGTGTCTCGTACAAGCCCTAGTTTGTTATTATTTTCATGATTGAAACTAGCTGAAGTAATCATTGTAGGAGCATAACTTTCCTCTGAAATTAAAAAAAATTTACATTTAAGCAAACTAACATCTGGAAGTTAAGCTTGTAAAATAACCGTAATCTTTAGATAAGATTTGGTGTAAAATAAAGCATACACTGACTAATTAGCTTTCAGACTTAACTTTTAATGTATCGTGAGATTTCACTTGATGTATCCTTGAGATGAACGTTTTTTGATTGATCAATCTGGGTTAGGTAATGGACCTAGTACTACACGACCTTAAACAATGACTAGGTATTCTTAGTGTACTGTCAATCTATCCCAAGCTAGGGAAAGCAAAACACTTGGATGAGACAAGCAGTCCAGTAATAAGGATTAAAGGTCCCTTCATTTCATAAAATCGTTTGAACATATACATGCCATCAGAGGCTGCACAGAAGGCCAACAACAATAACAGATGTCATTACCAAGATATGACCTAATAATTTAAAATAAATTGAGTACTTGTTTGGATAGTTTATAATAAATATTTTTGTAAAAAATCAATGTGTAGGAACTTTTAATTTTTGACATTTTCCGGCCTTAATGTAAGTCGCTTCCCAAAGAACAAATATCTGAATCAAATTAACATGAGTTTAAATAGTACAGAGGAAGAAATCAAATATTAATTGCAAGACTAACCACAAAAGCCGGTCTTATCATGTAAATGTCAAGCATGTCAAAGGTGCGAATTGTGTGTATTTGTGCATACAAAATTGAAGCGGAACAAGTAGATGACAAATGTTCTTAATGTAAAAGGATAGAGTTAATTTATGAGTGTTTCTTGAGTTAGATTCAAGATAGAGGTTAGATGTGTGATTGTATGGAAAAATTGTCAAACTTGGATTAATCATAAGGAGATGTTTACTATTTAGCGCATTTAGGTTTATCATTATGTAAGAAAAGCCACAGCCACTCGCCTTTCCCTGTGATTTGAGAAGCTTTTCTGAATTTTATTTTTGACACCGATTTGATAGTTGCTGAAAATAGTATGTACTGCCATTGCTGACTTTATTTGTAGGTTTTCAAGGTTTACAGGATTATCAGGTGGTCCTTTTGTGTAACTCAGATGCTCTTTGGCTTGAATTGAAATTTCTCGAGAAGTTTCTCCAATGTAAAGAGAATTACAATCAACACAGCCTCAATTAGAAAAATAACACTAATGCGAAACAAAGATATGAATGATAGAAAACAGAAGTAGCGGGTAAGCAATTAGTCAATAGTTCCTGGCGGCGAAACGATATAATAACGGTTAACAAGTCAGATTTGAGATCAGGACCGCGGGAAAATAAAAACAGTGGAAACAAAGGTTCAATGGACATATAATCAAAATATGTAAAATAAATTCAAATTACTTATTCAAGTTTAATCATTTTTAATAACTCATCCATAAAACAAAACTTTAGCCGCTCCATTTATGTTGATATTTTATTAGTATCAATGATAAATATAGATATTTAGCAATAAACAACGTAGGAAGTGACATGAATGGGTATCTGCCAGTTGTGAAATGAGCATAAAAAGTCCCGAGGTTTGTAAGTATCAAACAAAACCCAGCACAAATTAGTTTATGAAAAATAAACAAAAAATATGGTACTAGCATAAATTACAACAGCTGTTAACTCTTTGATCGGAGCAAAATTTCCTGTAACTATACAGAAACGGTTTGTAAAGTAACAGCTAGAGTCTTAATAAATGCCGAGTCAATGTTATAATATATTTAATGAGTAAGCAGGGAATATAGTAAAATGATCCAAAAAAAATGAGGAAATGATGATAATGGTGATACATTAAAGTTACATGGTAGTTCTAAGTGTTATGTTGGACCACTAAAGAAGAGTGAAAAAGTTCCAGAACTGTGTTTTAGAGAACCAATTCATTTATTTTGGTCGTGAGTAGTGTAAGCATAACATTTCGATTATTGTTACGTTCCTCTTACCCTATCCTCCCGTTTAACATATTTACTGTTATTATATTATCTATTATGGACTACAGTTAATTAGTTGTGTATAAGTTTCCCTATTTACTACCACTATTTCCTTAGTTCTGTATTAATGTTAGTTTTTTATTTGGTTCGCTGTGCGGTCTGATATTGTGTATATATAAAGGCATGATTGAAATACAATTTGATCCCATCCGATCCGACTGGATTCTCTTTGTTGGGATCATCAATTGGTTTTCTCTATTCCGGCTTGGGGACTGGTAGTCGTGGGGCAGACGTGCTTGTACAATGACTAGCAATCATCAAGGGCATTCTATATTTTCACAATACATAACACTAAGTGTACAAATCCGATTTCTCCAACTTTTACTAAGAACATTTGGTAGATAATACTCAAATTTTACTTTTGAAATAAATTGAGTTTCAGAGTCAGAAATGACAGTTAAGTGCAAACTAAGGGAATGCATAAGGCCTTGGATAGTTCTTTAGTAACCACATTTCTCAGAATAGCGTACTACTAGAGAAAGAACAGTCTAGTAGAGATCAGTTTATCTAAATATACAAAATAATCAGACTTCAATCGACATAAAATTGCCTCTCGACAATTTTCATTCAAGGTCTCGCTGACTACAAGGTCGACAAACAAGCGATGAGATTCAGTCACTACATCGAAGACTATGAAGTCATTTCATAATGTCGTTTAAGTTAAAAAATTTCTCTTATCGATTATTTGGGAAATGACATTAATATTCACGAGTACCCATCAAGTTCATTAAAATTGCGCTTCATACATACTCCCAGTTTTTTCAGAAACAAAGATGTTTCGTGTCATGTGTGGAAAGTTAGCAGGTACTAAAATAGGTGAACCCTGAAGTCATTTTCTGACCCCGTCAAATGCACAAAACCAGACTTTTCACGGCTAAGTAGTAATACAAAACAGCCGGAAACGATCGCTTTGTCAACTGGGGTCGGATCAAATATAACTAACATAACCTATAATTATGTATGTTAGTACTAATAAGGACAGGATACGAATAACAATTCTGAGATTCAGTTCGAAAGATAGCGATTTCGGAATGTTTTCTACTTTCCCTTATTAAGTTTGAAAAGACAAATACTATCAACCACTTTTCGTAAAAGATACCAATTTAAGGCTTTAATAGACTAATTCTGTTGTGTCATTTTAGCTAGATGGTGCAATTGCACTAGATTACCTATATATATATATATATATATATATATATATATATATATATATATATATATATATATATATATATATATATATATATATATAAACGATACTGATGAATTTTTGTCCGTATCCAAGATTACCATCCATCCCATATAAACAACCAGGATATCTGTAGAATATACATACAATGCATTTAATCCTAAAACCTAAGAGTTCTTCAAATGCAGTCACATTGTAATGATCACATAATAAGCTGAAGGTACCTTGTATAACACTATTTTAATGAACACTGGCTTAGATCTTTATCAAGTAACTAAGACTAATCCGAAACAGAATCGCTACTTACTAAGTTATTTCGTAACCCAAGTAATCCTTTGAGTTACTATATATATTGTATCCTGTAACAATCTCAATGTTAAGGGTTCAAGGTAATACTGCAGATACAGAAAGTTCACCTTTTTATCCTGAACGTTAGTTATCGGTGGGTATATGGGCACTTTGTAGATGGTGTACATCGGCACGTTAGCTAACAGAAACTTAATAGGCACTCAGTCGATTCACTCAACCAAATGATTAGGAATTAAAAAAATTAGGAGTTAACTAGAATGATAAAAAAATGATCGCATTACGTTTCATAAAATTGATCATCTTCATGACATCGTTTTCAGGAAACAACGGCCTACAAATTTGTTGGTGATTCCCATTAAGAGCGCTATTATTCATATTATTCATAGCATTCCAATCCCAAGAACCGAAATTATAGGGAGTATTTTGCCTGAACAATGGTTGTTGTTGCTGTTGTTGACCAGCTTTACAATCCTCATTGTTTGTACCAGTACTGGTGGCTGTAGAGGAAACGGTAGAATTCATACCCCTGACAGAATACCCGAGAAAGATACATTAGGAAAGATAAACAAATAAAAATAAACTTTTAGGAGGGTGAAACGTATGCTGACGAGAACAATGATACCACAACATATAATTAGGAATAATTATGTAGTACACAACGGCCATAGGTTACTTCTAGAGAAATGACTACAAAATATACTCTTACCGAGTAGCAGAACAGAATAATCCGTTGCTAGATTTTGAAGTGATCATGAACTTAGCCGGACACAACTAAAGTGCTTAAGGTTGAGAAAGTATACGACGAACAGGAAGATATATTTAATTTACCAAACACAAATTTAGTTCCTCGGTTTTAAATCATACCATTTGTGAGAGAGATAGTAATAACACTCAGCTAACCAGAAACTGGTGAAGCATATTTGGAACTTAAGACTTATTGGTTTAAATTTGAGTGCATTAATTATTTGGTCACCGCTCCAAAAACATAGTTTTTACAGCCATCTTAGGAATCTACTTATCCACTTTTTGGCAAATATATTCAAATGGCAGTTATTGGAAAACCGTTATTTAAGGACTTTACTACATATATACATATCAATGTTTTTTCTTAGATATCCGATAAAACTAATATATACATATGCTAACGCTTAAATATATTTGCAGCACCCAACCAAAAGACCCTATTCAACTGACTTTTTAGCAGTGTTACGCACCACTCTCCAATAACGTTCCAATTAAAGTTATTACACAAGATAATGTAATAACACGAAAAAAAAGGTAGGGAATCCCCATTTCTATTACTTTGCTTACAGTATCTTTATAACTAGAATCATTTATCATGAGCTGTTAGCGTTCGCTAATCGTTGGTACAAGCCTTTAATAATCGCAAGAGAATCTCACTCAGTAATCTTGTAAAAGAATGTGGCAAAATGTTACAGGTATTACATGTTACTAATCAAATATTACTGAACAGGTTAGCAAACCAATTCAGTCGAAATTTAATGTTATAATTTTTTACAGGGTTGGTATGGTATCATGAACATTATAAAAACATACCCTTTGCCGACAAAACACTGAAGATTACTAAAATTCATTTTATGTGCACATGATTAGCGACCTTCAAAAAGTCAAAGCACTAACTGGAGCCTTGATCACTAGTGTTTTTTCAAGTACTATGTCAGTGTCCAATAATAATATCAATTGTATTAATGAAGAGCTACTTTAAACTTGATGATTTCTTTGCTTTTACGTTACGAGGTTAAGGTGAGGTTTCGGGCCTGTGAAAGTAAGAGTGTATGTCTCAGATAGGTGGATTTATGAAAACCATGAACTGTCACATTACTTGAGAATGAATTAGTTGGTCATGAGCAAGCATTGTATAGTTATGATACTGGATTTCCGATTACTCAGTCAAACATCAATGGGTCAAAAAATCAGTGACTAAAAAAGATGAAGGTTAAAAACAATAAGGTGAGTAGAGAAATGAAATAGTTTTAGACAAGTGTCCTGACGGTAAGTGGTATTGGTTTGAGTAATGGATGCTATGGTAAACTAGTCAGCCTCTGCTTTAAGCTGCGGACTAAAGTGGTTGTGAGAACCTAGTTATACAACCTCTTCATAAATGTTTTGGCTGTCAGCAGAAGTCACAATGGTGGCTAATGCTTCCCAAATCAGGCAGAAATGTAACGAAGGTGAGACTTGACCCGGATGTCCGCTTTTTGATATGGAATCTAGCTACCTCAGGACAAAGTGAAGTATTGTTTTACCGTATTACCCTGAGAGTTATGAATTGTATTGGGTGCGTTGGTAAGGGTGAAACCTTATCTCTTTATGCACCAGGATTTTTACTGCTTGTGATACGGCATGATACAAATTTGATATAAGTCCACATCTTGCCACATATGGGCTACCTAGGTTGTCGCACCTTGATAGCTTACGCATCTTTCGCTGATCTATAAACCTGAAAAATTGTTTCCACCGCTTTAATTTTTCCCATCAGCTCTGACTAAAATGATATCCTGTCTTCTTATAAATTAGAATAGTATTCGTCCCGTACTGTTACAGAAAAGCGTACATTTGATTTCCGGAATTACACTTTATGGTTACGCCATGCTTACCATATTGACCAAAACAAATATACTGTGTTTGATTTCAGCAAAGTGATCATTTGCTCTGACTAGGATAATTCCTCTAGCGCTAGTACAACGGTTGTCGATAGATAATTTTCATCACACTTAGGGCTATGCAATGAGTCGAAGTTCCGCCCTTATGTTTCTGTAGTTTACCTGGACATACAGTTAACAAGGAGAACGTTTTTTGAATTGGTAATGACTCACTAATACTGACAAAATTAGCCACCACTCTGTCATTGCATCTTAGGGAGGGCTTGTATTGTAAAATCTGTTTAAGTATTTAAAATTCTTTGCATTTTACTGTATTCAGAAATCTGCTTTAACTTGCACTTTATTGTTCCCTATTTCTATAACAACTCTTATCACGTTCCTTTGAACTCTTTATAATATGATTGTCAAATTCTCGTCTACAAAATGGTTTTAATATGCTTTTATTAGCACACATTATTTCCCATGAATAACATCCCTCAACATTCATTTCTTTCACTTGATGGAAACATAACATAATAAACATCTGATTTTTTACATCTATCCAATTGTTGTATTACAAGTCAACTGCAGTAATTTGTATAGGTCTTTTCTCACTGCTTTTTGAAGGGATACTGTTTGAAGCTAGCACATCAGTCATGCGATTAATTTATTAATTGTACCACCATAGTTGTACTAATGAATCGTATCAGTAGCAATCCAGTCGTAAATCGGTGGGTCACTTCATATCCTATATTACTATACAGGAAGAAAATGATACTTTTCTTTACCTTAAAACGACTGACCAAGGTCACTCTGTCAATTGTATACACTATTCTGCTTCATTCAGTAACAAGGGCGCTATACCATTTTGTTATGCAACTCGTGTGGACAGATGGCTTTTAAGATAATGACATATTCTAAAAATTGTCTTTGTTCCTTTGAAATGTAAGCTGATGTTTACACATTTTCAGTCTCCTTCCCTATCAGTCACATAGTAATAGAATCAGGTGAAACTTCTATTGTCTTAACACATGCTTGAGGGGCACGTGAAGCATGTATTTCTTATTTGACGCATGTGGTAACTTGTTGATAAAGGGAAGCTAGTAACTGTCACACTTGGTCTGTTTCGGTTGACGTTCATACCTCACACACAATGACTACAATTATTTAATTACAAGTCACTTCTCTGTAAAACGAGCTCGTCAAATCTCACAATACTCAGTTAATAATAACTCTGCTACCAAACAAATTTCCAGTCTAGTGATCCCGCGTTTAATAGACTCAGTAATGTTCGGCTTCACATCAGTAATCCAACTGCTGAAAATAACTGCTAGGGATTACACGTTGACGTCACAGCACAGTAGCGTTAAGGAGGATAATTGTGAGCTAAACATCTGAACTATCAGCTTATGAAGTCATTTTTAGTTACATTATGTGCTGTTAAGCAAGAAACTAACAAAATATCTACCTTTAGAATGTTGTTGACCAAGGATACAAGTATACCTGTACCAGAAGACGTTACAAAGGTGAATACCTTGATCGAAGTCATTGCTATAGAAGTAACTAGGTGCATGATATTCCGTCAGAACGCAATTGTCCATAATATACCGGATAAAGCATCACTGAGATCCGTTAAGTATTTAACGCCTTGTTACGTCCCGTTCTATTGACAGAAGAAACTAAATTATTAAGGAATGGGTCTTTATTTTATTATCGTGGGTAGGAGACAGCGGAGCTCGATCCTAGTCATTCAGACACACGATACATCTCAATACTTAATATAAGATAATAGAGAATATAACCCCTATGTAGAATAAAAAAATAAATGAATACTTAAGCTTTGTTGTTTCGGCGTATGTTTTAGGTTTGAAGTCAACTTTTAACTAGTCAACCTAAGTTGTTACCTCAGCTTCCTCCTAGAACTGACTTACGTAGGAACGTCGGTTCAATCAACATATCAAACAGAACCATCTCAGTTCTGCCCCTGTAGCGCGATCGAAAATTACTAGTTCGTCCAGTGGCAAACAGTCGGCCGTAATTCGACGATACTGCGTGGATTACATTTGGTTTTAGAATTTGTTATCTATCTTGTAGCGTTCACATTCTTCCACAAATGGATGGCTGGATACTTGGTAAACTTAGCCTCCTAACGGTGACCAGAGCTTGGAAAATAACAGAGGGTGAGAAAACAAAGCAGGCATATCTGAGGAAGTAATGCGAGAGGGCTACCTAACACCATGTTAGTGAGGTACGATTTTCCCATGCTCTGTCCGGCTATCAAGTATTTGCTCGCTTGCTTCTTGAGTCACCCTCAAGTCAAAATTTAAGAAAAATCTACTTCAAAAATTATTATGAAATTTTATCACACCTAAAGAATGGCTCCACTGTTTGTATAAAAGGTACAAAATGAAAATACACAATTATAATTGATAAGCGTTCGTTTCTACGTGTTTGGTTCCAAGGATAATTTGATAACCTACAGGGGAATAGATATGGTGTAGATATCTTGTGTACGCAAATAAACATGTTAATGAATTTCAGAATAGTAATCTACAATAATCATTCTCAAAAGTTTGTAACAGTTTACCCTAAGCCATTCAGGAAACACATTCACTTACCTTATTGGTACGACATATTAGTGATTTCTTCCCTTCTGATATCACACTTAAAGCGTTAACATCATTTATTGCTTTGACACCCAACTCGATCAAAACAAGAGAACTATTGAAGGACCTTACACATCATAAAAAATCACAGTTATTCGTCATTTCAATAAACGCCAGGTCACTTATGCACAAAACCAATTACCTCAAATCCACTGTGATCATTACTAGCCCCAGCACTGTAATGATCACCGAAACTTGCTGTAAACCAATTACATCAGATAACACAATAAAAATCGATAATTATACTTTCTTTCGAACTGATAGGCATAACACTAGTGGAGGTGGCGCTACAATCTACCTAAAAGCGTGCAGGTTCAATAATGGACAACTAGGTAAGACAGGGGATTTAACGTGGGTAAGTAAAGCCTGTGGCCAACAAAGGTACCTACTTGTAGAATGTATGTATAGATCACCCAACGCAGACAATACCTATGACAAAAATTTAAACACTATGTTCCTCTTGGCCTCACAGCAGCCCCATGCGTCCAAACTAATCAGTGGAGACTTTAATTCACCAAACATCGACCGTAAGTCGTCGCTCACTTCACAACGAGTCTCTAAGTTAGTAGAGACAATAGAACTTAGTGGATGGACACAATATGTCCAAACCCCACCAGGGGAAATAATATCCTTGACCTTTTCACTGTTAATTTTAATCCAACCTCAGTGAACATCAGCTCTGAATTCCACAATAGTGATCACAGAGTAGTATTAAGCACATTTAATTACTAATCCACAAATAATCCCTATTCGAACAGATCTAAAAAATATAAATACCGAAAGAACAATAACTAAACGTGGAAGCATATTGAAGCACTCATTTGATATGTAAGATGGGACTCATATCTCACCACTGGGAATATTGACACAGCCATCTCAGTCCTCTATAGCAATCTGATAAGCTGTATAGACTGCACAGCCCCATACGCAGAATGTGTGTCTGACGTTAATAGTGTACGTTCATATATTTCGAAATGCCTTAAGAGAAAATTGAGGCACCTGAGGCTTCGATACTACAGGCACCATGATATAACTGCATTATATAATGTGTACAAACTAGTCAAAACTTCTGACATCACCCAGCACAAATACTTACTAGGTATGAAAACTAAAGCATTGAACAGTACTAACCCAATTTCCTTAATGATCAAGCTATTCAAATCTCGCCTTGATTTAAAATCCAATAAACTTCCTGCACTATTCATCATGAAGGACGGTATTGAAGACGACCCAGTTTCTATTAGTGAACAATTTGGTGACTTCTTCTCCACATGCTGTACCACAGAAACAGAATTCATAGCCATACTCTTATTCATGATGACATCCAATCGTTTCTCCACAGTTGGGTTTACCTGCTCAAATATCAAGAAAGCCATAGCTACCATCAAAAAATCTAATGCTAATGGACCCGATGGCACTCCAGCATCCCTCATGATATACGGCGGTATAGAATTACCACTTCTGTGCCTGAAACTATTCACCATATCTATAGACAATGGGTGTTATCCAACCATATGGAAAACATTATTCATAACTCCGTTATTCAAAAGTGGATCATGCAATGTTATAAAAAACTACAGGCCAATTAACACGACATCCGTGCTGTTCAGAATAATGGAAAAAGTCACTCATAATCAACTATCATCATTCTTACTTTCAGAAAACCTGATCAATCCATCTCAACGTGGGTTCATGGCTAAACGCTCTTGTACCACCTCATACTTAGAATTCTTTAATTATATAACACTTGGAAGAGACAAGGGCTTTTTAATAATTGTACTCTATTTTGACTTCAGCAAAGCATTTGACAGAGTCCCTCATAACCTTCACCTCTCGAAACTACATTCTTATGGCATACGGAACCCACTGCTAAGATGATTTAAATCATTTCTAACAGAACGCCTTAAAATTGTAAGGTTTTGCTCCAGCTACTCAAAGCCAGTAAATGTAGTTAGCGGAGTTGTTCAAGGGAGTGTAATCAGACCATTATTCTTTCTCCTCTTCATCAATGATGTTTGTTAACAATTCGTGCAAGGTAAAACCTTCCCTTTTGCTGATGACTTAAAGGCAACTTATTTATTCCCATCCACCACAAATAAACAAGACCTTCAAAATAATCCAAGAAGTAATTAACAAGTTATCAGAATAGACTAAAAAATGGCATCTCCCTCTAAACGTAGATAAAAATGGTTATGTCTCCCTTGGTCGCAACTGGAACATAAATCTCCGCGTATACAAATCGGAAATAAATCCTCTAGGCGTTGTTCCAGATTTAGGGGTTCGATATAGTAATAGCTTGAACTCCTCGAAGCATGTAGCATTTCAAGCTTCCAAAGCGAGAAAGCTAACCGGATTTATAACAAAAAGTTTTCGCGATTTAAACTCAAAGATATTACTATAAAAAAGTGTAATCTTCCAATATAAGAATATGGTTGCTTACTCTATAGCAGCTGTAGACACGGACCTGCTGAATATAGAGTTCAAAGAGCATTCACTAAAAGGCTACTAGGCGACTGTGACACACAAAATTATTACCAACGATGCAATAAATTAAAGCTTGAAGCCCTCTGGCTCCGATGCTTAAAATTAAATCTTATTCTCACATATCGTCTTATTAGTGGTGCAACTTACTCTTCAGCATCAACACCGAATTCCTCATTTTCCCCACACAACCTGCGTAACAAACAAAATACTATCACTGTCCTGCAATGTCGTACATAGCTACGTCAAAACTATGCTACAGTGAGATATCCAACATTATGGAATGAACTACCAAAACATATTCGCTGCAGCGATTTGCTAACTGAGTTTGAAACACTACTAAATGAACACCTGTTGGGCGAAGGCATATATAATCTCCTTAATTACCAAGAAACAAATATTGACATTGAAAAGCAAGATCCCAGTTCTGAATGAACAGTTCAAATTTATCAGAAGCGTTCACATTATACCGTATGTCAATTGATTTCCTATCTATTTTACATAATTAATAGTGCATATTTCCATTTTGTTCCAATTTATTTTAATTTATCATTATTCATTTTCAATCATCATTTATACAATAATTCACAATTTTGATTACAATTTGACCTTTTATTAACTTTATTGGTTTAGTAATTGTCTAATAAAACTATTCACACCGTATTTAAGCTATAATTACACATTGAACTCTTCACAATTTTTGTTTTATTTTATTTGCTTACTAATTTATTTATCTTTTTCCGTTTTATTGTGAATACTGTTTTTACATGTTAACCGATTTTAATTATTGTAAACGTATACTAATTTGATGAAACCCAAAACGGTTTCTTCACAACGTTTATTGTAAATAAATTGTGTGTGATTGAAATATAATAAAATAAATAAAACTGCTGCTTGTTACTTCACTAGCGCGATAATAGAAGCTCTGAATGTGCGGACACCACTTATTTCACTTACCAGACTTATATATATGCTACAGTTTTTGTGTGATGAATCATGTCTTCCAGCCGTTGTATAAACACTTATCCCGCCCATTTGTTCCATTAACTCCAGGATACTGGTGTTATTGTTTTGTCCTTTCTGCTTTATTTTTCTCTTTATTTGTAGACGAAAATTTATGAAGCAAGTATGTGACCTACTGACATTATTATTCATTTCTTTTTTAAGCAACCTGGCAAGTTAGCCACCCTGAAGTTTAATCAAATTGTGTTTCAAGCATTGTTGACTACACAAAATCTCTCATGATGTTCTATAACTGCGACTTCCTTAGATACAACCATGCACTTACATAATATTATTGGCTGATCCCATAGATAATTATTCTTGCTTAAGCAACTTAATCTTAACGCTGTTTAGCAATATACTTAATGAACAAATAACCAGCCGTTCAAAATCAATGCACGTGGATTCCATCATCAAAGCTAATTATCCACATATGCTTGTTTAGTTGAAGCTATAGACTGTCTTAGATACTTTTGATCTTATCCCGTATTTGAACATGCTCGGTGATCTATTTCGTTTACTCTCACTCCTTTTCTGGAATCATAACACCTTAGATGAAAAGTGCGTAATTGCTTGTCAGTAGTATTATAATACAATACATAACTCTGGTATGCTAGTATTGTAAACTTCGCTGTCGTTTGTTTTTTCTCCTTACCTTTTTCATCTCTTAATATGGTGTGCATTTGCTAACAATGTCTCTTTACTGGAATTTATGTATGTAAATAATTCCATATCATTCTGATCATACCTGTGAATTGGGATGTTCTCATGTACAAAGTAAAACTTGAAAATAAATGCTATTATTATTTGAACAAATAGCAGATTTTTCTATCGTTCAACGGGGATGAATAAAAAATAGGCTCTCTCTAGAAATAAAGTTCGGAACTTTGATTCCACATACAATACCCTTCTTCTAGAGCGATTCACATCACCAGGGTTATTTCGCTGGCGATCTCCGGCTAGCTTCCGAAATATTCCGTCTCCATCTATCGGTTTAATGTACTCTGAGTAAAGACTATCATATACTAGAATGCGATTATTTAGTACCCGGCTAGAAGAACATATTCAGGGGAATGTAGACGGGTTTTAAATGGGGACACCCAATTTCGCAAGTCAGTTATGCCTATTATGTACGCCAAGTTTACAAATGAATAATAGCCACTACTCATGTAAGTGTGTAGGGTCCCCCGTATAAAGGATATCAAGTGACTAAACCCTCATGCTATAGTTTAGCTATATGACAACTTTTGGAGGCTAAACATTTTGGTGTTCAAAAGGCTGTATGTTTAAAGATAAATTAAATCCTATATCTATGGTAACTAAGCCACATACATTACGACTCTCTGGCCGTAATCAAATTCCGTAGAGATGTATGTGATCAGAATATGAGGTGAATATGTAACAACTTAGTGATAAGGACTTATTGCCTAATAATCTGGTTTCACCTGTTAATAGAATGGGACGTACCAAGCCGTTAATGATACATTACATTTATGTTTTCTAGTGAGTTGAAAAGATCTGGTGTAGGTAGATGTCAAACAGCGGCAGTAGGCCGAATAACTAGTACATGAATATCTAATTAAACTGAAGTTGTAAGCGGATGTCCGTAATAAGGTTTTGAGAATGCACTTACCTAATTACTCCAAAAGTGAAAATTTTTGACTTACGAAAGTATAGGTGAAGCATTATTATTGCCCCGCTTGTTTGCGGACAATTACTCGAATTGAATCAACATATGTTACAGCTAGTTTCAGTGAAGTTACAAAATGCAAACCGACAGCGTTGGCAGCATAAAAAATTGATAAATCTTGCATGTTAATGTAATGGCGTATCATTATTATTCAGCTTCATTTTTCTCCGGCACTCATATTTATCTACTTTTTTGTTAGATGTTTAAATCAAGCAAACATTACCAGAAGTGAGAAACAATTATTATTTGTTATAAGTAATTAAAATAGCATCTAACGAAGTAAATTATGTAAGCCGAACAGCCTTACTTACCTTACTTTGTTCATACACTAATAATAAAAGTAATTCATTTCACCAGTTGACTTGTGCTTTAACTTTCATTTCTATAACCAGGTTCACAAACGAAACATTTCAATTAACGGTACAACTCAGGCTGAACCTTGTTTGTTTTACATTGCTTGATTATGTAAGGCGTAGACGTTGGATTCAAATGCTAGACAAATACAAAAACTAGTATGCAGAAAACCTAGGTCTTTTCCAAATTTTTTATACTTGGCCAAGTTTTCCGCCTTACAATGCTTCAAATGTGATTGAGGCTTCAACTGAGATCGGTGATTAGCTAAATGACGTATAGGCTCCAAACATATCACTACAGAGAACAATAGCGTACATGCACCTCATCCATTGTGTTTTTTCATAATTTCCTAAGCAACCTGAACTCTGTACAGTCGCTACGATCTCTCATATTTATAAAACTCAAGCGCCAACAAAACCGGCACCCTAAATTAGGAGTCAGTAATTCTGATATAAACAAATTAAACAGTTAAGACATACTTGGATGAATTAGTTAGATTTTTCAAAAACCAAAGCGTCAAATAACATACAGATGTAAACCAACCTCAGTACTAACCTTGTAGGAGAACTCACTTAATGAATAAACACATACCGTGGTAAGCAAGCAGTAAGCAGCCATTAGGAACAATAGAACACAAGAAACAGCTATGAAAACACTAAAATAAAGTGAGCTGATGGAAGTATACAGAATAGTAACCATAGTTGTCTATGGACGTCGAAGAAGTGACGCACACTAGCTATAAGCACATGGCTTTGGATGGCCACTACAATTAATTTAGGAAACTTTAGATAAATCTGCAGATGCAATGAATGCATCGCGAAAAACAAATGGGATAGAATAAGTGATTATACCACCTTGACGAGATCCATGGAATGTATTAACAAGCGTTAACTTAAGGATATTTATTCAGGCTTTACGCAAATTATCTAAACTGTTATTTTCCGAAAGTATGCAATATAAAATCCATCTTGTATGTGTAAAATTTCTTCACTTCTTGAATTAAGCGATCCCCTTTATCTTGTATTTGATGTAGCCTCATAGTCTTCTATCTCCGTAACAGGTTTTATTTTTGTTTGTTTGTTTCTTTATTATAACAACTATTGAATTCTTATTAGCAATTAGGTTCTTCTAAGTGTTTTTACTGACGAAAGTTATTTACTACTGGTAACTTCAGTTTTGTTTTGCTGAATTTCAAAGCTTTATTGTAAGCCATATTGGGTAATTATTTTAGCTGTCTGTATTTGAGTGATTTGACTCAGTTGGCTGGCTGAAGGCAAAATCTGGTCTTTTATTTGCTAGGAACGTACCTTTTCTTGGATAAGTAACCAAATTGATGTCTTTTACCACTCATTTGTTGTGTACAAACTGCTCGAATCTTTTTGGTTGTGTATGGAAGGAAACTGTTGAGGTTTGTATATTAAACTTGAACCAGAAATTGTGGATTTCTGAGCGACTCAAGTACCTACTGGCCCTATGCAAGCAAAGCGATCAGAAAGCAATTTTCCTGTGACGTCTTAGCTCTTTATTTACATATATGGTTGAGCTTGCAGTAACTTTCCCCACTTGGTTTCAATAAACAAAGAATAATAGTGGTGAAGAGTAGTAATGCAGACGTTTCGTGCAGTCTTGATTTAAATGTCACTCTCTCTACCACAAGAAGGCACCTAGGCACAACAATAGCATTTCTAAGGAAAGAAAGCCCTTTGTGTAGTTAGGTTTTCTTTCAAAACTTCAGGTAGCTTAGCATTATGCAATAATATTTTTTGTATTAAATCTAGACCAGGTTTCAGAATAGATGCTATATCAAGTTTCTCTCCCTTAAGTAGTGTAAATGTTGCACTGACGTCAATTAATAGTTCAAATCTACTAGATTCAGTTTAGATGGTGAAACTACCTAACTTAAGTATACCCACCCTGAAACCACATCAACCGATGACTAATTCCTCATCAAGCATCATTTAAAGAATGTTTAATCAGACAAGAACATACTTAAAAAGAAAGTAGTGAAAGCTAACAGACTACTTATAGCCTAAGCTTCCGCAAATATTGCATCTGCGCACCATATTGGCTGTGTGACTTGACGATTGCTGGCCTCAATATTTCATGATAATTCACCCAGAGACCAGTGAGCAGTATGTACGATGTGACTATTTTCAAATTTAAATTCATTTACAGTAATCACATTGAAGTATATCTATTTGTAACGGTAAATAATCCCAAAAATAAATAGTTACATATGGCTCTCGACATTGATGCTGACCATGTTTGTTTTAGCAGACACTACTAGTTGAAGGCACGCTGTCACGCATCACCACCAGATCACGACTCAAACCACCGTGGGTAGCATCTCTCTCTAGTTTGCCAGCCTAGACGTTGCTATCCCACCGAAACTCTGTTCGCGATCAAATATAATTTCTCTTCCATCCTTTAGTGCCTTCTGATTTCTTCTCATTCGTAAGAGTGGATCCAATCGATAGAAGTGTCTCTGGTTGTACGACAAGCGTAACCTGGTCATATACCCGGGTACACTTCACCCTTTTAAAATATAATATCTAGACCAACATAAAGTTCAATCAAACGTTTTCATGGTAAGAATTTATTAACTGCTTACCTATATACTTAAAGAAACGATGAAATCGACTGGATCGTTCTAAGAAAGCCCTTCAGATTTTGAAGAAACATAATAAGTACTATATCTGCCCATAACCAGGAACCCTGTTTTAACATTCAGAAAAAATCCCCAAGGGCAGCTATTCGCTTGTATACACATAAAATTTTTAGTTTTAAAGTTTGATTTATGCTACATAGTAAAATGTGTCATTTCTGGGAAATGTACGATTAATGATTGTTTACGTCATAAAGCTAACCCCAGAAGTACCATTTATAAACTTTGCACTACTTCCTGTCAAGAAAAAAAGCATACTCTTTTAGGCAATATAAGATACTGTTATATGTGAACAAGTATATGTACATAGATGTAGGAAGGTAGTATACCCAGTATTTCTCCGTAAATCTGACACCTTAAAATAACTTTCAAGAATCATGCACTAATAGCTGTTTAACGTGCAAAATGATGAAATATTATGTGTCTGCTATCTGGTGTAATTAACTTTCATCCCTCAACCATTCAAGCCAAGTGATTTTACTATGGGCCTACACCGATTAATAACACTCTAACCTGGCTTCTCAGTCTTATTAATAGCATTAATACCTGTGATAATATCTTAACAAGAAGGGATTAAAGTAGAAATAAACAACTGTCCGGTAGTCTCAAATGGTAGCTAAGCTCATAGTAAAAATATTGGTTGCTTGGTTATTCCATACAATCGCGAACCCATCCTAATTCGTATCTGGTACCCGTCTTTTCCTTTCAACTTTTTCTTTTTTAGTGCCTCAGAATATAAAACTGGTAAATGTACCGAATAAAAACCTAAAACTTTACAAGGAGCCCTACAGAATGCTAATCCCATTCTCTCAAACCTCTGAACAAAATCAATTTGTAAAATCCTAGTCCGTTAACCAATGTTTACTTGCTTTCAATCAACCTAACTTTGTCAACCATTATGTCCTTTTTTGGAAATACTGAACTTTGTGTGTGTAATTTTATTACTCCTTGCAGTTTGAAATTCTAATTACGTAACGTTTAGTTGCAATACCCAAATGTTTTCTGGCCATTATCCACGCAACTGAATGTCTTTATTCATTAATATACGTTTGAAGTTGGATGTTTACATGTTGTAGTAACATTTGTTTGTGTACCATTCAACCCTGCTATAGTTTGATATGTTTATATTGATCTTGCCTATAAAAAATGACTTGCTTCTGATATCAAGAAATAAATTATTATTATTATTATTAACATTTAGTGACTCAAGTTTTAGGGAACCGGTCACAGTATCTCTCAATCAACGGCCAGAGATAACCCCGTTGTAAACAAATGTGACATGACGTACGAATATATGTCGTTGTAGTAATGTACATTTATGTAAAAAACAACTGCAATATACTCAGGAGCCACAAGAATGGCCGCACCTATCCATATGCAGTCATTGAGAAGCCTTAAAATAATAATCTTGAAAGCCATATTAATCAATGTCCCCTTAGCGGCGAGCAGACTAGCCAAGAAAATCTCATGGTTGAAAAGGCCCACAATACAGCTGTTCCATGGGGAGGAAGATCTCGCTACCAATGAAAAATTTAGTAAGGTCAGTGGAATTAGGTGAATAGGTAAACCTTTGATTAAACCCATTAGGCTTATTCCTGTAATCTCTCAAAAAATCAGAACAAGCCACCCACTTAGCTTGAGTACCGGATGTAATATCAGGGTTAAGGATGACGAGAAGTCTTACCCGGCCGACCTGGTCAAGAAAATACAAAAAAATTCTCAGTATTCGTTTTGGCTAATGATACAACGCAAACTAGCTTTTGCTTGGAGGAGAAAACCTTATTACAAATGAGGTGGCAGAGACCTTCATGACACACCTTACAAGGTAATTGAGCCAAAATCAACCTAACTTGACTCACAGTGCCTCACTAGTCACAAGCACAACCCAAGACCATACGCCTTTTAAACCAGGGTTAGTCCTGCGATAACTAAGGGCGATTTGTTCAGACAACTTCCCAGATTGCAATAATATTCGCCATGCTACACTAACGCAGTGCGCAGAGGTAATACAAACGCCTATCTGCAGCCCACTCCAGCACTCCTTAGATACCAAACAAAGTGAGAGGAAAAAGCTACTTATTCCGTGATATTCAAGAGAGGAGATAGTCAATGGCCAACCTGTTATGAACTAATTGCCTTGCTGTCAATGGTGTCAAACGTATCACAAAGCCTGGTGGATTGTCAGATAAGAAAGTCTGTCGACAGATATGTGATATTCTACTAAACGCAGCATACTTTCATGGAGTGCGGATTCTACACCACGAGTTCTCTTTCAGCGCAATGTACCTCTGATTGCTCACCGCGGTGAGACATATAATAGTCCTAAAGTTATTTCTGAATTATTCAACAAAACATTCTATGCAAACTATTTGCCATATAATAATCAAAAAGATTATAATATACAGCTTACCAACACTCAACAACATTTTAACTCACCTACAAGTATAATCAATACTGTTTAATTTAATTGAAACAGAGTTAGCAGAGCCATCAATGCACTAAAGTGCTCCCGGAGATCTGGCATAAATGGTATGAATTCTTATATAATGACATGATGGGCATGATATTTTGACTGTTTTACTTTAAATTTGTACCACCTCACTAGAATCGCCCATTTACCCGGAGGTCTAAAGAACTTCTTTTGTCATTCCCAGGCATAAATCAGGCTTTAAGTCAGACATTAGAAACTGTCAACCAGGGAACATCACTCCTGTCGTTTCAAGAGTTATAGAAAAAGATAATCAATAAAAATATTCTTAAGCCCTTACTATCCCAGAACATAATTACTCCTAGCCAATATGGTTTCCTACAATACCGATTGTGCATGACTTGTCATTCGAACTTCTTCAACTACTAGATTAGTGATCGCAATAAAAGTTATACTGTTCTCGTCTTATATTTTAACATTTCCAAAGCTTTTAACTACGTCGGCCACTTGCTATTAATAAGGAAACTTAAGACATACAATATTGCTACCCTCTATTAGATTGGATCAGGTCCTTTCTCAGTAATCGCACACAGATGATTACATTTGACTCTATGCTTCCCCATCCGAAACCTATAATTTCGGGAGTTATCCAAAGTAGTGTTCTTGGTCCACCTCCCTTCACTCTCTATATCAATAATGTGTATGATTGTCTCTCTAATGGTAAGTCATTTATGTTTGCTGATGATCTAAAAGTTGCATATTATTTTCCACGTGATGAACTTGTCCGATTTTTAAGCTTAATATAAAATAACTTGTTGCTTGTAAGTGATTAGTACACTACTTGGGAGCTGCGATTTAACCTCGACAAATGTGGCTGGATATGCTTCGGCATACCACATACTAGTGCACAATTGACCTTTGACTCCATGACTTTACCTGGATCGCTTGTGTTACTGATCTTGGCTTAGCATTCCGATGATCTCTCCTTCTCCGAACATGTTACAAAACTGACTCGCAAATCAAGGAGACTTTTAGGTTTTATTTTTCGCAACTTCCGTAACCAAGAAGCCAGAATAATGTTTTACAGAATTTGCGTACGTTTCGATTTAGAACATTGCTCATTTGTTCTCACCTGCCTACCTGTAGGATCTGTTTAAAGATACTTCACCTCCTATATATCAGGAAACACCAAAAAGGAAAATACCTGACAAGATGTCAGATACTTAATATTCCTCCTCTTTGGCTTCGGTGTCTTAAAATTACCCTCATTTTCCCTTGCAAATTACTTCGCAAGTTAGTATCTTCTACCTGCAACAAAATTCAGTTTAAGTGACCCCTCCTTATAATCTACGTAATCATATATCTAGCACTGTGGTTGGCACCATTTAACACCACTCTTAGAGCTAGCTTTTTTGGTTGAATTTTCTCATATATGAAAAACGGACCACCAGTAGACATTCGAACTTCCAAACCCCTTCCACATTTTATTTACCAACTTCACAAATTTCTCTCTTCCAGTAACCTACTCAGCTTATGTCCTATAACCGCGAAACGTATTCATGTGCTCTAGATCCTAGGTCTCCTAAACGTATAGATTACTCATATCTCCTGCAGAAGTCACACTCCATTTTTTTCTCTCGCTCCTTTTACTTATATATTTGTAGATACACTAGTACGTTGACGGTTAATCATTGTCTAACCCTTGTGGCGCGGAACGATTAATTATTTATTTTTTACCGCGGCTATTCTACTACTTTCGACCGTAATACTAGACATGCTACAGTCTGTGTACACAATCTTGTTGCCTCTTACAATTTGGAATCTGATATTCTCTTATACAAGCCTTATTTGTCACAATTCACTTAGTTTGTGGATGTCACCTTCGTCGAACTTGTTTGATATATATTACTTAAGTAACTCTTCTGTTATACATATGTGTTGTTATTATACAACACTTATGTAGTCTTGAACCTTGTGCCAAACCGCCTACATTATTTAACAAGTGTTTTCATTGTGTCAAAACTTTGTTAGTCATGTTTAATTAAATGTCATTATGCTATACTTAATGTATCTTTATTTCATTTTAATCGCATTCAACTTATTTACAATAAGCGTTATGGAGAAACCGTTTTGGGTTTTATCAAACGAGTGTAAATATACACTAGTTAAAACTGGTCTACTTGGCGAAATAATATTGGGAATGAAACATTAATTTGAAGTAGTATATATATTTATATGACGCTAGGGAAAGAAATTATAGACAAAATTCTGAAAATTATTCAAGTTGGATTGCGACTGGCAAGTGGAATCCAGGACGCACGTTTCATCCAATAAGTAGTTATACATTAAATTCAGTATGAATAGGTTTACTAGACGACTAATAAATCCAAAATAATTAAAAGGTCAAAGTGTCATCGAAATTGTGAATTGCTGTATAAGTGGTAATAGAGGATGAGTAAAAATAGACTGAAACGAAATAGAAATATGCACTATCAACCATGTGAAATTGATAAAAAATCAGTAGACATATAATGCGTAACTCGACTGACATCTAGTTAATCTTGTTCATAAGTGACTTAGCGTTTATTGAGATGACGAGCAGCTGTGAATTTTTACGAAATGTAAGGTCCTGGTGTTTTGAAAAAAATTAGATTTCAAAATATTAATTATAAGGCATTAATCATCAGGCATGCTGTCAGATGATTCGACCGGTGTGGCCAATCGGCACACTGATAAATTGATTGGTGTTCGTGTCTTGAATTGTCTCGTCAATCGTTGTTGAGTCTAGAGTTGTAAAGTGGTTGTGAGAAATGAACGCTGCTTTATGATGTTTGTCGTAAATCTTGGTATGCCTGCAGTTGTTAGTTGGGGAAACGGGAGGGTGGCAAAATTGGTTTTGTTTTGCGCAGACTTTTCGGTAAGTTAAAGGGAATTCAGGTATGTATGAAGTAAGCCTAAGAATGTTTTCAGATCTGTGAGGACTGTTAATCAATGATATATAGTTAGATTTGTTTGGATTTTGTGTTATATAAGTTCTTCCAGAATACATGTTACTTTTCTGTTCATATGGGAACTGAAATAATGTTTGGGAGTCCTGAAGTCTGAATTTGTTATTTACCTTTTGAGCTGAGTAAAGTAATCGAGTAATCAAATTGATCAAGCCAGTAAAATTAATATTTAACTGTTTTTAAGAATAAATGATCACTTTTATTACTGCATATAACTATTATTGTAATCTTAGACTTAACGCTGAACCTTTTACAAAATTTAGCATATGTTTGTTACAGTCTTAAAACTTTATCAATTGAAATTCACTAGATATGATTGTATCGTACTTTATATATCAAATTGATTATGCTTGTAAAACTAGCATGTATCTCTTTCAGGAATAAATCTCTTAGCGAGCTACTGGAATTGGAAGATCCTCATCTACATAGCATTTCGTGACTTTGATAAGGGATTAAACACAAAGTCTTGTTGGTAATCTCAGACACAGGCCATTCCTACTAATTATCTACAAGCGTGCAGGAATGTGAACAAGGTCGAGAATTCCGCACCACAGAAAACAGTGTGTGGCGGTAAATAATCCCCAAAATAAATAGTTGCAAAGGATCACGATATTGATGCTGACCATGCTTGTTTTAGCGGACACAATTAGTTGAAGGCGCACGGTCACGCATTACCACCAGATCACGCCTCGAACCACCGTGGGTAGCATCTCTCTCTAGTTTGCCAGTCTAGATGTTGCTATCCCATTGAAGCTGATCCGTTAGTGGTTTTCCAGTAGATGCACAGTTGTGAATAAATTATCTGTAGAAACTTACCAACCCATTGAAAGCTCATAAGTGCTTAATGGTGGTTGGTTTCAGACACTCCAGAATAGCCACCACCTTGTGGTTTTGAGGCTAAATACCATTAGCATCAATAGTATGCCCCCAGGAATTCCAACGAGGTTGTTCCGATTTGGCATTTCTGTATATTAATGGTAACTCCGTATTGCTGCAGTCTTCTAGAAGCTGTGTCTAGATGTTTCATATGTGTTTCCTCGTCTGGGATTGCTATCAAGCGGTCGTCGACATATGCATGGACATAGGCAGGCCCACGAAACACGTCGTCGATGAAACGCTGAAATGTTTGTGCTGCATTCCTCAAGCCAAAGGGCATTCAGAGGGATTCGTAAAGATCGAACGGGGTTACAATAGCCGTTTTCGGCCATCGGTATTTGATTGTACGCCTTTACTGGGTCAATTTTTGATAATACCGTCATTCCCTTCAACGTGGCCGTTGGGTCGTGGATGTGTGGTAAAGGGTAACGATCAGGCATAGTTTGTGCTTTAAAACGTCGGCTATCACCGGTGGGACGCCAATCATTGCTATCTTTCTTCGGGACCATATGTAATGGAGACGACCATGGGCTGCTGGATGGGCGGATTATTCCCAGGTCAATCATATGATCTAATTCGTTCTTCGCGATCCTTAATTTTTCGGGTACTAGTCGGCGTGCTTCGGAGAATGCAGGTTGACGTGTAGTCGTTATGTGATGTGTAATAGTTACACATAATAATTTCGACGTCGCCTTATTCAGGTCCGGATACTTGTCAAGTATTGGCTGAAAATAGGGGTTAATTAAATGTTTAAAGCGAAGAGGACATAGGCTACAACCTGTAACCAGTGGTTCCACACTCGTACAGCTTTGTGTTGCCGCCAACTAGCCACTTTTTGCAAGGGTCCACTAGCAAGTTGTGGTAGCTTAGTAAATCTATGCCTACGATAGGTATTTTCACATCGGCGATGGTGAAAATTCAGTGTATGGGTTCGCATACACCCACGTTCAAGTAGACATATCTCTTACAATACGTGGCTATTTTTTTCCATCAGCTGCCTCTAGATCGAACGCAGCCTCACGTTGGCGATCAGATGAAGTTGCAGGAAGGAAGCTGACTTCTGCGCCAATATCGACGAGGTAGCGAACCTTTGTTATCACATCAGAGATGAATAACAGGCGGCTGTTTCCACCGGCTACGGCTGCCACCGACGTGTGCCGGTGGGATAGTTTCCCAACTCATCAACAGTGGGTTTGTGGCTAGGAAAACAACAGGGGTCTCTACACTTCTTTGAGTCCTTGCCATAGGTGTTGTTGTACCAACACCCTTATGAATTTTCCTCTCGTCGAGGCCGAGATGAGGATCTTATGCGTGACGAACTTCGTCGCCGAGGATTGCTTTGTCGGCGTTGTTCCTGTAGAATGAGGAAACGAGAAAGAGTATTGCACAATTTGGTTATTTTGTTTTCGGTTTCAAGAGGTTTTTCTGTAACGGAATAAACCTCATTGTGGCAAGTTTTGGTGATTTCCAGAATTCAATCAGCCGATGAAGCTAGTTCATCTACTGAGTTGTTGTTAAATGTTACCATTACTGCTTGCACTTGTTGTGACAGTGTTTATAGGAAGAGCTGACCTTCATCAAAAGTGCGTTGAACAATTAACTTTTTCATACGCGATAACGTTTCCATCACTGAACTACTGCCAAGCTCAATAGTGTGACACAACCCGTCAAGACGTTTTCTGTCGGACAGGTCTTTACGTTTAAGAATTGACCTTTAGAGCTGTTCGTAAGATTCTAGGCAGTCGGGACTGAAAAAAGAAGGGGTGACATACCTGTTCAATTCACGCGGAAGTGACCTTACAACCGCCAGAAATTGAACGCGTGAATCTGTCACACCGTGGTCTCGAAATTCCGCTTCTGCATAGCAGAACCAAGCTTCTACATTATCTGCCCAAAAAGGAATGAGCTGAAAGCTTAGAGGCGTGGGTGTTTTAATCCTAATAAGCTTAGGAGTCTGATCGCACATCATTAAAATAGTAATGTATGCAAATACAAATATACTGTCAAAAATATGCGGAAGAAGTAAAAACACCAATAATACTCTGTTAAAAACTATAAAATGGAACGAACTCACAGTAATGATCGTCTTCAGATCACGTCGGGCTCACCAATGAAGTGTACCCGGGTATATGATTAGGTCCCGCCCACCGTACAACCAGAGACACTTCTATCGATTGGATCCACTCTTACGAATGAGAAGAAATCAGAAGGCACTAAAGGATGGAAGAGAAATTATATTTGATCGCGAACAGAGTTTCGGTGGGATAGCAACGTCTAGGCTGGCAAACTAGAAGCGTAAGGTCACCGCGAAGAAAATTATTGCCAGAAGTCTCATGGGGAGCCATCTTTGAACCCCTGCTCATTACTCTTTTCATCGACCACCTCCCATATAGGCCAACGCCATTAGCGCTGGCTTCTGATGACCACATTAACATATGGTGAACAATTAGCAGTCACATCGATGTTCAGGTGTTACAGTAAAACCTGTTCCTATCAAAAACTGGTCCCAAGTCAGTTACCAGTAGTTTGAGGTGCACCTGGTACACGACCACGTAAAGGTCATTATATAAGTTAGGACATCTTTTAACGATTAAACCTGCACATACAAATAAGAATAAATCAGAAGGCAGCGAATTATGAATGAGAAGTTATATTTGATCGTAAATAGAGCATCAGTAGGATAGCAACGTCTACGATGGAAAGTTAGAGAGAAAGATGCTTTCCACGGTGGTTCGAGTCGTGATCTGGTGGTGATTCGTGACCGAGCGCCTTCAAATAGTCATGTCCTCCTAAACAAACCTCGGTCAACATCAATGTCGAGAGCCTATGCAACTATTTATTTTGGGGATTATTTATCACTAAAATTTCAGCGAGAAGAAATGTCTCATCATATACTGCTGTACTCCAAAGGTGCGGAAGCCGCTGTGGAGATACTTTCTTAGTAAACTTAACGGAAGGCGATCAATATCTAACCAGATACATTTAATAAGGAGGTTGCAGCCAAAGCCATTGCCATGATCCATTCCACTTGATGCCATCTAGGGATACTCACCCCAAACTCTTCCTTGTCGCCTACGAAATCTATATTCGACCAAGTCTAGACGCACATAAATTAATAGCCCGCCTCCTTTTAAATGGGACGTGAATCTGTCCGTAAGGGTACAGGGATAAGTTAAGAAACTGTTCACAAAACCCAGATAAGGGTTGTACGAAGACCATCTACGTCCAACTCTACAGTTCAACGAGGTGAACGATTATGTTAAAAATTTTGGCTGGAAAGAGAGGATGGCTAAATTAAGCAATGTCAAAATATACACGTGCATGTCGTGAAGTAAATACGTACCTTGAACAATACATTCATTCCTTTTCAAGTGACATCAGTCCGCAAACCAGCTACCACATTTAAAGAGTAATGTACAGTGGAGTGGTTGAAACTTTCGCACTGAATATCGCCAGAAATCTTGAACCTCACCTCACCATCAAGACGCAAACTCAAAGAACCCAGCTAGTTTAACCTAGCTTGTCATTCAGATATTGGATATTGGATTGGTATTTCACAGCCATTGGTGATTGTTTGGCCCGCTTGTTCAATTTGGTTGTCGCGCCGTTTTTCCGCGATATGGGAACTCGGGGCAAAAGTCCTGATGACGGTAGTTGCTTAGTCGGAAAAGTCCTTATAGAGGACTTACCTAAGCGTGCTATTTCTCATAATGATATACGTGATTGGTTGAAGAAATATGGAAACATTTCAGGTATGGACCAGCTGAGCAAGTTGGTAATCAAGTTAGGTGTTTACGATGTTTTATAAAGTTCAGACTTACACTCTTAGTTATCACACATAAGTCATATTATACGTTAAAAATGTCAACGCAAAATATTTATCCAGGCTGCAAGAGGTTGCAGATTTTAAGGTTATGTTTTGGACTCGATGAGAACCATTTAACCAAACATTTATGTACTGCAAAACATTCAGACTAGAACTACTACGTCGTTGTTCAAAAGTAAGTCTAGGCTCGCACAAAAACATGTGGTTCATCGTTAGAAAAGAAAGCGATTCTGACCACTGAGAAATGCCAGTCATAATCAATACCCCCATCACCAAAGATATGTGGCCACCATGTAGTTCGAAGAGAGGATATTTGTAAAGCCATATTAGAATCATAAGTTCTAGTGGGAAGTAAAAGCTGACTCAATTTATAGCCGGTCCTGCACTGTATTGCTGCTTTTTTAACTATCCGTCACGGCTTCTACATGAGTCCCGACTAGTCGGCACACGCCACCACTGCTTGGGCTAAACATCAATAATTCCCCAGATCGTCTTTACGTCTTGATTTGGTAATTTTTAGATTCCAAACCACTCCAACTTTAACAAACATCTAAGTATACGAGCACATCCAGACTACTTCAGTCTTTTAAACATCACGATACCTATATGACGCCTGACACTACTAATATGAAGCTGTAGTAAATAAAGAACACCTAAACTAATGAATCAATCCCTCTAATATTGCCTTGTGTGCCGGTTTACCTAATAACATTTCAGGTTGTTTGACGCACTGATATCATTCCATCTGTATGTTCAGTTTCAAAATATTCCTATCTTCCGTTACTTTGCTATTCACTTAATGTCCTTGTTTCAGAAATCATAATATATTCACGTTGTCTACTCGTCCAATTTGACTCTGATATCGAGGCTGCTGGTGCTGTTCAGTGTGAAAACGGTGCATCACTTTTCGGCACTAAAGTCTCTTTGAAGCATATGGAAGCCGGCGATCTTAAAGCCCTACGTCGTGCAGGTCCTCCTATTGATAGGTTTTCCACAAACCCCCAGCGACATTCTGGGTCTATTTCTGATCGTGATCGCGATCGTGAGCGCGACAAAAGGCGTGGATCATTGCGCCGTGATCGCCTCCGAGATCGAACCAGGTCTCCGGATAAACGTGCACGTGATACATCACCTCGACATCACTCAAGATCACCGAAGTGAGTTTTTGGTCCATATAGGCTTTTTATGTTTCTGTATGTATTAGTTTGTGCTACATTTTCAAGTTAATATTATGGTTACTTTTGATATAGTGCGAACGAATTTTATTGACAATATTTTCTCATAAAATTAAATTAGTTTACCAGTTTTCATGCTGTATAAGGGAAACTGTAGATAGTGTCCTCTCAATCTTTCGTGGAAAACTTGCAAAAAAGTCTCTATCCCATCTAGTAAGAAATTGGTTTTCTTGAATTTTGTTGCTATATATTGTGTAAGGTACTCTGTAAGTTCAATCTCTACCCCATTCCGTAAACAAAAGGTTTATCTCGAAACTGGAAGGTTATATTTAGCTATTGCATCACTTCTAACTTTTACTATCTGAATATTTAGTAGAAATACTTAGTGTGTCCGGTTTTCTCTAGATTCTGGATTATATCTCACAATTGTTCTGCCATATTTGTTTTTTAGCTGTTTTGATAATGCTACTGAACTTAGACAACTTCGTTTTGGCCGATTGACAAACTACTTCAAACTTGAAGGTAGTAGATAAAGCAACGAGAATAGAAATCAACTCAATCTCTATGATTTTAGAGGAAATAAAGTGCGGCGCAAGTAGTCGGAATCATCAGGGACAGTTTGAAAGGGTTAATTGCTACTAATCATATTCCTGAGATGAAATCGTTAATAAGTTCCGAAAGATAGCTGCAGTTTGAGTGGGAAGTAGATCTCATCTGTAAAAAACATGAAACTTTTCAAGTCACGTAGATGCAATTGGTTGATATAGTGTTACTAACTGAATTGCTTGAACAGTTTAGCATTCTAATGGTGTATGAAAGGAAGTTTCTTTTTTCATAACTAAAAGAATTAGAATATTTCCTTTTGATTGACAATCTTGATTATATTTTGTGACCCAAACTCTTTGATTCAGTCAGCCGGAAGACTAAATCAGTTTTTCTTTTCGGAAATGAAGGTTAGATGACAACTATAGTCATGCTTTGCTTGCTTCGTAGAAATGGTACCTATTTATACTTCAGTGTCCAGCACAGTAGTACATTCTTGTAATATTTGGCTGTCGGATATGGGCACCAGTGACTGACAACATGCCACTTTTATGCGTGGCGCATATTCATCACTATTACTCATATCCAACCATGCCCACAACATTAAGTTATGATTATTTCATGGACCCAAATCATGAAGTCTGCACGTTGAAATATTAGGAACCACGTTGAGAATCACTACTTACTAAAATGAAGCGAATGTATCTGAAATTTCACGAATGCTTTCACGCTACTTTTGCTATAAGTGCTTTGAAATATAAAAAAATGATCATTTTACGAAATTTCAATGATGAAAATATTAATTTAAAAGATAATTGTTCACAAATAGCAACCCAAAATCAGTATTTCAACCGATAACATTGACAGCTTAGTTCTTTCTAAAAAGTCCTTAGGTACTTTCTTTGATACTCATCGTTCTATGATCTTGTCTAAAATTAAGGATCGTTCTAGGCTATCATTTGAGGGGCGTTGAATACAATGTATTAAAATGCGACAAATTCTTTGGTCAGCGTATACATCCTATTTATACCAAAATTCAGCCAAAAAACATTTTACTTATGATCTGAGTTTTTGTCAGTGGGAAGTTGGGTAATTTCACATTTGTTGTTTGGGAAGACTTCTGAATGTAAAAATTTCAAAACGATTAGATTTGATGGTGATTCATAAAATATGGATTACTGTAAGTACATGTGTCATCCCTTGTTTCCACCCTTCATTCGTAATGACATTGATATATGAGAGCAAAAGTTGATTCGAACCATTTTTCTATTTTGTTTGTGTTATTAGTCATTTTGATCCCACTAAATATCTCATTGTAACAGTGCTTTTTCAGCATTTTCTGTGACAAAATAATAAGCCAACTTGTCTCCTTAATTTATTCACTTAAGAGCGATTTGTAATATCGTCAACGGTTCAACTTACATTTTTATTTACCGTTTGCTTTATTATTATTTCAATTGTAGCATAACGCGTGCAGATCGCCGTACAGTTCACCCACTTAACTGGTTATCAGAAGTTGCTGAGCGGGACAAAAAGCTGTGAGATTTGCGTTAAATCATTCTATACTTACCTATATTATTAATTTATCACTGGATTTATCTTTCTTTTTTTTCATCGTTACCCTTACCTTCAGGATGATATAAGATTTTTGCCCATCCATGGTTTTATTTGCACTAAAGAAAGGTGTGATATTTTTTAGCATAACATCTTTTTACGTAGGAACTGATGACCAGTTTGCTTGCATTAGAATTCACTCAACAACTAAATTTTTAATTATCCAATACTCCATATGAGCTTCATCTCGACATCTATGTACTTTTGTCCGTATGCGCTATACGTGTTAGGTCCGCTTTCTGCTGTGTTGAAATATGCGTATAGAAGGGCAAAAAACCGTCTTCAGTTTTTGCGTCTTCATTTTGGAAGAGGGTTGTTTTAGTGAAATTACGTGCTAACTCCACTAAGCCAACGTACAAATTAATCCATGTAGAGGATTCATATTGGATGGATTCACATCGTCTCTAGATCGTCATTTGCTTCTGTCTTTTGTGGTTAATTTTGTTAGTATGATACCTTAATTCGTATTTGGGTTAGCATCCAATCACTTCTATATAAAATACGACGATTCATATATGTGCATCAGTATGATTTTGTCACATTCCAAATCATCATACTTATTTTAATCATTTTAAAGATACAACTGAAGGAAGAAGTAGTGGTAACAAAATTAATCGAAGGCAGGAAGGAGTTAACAGTTTCAAAATTTAAGGGAATTAGAAAGTTGATGCTTTTACACCACTGAAATTTCGTATAATCGCAAAGCATAAGTCTATCTAATTTCTACTCAATAATTTTATGTTTGTTTCTTAGCCTGATGATCATTAAGCGATTTTGTTATATCTAACGATTGGTGTGTACGTATAACATTTTTAAAACGCTCACGATTCATTCACCGATCTGCCTTAACCTATGCATTCTAACGTAATCATTTCCTGTTTTCTAGTTTTATACATTTAAAGAACTATAAATAATAGTCGAACATGTTAATAATTATAGTCATTAGATATGTATTAACCTTTGCAAATCTGACATCTTTATAAAAGTGTCAATAGACAGGATTGATATTGTGGTGGATACTTCTCATAAGGTCGTCCATAAGTAGTAGGTAGCGGAACTTCACGTGGAAGTGGGAACGGTAAACAGTATACGATGTGAGTTACGAAGTGACAAGGAGCAAAGTCTGATTACAATACGTAGGTGAAATGAAGACAACCAAGGGAAGCAGGTCTTCAACCAACATTGATCGAAGACCACAAAGGATGTGCAAATAGATAACTAGAAGTAATGTATGTTTTATTTATGACGTTCTCTATTTTCACCAAATAAACAATTTACCTTAGCTAAATCAATTTCTCACAATATTACATGTTCTAGAAGAGCTTTCCAGATAAGAATGACCTTCCAGATTTTACATCGTTTACGCCGTTTTTGGATGTCTTGGAATTTGTTTATATGATCGCTTCCAGCTGAAATGTACAAATATTACTTAAAAGCTCTGAAATTATTCAGTATTAACAGTTTTTATTTCTCGAAATTCAGTTAAATTTCTTGCATATAATCTAAGTATTTCTGTTTACGAATTTACTTTTAGAAATGGATCGAGTCTTCTTGGTCCTGCGAATAAGTCAACTGAAAAATCTGTCGCCAAATCTCCACCTTATGTAGTGGCAATAATAACTGTTCAGCATGATCTTGTTCCGTATGCAGAAATTATAGAACAACGTGTCTCTAAAAGTCTAACTGCACCAGGAAGTCCTTCCGTTACACATATAGTGGTTCTACTGTCTGTAGATCATCTTAGTCCATGCCTAGCTGACCTTACTAAAGATGGTGTTCCATTTGCAATCATTTGCACGATGACTAATTGGGCGCATAATTCATGCACATTGCGCATACTTTATGCTCCAACTCAACAAGGTAACTGATATTCAGTACCGGATTCTATTTATTTAAGTAGATGTAGTTTAACCTTACTACTCGCAAATCAGTGATTTAATTAGGTTTCGGGTAACGTTAAAAGTAAAAGCCAACTATTCACACTCCCGTTATCGCATCCATATTTTTCTCTACCAGAAACTCATCTGGCAGTTATGTAGAGCAGTACTTTAAATTGTTCAAATAATCTACCCAACGTTTTGTTCATAGTTCCAAATTGTTCTTCACTCACATTTGTCTGGGTAGCTTGTTCGTAGTTATGGCCCTAACATTTAAGTTTTTACCAGTGAAACAAATGAATTGGTGGCTATATCTCAAATATCACAATTTCATAGTCTGATAATTTTTTGTTCCTTCCCCTTAAGTCATTCAGATGTCCTGTCGCAATCCTACTACATCTACATGAGTTATTGTCGTGGTTTGTACTTTTTGTGTTAAATGACTGAAGCTATCCATCTACTTCAGGTACGCATATGTCAAAGGCGGTGTCGTTGTTATTAATGTTTTCCTGGTTAGTGGTAGTAATTAGATTATCTAACAATCGGTCCATCAGTGACAGCCTAAAAAGAGGTGTCTGTGTATCATTTAAGTAAAAATAGTGGTTGAATGTACACGCTAATTTCATTTTTGACGTAAAACAAGATAAATACGAAAAGCTGTCTGAAAATTGCCTCGTAAATTATATTCCGTCTGTCTCTCATTACACTGTAAAGGGATTTTATATCAAGCATTGGATAGCTTAACTACATGTGATCCTGGTAACTACAGCTCTAAGGACTTTTTGTCACATTCGTATATATATTGAATATCTGTGTCGAAAAATGCCTAATGTCGTTTTTAGCCAGCTAGCGCTTGTCGGGATTTCCCAATAGGTATCAGATGCCAGCTCATGTTCTTCCATAATTTAATTCAATATATTCTGCAATTACTCCCATTCTTACTTTATTGAAATCCTGAAATAAAATACTATATAAAGTAAGCACTAGGATCATGACTAATGTTGGTGCATTTTCCAAAAGTTTATGGAAATTCGAGCTCATTACTAACTCTTTGTTTTCCGTAACTTTAACAGTAGAGTTTCCTTGATTTCTCCGCCTTCTGGTTTTGTTTGAAGTTCTAACGTCGAAGATTGTGGGACTTAAGAAGGTGTCAATCTCTCAAGCATTCAGCGTATTGAATGTATCAGTATTGTATTATTCCAAGTATGTCGTCTATAGAACTCATATAATTTGTCTAGCTGCACTGCTCAATATTTTCAATTTTAAAGGTTTAGTGTACTCTGAACAGTCGAAATCCCTAAAGATATCGAGTTAGCTAAATAACGTCCATATATTTTTCAACAGCATTTCTGTTGTTCACTGCTTTTGGGAATAGTAAAGTTGTTTGCTTTTAATTTAACTAGAAATGTGTTTATTAGTATCAGACTATTGAAACAAAATATATCATTAGCAAAGTTAACTTTTGTTATGTCATTCAGAGCTCTGAAGTGATGATATTTTGTTTTCCGTGTAAATAATCTTACATTTATTAAGATGGATCATTTGCTTGAGTAATGCACATTATTTGTTCTCAAATGATATGTCAACCCATCACTTTTGACTATCCTTAGAAAAATAATAATGATACTGAAAAATTATAATTACTACAACATAGGTGTTTTCATTATTTTTGGTGCTTTTTGTTTCTTTCGGGAGCAGAACATCGTAATATGCCTTTAGATGATGCATTAATCTTACTTCAGCGAGAATACTCTGCATACACATCGAGCAGTAAAGATGAGGTAAATACTGCTCCCCCAGAGGATTCCACTTTCATGCCACCTAGTCGCCATTTAGCCTCTCTACTTCGTATGTTGGCGGACTCCCGTGTTTTGAGTGTCGGGGAGTTAGATGAAATCTCTGCATTTGTTCAAGAGCGAAAACGTCGTCTGGAGGGTCGGCGAAATGCTAACAATAATAGTGAGTTTTGTTGTTCTGTTAGGAGTAATATTCGTTTTTCAACATATCTCTTGCATCAGCTTTCAAGGTCTTATTTTATGATTTCATCATTAATATTTAAAGCTTATGCAAACGGAATTGAGTTGCTTGTTATGATAAACACTAATTTCAGACATCTAAGAGTATCCGCATTGTATTTCCATAGTGATCTACACACCTCACCAGATGATTTACATGTTGACTGTAATAACACCAGAAATCATGGCATCCGTTATAGACTTCCGAAGTACCAACAGTACTACGACTAGTTATCCACTAGCTCTTATACTATGTCGTTTCATTCAAGGTAGAGGCAGAGATCTATACACAATCGGTAGTGATTTTTTGTGATACACTGAATACTTACCTTTTAGTTAACATTTTAATTTTCTGTATTGTTTATTTGTTCGTATTTCACTAACAACATATTTACTCAAAAGATTACCAATCTCTGATAATTTCATATACCTTTTATATTAGGTTTTTAACTTTTATTGTGGTTATTAATTATACATTTATTTAAGGGGTTCAGTCGTCTAATAACTAGCTTCTAATTTCAGTCGTACACAAATTCATTCACAACACAGTATTATCAAAATGAGAGTTTAAGTTATAAAAAAAGTCTGAGAATCTATCATTACCTGTGATTATCAGTTCTTTTATTGATAACTTGTTTGCTGCCATAACATTTCGTTTATTCAAGTAAAATTGATCATTGTTGTCTACAATCTTATTATATCATGCATCTTATTAAATTTACTTGTTTCTGAGGTATTCTGATTTTTCAATACAACGTAATTCAACTAACCTTGTACTTTTATACTTTTGAAAGTTCATGTTAGTTATAGCTGAAGAGATTTTAGAAAATTCTAAGATGGGTGGTTAAAGTTCCAGGTCTCATAATTTTCCTGATTTTCGAACGTTCCCCGAAATAGCATCTTATTTTTTATGTCCATAGTCTATTTATTTATATCCTCCATATCTTAATGAATTCACAGATACACACCTGCTTGCACACTCATATGTGCATGTTTATGAGTTTCGTTTACAGCTTATGCCTTTTTATTTTCTCCTGATACCATCCTTGGTATCACATTCGTATTTAAATAATGAGTATAACTAATGTCTTTTTTTCTCCTGGTTTTTTTCCCTTCTGGTTGATTCACAATAAATTTGTCGCGTGAATGTGGGAATTCTTGTGTTTCACGTCATCGTTCACGCCACTACTTTTAATCAAATTGATCTCCATATATTTAATTGTAAACAAACGATTGATTGAATAATACACATGATCACTAGCAGTCAGTTCAGGAAATGAAAATACAGCTGAGCTCAAGTCAAGAATCTTAAGTATGCTTTATCCTCAGTCTGCTAGCTCTACTGTAACTACAAACACTACTTCTTCACATATACCAGTTGATGTGACTCATCAAACTCAAGCTTTAACAACTACTAGTATCGGAAGCAAATTAGCTGAAAATCTGACTAACCCTATTGTTCAAAAAGCCATAGATACGTTAATGTCATATCCTTCAAATTCCATGCCTCAAACTACTACGCAAAAGACACTTACTGTGGTGGATACACAAAATGTTCAATCTAAAAACTCTTTTCGCAGCAATATAAAACCACACTCCTCTTCATCAGCTGCTTCTCCATATCCATCTACTAATATTAGGCAAACTGCCAACTGGAGCTATGAAGATAATAATGGTTTTCGACCTAGTCGACCGCCTATGTCAAATGAGTTTAACCAACATGTTCCCTACAGTCAGAATACCAGACCGAACCTGCCCCAGTCACGTGAATATCCCAGTGATGAATCGCGAAAGGGTCCTAGTTTCGTAGAACAGGGAGGTCAAAGAGGTGTTTATCGTTCTGAATTTGAAGCGCACGAACCAGTTCTTGACTCAAATTCAGAGTTGTTTGAAGAAAATGCTTATCCAGGTTGGCCCAGGCGAAAACGAAAAAAGCGAGGTGGTAAAGCTCCCTCAGGTGATTCATATCAGTATCTTGACCCTAAAAGTTATTCACGTCAAAACATTGTTCAGCCATCTCAGCAACCTGTTGATCTCATGTCTACAGAGGTTCATCCAGTCGGCACTGTGGCCGAAGCGTATAAATATTCTCAAATACCTCCGCTTATGTTCAATTCAGGAATACGTGGCAGGTCTCAAAGAATGGTCGGCGGAGGCTCATCCTATAATAGTTACAACTACCAAACATTTGGATCACACCAGCCGAATAATTTGAACATGCATGCCCAACCTTACGGCTATCCAGACTCATCTTCATTTTATTAGCATTTTACAAGTAAAATATGTGTCCTATAAGATTAGTTCAATTTCCTGCGTATTTACGTCTAATCATATTTTACCAAACGTTATTCTAACTAATTTTTTAGGCGTACTGCTCTATTTATGTAAACATTTATTAGAAGAAGAGGATACAAACAGGTCCATATAATTTCATTTCTACTTAAAAAGACGAAATTGAGTTTTTTTGTAAAAAAAATATTATTTGAATTGTTCCGTGTCATCCCGTGTTGTTAATTGAAGTTCGTCACCTTCATTTTCGCCTAAAAAATAACATTTTTTACAATAAAACTTGTCTTTTATTGTTAAGGAAACGATGGTGTGTGGTATAAAATGCAGTAAGTTCCTTTGCTCCTCATTTATTATACAGCATTACTAACTATTACTGTTAGACAAGTAAAGCTTCAGCTGTCATCAAGGTCTCCAAAAAAAATTAAAAATTCTTAAGTCAAGGTTATCAAATTAACATGTAAACCCTTCTTTAGTTGAGTATACATTGTAGAATAGGAAATGTGAAATATGCTACCTTTTAGGTAGTGTCAACTTTTGCCATTCCTTTGGTGTCCTTCAAATGCTAAGCTTTCAATTAACCTATGTATTTAACAATCCATTATAAAACTAGGGATTCTAAGTTTCCTCTACATTTGAAATCCAAACCTCGACCGTTGCTGCTACATTGACGTAGTGGTCGGGCTTGCCTATCACGATGACCCAATCAAGCTATACGGACTGGAATAATCTTTCCTTTAGATTCTATCATACCAATCAGGTCGGTTGATGAACGGTGGGTCTAAAAGCAGTGAAACTAAGGTCCGACGGCGAAGGTGTGACTGCAATAAGGTGTTTCCCTCAAACAACCAGCATCACAGCGATTCTGTCCTTCCATAGAGGAAGGCTGGGGTAAAAAGGGTCAACCCTAAAAATGTCACATTTCACCTTACTCCATGGATTTCCGTCTCCGGCTGTAAGGCCTTAACAAGTACTGAGCTAACACAAAAACTATCAGAAAGGCCATGTGTAACCAACCTCAAGCAATTTTTCCTTGGGCACTGCGGTCACGTCACCTAATCAGTTCGGAGAACCAGAGCGATCTATTCGTTTATCCGGAAACCTAGCATCAAGGTTTCGTGGCCTTGCTGCTATAAATTAGCACTAAGTTTGCAAGCAGAACAGCCACTCCTTGAATTGGTTCCTGTCGACAGCTGTCTATACGCTGCCCGTCCAAATGGCACAGTGAGGATTTGGGGAGATAAGAACACACGCCAATGCCATTTTGTCTATGCTCCACTGACTGCAGTTCAAATGGAGTAATAGACGAATTCTACAGCAAGTTCTTTAACCCCCGCCCCTCGCTGCTGAAAACTGAACACTCAAACATAGTAATCATAACAAGAGATTTTAACGCTCAAGTTGATAGGCTAAGTCAAGCTGAAAAATACTTAGGCGGATTTTATAGCATACCAGCCTAACGAACGGATGATGGAGGCCCTATTCTACAATTATGTTCAGATTACCGTTTATTCTAAGCAAGCACAAACTTCAAGCATAAGAAGAAACATTGTGTAACACGGCGACCTCAAACATCAACTCAACGATGGACACAAATAGACCATATCGACACTAGCCATAATTGGAGAGGCTCCGTAGAGGACTTCTGCTCATTTCCGAGCACGTATTTGAACTCTGACCGTGCTCTAGTTAGAGTGCGCATTTCCAAGTGTTCTACTGGACTCACGAACGTCACAGTTAGAAAACCTCTAGGTTGTCAGTTCGTGACTGAAAAAACCAAGAACGTATTCAAAGAAAAGTTAGCTAGGCACTCGATCTAGCTCAAAATGTTCATCGGGAAAAAGATTAAAGCAATTTCAAGTAAGTTATAGATGCAGCAGCCCTATTTGCTTCTAATTCTAATATAGATGTTAGGAGGATCATTGAACTTTTGAAACCTCTGATGCACTGATGAAAGTTCAAAATGCTCATTCTTATGGTCTCAAAGAGTTACGAAAAACGATGACTAATCAAATGTAAATTAACTAAGGCCGATGCGAAAATCGTAAGTAGTAGTGGGTGACCAAAGCAAAAGCGATGGGAACAGCTGCGGTAATAGGTAATACCAGACAACTGTTCTGGCTCCAAGGTAACTAGTATTAGGAAGTCGGCCGTTAGTGAGAAAATTTTGGAATGTGTTGGGTGCGTGATCCGCTCTAAATAGGTTGAACACTTTCATGAACAGTTCAACTGAACTCCAGCTACCCTCCCGTTTCCGATTATCCCCAAGAATTACCCCCCCCCCCCAACTCTTAATGAGGTTATAAAGACTATAGGCAATTTGAAGCGAGGGAAAGCAATAGGTCCTGACAGGCTAACCCAATATATTTTTAAGGATGACGGTCCGGTTTTCGTAGGTAGGTTGACTGATTTATTAACTAGATTCTGGGACCTGGACGTTATTCCACTTGACTGATGTCAATCGCTGATCGTTCAAGTTTGCAAGAAAGGACAAATCCTCTTGCGACAACCACAGAGGCATCAGTTTGACTAGAATAGTGTCTAAGATACCAGCCACTAGTCAGCCGACGTTTGTCAGAAGCCAAGGAATAGCAAACTCGAGTATACCAGGCTAGTTGCAGACTTGGACGAGAGTACATTGACCAGATATTTACTCTTCGTCAGATCCTAGAACATAGACACAATTACAGTCGTCCGACATTAGTTGTATTACTTGACTTGAAAGCCACGTTTGACTTTTTAGATCGAGAGGCATTGTGGCAGCGTTTATCATTAGAAGGCGTACCTGGGAAGTACATAAAACTTATAAAGGCTCTCTACCCGAACACTATTTGTCAAGCATAAATGTATTCATGCTTTGTGTTCTGCTAGATCCTAAGTTGCTTTATTCTTCCGTGCTTTTATTTGTTTCATTCCTTTCTATTGAATTATACTGTTTTGTTAGTCTCATGAATTTAATCTCGTTGTGCTAATGTGGTGTGGCAACTTAGACTCATTCGCATAAGCGTCGGGTTCTACGTTGTACACAAATAAGGGAAATCCAAACACATTGGCTACACATCCTTGTATTTTTCTTAAAAATCTCATAAATCGCACTTGGATTGTTGAACTGATCTTGTATCAATAGCGTATATGAGCTGTATTCTTTGGACAGGCACTTCGAATGTAAGAAATGGCGTTTAGATCTAATACCAAATGTCTTAATATTTAGCCAAACCGTGTTGAAAATCTGCTGTTCTCGTCTATTGAGGTTGTATCGTTTCTTATTGATACTATCTATTCCTAAAATAAAAGTATATTAATGATAGTAGCTTTATATTTAATAAGTCATGAATAAGAGAAATGATGCCTGCATAAATTTTATTGATAATCTACAGCTGTTTGCTTGTGTTTCTCAAGCAGTATTTTGGCAATTTTCAACAATCACTTACTTTGTAATTAACAAATAGTTTGGCAATTTACTGTTTTGTAAAGACGTTTACGGTAAAGAAAATTATCTGGATAATTTCCATATACTTTCCCATGCAATTGTGCACTATTATATACAAGTCATTAGTGGACCGAAAAGTGTTCATTTCTTTTGACTAGTTCATGTTTGCCTACATCTATTAGTTTATTCTTAACAGTTTAATGCCAACATCAATAAGACCTGGATTTGATAATCTTTATCTGCTTTTTTGAAGAAATTGTAACAATGCGCAGCTCAAACTTATTTTCATCTATCATAGAATGTAATTCCCCGTTCCGGTAACTATCAGATTATTATTCAATTCACAAAGACAGTTACATTTAGTTTTGTTCTGAGTCATTTAACAGAATTTTTTGTATCTTCTAACTGATTTTGGGATTTCGTACCATGAAATGATGGTTTTCCATTCTATATGTATGATACTTTTCACTTTACTGTAAGTGTATTCATTACATTTAAGCAGAAGTAATCACATAAGGAATCAGATTCCTTTTCATTTCATTTATTCTAAAAAATTCAAAATAATAATAAACAAACTAGTATCTGTCGAAGCTGCATATGTACATCAAACTTGTATGCCGCAGTTTATTTTAAGTCTCATCTTTGAAATTTAATCAGTTATTGATCAGAAGTTCCATACATACTATAATGGTATAGTGGAGTTACAATGAATTCCTTAGAAGGAGAACAGTTGTTGGAATTCTCATAATTTGTTTGTTTATTAATTAAGTAGAATACCGGCTTTGGTGGCTTGATCATGTTTTACAAATACCATCCTACTGACTATTCGCTACCGTTGGGATTGGGTAGAGATTGTTAGTTCGTGAGATAGCTCCATGTAATGAGAGGAGGTTATGTAGGCTTGGTTTCTGTTTGTCCATCACGACCCTATGGTTGGCATCCCAGATATTGTAAACATCAGTGGCTCGAGACCTTATCAGGTTAGAAGCCAGTGGCAATCTGGCATCAGTTTTCTATTAAAGTGATCTTCTCCAAACGAAATGTAACTTTTATTGTTAAAAGTTTTATCTTCTAATTGTTGTTGTCTTTCCTCTTTCGTTTCTCCATAATATTATATTTCTACTAGTGTGGCACATTCATTTTTTAGCATCAATTTGTACAAAATTGTATTTATTTAAATAAATGATTAGCAATACAATGAACAAAATATCTAAGAGCCCTGTAGATATTGTTCATTGTAATCTTAATATAATTGTAGCAATGCTTAATCATATTCCATGTAATGTGTTATAGTATGGATTTATTGTGTGAATAACAACAATCTAATTGTATAGTCATAATAATAATTATAAAAACAAAAATCTAGTTCTGCATGGGCTCAGACGTTCCCCGAAACCCAAAGCCTGTTTCAACAGCTGTATTACTGTTAGTCTCAAAATTGTGGCACCTTATGTTTCTCAAATTACTTATTGTGGAGCATTTCAGCTTAATGAGAATAATTGATAAAAGATGTTTGTTTGTCAAAGTATGTATTCTTTTGTTTATATCTCATTAGTCATTTCGGAATCCACAGTTTTCTAGATTGTCGGGTGTTGTGATTATTGTACTTCTTGATTCGTTTTTATGCACATTTTAAATCCAGTTCCTAACTTTGCTAAATCTGTTATTTCTACTTTGTTAGCGTAAGTGTACTTAAAAAGTTTTAATGCTTCACAAAATTAACAATATATGTTCACTAGGAACTTTATCACAATTATAACCTGAATTGCAAGTTATTTTTATTGTACATCTTCCTTCTGTCATAATCGCTATTAGTTCTTTAATTTTTATTTTGAAAAACTATTTTATGGCGAAGAGATTGTATAGATAAATTTTCTTATTCTGATGATAACAACGGTGTTTTTCTTGAAAAAAAAAGCGTATACTTACCAAAGCAATAAACTTATATTGTAACTTTATTCCTCCATCAACATTTCGGTTTGTCCATTTTCAAACTGTTTAGCCCAACAGTTGATTGTGAATTGGTAGTTAGACACGGCTAATTATCTTTTTATCAGTAAATAAAACGTCTATTTTCGCTGAGTGGATATTTATATAGGTGTCCGCAGAGATTATCAGACTCCTTCATGGAACTAATAGGATCGCTCTGTATTGAAATGTAAGCTGAAGCTTGTGTAAAAAAAGTTGTTTTTTTACAGTTTCTTCTTTTATCTCAGTTAATTTCAGAAGCAGATCAGTATTCATCATAATTAAAAGATGATCTATTTTGACTAATGTTTGTATAACTTTCCCTATCGTATTGTTATTATTCATTTTGTTCAACTATTATTGTATTATTCATTTCAATTCCTTTCCATTTGAACTTTCAATATCTTACATCATTTTTGTGCGTTGCATAACTTTCGATTAAACATTACATCTGATTTACAATCACATCACTATTTCTCTTTGTTTGTGTTGTTGCTAACTATATTTTCGACATTAATAATTCTAATAACAGTTCTAAAATCGTTATATCGAGATAATAGATTCTCTGTCAACTTTTCAATTCTTTAGGGTCTGTAAAACCTAATTAGAATCTAATAAAAGTAATATTCCTTATTTATATATCTGTGTTTTATCATGATGAGGATTGTTAAACTGTTGAATGTTTACCGAGTTTAGTATATAATTAAATTACTTTCGAAAATGTTAGTGTACCACTGTTCGAAGTGATCCCCGAATTTTTTTCTAATTTGATGCTTATGAACCACTTTCACTCAATGCAACGCATTATTAGCCAAATTCCATTATTTGAATGAATACATGTATTGAGGTTTGATTAGAATTCAGTATTACTATCATGCTAGGAATTATTCAGTTAATACAAAATTCAGGATCATTTTGGAAATATGCGATGAAAGTACTTTACAGCGTTATAGCAGTTTGACGTGATTACATTAACTTATGTAAATGATACTCACTAACAGTGTAGAGTTGTATTGTGCGTAATTATAATCTGTTGAGCAAGAATGTTAAGCATATATGATTAACTAGTTCTGTGAGCTACTTAGTCTAGTACTCAACAACACGGTCTTACACTGTTCATGGATGTTCATATTGGTGTTGAAAATAATCAAAATTAATAATTGTCCCACACAACCTCAATCAATGCCTGTTACCCCATGTGGAGTATTAGCCACCGACCAGCCTTCTCCAACCAACTCTGTCCTGGGCTTTCATTCCCAGTTCTTCCCGAGTGTTCTTAATGTCTGTCTCCGATCCCCAACTTAATGTATCACCCTCTTTTTTTGGCCTCCAGGATTCCAAGTTAGTGCTTGTCTTGTGACATAGTTTAGTAATTTCCTCAATATGTCCTATTCATCTCCAGCGTCTTTTCTTAATTTCTTCCTCAACTGGAAGTTGACTTGTTCTCTGCCATAGGAGGTTGTTGCTGATGGTATCTGGTCAACTGATCCGAAGTATCTTACGCAGACAGTTGTTTATAAATACTAGTATCTTATGAAGGATGCTTCTCGTAGTTCTCCAAGTTTCAGCTCCATACAACAGAACTGTCTTCACATTTGTACTTAGAATTCTAACTTTAATGTTGGCTGACAGTTAGTTTGAGTTTCAGATGTTCTTCAGTTGTAGAAATGCAGCTCTTGCCTTTCCAATCCGAGCCTTCACATCTGCCACAGATCAGACCCTCCTCGTTTATCGATGATGCTGCCGAACTATGTAGATGTCTCTACATCTTCTAGAATTTCTCCGTCACGTGAAACTGGGTTAGTATGTGTTGTTTTGTATCGGAGGATCTTGCTTTACCCCTTATGTAATTTGAGGCCTACTGGTGCCGTGGATGCTGCTACATTGTCCGTCTTAATCTGCATTTGTTGCTGTGTGTGGGATAAAGGAGCTAGGTCATCTACAATGTTCAAGTCATCTAGTTGCATCGATGTTGTCCACTGTATTCCGAGATTGCCATGAGATGTTGCAGTCTTCATGATCCAGTCAACTACCAACAGGAAGAGGAAGGACGAGAGTAAGCAGCCTTGTGTGACACCGGTCTTCACTTCGAATAAGTGTTAGCTGACCTCCATGCACTATTTTATAGTGTTGTTCGTTGTAAAAATTCCGAATGATTTTGACTTTCTCGGGTACGCCATAATGTCGTTGAAGGCTCCATAGTGTTCTTCTATCCACGCTGTCGAATGCTTTTTCATCTGGAACCCCTCTAGGGTTGCTGCTGATCCTAAACCCATATAAAGGAGGGTTGGGCATGGGGTTAGCAACCCCATTCCGTAAAAAAGCAACCTTTCTAAAAAAACGCTAATCTACACAACTTAGAACTTTATTAAAAAGTATCGGTATTCGATAGTTGTTTCATTCAAGTGTAAGACTTCATAAATAAGATGGAGTTTAGGACTTCAAGATTACGCTGCAGTTATGTTACCTTTACATCGTTAGACCATATACCGATGTACCACTATTTAAATCTTAGTTGTCTAATAATATGTAACAATAACTCAGCGCTATATTTAGGTCGTTACCTTCAAATTGATCTACTTCCTACCAGTTACTTAGTTAAAGTATGCGTTCCAGTGATCCGACTTGTTGAAGACATCAGACTACTATCAAAAGGATAGCACCAGTGCATAAAAGTAATCATTTCGTCTGTTCATTAGAGTTCATAACGGAAAGTTCATAATCCTCATTTGTTCCACGATCTGCTTACATCGGCAAACTTTAATCTGAGAAAATTTGTATTATTAGTAAACGAAAGTGGTGATTTTCATTACGGTATTGAATTATGTTCCATCGACATGCTGCAATATAATTTCAGGATTTATTTTACCTTAAAGAATATCGTACTGAAGCTTTACATAAATTACTGACTAAATGTAGTTTTGATTACCAGCAATGATTTTATAATCAGTCTAGTTAACGATTCAAAAAAACAGCTGTTACGTCGTGCTGTGTCTATAGAATGAGTAGTTGTGTAACATTTAAACCTGTAAGGATAGGAAGGATAATGATATCGACTAATAACTCTCATATAAAGCAACACGTGGAAACAAATTATCAACTGAACTATGTAATCCATGTTGTGGGAGACTGAAATCAAATGATGTAGGAAATATCATGAACTTGTATCAATCCTATTGGCTACACCTGATATCAGCACAATGGGAGAGGAGGATTTAACGAGGTGAAAAAGTGATAATAGCATCATTTGGAATTGAAAGCTGAGAGTTTACATAAGACGAATGAAATCGGTGAATTATTACTGTGGAGTGATGCTATACTGAAGATTGGAAATATAATAAAGGCTATGGAAATAGAGCTCACTTTGAGCTAAATAAGCTAAAACAGCATTTCCTTGTACGAAAAAAACAATGGATTAGAAAATTTTTCCCTTAGTTTTGTATTAGGACTCTACACTAATTTATACATAATTTACAATAATAATCAAATTGATATCGTATCAAGTGGTGATGTGCCTGAAAATAATTTATAACAAGCATCAAAGTGTCTATGAAAACAATCGTGAATGATTGACAAAAAGATAGTGGTCAATCATTCTCAATTGTTTTAATGAATACTTTGCTATTTTTTATACGTTATTTCGTGACACACCACTACCACTTAATTTGGTATCGATTATATTATTATTGTAAATTATGCATATATTAGTGAAGAGCATTGATGAAAATGTTTATTATGAAGAAATGTTGGGCTATTTCAATTCCATTATGTATCTTAATGAAGTTTTTCACGTTATTTCTTTGTATGCACAAAATGAAATTAAGAGAAAACAGTTTTTTGAAAACATCAAAACTGACATTACATACTGTGTATTATTAGTAATTAATGCAGATTGAATTTCCAATCAATTCATTGTTATTAGTAGCCGCTTATTGTACATGGATTCGTTTAATTTTTCAAGTTAATTTGTTTATGTTTTATAATTATCTCGCTGGCTTCAATGTCCCCTCCATATTAGATAGTTTTGTCTTGCCTTTTAAATCATTAAGTAGGGTACTTTTAGAAATTAATTATCAAGCACCAAAAGTGTTTATATTTTAATTATATAAGGAAATACTGTTTATCTTAGATTTGAGTTACTTGTTTAATTGATACCAGTTTGTCCATAGTCCGCAGTAATGCATTCCTGTTAGTTTTAAATCTCAGGGTCAGATACCAGTGTACGACGTGGATGTTAATGTTAGAATTAAACTTACTTTAATTTTTAAACCATTCACAATTCATCAGTTTACTTAGTTCACAGATGGAAAGTTCGGAAATTACAGAGTTTGCATTATATCTGAAATCTTCCAGACTGTAACTAATAATCGTAATTTCTATAGATTTCAGGAAATCTAAGGCATAACACTGACAAATTGGTGCTGATAGAATTATGATGCCTTAATCCACGTAGTGTTTATGTTTCAGTTATATTAATCTGTAATTTAAAGCAAACTTGTATTATAATGATCTATTTTACTGATCTGAGTATCTAATTCAAATGTTCTATATTCAATTTACTTTTTAGGAAGACATTTGGATGTATTAATCACTTCATTGTCATGAATTACAATCCCTGTTTGTTTGTTTACATGTCTTTATTAACTGGAGGTGATCAGTTAACCTAAATAAGCTTATTAATGACTTTTTTTTATTTTTACGCTTTATCTATTGAAATAACTCTATTGAATACATTTTGTACTTTTATTTGTGCATTTATTTTTGAATATAAACTCATACTTCTTATGATTTATATAAGTAGCATTTGATGAATAAATAAAGTGCCTTTTGTTTTGTGGATCAATTAAATGTTCTACTTTATTTTATTATTATTATTTTTTTTGTTATATCATCATTGCAATGATAACATTTTCAAATTAATTATTACCTATAAACTGTAACAGAAGATTATTTCCCGGTTATTGATTATTCCCCTTAAATTTACTGTGATTATCATTGCATTATTTTTCTTCTCATAACAGGGTTAAGGCTTTTTTTTCATTTTCTATTTTTTTCTCATACACATGATAGAAATTTACAATTAAAGTTTTTATGTTCTATTTTATTTTTAGAAAATATTTTTAAAGGATGACGTTTTTTGTGACTATTAAAAAATTCCTACTGTTTTTATTTATATAATTCAGTTTCTTATAGAACTGTGAAAATGGTAATTCCAGGCTGTAACCAAATAGAAATAACTGTCCACATAGTATCCAAAATCTACAAAGAAATATATTTCTTATGTGATCGCATGGTGATTATTGGTGATCTTAGAGAAATAACTCGTGGGTATTAGCATCAGAGCCTTAATATAAATTGTGATGGAAATCGTAATAATAAATTCTGATTTATTGTATTACTTCTTTCGCATAGTACGCCGATTTTATAGATAGATAAAAGTAAAGTCGAATAGTTCTCCTGTAGCCAGATTCAATGACTGGATCTGCACAATAAATTATTGAAAAAAATGTTCAGAATATAAGACTTTAATAAGGACAGTTACATATTTCTTGTAAAAAAACAATAGCATTAACAGAAAATAGAGTATGACTAAAAGGTAAATCTGTTGACTTCATGTATGTTAGAGAAAGTTATCTTTTACTAAACTACAAATGTTCATCAGATCCCATGCTATCCGAATGCTCATTTTGAATAGCATGGGGTAACTTGAACTCTGTACTAAAACAGGGCATTTGAGGACAAACTCAATATGCTGTCTCATTATCTTAATTGGATTGACTACCCGACATTAGGAAAAGAAACGCTCTCTAGAAAATTCACTCAAGAATGCATTTGTACAATGGATTTAAGGAACTCAAAGCGCTTAAATCATAAATTAATTTGCTACCTAATCATTTTTCGTATATTACCGAATCAGTCAGACTTGGTATTCAGGGGAAATTAGTCCATATTATTAGGTATGTTCTTAACTAAAGTGATCAGCAATATTTTAAACACTAACCACGTTTACCCTAGTTTCGGTGTTGCATATTTTAACTATCAATCAATGAGATTATAGTCTTCTTATAAGTTTAATTTTCTCCTTGACTACTTATCTGCTTCATTTCTGATTACTGAGCGGTGTATGTCTTTTTTATGACTGACTATCTTTCTTCGGTTTGTTTACTGCAAACATCCTCAGGAGAGTACAGGTATTTGTCAACAACTGTCTACGTAGAATATTGAATGTACGTTGGCCAGAAACCATCAGCAACAGCCTACTTTGGAAAAGAACAAATCAGCTTCCAGCTGAAGAGGAAATCAGGAAACGACGTTGGAAATGGATAGGACATACACTGCGAAAATCATCAGACTGTATCACGAGACAAGCACTAACTTGGAATCCTGTTGGAAAACGGAAAAGAGGAAGGCCAAAGAACACCCTGCGTCGAGAACTGGAAGCAGACATAAAAAGGATGAACAGTAACTGGAGACAGCTGGAAAGGATTGCTCAGGACAGAGTTGAATGGAGAAGACTGGTGAGCGGCCTATGCTCCTCCGAGAGGGGTAACAGGCGTAAGTAAGTAAGTATCTTTCTTCGATGTCAGTGTACGAACTTTCGCTTTCAAATAGAAAGTTTTACTTGTTTTGATTATAATTACGCACAGACTCTACATCTACAGTTTTGTGAAATTTTTTTGAAAGATACTTACAAGCAAAGCAAATCATACAGACCTGTAAACTAACAGTAGCGCGAATGAACACTTTCTAGAAAATAAAATAAGGGGAAAAGTAACTATAATTCAGTGAAGAAATATTTTAGATAACATTACTTACTAGAGCCTTTTAATTGTATTTAGAGTTGTAAAAAGCTGATTGCACCATTAAGATATAATCAGCCAATATAAAATACCAGTTACATGCAGATTACGTAGTAGTTTACTAGGGCAGAGAGATAAAAACAATATGTTGACAAGAAGTGTCAGAGATAACTAATTTCCAAACTAATGCAAAGTAGATACAAACATGCGTTTAAATTATTTTACACAATTACAAGGAGTGAGGGGAGGTTGGACCACCGTAGAACTACAGGTTGGATAGACTGTAATACAACCGTTCCACACATTCTTATTTCTAAATTATTTTGTCAATTATCGAATTACATAATTCATCAGTTTTGTATAATGCATTTAACTGTTCTCCATGTACAGAAACATTCATTAGTGATTTGATCAGCAGACACTGTTCGGTTGTGTTAATGATACATACTACACACAGATGCACACCTGAACTTTCGAATTGGTATCTACGGTAATCATTCAATAAATAATTCCACTATCTTTCATTCTGACCTCTGTTATACACTAAATATTATATACATAATGTTAGTATCCTAGTTAGTAGATCTGACGAAGTTTATGAAGTGGTTTGTATTATTTGACCTCATAGCGTTGGTCATAGGTATAAGTTACTAACTAGTGACTCAAGAATAATGCTGCAGAATGTGATGGACGGATGGCCTCATTGAGCATTTTATATACTTGGATCTATAGGAGCAAGTGAACTGGTGTGTGGATATTGAATTAGTTGGTTATGTTATCTTATCTTTCACGAGGATACACATAAGAGGATGACTAGTAGTTTATGCAGAGGTTAAAGTCATTGATATTGTCACTACATTCATCTAGAAAGATGACCTGAAAGTTTGCAGGCAGTGTAATAACAACAACGAAGCATTTAGTCTGAGATCGTTGTTTCTCCTTCATTTTCTCTTAATAAATTTCATTGGGTATCCAATTTTTATGAATTTGAACTTCAAACTGGATAGATTTTCCTCTAAGCTGTCTAATGAACAAACTTTTTGATACCAGAAACCTAGTGAATAAAAGACTAACAAGTTTCCTTTTACTGGAAGCCGATTGTGAAAATTTGTCAGACTACCGTTCCATTTGGGTTACCTGTATATTAATCTTCGTATTCAGCTTTTATTTCTTTTATTAAGACATCAAGAAATGGCAACTTAGATTTATATTCATGTTTCATTGTAAATTTAAGTGACATGTTGAAATTATCAGAGAATTTTATGATATCTTGTATATCTGACATTTATACACATTATCAATTTCTCCTGGATATAGTTGTTATACAAAAACAGTTGATTAAATGTATTTTTGAGGGTGTTGTTTTCCACACTTACTATAAATAAATCAGCAAGTACTGGACATAACAGAGACCTCATCACTATTTGTGTTTCATTATTAAAGCTGAACTGTACATTTAGAGTACACTGTAGAATAAATCCTTTCACGTAAACAGTAGGGATTTAAAAATCTGTTTCATCAGTATTGACATAATTAAGTATAAAACATACAGTCCCTATTGATCGTACACTAACCGATGATAACTCCCGACATAATAGTTTACATGTACTTTTATATGAAGTATGTGTACTCAATATGTGGTTGGATTCAAATGAAGGTTGGTATCTTCTATCGGTTTTCCTGAATCTCTTGTTGGATTTACGTTCCGTTCATGTATAATTCTAACAAACTCACTGTTACTGACTTTTCGTTTATCCCATGAATTTTGGATGCGTATCAGTTAATGTAACACAGTAATTTATCAACATATCGAAATTACATTATTGTTGAATGGAGTGTGATTATAACCCAATTTAAACAAACAACAACAACAACGTATAGTTAATATGATTATATAACACAGTCTAAATATTCCACACATAACTTTCCTATTATTTTAATATTAATTGCAGTCGAACAGTGTCAAGATCGTGCATTTGTAAATAATGGATTGACATCCAATGAAATATTCCTGTGTGAAATTTTTACGTCACTTGTAACATTCACAAATTCAAAAGTATCATTCAAAGAATACCCACGTAATCCAATTCAAGAATTATGATCTTACAGAACTTCAACACTTAAAACTGTTTGACATAAGTAGCCGATTTTGAGATAAGTATTTCAAACGAAGATTAAATATCCATTGAATATATTTTAAAAATAGATATTTAAAGCTGATCTAAATTTTGGAAGATTTTAATTTATTTAAACAAATACGAATGCATTATTTACTATAGAACAATATAAGTACGAATATGTATGATTAAGTAAATTATCTAAAATAATTATGTGAGCAAATAGATTTTCTAAAGGAAGTGGTTGAAAATGGCCTTAATTAGCTCTTACTACTACTCATTTGTTTTCTATCTTGTAGACTATATCTGCAGCCACATGATCACTTAATTTGTTACTTTACCTATCAACTATATCAGTTTATTTCTTCTATATCTTCTAAGGGAGCTTCATTTATAAAAGTGTTGAAACAGACGTCAGCATTCTATAATTAAATAAAATAAATTTGAATATCAGTGAAATAGTAATGGAAGGCCTAGTACCGTGAGTAGTATTATCAGCATATATACTTCGATGGTCTGTGGTGGTACAATCAATCAAAATTTGTTTTCGCTCAATAATTGTATTTGCAAAAATAAATATGGCAACCGAAAATGTATACAATAATATTGGTATGTAATGCACTTGACAATAGCATACACAACTTGGTGCCTCGAAAGTCTTGAGCCCTCCAAAATCGCAAATCAGAAAATAGAAGAAAGCAGGAAGAAATATATAATTTAGTAAGTGTCGAAAATGCAAAATACTCAGATATTAATTAGTTTTCTGTGAAATGAAATCATCACTATATTTTGTCTAATTCGCAAACACTAGTTTCCAGTTATTGTCCAACCAAAACACTGCATGTCAAGATTATTGAAAGTTCTGTCGAATGATGATTGGACGGAATGTTTTCTGCTCCTTCAAAGCTTCTAACTGGTTCGTCGAGGTTTCTAGGAGCCATTCCATTATATCCTTTCTATGGAGTTCTTTATGCATGATTTTCTGCTTGGATCCATTCATAGTCTAGTTTCCGAATTCAGTTTATTCTTTATTACCTGTCATGATTGGGTTGTTTTGGCCTTACGTCTTCTATGTCATTAATTGTCTATCGCATTAGGATTTATTTGAATAGTGTCTGAGAGCATTTTAAATAGAAATCAGTTCCGTGTAGTCACTACTTTCTCATCCTTGCGCATGCTTTGTGCATTCACCAAAACTTCCTCGAAATATGTATAAAACTTTGCCAATCCTTCGTTCAATGATACGGGGCTCTTATGTTCTGTTAAAATGATATAACATTATAAGTGCCGTTATACTCATCTGGAAGCTGTGGGTAGACGTTCAGTGCTTCTCGTTTTCACGTTTATCTGCTTTTTGAATAGCAAGGTACTGATAAAGATGGTTTGCTCTTTCCTCCCAAACTTACACTTTTCTGTGAACTTTATTTCGGATCAGCCGAGTTGGAAGTAACCTGACTCGACATTTAGAGAAGTACATTATATTAAAATGATTAGCATTACATATTTCACTTGTTACTCATTGTACACATTATCTCAATTGAATATGTAGCATTTTCAATAATAATCAATATTATCAATGTGAAATATAGAAATTATATCAGGATGTATACATTCAATACTTTCATGACAAAGTACTACTTTAATAAGTATAAATAATTGAAATTATTATTGTAAATAAAATAACAAAAAAAAATTCAATTTTGACAATTCAACTTTGAATGTAGTAAGTAATTTAAGATGCTTAAAAACTTCTCAACGTTTAGTATTATAATCTAAGAAAGTGCTAATTTCAACATGATGTAGTGTATTTTATGTAGTTAAAATGTTGCCTTTTGTAATCACTACACAATTTGTTAATGTTTCACTCTTAACTGAAACCACCTTTTAATTGTTTAAAAAATTTCTGTTAAAGATAGAGGTTAATAGTTTTCATAGACAGATGATTTCATGCACGATCTATATCAGAACAAGTAAGTTCAATTTCAGTTAAGTAACATTGCTTCATGACAGTCAGCTAATATTAATTTTGTATCACAAATTGGTCTGAGTAAGACAACCATCGAGAACTAGGAAGCATTGAGCAGTTTATTTTAACTTAGTGGGGAATTCTTCAAGAATGAGTATCCACGGCTCCTCCAAGAAGTCCATCATAGGATATTCAGTCTTCTTGGTGAACGTCTAACCGTTAGACGGTTAAGACAACCGACATCCAACAGTTGGTTTTCCTAAATCGTGACAGAATCGCCTGACCTCATCCATTTCCATCGATGGGTAACTGTCTCACATTAGACATGGCTGAACTCCACTGGTCATGTTTTCTTACTAGAACTCCAGGGATTACCACCGGAAGTTAGTGGCTAATGAGCTGATAGTAATTGTAATTGAGTATTATGATGACCAAGTTGTGATATCAAATTAAAATTCAACGATCACCTCAACACCCAATTAGTATCACCTAGTAGCTAATTTTCAGTAACTAACTAGACGATGTTAGTTCGTGATGAGAATAAACTTCAAATTTAACAACCCGTGAAAACCAATATTTGAACAAGTGTTATTTACCATTAATCAGTGCGATCAATACGTAATAAATAAACCATTAACAAATTTAACGATTTTTTCACTACTTGTTTGATTTTCACTAAAATTATCACAATCAAATAACTATGAAGTAGTGAAGAATCAGTATAAATGTATGTACTTACTTCATTAACCCCAATGTTACATGTGTACATAATTATCAGTCGTTCAAGGTAAAACAGTTTCGAATCTTAAATAGCTACATACTAACCTTGTTATTATATTAAAACTGGATACTTATTAAGACAACTTATGTTTATCACGCTTGTTACTTTAAAATGACAGCTGCATTATAATATAGACACGTTGTGAATGATTCCTAAATCATTCACGAAAACTAACCACTGTAACCAGTTAGAGATAATCTAGGAAACCAATTAGAAGTCACTTATTGTAATCTTTATATTCAGCGCCAAAAGCGTATAAAATTATTAAGAAAAACATAAGAGTAAAATTTGTATTGCTAAACGTATCAAATACTAGGTTCTTGCTAAACAAACATAAACCTAAACAATTAATATAAAAGCTTGACAATAAACCTAAACTAACCCTACAATTACTGTAACCGTGAATCCCAAATAGAATTAATTTAAGGTTGTTTAAAAGGCCACTTACCATCTAATCCAGGGTGTTATCTAATTATACGGACGGGTTAAGATATAATTATTTTTCAATCTACAGGCAAATAACCCTAAGGAAAGCTTGAATAATTCCATGAATCATAGTAAATCTACATGATTTTACAATTATTATCGTTAATAAGAATTAAATATTCACCTTCTACAACTAGACTTTGATTGTATGAAACCGGCTATAAGTTCGTGAGCTTGATTGGCTCGTTTGTAAACTCAGATTTACGAATTCTGACGTTGATTAAACCAAATAAATTTGTTTTGTAGACATTTGAAGAATCTCTCAAGCTCATCCTTAAGATATATACTCTAGCCGAAATAATAATCATTTATATTTCGACATATTGATATCTTCTGTCATTTGTTGTAGTAATATATTGGTTTTCAAAAAAAAGCATAGATTGAAATGATGACTATAAAGATGAATTTCCTGATCAAAAAATAGTTCAGAATATACGAGATTAATAAGCACTTAGAAATTATTGTTACTAAGCTACATAATTCCTCATTTGTAAATCTCGTTCACGAATGTGATACGATTGTATTGTCTGTAAAAAAAAGATAACTGGTTTCATATTTCGACTAGTGCAATCATATTCGAAGACGAATTTCTCTCAAATGAACTATTAGTCGATTATAAAAAAAATTATATACGGTCGTTTATGACTTTAAACAATGAAGACAAAAACAGACAGATAAAAATTTATGCTACACCAAAACTTACTTGATAAAATGCTTTGAAATACTCATTTTTGTATTGATTATTAGCTCAAATTTGAATAAATTATAATTTAAGTATAAGTGGCTAATCGATAACTTGTCGTGGTAAACTAATCTACTGATGTCTGTAAATGAAGGAGAATTTTTTCGGTCAAAACAGTGGATGATGTGTTGATTCCCATTCCGTCATTACTTGTACCCTAAACCTGAAAAAAGCATATCATTTAAAATAAAGACTTGATTATGACTGTAAACAAAACTTTAATCCAACTGGAGTAGACCCTGATATCAGAAAGAAAATTTAATGCGATTCAACATAAGGAAGAAGAAATAAACTCTATGGCAGATGAAAACGATTTATTCTGTTCATACTCAAATGATTTTTAATTCTTTCTTCACTAACAAATACACTCGTTCATTGATATCATTATCAAGGGTTGAATTGATAATTTGAAATAAATTGAGCATTGGCTTGGATAGTTTATAATAAATAGTACATTTGTACAATTCCATTGAGTAGAAAATTTCAATTTTCTGACGTTTTGCGGTCTACATTTAAGTTGCTTCTCCCCCCCCCCCAAAGAACTAATATCTGAATCAAATTAATGTGAGTTTAAGTAGTACAGAGGGATCGATAATCAGCCCTTCTTTTTTATTTAACACAGTTGGGTTTAGCAATATACATAACGCTTCAATCACTCGCCTTTCTTTGTAATTGAAGAAGGTTTTTTAAATTAGTTTGATGTTTTCAATATCGATCTGGTGATTGTCGTTGGAAACAGCACGCACTGTTTTTATTGATTTTATTGGCAGTACTGTTCAAGCACTACAGGATTATCAGGTTTTTTTGCAACACGTATGTGCATTGGAGTGAGTTGGAATTTCTCGAGAAAACTCTCCAATATAAGAAGAATCATAATCGAAACACAGTCTGTGGACACAATCTTGTGTAAAGAAGAAAGGAATATTGACTTCTACTCTAACCACTGCATTGAGAGGTGTACTTGTTGATTTGTAGGATGCCCTTATTTTGTTTAGTTTATGGACTTGTTGTAGTTCTTTGGTAATCTCTTGACAGTCAAATAGAACCACTACACCAATCCATGGATTATCTTTGGATTTTTATTTATCAGGTGGGAGGGGTTGAGTTAAAACGTTCTTGGACATTATTAATAATGTTAATCGGGAAATGGTTGAATTTTAATACTAGTTATATTCTTCTGATATGACGTAAAAACTTGCCAAGTTTGATGTATGCAACCAATTAATGGATACAACCGTGAATGAACAAGATTACAATGACAAACACCAATGAGAGCGCCTGGTTGGTCTATGTATATCTGCTCGATATCCACTCAGTCCCAAACCGGAATAAGAAGAACACAAGCCGATGAATCAACCAAACAAAATCAAATAGTATTTCAGACATTCTTTTGTATATACACAAAACCAAACCATATATTCAACCAATTAAAAATTTAAAATTAATACAAAACAAGGGAGATAATGGTAGTGAATAGAAGTAACTTGTACACAACTAGTTAACTGTACCTCATAAATAAGAGACAATATTCTAATAGTAAATATGCCAAACGGGAGGATAGAGCACGAGGGGTATATTGATGATAGGAACAAAATGCTTACACTACATACAACTAATATAATTGAAATGATCTTCCAAGATAGTTTTGGAAGTTAGTCATTCTTTGATAGCCCAACATAGCATCATTTCTTTTTCTTTATCATCATTCAGTGTAATAAATCTGGTCACTCATCTGAATAGACTTGAAGCAAATTATTAGCACGAAACGAGCCTGATTAAAGCATGCTCAAAACATGCTTACGAAGCTGTGCTGTGATTAGTACATTCTTAGCCAACTAGAGCTAACGACCAATCAGGAAGTTTCTAGAATATTCTATACCATTGTTTATATAAACCCTATTGTAATTATTTGCTTTGCTTTGGCCTTTTGCCTACTGCTGTTATTTTCTCAATACATCTTGCTACCTGCTCTTCTCTTGTTCCGATTTGGGACCAAGTCGCTGTCGTTGTCGAACCGTAGAATACTAAGCGGGATTAGCAATAATATTACTGGGACTAATAGAGATAACAGTAGGCCAATTTAACAGTGGCGACGGAGAAAACAAAACGAATTCACGATGCCTATATCAGATGATCAACTTCATCGCATCCTTCAACAACAGCAGACGCAGCTGGACTCTCAAATGCGATTAATTGAGACTCTGACCCAGCAACTCCAAATGCAAATCCCTGTATCATCCACCACATCATCTATGTCTGTGGATACAATTGCCAACAGTATTCCAGAATTTAATTATGACCCTGAATGTGGAATTATTTTCACCACGTGGTTCAAACGATGGGAAGATACATTCAGAATAGAATTTTCGAATCAGGATGATGCATGGAAAACACGTCTGTTGGTGCGCAAACTAGGTCCCAGCGAATATGCACGTTTTTCTGACCATATACTGCCGAAGTTGCCTCGGGAGCTCAGTTTCGAGGAGGTAGTAAAACAACTGTCAGAGATATTTGGTGAATCTACATCACTGTTTAGTATTCGTTATAAGTGCCTCAGACTGGTGAAAAGTGAAACCGATGACTACGGAATGTTAGCTGATGTCGTCAACCGAGAGTGTGAGCGCTTCAGATTACACTCCTTGACAGATGACCAATTTAAATGTTTAGTCTTCATCGGAGCTCTCCAGTCACCTGAATATGCCGAAGTTCGGACACGTCTTTTATCTCGACTTGACCAAGATCCCAACATACAACTCAGAACACTGGTGGATGAGTGCAAAAGACTACAGAGCATCAAACACGACAACGCATTAGTTGAGCAGGTAAATCCAAATTTAACTAGTGGTACTGTAAATGCAATTAATAGGTTCCAGTCTCAGAAGCCGAATAGAAAAGAGTCAACATCCAACAAACCTAATACTGCTTGCTGGTTATGCGGTGGTTGGCATTATGTACGCTTCTGCAAATTTAAAAAGCACAGATGTCAGATGTGTCACAAACGCGGACACAAAGAAGGCTACTGCCTACCGAATGATATGTCCCAGTCCAAGAAGAAATATAAACGCTCTCGACGTACGGGGAAATCAGCCGACTCTCAGTCACTTTCTGTAGTAGCAGCTTTCAGAACAGACTACAACACTCACAGAAATTATGTTACTATTCTAATCAACGGCATCCCCGCACGTCTTCAAATTGACACAGCATCTGATATCACTCTAGTGTCTAGAAAAACCTATGACTTGCTTGGCAGACCACCAATGGCACCATCTATGAAGACAGCTACAAATGCATCTGGTGGTGTATTGAAACTTGTCGGCGAGTTAGATTGCGAATTTTCCTTCAATGGAATCAACTCTAATGGGACATGCTATCTAACAAATTGACTGAACCTTGACCTCCTTGGTTTAGATATGTTGACGAAGCTCGGACTAATGGACATTCCTATCAATAGCATTTGCAACAAAATATGCTCTTAAGCAGGTAACCAAATGTTGTCAGAGAAGACAAATGAAAATCTGGTTGAGAAGCTACAGCATAAGTTTGCACCAGTTTTCCATAATAGTTTGGGTTGCTGCTCGATGATAAAAGCTAATCTACCCACCAAAGCAGATGCTGCACCGCGCAAGACACAGCTTCACTCATGGCCAATAACAAGATCGCTGTGGCGGCGCGTACATCTGGATTTTGCTGGTCCGTTTCATGGTCAGGTGTATCTTCTGTTAATTGATGCTCATACGAAGTGGGCAGAAATCTTTCGGATGGAGCGTCCAACTGCAGTGTCTACAATACGAAAGTTACGTCAAGTATTCAGTCGTTTTGGGCTCCCTGAAACAATTGTTACAGACAATGGAACACAATTCGTTTCTGCTTTGTTCACCGAATTTTGTCGACGTAACGGTATCAATCATGTCCGAACACCGCCCTTCCATCCCCAATCTAACGGTCAAGTCGAACGCTTCGTTAAGACCTTCAAAAACGCCATGCGGAAATCTAACGGGGAGGGGACAACGGAAGAGATCCTAGAGAGGTTTCTATTCATTTATCGGACTACTCCAAACCCACAAACAGCAAATGGTATCTCTCCAGCAGAAGCACTACTCGGTAGAAAGGTGCGTACAGCTTTCGATGTTATTCATCCAGTAACAGTTAAAGAGTCTCAACGAAATATACCTATGGAGATGCAGTTTAACCGACATCATGAGGCTCAGAAACGATATTTCACTGTCGGTCAAAAAGTGCTCGCGAGGGACTACCATAGCAATTATCCTAGATGGGTGGCTGGTCGAGTCCTGCGAAGGAGAGGTAATGTTATTTATGAGGTATCAGTCGGTTCGTCAATTTAGGGTAAGACATGCGAACCAGTTGAGATCATCTTCTGCTTGTTTCGAGAAAACCCATCATAGAATACCACTGGATATTCTACTTGATACCTTTGAGATTCGACGACCTGAAGTAGCCCGGGAGGACAAAAAGGAAAAACCTACTTCCCTACTCCCAAGAAGGTGGACAGACAGAAAGCGTAAACCAGTGAGTTTGATGCAAGTGGATCCTAATGGCAAATCCTACGGATCTTTTCAAAGGGGAGGTGTTAGCACGAAACGAGCCTGATTAAAGCATGCTCAAAACATACTTACGAAGCTGTGCTGTGATTAGTACATTCTTAGCCAACTAGAGCTAACGACCAATCAGGAAGTTTCTAGAATATTCTATACCATTGTTTATATAAACCCTATTGTAATTATTTGCTTTGCTTTGGCCTTTTGCCTACTGCTGTTATTTTCTCAATACATCTTGCTACCTGCTCTTCTCTTGTTCCGATTCGGGACCAAGTCGCTGTCGTTGTCGAACAGTAGAATACTAAGCGGGATTAGCAATAATATTACTGGGACTAATAGAGATAACAGTAGGCCAATTGAACACAAATTTAATTGTTGTAATGAAAGAATACTCATAATAAAAGTTTGCATACAGATTAGAGTGTGTTGGTCTACGTCAAATTGTGAAACTCATGGTTCCATTACGGTTTCACTTAACTAAGCAATCTGAAAATGGTAGTTAATTTTCATTTTCGAGGGTGAAATTGATATGTGATGGAAATGTATTGGTCCGTTTAGAAAAGGTTTTTAGAAAGGTCTTTTTGATGGAAACAAACGTATCATTTACACATTATTAAGAATATTAGTGCCTAGCGATACAATGCCATAGCTTACTGTTGTCTTTTTTTCATCAATGGTTAATTCCGTCATTCTTGGTTTCATATCATAAGTATTTTTAACTGAATTTTGCAAATCTTGTTGAATCAGCTTCAACATTGTGCTACGATATTTTGAAAGTGCACACGTTGATGTGTTTGTGAAGCCCAATATAGGTCTCAATTAGATGCCAGATTTATGGCTTATTTTAGTAAACCTCAGAAGCGTGATGTTTAACAAAATTTGGGATATACAGTTTACTATGGTGCAACACTGATGAGAGGCTAAGGTGCTTTAAAGAGTTCGTCTGTTTCCAGTTTGATTTTATTATTAACGTTTTGAACAATTTCGGATTCAGTTTTCTCATAAGGTTCAGTGGATAAATGTTCGGCTGTTTTTTCTTCATAATGCTTTTTCTTCATTACAACTGTATTATTGCTTTTGCCAACTTTGGTAATTACCATTATCTTATCTTTCTATAGGGATATAAGAGCTCTCCACAATCAAAATTCACACTAGCGATACAGATGAAATATATTACGGAACGTTATACTGAATCCCTATCAGTGAAAATAGTCCGACAGTAATTATTAAGACGATATTTGATGCTGAATTAATATACAAAAGGGAGGATGATAAGGTGACAAAATAGTATACTGTTTTAATTACATGACCTTGTAAACAACCTCTTACCAACACTCACAACCAGAATGAATTGCTGCTCAGTGAATTAGGTGTACTAAACAACAAGTAACTGTTGAATAAGAAGTAGCTATAGCAACAATTTAGTGTTAATAAATCATTATGATGCGTATCATTTCAGTAATTAATATGATAAATAACGTTAGATTACACAGAATCTAATTGAATTCATTTCCGAGCAATACTTTAGATACATTATTATTAGTGATGTAAGTAAGAGGCGTAATCGTTATCAATGAATTATCCACCAGTTGGTAACTGAAACAACGTTTATTTCGTAAGTATTGATGATTGAACGAATGCAATATGAGTAGAGAATTGTCTGACAAAGTTAAAGTCATCATTTTGGTCAATTGAAAAAATAAGTGATTACCATAAGTCCTATGACATAACAAAAATATAGGTTGGTTTTGTTTACTTGAAGATGTGTGTGTTATCTAGAATCGACAGTCATTTGTACGAAATTTGTATCATGCTCTTACTTTTATCTCAGTCAGCAACTAGTTATGCACAACAAAGAACCTGACACATGCACACTTGTCGGAATTTCTATATCACAATTGCACGATCAAGTCAAATTAACGAAATACCTTAATGGAGTTCAATAGGAAGGAGTGAAACAAAGGCATATATGAAACAATAGTGGAAGTAAAGATCTTATCTGCAGATGTAATTTCTGAAGTTCCAAATAGCGTGGAACTAAGGAATAAAGATCAACTTTTACCTTAATTCCGAAATCGAACAATTCTTAAAAAAACTTCGAGAAAGTTTTGACGCTATCCAGACAATCAGAAAACAGGAGTTCCATCAGAAAATGTGGGAATTTAAAATGTAAGTATTTGTATTACATGGCAGTTAGTCTTTCTAATTCGGCTATAGGTTTTTAACCTTGGTTTTATGAATTAAAATAAAGATTGAAAGGCTACATTTTAGTATTAAACATAGGTTTCGGAACAGTATAGAAACGAGTAAACGCAGTAAATAAAATGCCCGTGCTCAGTTGAAAAATGAGCCAATCGTTCTTTTGATTCACTAACCACAATAAACCAGTAAGTAGACAATATTTATGGATGAATAGTTCATCGGGAAATAAGCAAGTAATATTACGGGAGATATACATAGTTTACATAGTAAATTCATTAATCATAGTTTCGTAGTGCTGTTTCCGCTGTTAAACCAAAGAAAAGACTATAAAGAAATTCATGTATGTGACTAAAATGCTATCAGATTTAGTAAGTACACATACTTATATATTTTTCCTCTATGTTTCTCCATGTTATGCCTGATCAGAACGAATCAAGCGTAACTCAGGTAAGCAAAATGGATATTTTTTCTCAAAATTAGAACCACTATTATTATACCTTGATTGTTTGATCACTTACGGATAATGACTTTATTCGAACTATGATAATGATCGATGATACAATACTGATTATTTTAGCTCCCTTAGATTTGCCCCATCGATGTTAGCCTCACGCCAAACAAGAAGAACAGAACATTGATAAGCCAATCAGACAAGTTAAACTACATTTCATAGATTCGTCTACATACATTGCCAAACCTGTGTGAACAGCTAAAAAATTAGGAAGATAACACTAATATAAAAAGACCAAAAGGACAGAGAAATGGGGTAATAGGTACACTAATTAGCTCTAGTTCATTTACAGGAAATGATACAATGGACTGTAATAGAAATTAATTATTAATCCGAAATATTAACGAAATTGAAGCGACTTAGAATGAATGTTCTTGTAGAAGTCGACTCTGTTGATCGTGAGATTCTGTGGCAGTGTCTGTCATTGAAAGGTGTACCAAAGAAGTACATTAACCTTATACAAGCTCTCTACTCTAAAACTACAGGTCGAGTGAGAGCTTATGGCGAACTGTCATCGGAATTCCTCACTTCAAGTGGTGTCCGTCAAGGATGTCCACTGTCCCCATTCTTGTTTAATTTTGTCATAGACATGCTCCTAGATATAACCATGTCTTCGTCTGACTTTTCAGGAGTTGACTTACTACCAGGAGCCTCGCTTACTGACTTAGAGTATGCTGATGACATAGTCCTATTTGGTGAAGACGCTGACAAAATGCAGAGTCTTCTGACTACCCTGAGCAACAATGCAAGCATGTTCGGGATGCGATTTTCCCCCTCGAAATGCAAAATGTTGCTTCAGGATTGGGTTGCATCGGCACCTGAACTAGTGATAGGGAGTGAAGTAGTCGAGCGTGTAGACCGCTTCACGTATCTGGGGAGTCTCCTCAGTGCTGATGGCCTGGTGACTGACGAAATCTCAGCACGGATACAGAAAGCTCGATTGGCTTTTGCCAAGTTGCGTCACTTATGGCGCAGGCGAGATATCCGCTTGCTAACCAAAGGACGAGTGTACCGTGCAGCAGTTCGCTCTGTCCTACTATACGGTAGCGAAACATGGCCGTTAAGAGTAGAGGACATTCGTAGGTTACTGGTCTTCGATCATAGGTGTCTCCGAAACATTGCTCGTGTATCATGGGACAACCGAGTGAGCTATGCTGTCGTTAGGAAACGGGTTCTAGGAAAGGAGGGCAAATCAATAGATGAGGTACTGAAACTTCATCAGTTGAGGTGGTTGGGACATGTGTTACGCATGTCTAACTACCGACTGCCTCGACGAGCTATGTTTTGCGGCGTAGGAATAGGTTGGAAGAAAGCTAGGGGCGGCCAAACCAAAACATGGCAGAAATCGATGAAGTCACTGACAAGTGGACTAAGTCATGTTGGTAGATGTAGGCTGCGTGGTTGGGATCCGCGAAACGAAAGTCACCAATGGTTAGAGACCTTGAACGACATGGCTCAGAATCGTTCGCAATGGCGCAGGTGCATCCACTCTTTGTGTTCTCTCAAAATCTAACCTTCCGAATTCTCTATCTTTCTCCTTTCAAATTTATCTCACTGAATTATACTTTTCGAATCATATCTTCGCTCCCTAACTTTCTGCATTACTGTTAATACTTCTATTATCGTTATCACTCTTGGATTTGAACTGACAGTTGCGTCTCTGTGCTGATGTGGTATGGCGACCTGAACTGATGTACGTACGTACGAAGTTCTGCGTTGTATCTGTCTAGTGTCTAGTCTTGTAGAAGTGTGTAAACGAGAACCAAAGGAGAAAGCGAAACGAACAGCAGACATAGCGCCAGAGAAAATACATGAATACTACTGCATTGTTGATATAATAAAATAACATTCGCAAAACATATATAATGGTAATCTTTAGCTGGTGAATCTAGACAATCATATGACCTACGTGTACTTATGTTATTGATACTCTTATAAATATGTTACCATGTTTTACAACTCATGTATTCCAAGCCATCGTTCGTGTGTATCTGCTTACTCATCACCTTTGTTATATTGTTTGGTGTAGTATGCTAAGTTAACCTTCACATTCACTACCTGTCACTGATTGCCTTATTCATACCCGTTTGTGCTTATAAATATTTCGGATATTGGTATTTTCACATATACATACATATACATTACTAGATTGCTGACTGCTTGTGATTCCATTACTGGTTATTACAATATGATTATTCTACTACTACTTCTGAGCTCTCGTTGCGTTATTTTGTGACTGCGATTCGGAATACTAAGTTCTAATAAGAACATTACGTATATTAGTAACTGCATTAATTAAAATCTGACGCAGGAATAATATTAATAAGTTTCTTTACAAAAATTACCATTTCTATATCAAATTTCAAAACCTTAACTCTTATTCTGTATTGACGAACTTAGTATTAATTTTTACTATAAATCCTTTCTCTCACCTCAAAACCTAACCTAAGATCATATTCTTGACACGTGACAGCCGATGTAACTCTGAACATCAATTTTTACACATTGTACTTTTGCTTTTGTATGAATGCTCAATGTGTGATTGAACTGAATTTGAAGGTTACTTCCCTCTGGTGCTTATCTCAATCCTGTGCTTGTTGGTTTTACGTTATGTTCAAATAGTATTCTCATAAATTCATCGTTACTGACTTCTAATATATACACTAACCCAACTGTTTGTGGATGTGTATTAGTCAACTGGATATACGGTGATTTACGGATAACTTGGAATTATATTGTTGTTAAACACAGTGCCGCCGCAATTTATATATCGAGCACTTAATCAGACACGTAGGCTTAAGTAAATCACACATTACTCATCTATAATCAAACATTAATTATAATCTGTCGGTTCTCATACACTAAACCCACATTTTAACTGAAATTCCCAACCTTTATCTTAAACACTAATTTTAATTATGATGCAATGTTTCTGGTATGCATTTTTACCTTGAAGTAGATAACGCATCTTCAATGGTTCTTTGGATACTTTTCGCGGTCATTTAAGTGCAGTGTTAGCTAGTTCCTATACTATACTCTAGCTATTCTTAAACAGACAGTTTTAGACAGATTTTAAACTGTTGGCATTAATTCCCGATAAACTTCACTACTCTTTAGTTTTACTCCTATTTGAAATAGTGAAGCTTATATTACTTTTCCAGAGGTGTTTGTTGGTGTAGGATTACAGACCAAATGAAGGTTAGTTTCCTAATAAATAATGTATCAGATGTCGTGGACTACGTGTTCTGGAATCTAACTGTTATTTCAGATGAGAAATGTAATTACCATACCACCACTTGGTGATTTATATTATTTAGTCCAGTGATACTGCAAGTTGTATCCTCTTGTATCAAAGACGGTGAACATTATTCTGAAAATATCTACACAAAACTAAAACGCGGAAACAAGTATTTTCTACATCAGTGCACACTCGGCCGATGAGAGTGAACGCTATAAAACATATTGCCTGCTTTTTGGTTAGTAATCATTATTTCTGACTGATTGTTAACTCGTTATTTCATAGTTTTCTCACAATATGATACAAACGAACAACGATAGCGTCCCTTTTTGCAGTGTGGACCTGTTAACATCTGATTCCGACAGTGATGATGAAGATTCTTACATGTCAAACGTTGAGAATCACCTGCAGTCTGAAATTCCAGAACATAGCTTGGAACCTGGATTCGATTTGTTTGTTTGGATTTTACATATTCTAACCACCAAGCAACGACTATACTTCAGGAAAAATGTTATATATACCTGTTGCAACGCATTCAGCTACATCGCATGTTATGCAGGGGCAGCTGGGGTACTACGGTCATGGTCTTTTGGTCATGCATTTTGTAAGAGGAAACACATGGTACATTGTTATCATTGAAGATATTAACAACCCTTCAAGGACGTAACAGGGACCTGTACAAGGCCTTTCATCATGATTTTATCGTGTTCGACTTGTATTTCTACAATATGTATAATCAATACTTTACCAAGAAAGACTAATTACGTACTCATAGCTTTAGATAGCAATCGCTAGACTTTCTGACTACTGAGCCTCATTTTTTTAATAATCAGTATGAGGTTAAAACTAAGTGAACTTCGTTGAGTAAGTTTTGCATGCAAGTTCAATAGACAAGTCTGATGTCTGACATTATTGGCAATATATCAGTTAGCTTAACAGACAAAAATAAGCGTACGGTTAAGGTTGCAGGAAAATATGATTAAATTTGACAAAAGCTATGATTCTCAATTAATTTTGCCTATCACGACAAAAACCAATCTGATGATGTAAAATTCAATAACAAAGAGAAGTCAACTCCTAGATTTTATTTCTCATCACCCTCTCCGTAGAATTGATTTCATCTAGAATGAAAAACATTTGCATCGCATCATGACATTTTTAGAGTAGTTCTGAAACTGTTACTTGTAGGGCCTCCCATTTTTCGATAGCGTGCCAATTACCTTCTTCATTGTACCTAGTTTACTTGTATTCTTAGTTGTCATGTAAATTAAATAATGCAGTGATTTCATAAATGTGATCGGCAATTGTGACTAAGTTTTACATGACTGCGATGCTATGACAGGTATCAGAATAATGGCTGGTAGAAAATCTTGTTTCCAACATTACCACTTTTTGATAAAGCATTTATATGAGGCTTAAATCGACAGTTTTTACCAGTCTGAACCCTTTTCTGCCAATCGATTCAATAAAGAAAGGGCTTTGCTTTAGATAGCCGTTCGGAGGAATTGGATCAATTTTGTCATAGTATCATAAACATACTCAGTTATTTGATTACGAAAACTCGAAATAACTTTAGAAAATATCTAGTTTAGCGTCCTCGAATCATTAAGAAACTAACTCAGAAACTCATCACGAAGGGCAAGAACATGTTCACACCCCTATAAGTCTTGTAGAAGTAATTTGCACTTGGAAGGTGTAAAACACATGCCACACTTACGGATACTAATTTTCAAATAATTAAGGGCTATTTAGATGAATCGCACGTTATCACAGTGAGACAGTACCATCTGCATACTCGACGCCGGAAAGTTTTCAACAGTCAACAACTCCACATCACCAACACGCAGAATATTCATTTAACAAAATTTTTCAAACATAACCTGTTCGAAATGTGCGTGACAAAAAATAAAAGTAGATTGATGATGTCTGTATTTTTTCATCTAGAAACAAACATAAAGGATTCATTTCAAATTTATTATCCGGCGAAATATTCGACAACAATTATAGAAACAACTGGATTAATTTTAATTGCTACACTAAATATTGAATGCCAGTAATACCAATGTATTAGGTTTGGAAAATCTAGTTAAATGAATAGTATTTCCTTTTTATATTTGGAGTCGAATCTTACCACAAACAGACCAACAAATTCTGTCTAAATGCAACTTCAGTCTTATCGAAGTCATTATCTCAGCAAGGCTGTTTTCTCCTGAAATGAAGTATTCCAAATTATATTATTTAAACGCGTAACAAGTAGTAGATTCACTACCATCTTCCCAAAAATCAATTGTAGAAGAGAGGTTGTTTCGTGAACATATGAATTAACGTTTCGTGAATGAACAGTTATGAACTTAAACTAGTATCAATGATGAATCCATCTGCATATTTCTGGGGAGTTATTTTTCTGCCCTGGTTTAAACTCTCATTGTATTAAAAATAGGCGGAGAAATAAGACAAGATATTCATGTTATGTGATAACTAGTTCCAGCAATTCTTTTAGTCTATTCCACGGCCCTCGTGGATGCCGCAAAATACACAAAATACTACTCAGATACTTGTGCACTACGTTTATGATACTCTACAATGTCCAAACATTTGATTGTTTGCTATAGTTATTAATGCAAAGATTATCCTTACTCAGTTACACTTGAAGACATTAGTTCATATTCATAAAAAGGTGATTAATATAAATTTAGCTGAAGATCAAGTTACTAATTTTTGTATCAAAAAAGCTACCTCAGGAAGTTGGGAATATTCAAAATGTTCTCTTTGAAATAACAATAAAAATCATGCTTCGACCTCCTTCGCAAAGCTAAGCACACTAATCTAGTGATCGTGGCTAGTGATTTTAATGCGCAAGTAGGTAGACTAAACGAAACCGAAAGGCACCTAAGTGGATCCTACGGTGTTGACGCTCAACAAACAGATAATGGCAACCGTTTACTACAACAATATTCAGATAACCGTCTATTTCTAGCAAGCACCAACTTTAAGCATAAGGAAAGACATCAATTGACATGACGACCTCCACAATCAACTCAACGCTGGACTCAAATAGACCACATTGCCATCAGCCACCGTTGGAGAGGCTCGATAGAAGATTGCCACTCATTTTGGGGTACATATTTAGACTTAGATCACGCTTTAGAAGAGCGCGTACTAATCTGCGTCTCACTGGACGTAAAAGATCGATGGCAAGGATCCCTCCTCAGAGTTCAACTTTATGATGAGAAAGTCGAGAATACATTTCAGTAACAACTAGAAAACCAATTGGTCAACGATGTAAGCGATACTCACCCCCAAGTCAACATGGAACGATGTCCAGAAAGCTAAGGAAACAGCAGTGGTATCTACTAGTAAACTAAACCAAAAGGTTAAGAAAAGTCAGTGAATTTCAACTGCATCTACTGATCTAATAGTTGCTCGGCAAAACAAATCCCGTCTGGTTCAGAACACGATGAAGAGCGAAGGCAATTTAAGCACAAGCTAGTTGAAAGCCTACGCAATGATCGTGAGCAGTGGTGGATGGCGAAAGCTAAAGGGATGGAAAGGGCAGCGGCAATAGGTAACAGTAGGCAACTGGTCAGATTTGTCAAGGAAACGGGTATCAGAAACCCGACTGTAAGTGAAACTATCACAGAAAAAGATGGGACCATCATTCACTGTCAATTCAGAAGATTAGACCGATGAATAGAACACGTTAGGAAACAGTTCAACTGGCCCCCAGCGTCATCCCTGTTGCCCACCATCCACAAGCAATTTGAATGGGACATTAATATTGGTCTCCCAAGTCTTAGTGATTTTGAGAAAGCTATAGGGAACTTAAAGTGAGGGAGAGCAGCAGGACCCGATGGGTTAACCCCTGAGATATTTAAGGACAGTGGTCCAGTTTTAGCAGCGAGATTAACTGAGATTTTGGCAGAATTTGAGAACTGTACGTAATCCCATTTGACTGGTCTCGAACACTAATTGTCCTAATCTATAAGAAAGGACAGAAGTCCTCTTGTGACAATTACCGAAAAATCAGTTAAACGAACAAAGTGTCTAAAACATTGGCCTCAATAATACTTCGACGTCTAACTAAAGCTCGTGAAGAGCAAGCTCGAGAAAAACAAGGTGGCTTCACACCTGGACGTAGTTGTATAGACCAAATATTTACACTTCGGCAGGTCCTGGAACATAGGCACACCTTCAGATGCACAACAATAGCTGTATTCCTTGACCTTAAGGCGGCGTTTGACTCTATCGATCGTAAGGTTATATGGCAGTGTCTGTCATTGAAAGGCGTACCAAAGAAGTACATTAACCTCATACAAACTCTTTACTCGAACACTACATGTTGAGTCAGAGCTTGTGGCGGATCGTCATCGGAATTGATCACTTTAAGTGGTTTCGTTAATGTTATCCGCCTTCCCTACTTTTCTTGAATTTTATCATTGACATACTTTTAAAGTTAACGTTGTCATCGTCTGATTTCTCTGGCGTTGACCTCCTTCCCAGGAGATAAACTTACTGACTTAGAATATGCAGATGATATAGTTCTATTGGGTGAAGATGCTAATAAAATGAAGAGTCTTTTGACTACCTTAAATATGAATGTAAGCATGTTTGGAATGCAATTCTCCCCATCCAAATGCAAAGTGCTGCTTCAGGTCTGGCTTGATTCGGCACCGAATTTAGTGATAAGGAGCGAGGTAGTTCTACTTTATGGATGTAAAACATGGCTAATAAGGATATTCGTAGGCTCCTAGTATTTGATAATAGATGTCTCCGAATTATTGCTCGTGTTTGCTGGGACCACCGAGTAAGCAATGCGTGGGTTAGGAATAGAGTACTAAGTAAATACGGTAAGTCTATTGATGAATTAGTAAACCTTCACCAGCTGAGGTGGTTAGGACATGTGTTACGTATGCCTGATCACCGTCTACCTCGATGGGCGTTGTTGTCTGTTGTGGAGGTAGGCTGGAAGAAAGCTAGGGGTGGCCAAACGAAAACATGGCACCAATCCATGAAGTCATTGACAATTGGGCTGAGCCATGTTAATAGATGCAGCCTACATGGTTGGGGCCCACTCGATGATCGTAACAAACAGTTAGAGACTTTAGGTGATATGGCTTAAAATCGTTCGCAATGGCGCAGGTGCATCCGAATTCGGGTTTTTGAGCTTCTCATAATTTTCTCTTTACTGAATTACTTTTTTATTTCAAATCTCATCTCTGATCTCTACACCTTTCCATCAGTACTTACTCTGTTACTACCTTCCCTACTCTGGGATTTGGTTTGACAATTTAATCTCTATCTGCTTATTGGGGCATGACAACTAGAACTGATGTACGCATGCACCAAGTTCTACGTTGTAACTGACTGACGGTTATCCAGTTTAACACGCAGATGAAACCAAGATTTTGATTTACATCTGTAGGAATATTAAATGGAAGGTGTAGAAAGGGTGATTTGGGTGAATGTATGTTTGATGATATCAAAGAATTGACGAGAATATTGGCATAATATTCCCGAAAGACCCACATGTCTACTCATTGCAAAACTGAGTAGTGTATTAAAACAGACAAAATAAATCAATGAGCATTGCAGAATGAAACACTGGAAAGTGAACCAAGTTTCCTTACGAGAAGTACACATAAAAAGAGAGGAGAACAATACTAGGAGGTAAGACTTACAATACTTTTAATTTGATTTATTTAATGAGATAAGTTTAAAAGTTGGTTTATATTTACATGTCTACAATTATGAAATCAAATTCAGGAAAGTATGGGAAGTAGGAATCAAGCTTTTGGTTCTTTCGGTAATTTATTCCACCAAGCATTCCAACATAATTGCAGCGGCAACAGACCATTATGGTACTTGAAATTAAGACGTAGATCAAAATTTGAAGAGTACCCTAGATAATTCAAATATTTAGTTACAGGTAAGAGGGGTAATAATAACCTAGGCAAAACGTATTGTATTAAATCTTTTTGTTTTAAATCTTTCTCCTTTAATTTTGATGAACTGAATGTTGATGGTGAGAATGAATGCGCCATTAATTCGGAACTCAACTGAGAAACACGTTTAGCATGATAATGACCCAAAGAAGCGATGTCGCATATTAAACTCTTTACAGATTCATCGTTTAGACTTGTTATTGAAGAGTTATTGCGTAGGAAATGAAGCACATGTTCTTGAGTTAAATTATACTGTATGTAAGAAAAATAAACATAAACCAGTGAGTATTCTTATTAAATGACAGGAACACAAAGTAATATTAATCTGTAAAGTGTGTGGATATTTACTGCAATAAAAAAATACGATACGTTGGTTATAGCCGAATAGACCATATGCTATTTACGGCCATACAGCCAGTAAGAGATAAGTGTGGGAAGTGAGTTGTCCACCTAACTAAAATTACTATCCGAAAGTCACATTTGTGCCAATCTGTTGGCCTATGTACATACGTGAGTCTTAAATATTATTATTCGAGGTTTGATCAGATAGCTGCCCTCAATACTAAGCTAATTAGACGGGTGTTCAGACAGTGATAGTGACTGAATCAAACAAAAAAATGTGACAAATCGGCATACCGCTTAAGAAAGAAATCGCACTATGGATGGCAGAGTTAATTCAAGAGCCAACCCATAAACTTGAAACGAAAGTTTCCTTGAAAAAACTCGTTGCAACTATTACTTTCTAAAGTTCAAGGTACATAACTACAATAATGAGATATGATATTGAAGTTTTAACTACAACCCTTACTAATGAGTTGAAAATGATATTGACTATTCTACAAAATTCGTTCCTTTTAGAAAATTTAGATGAAACAGAACGATAGTATTAGCACGAAACAATCCTGATTAAAGCATGCTCAGAATATGATTGGTCCATTCTTGGCCAATCACAACCAACGAAAAATCGGGAAGTTTCTGGGATATTCTCATACCGATGTTTGTATAAACTCTAGTCTAATTATTTGCTTTGCTTCTGCGTTGTGCTGTTATTTTCTCATTACATCTTGCTACCTGCTCTACTCTTGTTCTGACTGGAGATCAAGCTGCTGTCGTTGTCGAACCGTAGAACACTAAACGAGATTAATACATATTATCGGGGCAAAAGGGGCAAAAGGGGCAACTCAACTTGACAGACAGCATGTGCGAAATTTGTTGAAATCGATATTCCATTGCATCCTCAGCAGCTACACATAGACTTTTGGCTTTAAACAGTTCGAAATATTAATACGAATGAACATTTGAAATTAAAATGCTAACAACTTTCTAAGACTTTAAGTAAGAGATAATAAAACCAGTCATTTCTGCCGGTCTTAAAAATAATGGCATATTACCAAGAACCAAAGAGGAAATCGACACAGTAACATTAGGCAACCTTGAAAATAATGACTGAAAAGTCACAGAGCTGACACAAAACACAGAAGTACTTATTGTAATATCATATGGATTAGAAGTAAATTAATGGTTGTGTAGTTAAATATTTAAAATGACTTCCCAAAATAAAGCGGTAAATAATTCGTTATGAATCGTTAAATTACTACACATAAGACACTCGGCAAAAGGCAACATTAGCTTTGAATCATTCAAAAGTGTACACGAGCAGATTGACATGAACTCTGAGATAGAAAGTACGTTGTTATATTTTTATCTGACAAAGGGTTCGTTATTAGTCATGAGTAATTTTGTAGAGCCTGATCCCTTTGTAAACTTGATGTGCACAAGTTAAATTGTCTCCCGTTCAAATCGCATCGAATAATTATGTAAACACTTACCTTAATTTTGTTACAATTGTGCGATTTCTTCTTTCATATTGATTATATCATCATCCCACTAATTTACATTTCATGAAACATAAATAAATGTCGATTTTAACTACCGTTTATTGGCATACTTTGCCCTTCATTCTACTTATTATAATTTTCATTTCCGTTCCAAATAAACATTTCTGCTTCAAACAATTAATTCTAATTATATTACTGCATGCACTTGTAGGGTATTCGCAGCTGATAAGCCTTGTAATAGGGTGAATTCATCCTATTTTATAAATCTTGTTTTTCTTGCGTTATTTAAACCACATACAATAACGACAACATAAAAGAATACTTAGAAGTGTCAAAGCTACCAACGATTAGACCAAGAAGTACCATCAAGTTGTCGTGAAAAGCAGCCCCGATTATTGAATCAAAGTACAATCTACAATTAGGACAAGACAATTACTTCTAGGCTATAGATGATGTATAACAACAGCTTCCGTTCATTCCACGGCACCATGTCATAAACTGGCAACCTCCGTTTTTTCTAACCAGTTTCAGTGTCGGTAAATAATGTACGATGTGAAAGATGGTGATACCAGTTGACGTGTCGTCACTGCGGCCGAAAACACGGTGTCTAACCTCAATATTACTAACATGATACTCCCACTGGATGTCACTAATCCTTCGGCGATAATTATAATCGAACATAGCGTGATATCAAACATTTCAAGATCGGAGAGACCAAGTTTCGCATGCAAAGAACAGAACCACTTTCACTGAAGCATTGTAAGCCCGACCTTTTATAATCAGAATCGTATCACAACAGCGCAAAAGATGCCTCTGTTTGACGACCTACATTATGCGTAGATTGATCTCGTGTGACACACGACCACTAGAACTCACACAACTACAAAGATACACGAACGTGACTACCTCTAACTGTTCACTAAAAATAGAGAGAGCAGCAACACACTCCAGTCAGTCTTGTAGAAGTAATTTGCACTTGGAAGTTGTAAAACACATGCCACACTTACGGATACTAATTTTCAAATAATTAAGGGCTATTTAGATGGATCGCACGTCATCACAATGAGACAATACCATCTGCATACTCGACGCTGGAAAGTTTTCAACAGGCTACAACTCCACATCACCAATACATACTTTCTTTAAAGCCGTTTCTAGAATGTCATCGATTGTGAGGTTGGAGAGGAAGGGTGAGATTGAGCAACCCACCCTAACTCCACTGGTGGATTGGAATAGTGGAGAAACATTACTGTATACTCTCATGTCCTTCGAATTGACAGATAGGGGACGAATTTGCGGTAGATTACTAGTTTTGAATACAAATCTTACATAAACAACAAACATTGATGTTAGTGTTTTCTGAATACGTAACCAAACCTATTTGTTGTATGATCTGCATCAATGTGTGAACGTTGAAGCTGACCAGTTTAAATGGCATACGTGGCTTCAGAAAGGCTGCATTACATTTCGATATTGATGGCAACAGACAATAAGTCTACTATTCATCGACTTCAGACCAAACTGACAGGACAACATTTTCACCACGGACGAGCCGCTGGATAAACAAAGTAAGTAGTGAAAACGAGCGAAAGAAACGTAGAGGTAAACAGAAAAGTCGTCATTAAAATGACAGTATACATTATATGATTATATATACTGCCCGAACAAAAAGCCATAGGATAAGTGGACATTTTTTTCACAGAAACTGGATGTTACTGAAATAATTTCCGGCCGCGCGAAACGAAGCAGGTAGCTTTCTTAGGGAACTACTCTCCGATCCTTTCACCTGAAGACAAATCCACTAGGCAGCGAAATATCGTCAGCAAATAGTCTGTTGGTAGCCGGTAGCCAAAGTTAATCCATATGCCTTTCATTCCTCCATGATCATGTAGCCAACGTACATAGTTGGTTTAGAGTCAGGGTTTTTCAACTCCCCTAGGTAGACAATCTATGCCCGGCTATCCTGTTTAATTGCCGGACAGTTCGCTTTTGTCCTTCCATTTTACTAAACGACACCCACTGCAGCGAGAGGGCAGAGGTTAGATGCATGGCCATATGATGGCATTTCGAGAGGAAAAGCGAAATATCTCCGTCCTTGACCGTAGAAGGGCATCTCAAGGACAAATGATTCGAGATTTTATGTAACATGTTGATTAAAATGGGATACTTACCGAGCTTTTCAAAGGAATGCATATGCCAATAACAGGAAAGCAGAGAAGCATTATTCTTAAAGCTACAATTCAACGGTTATAAACCTAGTGACATCCTACAAGACAGATTGAATAGAGCAGTAAAGAGGATCTTTAATAGTGGTAATTTCTGTTTATCGTCTTTTTTAGTAGATGAATAGCGATTCCACAATGGCCACAACTGTGTATTTACCAATTCAAATGCTATTGTACATAAAGCTATATAGGGTACACTATCCGACAACTATGCCAACAAGTCAAAGAGCACCTTCATTTGTGATTTGAAAAAAGGTTCGAATAAATTTATTCGCAGCTTAATACTATTTGACTTGGTCGAAACCGATAATATTGTGGACAAATTTAAAGCTTTCACAATTATTTGTCGAATACCTTCTAGTTTTCTTAGTACAGTCCATTCTCACTCTTACATATAGCAGAAGCTGTGGGGATCCAGGCTAATAATGTTTGCATTCAAAATAAATTCGTAACGACCATGTCTATTCTTTGGTTGAATAAAACTTGAAACATGATTTTTGATCCTTAATTGTTTTGGTTGTCTTGATTAGTTCCTTTTTTCAACCCTTCTGTTTTGTATCTTATTTAAATATGCATTATTTTAAATGTCTGATCAGCCCAAGTTTTGACATAATTCTATTGATGAAATATTCATTCATACTGTTGTGTTATTCCTGTCTATTGGCATACTTGTCACTATACTATCTAATTGTAAGTTCTGCTGGCAATGATTAATTTTGCATAATTCATTTCATTGTTATCAACAACTCGCATGAAAATTGCCATAACTAGTTTTTCATATTTGTATATAAATACTATCGTTTATTAGAGTAAAGCCTGATGAAGATTTAATTGAAAACAATATTGATCGCTTGTGTGTTGCTCTAATTTGCAAAAATGGGAATTTTCAGCGTATCAAGAATGCACATAAAATTCCAAATAATCATTTTGTTGTTGAACATACTTGATTGATCAAATCCAAGGGAAATAACAAGATATTTTTGTGCTGGGCTAATAAAACCGAACTACGTAGCATATTCACCAATCCTTGAGCTCTACCTAAATGACTAAGTAATGAATTTAATTGGGTCATTTCAAATCCTATTTTAAAAAAATCAAAATCGGTTTGTAAGGTTAAAGTATAAATTGGTGTGTAATTTAAGTCAAAAGCAAATAATGAATTATCGTCACCTTAAAATAATGACTGGGTTTCACAAATTATGTTATTTTGTGGTGCAAAGTTGGTAAGCTGGAGTTAGAAGAAGGCACAGAACCTAAGCTCTTAACTAGCTGGTGGTCGTCATCATAAGTTATTTTGAATCTCAAGGGATTAATGATCTTCGTACTTGAAACCATGTTACGACTGAGTTATTCAGTCTGTGGTTGGTCTCCTTCTGAAAAGATATTCACAGTAACTAGTCAATAAATAGTAAGCAATATCAAGCTTATCCATTTCTTAGCATTGATCGAGTCCTATCGATTAAGTTCTACTGTGACCATTAGCCAGTTGGTCAGTGTATATACACATTTTTCTACGGTACCAGAAAGACTACGCATTTAAACTTCTGAAAATCGTGTAGTGTTGGATATTAAATTTAACAATAACAGCAGTTACAATCCTAAACGTTTGGTTTTTCCAAGTGATCCATGAACATGCATAAATGATATTAATTTTTTGTTAAAGTCAGATTTTACTACTACAAAATAAGACTAGAACAACGAATACACCATTCAGTTGAGATGGTTATTAGTGCGGAATATTGGTACTTTTAGCTGATTGAATGTGTCACAGATTGATGTTGGTACGGCACCATTGAAAACTAGGGAGCGCTAGACAACTAGTATGGAACTCGAAATATCAGTCAGCCTAATTGTCGAAGTGGGACCACCATCCTTGAAGACCTCTGAGGATAATCCATCCAGACTCGCTGCTTTGTCTTGCCTTAGATTAGCTATAGCTTTTTCGATTCTGACAAGAGTCGGGGGACCTAAGTCGAATTTCCACCCAGGCTGTCTTGAAATAGTGGGAAGTACTAGAGCAGCTGAAGGCCAATTGAACTGTTTCTTGAAGTGTTTAGCCCATCATTTAAACGTTCAGACTGAACGCTGTTAAGAGTTGGGTTACATCTTTATAATTGCCTAAGTGATTCTTCAGTTGTTCCTGGAATTTACTTTTGCCTGTTTCGTTGCTGAACTGAATTATAATGGGTTTTCCTGTAGCAGTTTTTCTTCGCTTAGTAACATGCAAATAAATATGCACTCGTACTAGAACATGATCAGAATCCAATCATGTACTCCAGAAAGATCGGCAATCTTCTATTGAGCCTCTCTAAAGATGGCTAGTAGGGATACTGGTCTATTTGAGTTTAACGTTGAGTAGGGCCAGAAGGTCACCATGTTAGACAATGTCGCTCCTTATGTTTAAAGTTCGTGCTTGCTAGAAATAAACGATTGTCTGAGCATAGTTTTAGGAGATAGCCGTTATCCGTTCTCTGAGCTGAAACACTGAGACACCCACCTAAATGTCTTTTAGACTGATTCAAGCTGCCTGTTTAGGCGTTAATATCACCAGCTATGAGTATTAAATCTGGGTGTTTGGCCCTATGAAGTTCAGAAAGTTTTCTGTAAAATTCATCTTTCACTTCATCCGGGCTGCAGTCAGTTGGAGCATAGGCAGAAACAACAAAAAGACGACGGCGTGTGTCTGTATCTTTCCGAGCTCTTACTGAACTATTTTGTCGGACGGCACATAGGCGACTGTCGACATGAATCATTCGAGAAGTGGTAGAATTCCCACTTCCATCAACTTGTGATATATATATATATATATATATATATATATATATATATATATATATAGCAATCTGAAGCCCCCGGTGTGGAATCTGCGGTGCACGCTGCTGAAGAGTTCCACACTAGAACGAAACAGTTGTCCAATACTCCCTGGTTTTCAATTGTACTCTACCAACATCGATCTGTGACATATTCAATCAACTAAGAATACACCATTGTTTGCATATCGAGTTTGTCACTAATATTAGAAGCTAACTGCAAAAGAGAATCAATCTAATCATTAAAAGCAATTCACTATAATTCTGTACGGCGATGTATACTTTGAGAAAGCCATTATTTTTAGTATTAAGGTATATATAAACTTCTTAATGACAGCGAATTTCGATGACTCATGCAGGCTTTTATATCGTGAAGCTTGAGCTTAATGTCTAAAAAGCGAGGCTTTAAATCGTTAGGCTACTGATTGAGATTTAATTCCACCTACAGATGTTTTGGCTAATGACAACCAAACAAAACTATAAGTCAAGTACATAAAATTTTCGATAGTGAAGGTAAAGGGGGATGGAGCACAATGCAATAGTAGATAAATTCATAAAGCGTATACTTAAACCACAGACTACTCTATATGATGAAATAACTTTAACGGATGAACTATCTGGGGATTTTGTAAGAAAATCAAAATATTTCAGTTCTAGTAGCAAAACATCGTAAACGAATATATTATATCGTAGAATTGTGTAAAATAAACAGATTTACACGAGCACAAAATAAAAAATAAAATCCACAGAAAAGTTCGACCGAACTTGAAGCCTGAAGTAAAAGGCATCAAAGTCAAACGAATTCATTACCGTAAGCCTCTGAAATTAAACAATGAATAGGGGCGTAAGCATCATCGAAATATGCTTCAGCTGCTTTGCAAGTAGGAAACGAAGAAACATTGAAATGCTGCTCCTGATATAAGAATTTATACAAATCAAGAAAACATTAAAAAAAACGGGTTCAAACCCTTGAATTAACCAGCTGATAGAAGCGGAATTTCGATAACCCCAGACCTGAAGCTGACTAGGTATGCATAAACGTAAAGTAATCATAATATTACCTCTTTGAGCTCCCGTTTGAGAGGAGTGTCATATGACAAATCCTTGGAGCTATCAAACAGGTATTCAATAACATTTTTCCAAAACTGAAACCGATACTTAGCTTGCTCAAAATTTTTCGATCGCTCACATACCTAAAGATTTTAAGATAAGTAAATAACTACAGTTTAAGTAAATACTTGCGCCAATTCCACATTGAAAGCTCTTATAGCCAAAGCAAAGTTACATTTTGAATCAGGGAGCAACAATGAACAGAGGTAATTTTCGTAATCATGCTTTCTAAGACCATGACAAAACTAATTGACGTACCGGACAATATTGAGACAATACGGTTGCGTTTTTGCGAAAATGGAAGGCATTCTGAAGATCTGAAGCATTTATATGAATAAACATGTTGGATTTAGAATAGAAAGTCAGCTAAATAGCTAGGATATAAATTCCATGGGTGAAACTAAACTTTGCTGATGAACTTGAGAGAGCCAATTACAATTAAAGTAATTGTTTCAAGGCCGTGCGCTTAGACTGGTTCAAAATACTTAGATTGGATCAATTGATTAGAATTTTCGATAAGAACGTTATTATTAATAATCTACAAGCTGTTGAAATACTTCGTACAGAGTTGATTTATGTTTGTGGACTCAATATGACTTAAGCACCATACGCGAGATGGAGTCATCTTCTGTTGCAATGGTTGCTGGCAAAAGAAATCAATAAGAACAGGTAGCCTATTTAGCCAGTCTGGATTGACACCTAGGCAGACCTGTACGCTGGTTGTATTATGAACAATGAGGTTGCCTGTTTATCAGGCATCATCAGTTGCAAATGTAAGTGAAATATCAGTAATGCAGTGTTATCAGAACTGCAGACATCTATAAAGAAATGATGCTACGTTTAAATCTGTTGCTAGGAGGCGTTAAAAAGTTGTTGAAACATATAAAACAGCCATTAGAGAGAGAAAATATGATAGATGGAGATGTCTGCTAACTGAATGGATAAATACTATGTCCTGAGGTTTCACTGGCAGTTTCTAAATGTTCACGACAGAACACTAGGAAAGGGACATTTCCATTATTTCCCAGATATAACTACAAGAACTTTAATGCTAATTAAATTTATACAGACTACTGGCGAGCTTATCGGCCACTTCGAAGGCTTGGATGCATTCACCTTGTCGTAATTTATGAAAGACATTTTGTACACCTAAATGCCAGTGTTCACCCACAAAATATCAGAGAATATTGCTCACACCTGGAAACATTTCTGAAATACTAAAAAGGTTCTACAAAAAACATGATTCGAAGTCATTTGGATAAGTTTCTATACCGTTTGTATTATGAATTTAGGATCAATAAACCAGCTTGAAACCTTCAAAAGTTCATGGATCATTTAAAAACCTTGTATCCTGTGTAAATTTAATAAATTTCTATAAATCATCACAATAAAATACAGTGTTATCTACTTCTCGGTTCACAGTTGAAAACGTTCCCAAGGTCACCTGCTGCCATTCAAATATTCCCACCTGAAGTTACGTTAGTCACCGAGAGCGCCACAACAATAGCCCAGTATCCAATATCTAGATGACGTGTTGCTTTAAACTAATTGATTCCTCTGTGTCCGTGTCTTTAGTTTCGCAGTTTCAATTCTAAGTCTTCGGCTTCTTTCTGTATTTGGCTGGTTACACTGCCGTTATTGACCTAGCAGTTTCAGCAGGTTTTTTTATTATTATTTATTTCTTCAATTTATTTCTTTTTTTCTTACTTTTCTCAATATCCAATAACTTTAGGGCAGGCTAATATAAACCACTTGACTTCTTCGCTCTAGCGTCTAGGTGTTTTTGTATCAGCTATCGATTGGTTATCCGGGCGACGGTGAGAGTTGTCTTATGTATAAAATGCAGCAATCCCGGCTATTTTTGTTATCAAAATATCATCTTGCTCTTCACTTTATTAGTGACACGCTTAATGCAAAAAGTCTTACTGTTTCCGAACCCCATGTGTGTTCAGCGTTAGTGTCCGTTCGATATTAGGCAGTATGTTGTTTGATCACTCGAAGCATAATTCGAGCTGAAAAGAGGCTAAATATATATATATATATATAGTATCATTGTTCGCACGTTTTACTTCTGTGTGATAGTAACAAGTATCAGAATGATTATTTTCCGTGCATCGGTGCTAAACTGTTGTTGGAATATCCGACGTTGTTTATGCGTTGCATTTTTGTATATATCAAACACCTTGATTTCACTTGTAACAAATTTCAACTTTCGACCTCACGTTTGATAGTTGTTACATTAAAAAAATTCTACTTACTCTTTGTTCTAACTTTTAATATACATTGATTATTCTTGTACTTTGTTGATGTTAATCAATCGAATAACGAAGCATAGAGTTACCGGAGTAGTACTTCTTGAAGACTGAATTGTATCTACTTACAAACTAATGGTAGAGGATGCAATGGTTTTTTCTCTTGATCGGTTTTCTTATTTCAGAAGTCGTACCAGTTCCTGTGTATTTTTCACCACTGAGTTATACAGACACCCACCCTATCCCATCAACTAGATGATGAGTATAGTGTTTGGAAGTTTGCTCCATCTTACGATATCCTATCCGAATTTAGACTATAGAATATTCTCAGTTCGCTGGCTCTTATCCAGATATGTTAGGAAAGCATAGGGGTTTAAATCATTCATTGATCGATGTGAATGCGAGAATCAAGATATGAGATGAAGATATGACATTGAGTTATAGTGCCATAGATTTACACTAGCTAGCTTGGTAGATTGTTATAGTTCAGCTACTATTTACGACACCATGTAATACAATCTAAAGTAGGTATGAAGGAAGTCCATCGGTGACTAAATTCAGAAGTGGCTTAAGATCTTAAAATGAACGATAGTTGGTATGAACTATGTTTGAAAGTATGAATTACTTGATTGAGCTCTCTATGACTGCTTTTATTAGTTTTTGTAGATGTTGAGTGGCATGGTGTAGAATCCTCATCAAATATATTCACTTTTAACCTCTACAGTAACTATGACTTTAAAAACTATTCTAAGATTTTTATTCCGTAGGCCCATTGGTTTCTTATGTCATGTTTATTTTACTCATCTGATTGTTTGACCACTGAAATCTTTACAACTTCTACCATTTTGGTTCTAAACTCGATCATTTTATTTCGATTTCTTGGTGTAACTTGGGGTCATGTACTGATGCAGATATTTTTAATTAATGACTGATAGTTAGGTTTATTGTATTATTGCGATGCTGTCAAAATTGCATATGCATATTTCTTGAATAAAACTTTAAAGGTTGCTTTACTCTACTTACTTACATTGTCTCATGGCCAAGACTAAAAGTCGATAAAGATCATAAATGTGAAAACATCATCTTTAATACCATCTACAAAAGTGTCAAACTGCCCTTAACTTGAAATGACATCAGACCGCCGTCTCTGTCCGAATCATTTGTTTGAAGTTTGTTTATGTACATATTACTGTTTGTTAACATTACTTGCCTGTCATCAAGAGGGAATTTATATTTGGTATAATGACTGACGTTTATAAAAAACATTTTGGAGTATAAATGCTTGCAATTATAAGTGTTGTTCATTATTCATCTCATGGGTGGATTAGGCAAACTTACCTTATGTGATACAGCACTCTTGTCCCAATTTTCCTTACACTCAGCCAAATTGTTAGCATAGATACTAATAGACTTAGTATAAAATGTTCAAGGTCTACACTTTACTAAGACGACATTCTGCACGATTAGGCCAGTAACGAAGAAATCTCAAAGATAAATTACCACTACTTGCTATCAAATTTAGAAATCCGTGGACAACTCTGATCGTGATCGCTTTATTATTTTCAACAATAAATTAACGTAACTTCGGATCAAGACTGTATTGAAGTACAAACATTGGTCTTCGGAAGTACCAGTTCATAATAGGCACAACTTTGATCAGACTGTGTCTTCAGCGTAACCTAATAACACGTAGCCCCCTGGAAAATATGAATGTCAACAAATGATTACTTAAATGACCAAAGAGATTGCAATAATGTTCATATGCCAACCAACATAGGCAGTAATATACTGTCAATTCACAACGGCACGGATATATCTACGATAACGGTGATGTTTTAGTATGTGAACTTTTCAAAAATTTCCGGGGTTAACGTTACAGAATAATGTGTTAAAAGATTACGTCATTCTGCATAAGCCAATAATTGCTGGAAAGATGAAAATTCCCCTTTGATTGGATACTCGTTGATAATAAGTTCATATTAAATTAACATTGAAACTAGGTGGTACCATTGTCTATTAACCTGATTATCGTCTTATAACTAGAGTTACCAATGTAAAATCTGCGACAGAGTTAAAAATGGCTACCTAAAACTAGAAAGACGCATAATCCTTGCATTTTGCCAGAAAAACAATGCAAATTTGCATGAAAGTTAGTATGATTTCTGAATTTTAAAATTATTGCCTATGATGTTTGTGACACAATCTCGATTTGCCTATAAGGCCATTATAATCTTGAAGGATTGCATTATTTTTATTTAACTTCAGTTTTTTTATGCACAAGTTACGGAATCAACAGAATGAAAAGTTGAAGGAAGATTGTAGAACTGTGACCCTGTCAGTGATGCATTTTAATGTGACTTAGATGAGCTTTCTATAGCTTGTACCCCGAAAAATATTGCCCTAAATAATCTACTCATTTAGACTATTTCGTTACTTTTGATTCTGTAATATCACATCTATAACACTCCTAATTTTACTAAGTGTGACTTCTATTTACTTGTCAAATGCAACTGAAATCTTCAGACGCATAGCTATTTTTCAATCTGCTAAATTTTTCGCGAAAATTGAAGCCGACCTAACAGTTTGTTTTATTATTAATGGGTATCTTTACACTTTGTTAAGATCTTACTTAATCCGACTCATCTTACTCACAGCTGAATTATTCAAACCACTGTTTAGACCGAATTGTTTTGCAAGCAATAATACTGGTAGCAAAGGTCAAAACAACAGTTAGGTTAAACCACACTGTTTTCAGTTAAGCAATTGCAATAAACAAATAGACAGATGTATAATGAATAAAGTTGCCAAAATCAATAGAAGTACAAGTAATATAAAATTTCTAGATAATACATACGATAAATAGAACGAAACCTCTGAACGTCCTAAAACTTTTTACTTCATTACATACGGTTTTACTCAGCCAGTTCTAGAAACCATGTCTATCAGCAGTATACTGCATTCAACTAAAGTTTAATTAATGTTATCAACACGACAACCTTCTTGGTATATTTATACTGATACACAACATTTACTAAACACAAGTTTGTTATTAATTAATACCAATGAGCATATTGATAAATAATCGAATGATCTCACAGCCTCATCGATTGATGTATATATCATTTGTTTGTCAGAATTATAATTTTAGTATGGTCAGTTGCTAACGGTCACTGCTATTCATCATTTAAAAAAATAATACTCCTGACAGTGCTTGTTTTTTGTAGACTGTTACAAGAAGACAAAATAGTTCGCCAGCCTTCATAACCCTTTTGTTAATACCGAGCTTTGTATGATTATTCGGGTATCTACGACTAAAATTCATTGCCTTTGTTACCGGGCGAATACGAAATGGTGGTTACTTAGTGTAATTTCTGAGCTCACTTTCTCCCATAAGATTTGACAACATAATGTACAATAATGTAAAGTTTATAGGGAGATCCATGTCTGCTGCTTCGTTGACTGGTGGGTTCAGTGGTGCTGGTCTATTCAAGAGTTCTTCGACGTGTTCTGTCCACCTGTTTCGTTGTTCATTTACTTCAGTGATTAATTTGCCAGCCTTGTTTTTAATTGGTCGTTCTTGCTTACTGGATTTTCCAGCTAACTTCTTCGTCGTATCGTATAGGGGATTCATGTTTCCTTCCCTTGCAGCTTTTTACTCCATCATTGCTAGGTCATCAACATATTTCCGTGCATCCAACCTGATGCTCCTCTTCACTTGCTTGTTGGTATCTGTGTATTCACCCTGTGCCTTGGCTTTATCCTTGTCCGGTTGTCATTAATATTTATCTTCCTGCCCCTCCTTTGTTGGATCCTGTCCAACAGAAATCGATTCTTTATGATGCTGTTTGTTGCGATCCGAAGTTGAAGTTATTGTTTTCTTAATGCCTTTCCAGTTGTCTTCCATATTAATTCCACCTTTTTCAAGTAGGTCATCAAATGCGTGGAACTTGTTATTGAGAATTATTTTGAATTAATTGCGTCTGTAGGTATCCTGGAAAAGGGCTGTGTCAAACTTTTGTAATACTGCTGCTCCACTTGTCCAGTGCTTCTTCAGCTTCAGTTTCATTTTAGCCACTACCAGATGATGATCTGAGGTTATGTCAGCTCCTCTCCTTACTCTTACGTCTACCATGATCCTTCTTATTGATACAGATGTGATGGATTTAGTTCTTCGTAATGTGGTCCGGTGAAACCTATGTACCTTTATGCATGCGTTTGTGAGGGAATATGGTTCCACCTACAATCGTTTTGTTGAAGGTCCGTGAGTTTGCAAACCTCTCACTGTTTTCGTTTCTTTCTTTTAATCCATATCGTCTCATGTTATCTTCATATCCGGTGTTGTCCATTCCAACCTTGGCGTTGAAGTCTTCCATTAGACTGGTCAGGTCCTTGGTTGAACATTTATCAACGGTTGATTGCAGCCTTGCATAGAACTGGTTTTTGTCGTCCTCGTGGCTGTCTCTGGTGGGTGTATAGCACTGGGTTACATTCTTTGTAATCTCTTCCTTCTTTGACTTGAAGGATGCTTTGATGATCTTAGATCCATGCTGGTTCCATCCTGCAAGTATTTTCCATGCTTCTTAGGACAACATTAGTGCTACTCCTTGTGTGTGTGAGGCATTTTCTTCCTCGTGATCGGAGTATAAATGCACTCCTGAGGATAATCGTTGCTGTCCAGCTTGGAACCAGTAGGTTTAGCTTATTCCAAGTATCTTCAGGTTGTATGTTTTCATTTCTTCAGCTATTTTCATACTTCTCTCTGTCTCCCACATCATGCGGACATTTCATGTTCCTACATTAATTGTTGCTCTGGTTGTAAGAAGGGGCATTGAACTCGTGGCTTTTGAGAAAACTCGGTTTTCACTATAAGGCGTCATAACTCTTCGAAATAAAGACCTGCTAATCCTCAAGGCAGACTTAAAATGGTTATAAAAGTTTTTACTGGTTAGGGTTTTAGCAATGTTGTTGTTTTACGGGATGGGGTTGATAACTCCATGCCCAACCCTCCTCCTTTATTCGGGCATAAGACCAGACCAGCAGTAACCCTAAAGGGGCTCCAGGCGGAGTTTTACAGGTTCAAAGGTGTCTGTGAAATAACTACAGTTGATTAACAAAGTAATTAAGACGTGGAAGTGAATAAGGTAATTATCTTTTTAAAGGTATGCAGATAATAAGTGAATGGGTCGGCATACTATTGATTATATAATATCTATTGAGAAAAAATCGATAAATTAACTATATGAAATCTGATGATGAGGACAGTTACGTAAGAGTTAAGTTGCAATTAGGAGGTAACAGATCTTTCAAGTTATGAAAAGATTTGTATGCCGTTATAATAACAATAGCAATGAGAAAATTGAGTGTAATAATTTATTTGTAAACAACCCGAGCATTGGCTATTATGATGGCCAAGACAAGGAAACATGGCTATATAAATTTTTTGTGTACACACAGGTCTGGTTTATAATAGTGGATACCGATGGCTTCCGCTATATGTAGAAGACGTATGCGTAAACTATAAAGCAGATTAAGTGGGACTCAACTGATGATTTTTAAAGCTCTTTTGATATCTACTTGATGTTTGTATCGATCAAATTTGCAAGTACATAGCTGTTTACTTGCCGTAGTTGACCTTTACTCAACCAGCTTAGGTGATGTATTTAAATTCAATGACGTATTTGCCTAATCGTTCGCCTCATGTAACTGGTTTCACAGGAGCAGTTGAATTGGCATATATACATAGACAAGGTGAACTCAAGCGTGTCTGTCTTTAATTTCTGTTCATACGAGAGTGTGGTTGTAGATTATAATATGCAGTTTGGCTGTGGTATACGTATTTTGTAACACTTTTTTAATTTCTTGCATCGTAATTTCACTAGTGTTGTCATCTATGAATTGTACTTTGAGAAAAATTGGTTTCTTACGGACAATTACTTTTCAGATTTCGTTTTAGTAGGCGTCATGTGTTTATTTATGAATTTCAGCGGGTAAGCGTTCATGATTGGCATGTTGCGAAAGGTGGTTATTTCTTCTTTCACAGTATCCTCAGAATATATGTATTTAGCTCGATGTGTTAGACTTTCACTAAACTCCTTTTATATCTTAGTGGTATGGAACAGCAGAAATGAGTATACTGGCAAACCGTCGATGGATTTTGTATATGCTTTTTTTGATTTACCATCTTTTCTTCGAGTTAATAAGATGTCTAAGAACGAAATATTATCATTATGCTCATCTTTAAGGTAAGAGTGATTGATGCATGGGCGTTGTTAAATCTATCAATTATCCCATTTTTATCTATTTCATCTGTGAGGAGAAGCACAGAGAGCACTTATACGATAGGAACCTCATTGATCTGTGATCATCGAAGCATTCTTTCAGACAAAAAAGGAGGTAATCTCAATGCATGCCATTCAGTGTTGCGTTCACCAATAGCAGTAACGAAGACGATTAAAACAAGTTTCATTAGCAGCTACAGTCAACTGCCTAGAAGTGCCTATTCAGAGACCATACCATTTTGATGAGAGACTTAAGTGCCAAGGCTGGAATGGACAACACCGGGTACGAAGATATCATGAGACAGAGTAGAGTGAGAGAAGCGAATGAAAACATTAAGAGATTCGCAAGCCTATGCGTCATTAACAATTATAGGTGGTCCCGTATTCCCCCCTCACATATGCATATACACAGCTACGTAGATTTCATCACAACACACAACTGAGAACCAAGTCGACCACATCTGCATCAATAAGAAGTTCAGAAGGACCATAGAATATGTGAAAACGAGCAGAAGAGCATGCATAGCTGCGGATCACCACCCGGTGGTGGACAAGACAAAACTGAGGTTAACGAAGCACTGGGCAAATAGAGCAGTATTAGTACAACAGTTCAGTTCATTCCCTCTTCACGGTCTACTGGAAAAAGGAAAAACCATCATGGGTAACAAACGGAAAGGGATTATGGGGAAATTCTAGGCACAAGCGGGATACCTAGAAGCCAAAAGATGAGCAAAGAGGAGTACTAGACATGATAAGCAATACTGTGTGGTGGATCTAGTAATAAAGGTAGAAAAAGCTGTAAGAATAGAAAACATGAAACACCTATATGACAAAGCAAAGAAGCTAGCTGAAAATTATGTAAATCGGAACATTTAATCAAGAACACAAATCGCAAACCAGTTACTAAGACCCTAGAAACAGGCGAATAAAGCACTTTGAAAGACTGATAAATAAATCAACTTCACTGTACACACAGTCATCGAAGCAGTATTTTTAATTCTTTCTATGGATGTCGACTTGCCAACAACTAAAGAAATCAACATGACCATTCGACAAATCAAAATGGTAAAGCAACAAGCATAGACAACACATCTGGAACCATAAGAAAAAATGAAAAAAATGATTAACACTTCGGAAGAACTGGAAAGGAGAGTCCTCCACAGGGTTGTCTGGAGACTGCTGGTCGGCGCCCAGTGCTTCACGTGGAATAACAAGCAATCATGATGATGACTAGGCAACCGAATGTGGACAACTGATTCCATGTTGACTTATTATACGTAGCATACTCTATTCATTGCGACTGATAAACTCTAGCTTTCCATTATTATTATTATTATTATTATTATTATTATTATTACTATTACTATTATTAGTATATTCTGAAATTTAGTACAGAATTCACGCCCGTCTACAGGTAGGAAAATAATGATACAGGAAGGTTGACTCATATTAAAGGTAACAAAGTTGTACAGAAATATATGCCTGAACATCAACAACATTTAAAATACACTAGGTTCATGTGCAACGAGATTACATTTGAGCTAGTAAACTGTCAACCACCAGCTGGAAGGTACTTTTAATCCCGGGTGTTCAGGGACAAGTTAGCAGGGAACACGTATTAATATATGCAGCCAGTTCAAGTAAGAAATGTTATAAGCCTAAGACTAGGAAAATTTAGATAATAGATGGTTGCTTAAAATAGTTAATTGCAGCGTCAGGTATGAACGTGACCATGTGTGAACGGTATTTCGTAAGAGAACGATAAAGATCAAAAATGTCACATCAAGGTATTTTGATTAAACCAGAAAGACCCCGTTTTCTTTTCAGCGTAGATTCTAAGTGATAACTTTAACATGACACGGTAGTTGGAAACTGAAAAGATTATTAAAAAAGAACAAGCAGCATAAAGGGTGTGCATGTATCAAATGAAGCTCACTTATTGTAGCTTTTTGATTCTAAAAAGCGGCGACTAAAACTGGAGATAACTATGATAGATTTCAGATCTACTTTGAAATAAACGGCTCAGGGGGGTATAGCTAGAAAATAAACGGTATCACCTATAAGAAATATATGGATATTACGAGATTCCAAAGCACTGTCTGTCAGGAAAGAAAGCGTTGCGTGTAGATGAATAGTCTAAAAGCTCTTAAGACCTGCAGAATTTCACGCGTAATTTTATCTAGAAGTGTTATTGAAAAGAGTAGATGTCGGAAGGTCCATTGACAAGTGTATCCTGTTTTATATCAGTTGTATTAGATAAGTTGCAGATACCAGTATTTTCTATGTAGAGGTTTATTACCTATGTAAACTGCGATATGGATCTATATTATCATAAGCTTTCTAGTAATTGGTTCCAAAGGTCGGCATAGCGTGAAACAAAAAAGGAGAATTTTAATTTAATCGAGGCTTTCGGTACTCTAAGCAAAGAATTTTTGTTACGTAGGTCATACATTTTCGAGCATATGTTAAAGTATTACGATCTATTGAAGTTTCTTTATAAAGAATTCTATAGAGTGTAGTAAAATTAATTACAATCTTTCCGACCACTAAAGGGTCTAAATTCCATACACAGCTTCCACCATTATAGGGTTGGCGATTGTTTATAGTCCACCATTGTATTTCATACAATTTGTAGTATATCTTAATGTGCTTTCCATTTGTAAAAACCCTAATTGAGTAATAGGTGACCAGTTTTTATTACAGTATAAGCTTTTGTTGTGAATACTGTCTTTGTCAGCTATATGTGTTATAATCCATCTAATCTTGCTTGGCAACAAAAAAAAGGCATCCAACCTCCAGCATAACTCCTTTTACGATGGCTGTGATAATACTACCCGAAGTTTACGTATGTTCGAAACAAGATAATTCGCATAAAATCCAACATAAAGCAGCGGATATTCTGGTAATGTCACGCCTCTCGTTAAAAGTTTGTATCGTTTCAGTTGACCCACCCACTGTCGTGATAACAACTGATAATTAAAAAATTCAAGAAGAGGCTCGACGGCTACGCACCAGTACATGGTATTTCGCCCACTGCTTGAGGTAGAGGCTGGTCACTTTCTTTGGGGTGTATCCACTACTACCAGTAATACCAATGCATGCTAACGTACTCATCTTCATTCATATTACTAACCCACACTATATTTATTTTTTACTCTTTATTCCACTTTCTGTATTTTACCTTTTATTCTATTGTTTGCCTCCACAAAAATGATTATCTTCGTATATATGCACAATCAATTAATCGACTATCCATTAATGTGACAACCGCTGGTTTTCAAAAACTTATAAATCACTCTCTTACTAACCTTTTAATCAAGTCAATCCACAAATGAGGAGTATTATTCAATTAAATAGCCAGAATTTTTACGCTGAAAAATATCACTTCAACCTCCTGACGAGAAAGCAAATACATTAATTTGTTCAAATTAACTTATCACAAAGCTATTCGATACTGACTGTCGTCACTATAACAACAAGAGTAATAAGTCGAGGGTATTTCGGTCACCTAGAAAATGTTGCTTTCTAAAGAGCAAGTTGATGTTAGGGAAAGAAAGCACGACTATCTTTATGGTAGTTTTTGGCTAAATTTTGGTGATATTTTCCCTACAGATCCGTTATGTATCCTTTCAAGTTCAGCTGATTATGAACGGGTTGCAGCTAAAAATCGAACAGATATGTCAAAAATGGAAAAGCTTTTTTCATTTGAAAACTTATTTAGTGAAATACCAAAATATAGGCCTTATGTATGGCGACTGAATCCGAAATGTGCCGTACCTATATTTGTGTCCAGATATTTCCACCCAGTAGATGTTTGCAAAGAACTAATCAGAATGTAGGAATTTAATTTTTTTGACTCCTAGAAAAGTCAAATGAGAAAAGGCGAAGGTCATACAGATGGTCACATCCTCCTAGGCAAGGATCGACAGAAATACTTTACTCATCACACAACTTCTCTTTATCCATATGTGAGTTAGATGTAATACTATCAGGCTTAACAAGTACATTACATTTTTACTTAGCTTTCACCTAGATAAAATTTTTATTAAGACATGGTGTGCTTTTTTACTACGAATGATGCAAGAATAAAAGGTCAGTCATATACGCTATGTATGTATATTTAGCGAAGAATACTTTTTCAGATTCTCGAACTATGTTGTGATTCAGATAAAATTTTGAGCCACATCCCACCACGTCATAGTAATTCCAATGCTCATATAATTTTTGAAGTTTTACTTGGTTGAAACCAGATTACTGTCGTCTGGTACGCAGAATATATGATATTATTTGATAATTGAAATTAGAAGATATGATTGGGTTATATAAACAAGAAGTTTGATAAATTTTGACATAATGAATAGATGTATAGCAGAAAACACAACATCTAACAACCTTAAAGTTTAATATTTTAATTTATTCTGCCACTTTCGAAAACACTCCTCTACTTCATGCATTTCTCGTATCTAGGTGAAATCTTTGAATGCGTGATCAAATGGAATATGTAATATTCATTTTAATGCTAGTAGCTCAGTTTTGTTATCATCTGTCATGTGAAATAAACAAGTGTGAAGCCTTGATTGAGCGTGGATTGACTGCCTTCTTCTACTTAAAACAAGAGTTCGTTGGTACCTCAGTCTTAAACGATTTATCGGCGTACAGAATGAGGCTTAGCAATAATTATTGATAACTTTATTTATTTCTATACACAAGGAAGTATGACAGTATTAAAAAACTTCTACTGAGGCCAGTGATGAGCGTGGTAAGGGGCAACTTTTCCCTGAAAAACTGACAACACTTTTAATTACTTGATGCACTGATATTTAAAGTGTAAATATCAATTCTAGTTTGATTGTCTCATAGTTTACTTTGCCTTTAATCTCCCACAAAGTTATTGTATATTTCGTCCAGTATTTAAAAAGTGGTTTAAAAATGGTACAAACTGTGTTGACCATATCTTATTCTAAGCGGAAACAGTATACTCTTTCAATTAATTAAGCCGTTTCTACTTATTGCTACTACTTAAAATTCAATATATATTTGAAATTTAACATATTTGAACGTTTCATTCTAGGATAGTCGGCTCCAAATTGTAACACTGAATGTGTAGAGTTTTTATCTAGAGTTTGAAATATCCAAAATATTTGTCAGGTAACTATATTTAGATAAATATTTGTAATCTCATATGGCGTAAAAAAGAAAATTTAATATAGTTGCTTGTTGTGATTACAGTTGGAATGTAACAGAATACACGACTTCGTATATCGGATTGCCCCAGTTAAACTTAGAGTATTTTATTACAAGTAGTGCATTCTGTGCATTTATGAAAAGTGGAGATTGTTCTTTGGTCAACTTTGGCTTTATAATGTAATAATGGGTTGTACGCTTGAATAAACTGCAAAAAGTAGCTGTACTAAGTACATTCACAAACTAAATTTCTAACATAAAGTGTTTATTTGTAAATATGTAAGAAGTTATTATTCACTGAAAAAATTCTTGTCATTACTCAAAACTCTGGGAAGTTCACGTATTTTTCAAAGTGGTTTAAGTCACAAATGTTTTACAAGATCAGTTTGATGTAGTTTAACTTGTATTTCTAATATTGCGACTTTTCACAATATAGCTTGTTGGAGATCCAAAGTGCGTAGGCAGTGCATTAGATTCTTTAGAACGAAATGGAAATATTGGGCAAACAGATTTAGTTTTAAAACCACCTACTTATATATCACGCTACGTTCAAACAATTTATCGTGACTCGGAAACGCAAACCGACCCATACACTCCACCATACTTTGTTAACTCCGGTGAGACTCCGGAGTTACTGACTCTGACTTCATTGAGTTACAAACATGGGCTTCCTGCTGGACTGTTTGGCATAGAAAAAATTGAGCTCTCTAGAAAAAGGCGAGAAATCGAGGCAAATTTAAAACCATATAAAGATATTGTCAACGATCCAATACAAGTCTCCAAACGACATAAGATTTTAGAAGATTTAGAAAGTCGTGAATGGTGCTTTAGAAATAAGGAAATTAGAGCGTAAGTCATTATTTAAATATTAGATTGTTTTTGTTATTCAATTTGAAACAAAGTCAACAATTTTTAAAACAGTGTTTTAAAGCAGATAAAAATGTAAAGCTGTCTTGACGTATTCTGATACTCGTTAACAATACTCACCATGCTTAAAAATAAGGCAAGTCACTATCCAGTGGCTGATATTTTTAAAATTTATTTATCATGTGACACAGCATGGTTTTGACCATGGCTACTGAGTAAGTCTGTTTGTATTGTAAATTTTAGTAATCAGGGCTTCTAAACAAAATTTTGAGTTATCTAGATCACTAGTTGCATAGTTATATATATATATATATATATATATATATATATATATATATATAGTGTTTTTGATGGAATATACTTATCTGTTCTAACTAGTCAATCATAAATTCCCCCAACGGCTACATTAAAACATATGCAATCAGTAAGTTTTACGTGAGTTCCGTAGTGATTACAGACGAGATACATTCGTGAATTTGTTACTGCAATGCATCAAAAGATATATTAAGTAAAAAAAGTTCCAAAACATATCTAAAGTGTAATTCCATGAGAACAGTTCACAAAATATAAATTCATTTTTAACTCCATGTAATTAGTTGACCAATTTAAACTGTACTAATTTATAGAAAATCCCGAACTAATATAAAAATGGTCGCCTTAAAAACAAATCGAATACAGATTTTATTATCATAGCTTTAAATACACAGCTATTTATAGGTAGTTTTATTTTTAATTACAATTTAGGTTTTTAAGATTATACATTTTGTCAATTAAGTTAAAAGTCTTAATAAGTTCATTTTTTATGTCCATGCTTTTAATAGTGAGTGGCTTACAGTTTGTCATAATATTTGCCACAAAATGATCTCCGTTGGGTGCTAGTGAAAACTACGATAAACTGGACAGCTGTTTTATCCTAGTATGGGACTACTCAATAGTGAACACACTGGGCCCCTATCACACTAGGTGAACATTTGTGTCAAATGCTTAACAAACGCGAGACATAAAAGCCATGGCTTTAACTCTGCTTTTGTTATAAAACTGAAGGCCTCAACTTAATTTTCCGAGGGACTGCAGGTGCACACTGCTGAAAAGTCGTAAACTGAGAAAAAGAAGCTATTCAGCGGTCCGCAGTTTTCAATGACTGTTCATTTGATATCCGAAAGTAACGACAATTATCTTTCTGCCCCTTAGTTGACGTTTTTTAGTACTACTATGTTTGGAAATAAATATCTTGGTTATATCCTTTACTTGATAAAATAAGACTTGCATGAACTGAAAGCTTTTACTTTAAACTTAGATTATTTTTTAAAAGTTTGTTGTAACCTAATGTATATGAACTGGCCTGATATTTTATACTTTGCTTATTTCTTTACTGTACAGAATGCAAACGGTTCGATTACACGTGCTTATTCAACTTTTGCGTAAACGTACCCAACGTAAACAGGAAGTGATAAATAAGAGACTGGATCAAAAGTGGCAAGAATGTTGCGCACAGAAAGAAGCAAAACTTAAAACTATAAAACGCAATTACATTGAAGGTGAATATAGTATTCTTTATTTGAAATTAAAAGCTGTTGACAACAAACTATGTTATTAAATTAGACAGCTTTGTGGTGATTTATATATATTTGTGGGTAATGATGACAAAATTTAGTATAAATTGAAAAACCGCCAATAATCATGAAGTAATGAACACCTATTTTTTCTCAGTCCATGGCTGTTCTTGAATACAAATTTGCAGCTAAATATGAATTAGAATCCAGAAACACTAGACCTCACAAATGACTAAATTCCAGCAGTTGTGTGTTGATAAGAATATGACTTTATCACCTAACGAATGAGTGGCATAATTCCCTTCCAATGTCCAGATTCTGGGTTTGATTTATCATCAAATCTCAGGTGTGTACTCTTGAGGAGTATCAGACTAGGCAGGGGTTGTTGTTCAGGTTTTTATAGTTTCCAGTCGTTCTCTATCTTTCATCAAAGTCCGTTACAAAAATCACCTTTAAATGTGTTTTGTGCAGTTTACCGTTTTTACAGTAAATTTTTGGGTAAACAACTTGTATGGATGGAGGCAATGTTAAACCAAATATTCACCTAGCATTGAGTTTGAAAAACTGTTTGCTTTAATCAGTAGATTATAAGACATTCAACATTATCAGTCCTAATTTTAGGGACTGGTTCGCAATAAGTGGAGAAGGTACTACTATTTGGTCTACTGAATACAGGTATGGGTTATCAAGTATCCTGAGTCCACTTTGCACTTTATACATACTTTCAGAAAAACACTGTTTATTGAAGATATGTGCAGTTTCAAACACAAATGTCATATGAGTATTTATTAAATGTTATTGAGGTTATGATTTATATGAATTATCTTTCATGTAGGAAATGCAATAAATGAAGTGGTGGCAGGTGATGTGGAAGTAGTTGGCTGATAACCCTGAACCTAGGTTTCATATAATCTCCATTCGTCAACAAAACGTACACGAGGTCTGTGGAGAGTTGATTCACTACCACAGATTTAATAGCAATAATTATAATATATAATAATATAATATTAATTCAATTCACAAGAGCAAATCGAAAGACAAAACAATGCTTTATGCAGTAACTAGTTATATAATTGATTCACATGACTGGCGGCCACTATACACTTTAATTGAGTTGTATTTAAACCGAACCACATACTATTACTATGTTTCTATACAAATCCCAAAAAAGTTATTTTGCCGACATCACTTCATATCGTACATAATTCGCGATGTTTCGTATACCATACTGACCCCTGGAGTACCCCTTCTCACAGTATTGTAAGCAAGTCTTGTTGAAAAGTGTTAATTAACACTAAGCCTAGAGACAGAGTATTTTACTTCTCTAATCAGTAGAATTGTCATTATAAAAGTAGCTCACAAGTTAAAATTGACACTGCACTTTACAAAGTTCTGTTATGAGTCAAATATATCCACACTTTTGATAAGTTACACCAAAGTAATTATTTTTACAAACATTCTTTGATTAAACTGACTTGGAAAACACGTTTGTCTCTAGGATTTATGAATAATCCTAGACTAAAAGTGTTTTTATCAGATGAGTGTTAAATCCAATTATATTAGAGTATTATGTAAATTGTTGATGTTTTGTTAATTATTCTTAAATTTAATATAAAGAACCATTTTTGGTTAAACATCGATTGCAAACCAGGAAGCAATAAATATTTGTGAAATTATTAAAAATGATGAAGACATCTGACATATTTTCATCAAGTTTGGCACTTTTCAACAATTGTCAATAATGATACCACCAAATAAAGTCAAATTAAAGAAAGTGACACTACGCTTTTTAACCTCATTCAGCTTTCACTCAGTTGTAACCACCATCCGAAACTTACCCAGTGTCATACTTCCAAACTGATTGACAGCATAAAAAATGTGAGAAATCCATCTGAAAATTGATAACTAGATGATAAACTATTTTACTATTTCAACTGGGTTTTTGTTTAGATTTGTAAGGTTTAAATACAGTTCTGAACATATTTATTTATGTACTTTTATTGACGGTCATGCTAATGAAGAGACGAACAATTACAAGCAAAAAATAAGTCAGTGATTCATTTTTTCTTGTTTTACATAGTACTTCAGTTAACATCACTTTGTACAAAGTATCAATATGAAATCTTTAAAGATCATGAAAATTTTCAAATTTCTGTTTATAACTGTCCAAGTTTTACCTACCACAATTTAAGTATTTGAATGTATTAAGTTTTAAAATTTTAATTCATATTTACTATTTTAATCTGCTTTTGTCTGTATCTACCGCATAGGGTTACGCAAATTATTGAAACTTAGATTATCTGCCAAAGAGTCAAAAATCAAACGTGATATAATCGGTGATTATGCTAAGCCATCATCTCAAGTTTTCGCTCCCCTCACACGGTTTGGTGTTTTCCCAGACCGCAGTTGTGAACATTTTATTGTACAAAATATATATTTGTCTAGCTATGAAGGTAATTTAATAATTCTATCATTTGTTTTCACATTAACAAAGAATCTTTAAGTCGAATCGCAAATTATGCATATTTTCCTCAACACTATGTATTCGTGACTGATTCAATCTTGTTGACAAGGCAGCCTTTTTTCTGCCTAGTTGTCACCATCCTATAATGACGGTTATCAACATTATATACGTGAAAACTAGTGCACGCTGTTTTAGTTTTAACAAAGCGATTTCAGGTTGAGGAAATTAATTACAAATGTACTCTGTTTAAAGTTTATAACCTTTTGTGTTCAATTTATTATGATTTAAATTAAATCAAATATAATTGGAATAAGCTTGTATCTTCCCGTTGATTTTTAATGGACTGAAATTAGTCAGCTTCTGTTACCATATGTGCATGCTGAGCGGATTACCTCGATATAGCGACGGTAAACAAGTAAAATTTAAGTTGAACTGTGACTGGTAAGTGGAATCCAGGACGCACGTTTTGTCCTGTTTGGGACTAATCGGTTTTGTGTACCTGCATCCTACTACAAATCAACGGGAAGATACAAGCCTACTCTAATTATATGTGTACCCGTTGCACAAGTGTGACTGTCTGGATACAATCGCCTACTGGCGAACGCGGTGGCGTTTGGCATGAAGCAGACTGAGTTAAAATCCCAGTGTAAACATCAACATTGAGATGGAGGTACATCTAGACAATGAGTCCAAATAGGACGAAACGCGCGTCCTGGACTCCTCTTGTCAGTTTCAATTCAACTTGAATAAATCAAAGATAGTATATATTATCTTGTTTAGAATTTTTCGCTATTTTTCATAGTTTAACTATGTTAATTTAAGAATTATGTTTAAAGTACTAAGATTTATTTTGGACAACACGATAGTTTTTACTACACTTTCCAGTTAGTCACTTATAAATCCCATAAGACCTGGTATAAGTATGTATCAGCACAATTCGCTATACAACATTACACTTATCACATAAAATTTACAATATATACAGTACAAAATTCAAAATGACAATAGTATTGGATGGTAGTAGAACAAAAACCTAGGGTAACCGGGATATCGTTAAGTTATTTGAATGTAATGTATCGAGCGTTTGAATTTTCGTCGAAATTTATTTCGAAAATAATTACATTACTTGGAAATAAACATCATAAATATAGCAGATTAAATTCAAAAAGATTTCATTGTAAATTAAGAAATTTAAAATAAACCACTATACAGTAGTATAATTGTAACGAATTAATGAAATGCGATAATCTATTTTGAATCATTTAGACTTGTCAGTTGAATATTACAAAATAAAGCTCCTAATTAGTTTTTACTTTTCATTTTTAATTATAAATTCATATACGTGAGAATACGGTTAATTTCTGTAGTAACCAACCTAATATACTCACATTCATTTAGTTGCTTTACGGATACATGAAATTCTACTTAAATACTTATTAAAACAGTTAATGTGGTGAAAATTCTAGAAAACAAGACGAATCCATTTTAATTCTACTAACATTAATCTACATTACACTGTTCAAATTAATGTTCATAAGCAGTAGAAACGGTAAACTAAGGCAGAATGCTTGTTTGAAAAATGTACTTCTGATTGCTGCAAAATGAATAATAACAGCATAGATTATCGTTTTTCCATAGCTCACAGTTTACAGGTTATATTTCAACTTTAATTAATAGAAATGATTTTAATTTCCAAATCTCCTAAGTAGTTGTCTTATTATGAAACTACAAAGATATTCAGAAGAGACGACATCGGCTTCGTGGCTTCCGAAAAAAACTTGGCTTTCACCATGAGGTGTCATAATAGATCTTCCAACTCCCAAGGCAAAGATAGAGTGATTATAAAGGCTTTTACTGGTTAGTGTATTTTAAGCAACGTTGTTGTTTTACGGGATGGATTTACTAACTTCATGCCCAACCCTTCTCCTTTATTGGGGCTTGGGATCAGCAGTAACCCTGGAGAGGTTATAGGCAGAGTTGAAAATGGAAAGAGATTAGCGAGACAATAACTTCAACATGTCAGGAGATTTTGAGTCGCATAAAACAACACCATGAAGAATGGATTTTTGTCGGTAATCTGGACAAGATACGAAAACGTAGGAGCGAAATATTAGCAATTAATAACAGCCGGACAAGAGCAGGGAAAGCCAAGGCACAGGGTGAATACACAGATACCAACAAGCAAGTGAAGAGGAGCATCAGGTTGGATGCACGGAAATATGTTGATGACCTAGCAATGATGGAGTAAAAAGCTGCAAGGGAAGGAAACATGAATCCCCTATACGATACAACGAAGAAGTTAGCTGGAAAATCCAGTAAGCAAGAACGACCAATTAAAAACAAGGCTGGCAAATTAATCACTGAAGTAAATGAACAACGAAACAGGTGGACAGAACACGTCGAAGAACTCTTGAATAGACCAGCACCACTGAACCCACCAGTCAACGAAGCAGCAGACATGGATCTCCCCATGAACACCGGTCCACCGACAGTCGAAGAAATCAAAATGGCCATTCGACAAATCAAGAGTGGCAAATCAGTGGGGTTAGACAACATACAAGCTGAGGCATTGAAGTCGGATGAAGAAGCAACCACGAAAATACTCCTTGTTTTCTTCAGGAAAATTTGGGAGGATGGACACGTGCCAGCAGACTGGAAAGAATGGTACCTCATCAAGATATCAAAAAAGGAGATCTCAGAAACTGCGAAAGCTACAGAGGCATCACTCTTCTTTCGATACTAGCAAAAGTCCGCAACAAAGTGTTATTGAACCGAATGAAAGACCCAGTCGACGTTCAACTTCGAGATCAACAGGCCGGACTCCGTAAAGACCGATCGTGTATTGACCAAATCGCTACTCTAGAGTTCATTGCTAAACAATCAATTGAACGGAATTCACCACTTTACATCAACTTCCTCGACTACGATAAAGCATTCGACAGCGTAGATAGGAGAGTATTATTATGGTGTTTTCTATGACATTATGGCGTGCCCGAGAAGATAGTCAACATCATACGGGATTCTTACGACAGACTGTATTGTAAAATCGTGGATGGAGGTCAGCTCACACTTATTCGAAGTGAAGACCGGTGTTAGACAAGGTTACATACGCTCGTCCTTCCTGTTCCTGTTGGTTGTTGACTGGATCATGAAGACTGCAACATCTCATGGCAATCTCGGAATACAGTGGACAACATCGATGCAACTAGATGACTTGGACATTGTAGATGACCTAGCTCCTTTATCCCACACACAGCAACAAATGCAGATTAAGACGGACAATGTAGCAGCATCCACGGCACCAGTAGGCCTCAAATTACATAAGGGGTAAAGCAAGATCCTCCGATACAAAACAACACACACTAACCCAGTTTCACGTGACGGAGAAATTCTAGAAGATGTAGAGACATCTACATAGTTCGGCAGCATTATCGATAAACGAGGAGGGTCTGATCTGTGGCAGATGTGAAGGCTCGGATTGGAAAGGCAAGAGCAGCATATCTACAACTGAAGAACATCTGAAACTCAAACTAACTGTCAGCCAACATTAAAGTTAGAATTCTAAGTACAAATGTGAAGACAGTTCTGTTGTATGGAGCTGAAACTTGGAGAACTACGAGAAGCATCCTTCATAAGATACTAGTATTTATAAACAACTGTCTGCGTAAGATACTTCGGATCAGTTGACCAGATACCATCAGCAACAACCTCCTATGGCAGAGAACAAGTCAACTTCCAGTTGAGGAAGAAATTAAGAAAAGACGCTGGAGATGGATAGGACACACACTGAGGAAACCACTAAATTGTGTCACAAGACAAGAATTAACATAGAAACCTGAAGGTCAAAGGAAAAGGAGAAGACCCAAGATTACACTGCGTCGGGAACTGGAGTCAGACATGTAGAGATTGAAGAGCACTTAGGAAGGACTGGAAAGGAAAGCTCAGGATAGAGTTGGTTGGAGAATACTGGTCGGCGGCCTATGCTCCATATGGGGTAGCAGACATTGATTGATTGATTGATCACAAAGATATTCAGTTTGATGGGATCGCATTTGTGTGCTTCATAATGAATGCCATCAGTAGCAACGTCAAGTTTAAATAGAAAACTCCTGTTTGTATTAGTTGTAAGTGATATTGTCTAAAATGAAAGTAAAGCCTTGTTGCGGAAGCACCAATTGTAGAAATCGAAATGTTATTAAATTTGTTTAATTCGATTACGAGATTTTTTTCATCAATCCATTATAAATAGACTAATTCTGTGTGCATAGCAATTTAGAAAAACACATATTAGCGAGCAATAATGTTTTCGATTAGATTTTTATCAGGTCTTACCCTCAAATGAAAATATAAGAAATGCTAAGCCAATCAAAACAATTTATGAGCCAATGGTGATAATAGAATAGACGGATTACATAAATTATCATAGCTAGTAAGAGGTGAAATTTGATGATCAAAGGGCCGGTGTACTTGTAATGATAATGGCAATAAAATCAGCTTGAATAAGTATTTCAATACACGAAGTATGTTAAAAGCTGAAAAGATTAGACATTAAAATAATTAACGTAAAATAAAATTACGTAATAATGTGTAAATAGACAGTTCTAATCAAATAGATGGGAACAATAAACAGAAGAGGGAGTGAGGGGAACATAAAACAAAACAAAAAGATGTTCAGGGTTCATGGAATCACTTGTTAGGTTTTATTTGGTCAGAAGTAATAGTAGTGTCACATATTTCTTCTGAAGGCATAAATTCGGGTTGTTGGTTTTAATCCCTATAGCTTTATATTTGGAGTAAGAAAACCGACTGTAGTTTCTATAAACCTACCAGTTGGATATGCATAAACCATGAGCAATTTCGTCGCATCACTGTATATACCCCAATAAACATCAAATGATTTAAGATAAACTATATAATTTATGCCATGTATTAAAGAATCGACAGTAAATTCATTTTGTCCGTTGCATTTGTATATTAGAATAAATCCTAATGAAGATCCAACTGTAAGCAATTTTATTCTCTTACATTTGTTGTATAACAAGTGAAAATTTCCTTAAAATGAATACCTCTGAAACTAATTAATTCTAGTTCAACGGATTGTTCCTAAGGTTATTTTTATGTTGTGTACTAACTCAGAAAAGTAAATAAAACTGCAAAAGAAGTTATGCCTTTTTGTTTGAATGTGTACGGTGAAAATTTCTATCGGTATGCACCATTGTTTATCATAAACTGAAGGCACAGAATATTGCTTAGTTAGAGTTACCTTATTATTTAATAAAACATGTCACAATCATGAAGTGTTTTTGTATTTTTTATTCAGGTCTAATTGCTTTAGAAGCCAGTTTACCCCGATATTTATTCGAACCAAAAATTAGAATGAAACTTCCAGAAATGTATACAAAAGATGGATTTTTAAAACGTGATTACCGACATCAAAAAGAATTGGCTGAACTACACAATGTTCGTTGTTTTGTTCAATTCTTAGATTATATTTCATTAGAGATCACCTTTTTTGATCTAAAAGTGATATTTATTGTTTCAAGTTGTACATTATGTTCAAGTTTGTATAAATTTGTACTAATGTTGTTAAAGAAAGAGCCAAAGGTCAACGAATTTTCATGATAATGATTGTTTTCATTATAAACAGACAAATTGTAGAATTATTGAGAACTAGGGAACATTGATTATAGATTTTGTCAAAGTTTGGAGCTTATCAATGATGCCCACCCACTGCCACACGCTATCGAACCAACGACATTAAAATTTTACAACGACTAAGTAGAATTCAACGCATTAAGTTGAAAGCCGTGAAGGTGTAATCTGTGAAGCCAATTAAATCAGGAACGAGATAGTTGATTATCTTTGATGAGTGTCACGTTATATCACAAAACCAAACGAAACTTTAAATGTGAGGCAAATAATATAAAAATTCAGCTACTTATTGCTAACATCAGAAAGTGCCGATTTCAAATTCACGTGAGCTGGTGAGTATAAGCTGCTAAACAGTCTAAGCTTATGACGAAACCTTTATGTAGTCCTATGAAATTTCAACTATTTTCCAGTTGCTCTCAATGAGTGATTAAAAATACCTTCAAAGTTGAACTGGTCACATAAACTACTAAACTAAGCACTTTTATAGTCACAACAAATTACAACATGAGAAAGGATACTAAAATGTAACAATACAAATCTTGGTCCACTCAAAAAACCTACATATGGACAGTCCTGATAGAGTAACTGTAACACAAACCAAGAATATATTTTACAGTCTGAAGTATTTCGTTATAAAATCAGGTAGTCAATAATGTTTCTAAAAATTGTATTAGAATGTTTGTTAAATGACAATTTTCTCATCTTCTAAGCAATGGTAATCAGAATATAATATGATCTATTTGTAAAGCTCTAACTAGAATGAAACTTACACTCCGATTGATACTGTCAGTTATCAGGAAAGTTATTCTGACGGTTCGAATGTTTTTTACTCATTATTAGGAACATACATTCTAATCGCCCATTCTAAAGATGACAAACTCACTTTCACATCTATCAAATGATATATATATATATATATATATATATATATATATACCATGATGTTTACTATGGATGATACTTCTAGTGATTCCATAGTCAGAAGAACTCAGATTACTATGCTTATGATCCGTAAGTCACTGTAATCAAAATTATATGATGTCGAATTAGGAATCAATTTAAGAATAAAGGTGCATTTAACCCCGATTTTACCCTGCTTTACTGTTCATGTGATTAAAATTAAACTACAAAATTCACGTTTTGTAGCATACTTTAGTTCTAGGTTGTACCCTATTTCGACTAACTGCCTGGTACGCTTTTCATTGTACCACCTCGGAGTTGTTTTCATTTAAACACTTAACGTCAGTCACTTATTGCAAATATTGTAATTGGGGGGGGGGGTGAGTACGCGATGGCCCAAGTTACTGTAGCTCATTTCACTTAATAACTTAATCGTATGCATATGTCAGATAAAAGCATATGTTTACAAAATCTACAAAATGGCATACATCTTTATGAAATCAGTGTATTTCCTGTTTGCTATCAGCTACTAATTAGGTGAAGCTGAATTCATGAATAAACTCATAATCTTAACATTTAATGGGAATTGGTAATTACTCCTTTAATACTCTAAATATTGTATCGTCGTAAAATTTGTTATAAAAATACTTAATAGTGCTTTTAAACTTTTAAATAAACCTTATTTACACAGTATATGAAAAGAACTTCAGTGAGTACGGAAGATAAAACTTTAAGAAAACCAAGATTTCTACAGAAAATAGAAAAGCCTATACCTCGTCCTGTGACACCAGATATTGTACCACTGAAAAGTGTAAGTTTAATTCAGGTCATGTTTTACATAATTAACTACCTTGGTCCGTAATATTGACTAAAGTAGCTAAAGGCAGCCTAATTGAAATCTGACTGTTGATCTGAGCCATGAACGAAGGTTCAAATTTTTTTTCTAGAATCAACTGATATTCATTATTAATGATTGCAGAGACCGCATGGCATCAACGCTCATGATTACACAAATGTATTTGATTTTCAATGACACCTGTGTTGATTTTTATTAGTAATATTCTTTTTACTTTTTTTTAATCTGTCGTAGACACTGTAATTTACTCGACTATTTTATCATTCATCATGTTGATTTTATCTTGTGGCTACTGAAGTAGATTCACAACCATGCCTAGTTTCATATTCCTTATTCCTGACTGAACAAATATATCAACTTACTGTTCGTAACAGTAAGTTTTGATTTAACAAACCCATTTACATTCTATTTCAACTCAAATCTTCTTGTGAATGATTATATTACTGTTCCTGACAATATACGATTCAAATCCTAATATCATAAACGAGTAATTTTCTATTTTTTTTGGAATTGGAATATATATGAAAAAAATCTACCAATATTAGTTTAAGCCTCGCATTCAATGCGCGTTAACAATAAGGTAAAGTACAAATACACTATACGACCGTTTAAAATGGAAATACCACATCTTTTGAGTAATCATTAGTGTTGGCTTACCTGATCCCTAATTGTTCCATTTATTAAAGATAATTTGTTCTTGATTTCTAAAGTCAAAGTGTTGTTACTGAGAAATAATCTAGATTATTTGTGAACCAGAAGGTCTTGGGTTTGATCTTTGGTGGGGGTAGAGTACGTGCACTGTAAAAAGCCCCTTACTTAGACGAAACAGTTGTCCAGTGCTTCCTGGTGGTCATCGGTTGTTCTATTGAGATCAATTTGTGGCATCATATTAAAGATTTCGCTGCTCAGGTATTTATGATGTAATTATTTAATTACTTTACACACCATACGTCCCCGTTAAGTTATTTTGTCTACTGCTTTAGTTAATTAGAATTCATTTAGCTGACTTTCTTTTTTATAAATATGGTGAGTTATTTTTCCTTCCTAGCTTAACTACAATGTCGTTCTTTTGAATTGCATTAAATTTGTATCTCAAGAAGCAAGTATCACATATTTGTAACTCATTTTAATCAAACGTGTTTTGGAGGCTTTTTGTTTTATCTTTCTGTTATTTTCCCGCCTATAAAATTTTTTTCTGAGTTTGAGCTAAATTGATTAGTTTATTGTTACAATTGACTTCAAATACCTGATAAGATAAAGTTTTATTTCAAAGAGTTCGAGAAAACTTTTTAAGAAAAGGTTTTTCATATGTCTTGAACTTGACCAGTTACAATATACGGACATAATAACCTTGTTAGGAACCAATACGACAAAAAAGACAGTGATTTTTCTGTCCCTAAGTCCCCGAGCCGTATAAAGAACACAAGATAATTGGGCCAACCAAACTGAGTCTCACCTAAGTTTCAAGCTTTCAGTTATATACATGTAAAACCTAAATGCACTCCCAACCAACTAGGAAAATAACATCGGTACACATCAGTCACAACAATGATGGGGAACTAGGGTAACTTCCATCTTAATTATCAACAGTCCATGAATGGAAAATGATAGATGTGAGGTTATACCAAGGGGAAATAAAACGTTTTGCATAAATACAACCAAAATAGAACAAATAATCTACTCAACAATAATTCAGGAATTTTGTCATTCCTCTTTATCCGCACAGTTTATAATATTTTTCAAATGACTCATGTGTAGTAATGAAATTACATGCAACTTCAGTACGTAATGTATTCAAATGATATGCATAAGTTATGACATAAACAGCTTTAGATCAAAAAGCCGTGGAGTTATTGTTGAAGGAGTTCATCCATGAAGTTATAGAGTTTTGATGGAATTATCATATTATATGTATTATCGGTTATTCCTTATGAGAAATTTAAAGTTTCAAGTGTCCGAAAATTAATATACAATGTGTTGTAAAGTAAACAATGTTGAAGTGATGCAGCCGAATAATCCAAACTTTCATTGTCATAATTTATAGGGCATTACAGAGTTTTCGTTTGCAAAGGGAACTGCTGAGCTTCTTTTGTATATCTATACATGACTCCTTTGACTGAGTATCAATGATTCGTCTCATAAATCTAGGCTATTTGTAGTGTCAGAAAACCTTTGGAAATAAGCTGTCGAATACAACGTATTACTAAAGTTATCGTAATTTAGTAAGTTTGACGTATTCAGAATATTGTATCAGAACAGAGAAATGATATCGCTTAACAAGATGGTTCACTTATACTCTAAGTAATTATGATGACCTCGCTTACATTGATTAGATAAAAACTACAATGTAATGTCCATTAATAACTACGGAATTCGCTTAATCCGGCTACGAGATGAACAGTGATTTCAAATACATATATTCTGTATGCAAATTACTTTTCTTCCTATTTAGATTTGGTGTTATTTTTCACGTTATAAAATGTCTTAGATAAACCAGCCTGTAACTGCTATTGTTGTAAAAATTTCGGAATCAAAAGACTAATGTAGCATTTACGTGCTTCGGTGAAGTAAAATGATTTTTAGATTTACTTCGAAATCTTTTGCAGATTTTAGATGAATTATCTTTTTACTATGGTATAGGGCATAACGGTTACCTAATGAACTACTGCAGAGATTCAAATTATTAAAAATTATTATTGTTGTTGTTAAGTTGCTGAAAGCAATTTTACCTAGATGCCGTCCGAGCTAACATATTTCAAGAAAACGTATTAATTAGACTTGTGGTAAAAATGTTCCATTGTGAAATTTAAACTAATAAATCTTGTATTTGAACTTAAGCTACTGATTTGGATCTGTGCACTAGTCTTATTCACTTTAACCCTTAAGTCACCAATCCTTAAAGTCAAATGACAAAATTAAAGAATAAAGACTATACTCTGAGAAAGTGTTAAATATGTTCAAAGGTTTACGCGTTGTCATAGATTTAAGGTGATCAGAAGTCGTTTTGTAATTTATCCAAAAGAAGTCAACAAGTTGTGTTACTGACCAACAGGATAATTTCATACCAAAGATTACAGAAATTCTGCAGATTAGTGGTTAGAGTAGATGTTCTCAATCCCTTTTAAATCTTTGAAAAGTTCCTTTGAAAGCTCTGTGAGCCACCGTTATGTTTTCTTACAAAGTATAATTGTATATTTAAATTCATCGGGAGTTTTATTACTGAATTAAGTTTTCATTCTATCTTGAGTAATGGTCGGAGTAACTTAATCAAATACCCTTTGATTCCTTTGTTCCTCTAGTATTTACTTGTAGTTTAGTTCTTATTTAAATTAATTTCAAGTAGAAAATACATACCTTAATAGTTAAAAGTTTGTAACTGAATTTCTTTACTATGAATAATGTATATTAATTGAGCGCAGGAGGAATCAGAGAATCATGAATTAGCCACAATTATTCTGCAAAAGTTAATACGTGGGCGAGCAATTCAAACTGAAATGTATGAAGCGAAGGATAAACGTATTGAACTAATTACTGAATTAAGATCAACACATGCCTTATTACAAGATGAACAAGCTCAAAAGAAACGTGAAAAATTGCAAATCTTAACAAGACAAGAAGACTACAATCATCTTATACATCAGGTAAATATGCTCTTTAGAAGTGTATTCGTGTTAACTTGATGTAATGAGCAAGCGTCAATCCCCGTAACCCCTGTTTCAATGAGTGACTTACAATAAATGCATTCTACAATCCATTTCATTTCAAATTAACTTTGTTCATATTTTCAAATTTTGTTTCTTGTCGAACAGGCATACTAAACTCAGTGGTCCCTTGACATAAGCCTTTGAAGTACTAAATTTACGTTATTTTACAAAAAACAACATAACATGTTTTCACTTGTCTCTATTCAACAATCATCACTTACTAACAGTTCTTGTTTTATTTTCACAACGAATTTTTAGGAATAAATACTTTACTTAAATAGCATGATGATAATTGTTCCGCAAAAACAAATGACAATTTTAGTAAGAAATAAGTGCTGGGAAATCCCATAATTATATGGAAAATATTAAATGGGTTAAACTGAACAAATATATAACCAGGATAAGTTTAGTTACCTTAAAATGCTCACTTATTTCTGTTGTTAAGCAATCCAACAGTACCCTATAAAACTATCACTACCGGTTTCGGTCTTCAGACATACTAAATAACTCCTTACTTCTCGCTACGCCTTCTCTAAAACCTTATCTAGGGAGCATGGTTGGTTTACTAAACACTTGTGGTAAAGGGACTTGTTATTTTGCAGTACCATGATGTGAATGAACCACTTCTGCCCTGTTTTTTCCTAATACCATTATCACGGAAACCAATAAGACAACCTATGTTCAATTGTAATCGATTGTTTCAAGGATACCTTGTTTGCGCAATGTTGAATTTCAGTTATACTTGTACGTGGTAACCACTAACTCCAAGCTAACCGCCTAAATCAACAAAGTAAATGAAAATATTTTATTAATCACAGTTTCCTCTATGTTAAGTTAATGCCGTATCTTTTATTGTGAGCAAGTCTTATTAAATACCTATGAATAAGGTATTAACCGCAATAAATTCATAATGTGGTCATATAACAATGATAAGGTGTTTGAAGAAGTATGGATTTTACTTACTTTACAGAATATAAACCCTAAGTTTAATCTCTAGTTGCGTTGCTGGTGATCATCACCTGCTGATTTACAGGGGTTGTCTAATATATAACTGTGTGAATAATACGAATACATATTTATAATGACCAACCAATAATAATTAAATTTTAATAATATCAACAATCATTTTGTAGTCAAAAGTATATTTTAAATATCACGTTTATTGTCCTCGATCTGAGTGCAATTAATTCCTGTTAATTTACAATCGTGTTGTTAGGTGTATACATTTTTTTTCACCTTATGCAATCGGCTACTAACAAAACATTATTACTATTATTATTATTAACTATTATTGAAAGGAATGTATAATGGAAAATATTTTGGGGCGATTCGAATGTGATAGTTTAGCAAATATGTTAGACTTCTTAAGTAAAGAATTGGATCGTTTGATTGAAGAACGACGTATACATGCATTAATATTACTAGCAGAACGCCGTCGTCGTATAAAAGAAGCTGAAGAAAGTGGCACACGTCAAAAAGAAGAGAGAAGAAGGCGAGAACAAGATGAAGTTTTCAAACAAGTGAGCGATTTTAACTAGCTTTTGAACAACACTAATTTTTCCTATTCATAGAGTAATCAGTGTTTCCACAAATTTATTACTAGTAAATTGATGCTTTTAGACAGATTACTGAATCGTTGAACGAGATATTAAGTAAGATGTTTTAATGTATTGGTTTTGATTTTATAAAACTCTTAACACTATTAACTACACTTGAACCAGAACTCAATGAGAGATATTTTTCATTAACGTTTAGCTAACTAAAAAATAATCAACTAAAGTGTTGAAAGATAAACTATTTCTCTGGTAAATGATATTTAACTCTTTGGTGAACATGAAGTACTTTTCAACCCTATAAATTAAATAAGATTCTTTAAAAAATTCTAGATAATATTTAGATGCACATAGATTGTCATATTCCCTAATGCTATTTCCTTATGTTCAAAATGATTTGCACAACATATAAATTTCTAATTAGAATCTTCCATAATTTCCCCATCAGATTTAACTTCCTTTCGTGACTGAATTAAGCATTCAGTTGCTAATTGGATTGATACCATATCTTTCTTCTGTTTAATTTAACACAGCATGTTAGGGTACATACAAGCTACAGATTCGTAACGCATGTTCAAACAATGCTGAGTGATAAAGGTACATACCAGTTTTTTTCCATTCCTACAGAGTATCATTGATTTAAGTAAGTTATGCTGTAAAGGTGATGAATACTAAATGAATTCCCTTTATTAACAACACTATTTGCATTTTATGGATTATAAGGTTAGGTGATAAAACACTACACCAAAATTGATTCAATTACTAAGCATAGTCGCTACCCACCAGAAAAGGGATGTCTTAGTGATATGAATTTTAATGATAAGTTTAGTTAAATGGAAAACATCAAATGGCTTTAAAGTTCATTTTATTTGTGTTTTTATTCATGTACCTGCTAATGAAATCATGGTAATCACGTTAACGTAAGTTTTGTATTTGGATAATATGTTCTAACTAATTTAACTGACAGTATGTAGTCAACGCTCAGTGTATAGAAAAGTCAGTGTAGTGTGGTGTTCATTTTCGTGATTACAGCAAGTGGTTAGAATCCAAAAGCCAAAAATGTGTTATTTTCAAAAATTTATCATTACAGTAATCAAACAATCCCCAACTAATCAATGTTTACGCACTTGGAGAATCATAAGTTATGATACGTGATTTCTCATGTATAACGTTATCTAATAATTGTTGATACTTTATTAAAACACAGAACCCATTACTACAACTACTAAATGCTCTTATTTATGTACTCATTAGTGTATGCCATTAGTTGTCTATCTGCTTGGTTGTTCACCTCATCATATTGTTTTCAGGTACTAATATTCAATTTGACCTTTATATACTCGTTAATTGTCATCAATCATTCTCATCTTCACTGACTCACATTTAACTCACTTATGTTTAAATATGCAAATACTACTTCCTACAAGTTTATGGAATTGTATTAATCGTCATCACTACCAATTCAATACTATTTCTACGCTACAGATCAATTGCTCTTATTTCATTATTGTGTTTACTCCATGAGTTGTAGCATAATAGTTATTATGAGTAACAAACAAGCACAAACGCAACATTTAGCTTGCAAACGAATTTTATTCTCTTTAAAATGTTTGAATACACTTCTCTAAATGTCACATTTAAATGTTCTGTTGTGCATTTTATCACTTTCTAATATTCTCTAAACAACATTACTTTTGATGAATAATTTTATCATAAGTATTTTTCTGTATATTTAGCTTGTTAAAGTACATGAGGAAACAGTTGATGGTTACTTGAAAAGTATTGCTGGTTTAGCTGTGGACAGCACAGCAAATTGTTTAGCTAAAGAAGAAATTTCGAAATTAGCTCAGAAAATTGAACATGATGTTCAACTCTACGAATTAAATCGTGATGAATTAAAATCAGATGAATTAGCTGCTGAATTAATACATGAATTTTTAATACCATATGTAAGTTATATATTAATGCTTCTGAGAAAAAAAGTTTACTCCTCAAAAGATTGTTTTTATCACGGGTTAGTATCAGAAAGGAAGCCATTACAGACCGAAAAATCACTAATAATACAGACGTTTCTGTCTTCTTTTAGATCTGTTCACAATTTATTTATTTTACTGTACGGCACACCAACATAAATGAATCGGATCCCAGTGTTTTGTATTTTAAGGTCAGAACTATACGTTATTTTAGTCGGATTCAGTGGTTTTAAAATATCTTCTTCAAAGTCTAGATTTTCTGCGTTAGTTTTCCATTCAACCAACGGTATAGTTATCAACGTCGTGCTCTATCGTAAAGTGGAAACGTATGCCACTAGGTTGCAATCTAGTAATCTTGTTGTTAAATTTCGCGAGACCCTAATTCTCTTGAGTCGGTCCCTGATGGGATTACCAGGGATCACTGTTGAGAAATTCATTACTGAGACGGCTATTCACTACTTTCTGGTTTCCGTACCTCTGAGTCCAATGCTAGGTTGATACCACCCGTAGACATCTACCTGTGTCCGAATAATTGGCTACAAATTTAAGATTTTAATCAAGACAACTTGATAAATACTTTTTTTTAATAAAGAATTTCATCGAAACCGTAAATTATCAGAAACCAAACTGTATTGTAAACAATCTAGCCATGTTCTGAAGCTTTTAAGTTATACAGGCACTTGTAGCAATACTCTGGAGAACCAGGCTTTTAGATTTCAGCAGAAAATTTATACTTTTATGCTTCACTGAAATGATAACCAGATCTGCACAGTTTCCTATCCAAATGTATTTGTAATATAAAGCTATCTGTTTCAAAATTCAATCAGTAGAAGTTCACTTTCATAATCACCTTTTGTGACATCATATGTTATTTCCCACCATTATTTTAGTATGATACCCATAGAAAAATGCATTTTGATTATATTCTGTGATTTGGGAATGATAAAAACTACGAGTTTACGCCAATCCAATTCATCTGAAATAAAACCTCATCAGAGAATCATTACGAAAAACATTATCGTAAATCCGTACTAAATAAACAGTGTTACATTTTATTTTACAATCCCTATAATTAGTATTCAGAATGTGTTCCGTAATTTTTGATATGTTGTGTAAACAAAAATAACTCATAAGGTAACAAAGTTGTTTTCAGTTAGATTTTCGTCATGCTTTACTCATGTATACACTAATATATATATATAAAGATGTGAAATGTTAAACCTTTCAAAGTAATTCGTAAGTTACTGATAACAATGAATTAGATGGTTCATATAATTAATCATAATAAATGAAGAGCAAGTCTTAAACTGAAGAACGTTGTTATTAAAAGCACACCACGGAAAATAATATCACTTTAATTGACTATGTGAACATGATCCCAAAATGTAGGTCAGTGAAAATAAAGATCAAAGTATTCAAATCTCTGAAATGTCTAAAACCGGAAAGAATACATCCGAATGACCCATTTCTGTACGTTCATGACTTCTTCAGTGTCATACTAAGTAGATTTAATTCAAAAGCTTTTTCTCTCAGTATATAATCTGCAGAAATCATTTGAAATATCTAATGACTAAACACTGTTGAGATGCTTTAAAAATGCTAAGAAATAACGATAATCCGATTATAGGCAAGCCGAATAAGGAAGGTGTAGTTCTAATGGAAACAACTTATCATGATGGTAAGATTAATTATATACTCGATAGTTACACTAAATTTCGAAACCTTAGTAAAAATAAAGACAAATACACAGGCAGAGCATTAGCTGAGTAACTCTTAGAGAACGGTTAAATGAAAACTGATAATTTTACGTAGAATCGTGGCTCAACAAGGCCACTATGGTCAAATATTAATAATCTACTGTCTCCTTAATGTTAATAAGTCTGATCTTCCTCTATGTCTTGTTTTATATATGCATAATACTTTGTATCATAAAATTGCAAGACGATTAGTTTGTACCTTAAGACCTCTTCACAAATGAAGCGTTAACAAAAGTGTCAATAACATGTTTGATTTCACATCCAAAGCAATAGAGGTGAATGTTAACGGTAAACATATGATACCTCCGCATAATGTATGCTTATTGAACAATCAACCACTGAGACAAATGAGTTCGCATATAAACAAATAACATAATGAAAAAGTCAGTATCAGAATTTTTAAAGATAGTCTTTAAAAATTGTTTTTAATGTGCACAGGGAATCCTTGCCTTGTCTTCATTGAAGTTTATTATCAATAAATTTATTATATATCTATGGATTCACCTTTAGGCTCTATTCTGGATGGTTTCTTTTTTGTAAAATTAGAAAATAGACTTCTTTAGGATACAATTAAGAAAATATATTGTCGCTATATTGTTGACAATTTTATTAGCATTGATTAGGACATCAGTAAAACATAACTCACATGTCAGTTTAGTAATATACACCAAGAAAACTGTCTCACTTTCTAAGAACAAATACAACAATGTATTACACTCTCTATATTTGTTATTTTAAAGATGAGTTGATCAGTATTCGGTCACAAGTATGTATAGAAATAATTCCTTCGTTTGTCGATACACAGTATGCTGTTCTGTTTTAGATAAATAAAAATGCATCCAGCTGATTGTCAGTTTTAATATCACGAAGTGATCTGAATCAGACAACCAATGATCATCTGGAAGCACTGGACAGCTGTTTCGTCCTAGTATGGGACAAATGGCAATATTTCTATGTAATTCTCCTCGTTTGCTTTGGGGTAGCTCATACCTGCTACCCCGGGGGTTCGAACCCCTGCCGAATTCAACTCCACGGCCCTCACGAATTGGCTATTTAGGCTGTCCAGTGCTTCCAAGTGATCACTGATAGTCTGATTCAGATAAGTTCGTGATACTGAAATTGACAGTTATCTATCTTCACAACCCTCCCCCACCTAATCCGGATGATTACACACCTTTCTGCTTTAATTTACCTGTTAACACAGTCAGTCAAAAACAAGGTATAACACGGAACATGCACATAGGTCCAAGTCATCATATCATATCTATACAATGAGGTCAAATTTACAAGATTAACACGTCAATCTAATTCAACAAAGAGGAATGAAGCAAATGTATGTACGAAAGAACGATGGAATTTAAGATCTAGAAGAACATAGATAATTAATACATTTGCTTAGTAATATAGTTCTAGGAACAGAAGACATGAAGGAAGTATGGTCGATAAGCGTACTTTTGAAATACTTCTCACTTTTTTCTAAACTAAGCACTGCAATATGACTTAAGAAAATGCTGCATCTAATGTGCTTCTTTTGTTTTATCCTTCATACTATCATCATTTTTATCACCACAAGTACATCAATCTTGTTACTATAAATTACGCTCACCATTTCTTCTGACTAGTTATGTAAATTATCTATTTAATTATCATTGTCCAACAGATCGCCTTGATTGATTTGAAACTTTTCTTATTAGCAAGTAAATGGTACTATACATATTTGAGTAATGCTTTATGAAAATGTAATTGAAGACATTACTACTGCCTTACATTTAATCTATTCATGATATATATTTAGCTCTTGGTCGAAATGGGAATTTTACCATTGGAGGGTAACTAAAATAAAAGAAAAGCGACATTCATTACACCGATGTTAAACAACTTCTGGTAGCCTTACTTATAAGATAATAGATAGGCATTATTTATGACTCCCTCTCATCCAGATACCGTTGTGCACAAATTGATGAATTTCTACAAATTACAAATAATTACATAATATGGAGAATAGTTGATGTTGATGTTTTTTTTAATAAATGAGCATAGTATACGTTTTCGTTTCGTTAACATGTGGTCACCGATTCGCTTGCTTATCATTTTTAAAGAATACATTTATTTCGATTCTATTGTATTTATTAGTTTTTATTTTGATTTGTAAACACTTTAGGTAAATAAAAATTCCTATGAGTTAAACAAAGAAAGGCGCCAACGCAAACATTTAAATGCTGCACATCGTGAAATATGGGGTATATCAGATGATGTCGCTAAAATTGCATCTAATACAAGTGGATTCACAAATGAAACATCAAGAAACATCGACATTAACACTAAATGAATGCAACAGTCAATTGCAACATCAAGTACTATTGATAGAAACAAAAAAGAAAGCAAGCCTACCGACTGCTGATGTACAAAAACATTACGATGATGATAATAGAGGTGATACTGACAACTTGTGACATTTTTGTAGTGCGTTTAGTAATAACAGTTACCATTTGATTGCATAATGGGATCCAGTAATATAATAGTAATTCATGTAAGCTGCATATATTTTCACTTGCATAAGGGTATATGATGCATCCATATAACGTTATCAAATGAACAATACTGCTAAAAGATAAACTGTGAATATTTTGCTAATTTTTGATGCAGTTTGTAGAGTTCAGAAGTAGTTAACTTGATATGGTGTTAATGTAGTGAAATGCTTTTATAAAAAAAAGATTTAACCAGTTATACTGTTAGTCTTATCTTATTCTGAAGAATGCAGCATGAGAAAAAATATTTTCACATTGTCAAGCATATCAGTTACGGCATAACTTAATTTCCACCTAAATACCTAATATCTCGACAGCGTCATGGTCGATTACTATTGCGCGAAGTCTGCCCAACCATGAGAAATTTGATATTTGATGAAAATAGAGAACATCATAAATAACATATAGATTACCTTTAATTATCTATTTGCACGTCTTTTGCGTTCCTCGATCATTGTTGGCTGTAGGCCTGCTTCCCTTGGTTGTCTTCATTTCTTCTACTTATTTGAATAAAACCTTGCTCCTTGTCACTTCACAACTGATGTCGTATACTGTTTACCGTTTCCACTTTCACGCGACGTTTCGCAACCCACTACTTAAGGACGACATTATGAGTAGTATCCCCCACACTATCTTAGCAACAACGAATATTAGTACCTGGGCAGTTGTATCAGGAATTGTGATGATGAATAACAAATGAATACAGTGAGAACTTGAAATGGTATTAAGATTAAATATTGTTACAAACGACCAATAGAGAACCGATGTGAGACTCGATAAAAAGGTGTTTTTCAGATCTACGCTGCAGTTTGCATTTTTTATTAATGTATTCATGTCGTCCTATGTGGCTACCTTAAACAGCTAGGCTAGTACTGTTTTTAGCGATGTTGGTGATTTTTGGGTTTTAAGCAGAAGAGATTGTTAGGCAATCAATAGTTTTCAGAAATGAAGACTTCCTCCACTTCATCATCCGTAATAGCCGTCGTAAATTAAATGCACCTTATACTGAATATTCATCCATCTTTTATTGTTGTCTAGAACTGTAGCAGTTGTTGTAATCTACTTTTATACGTAACTTATAGGAAGAAAGTAATCGCACTGAGTTTTTACGGTATGTGTTGCCAGCTGCTTAACCAATCATAACTTCCAGGTTTGATTAGCTTTTATTAATCCTTTTATTTAAAAAGCGATAATGAAACATTTTCAGCCCAAATCATCGGTACGGAAGGCGAAGTGCACATAAACGGTGATCTACAGTTCTACTTTTTATCAGTAAAAACACCATATGAATTTACCTTTTTTTCTCAGATGTCGTAGATATCGACACTGTATGCAAATTTAACAAGGATGGCATGTCACTTTATCAAATAGCGTAAGTGAATGCATCGCTGACGATTATACCGGTAACTTTCAGGTTTTCAGCTCGATAAAATTCCATGATAAACGAAAAAGTTTTTGTTTCGACTAGATAGTGTTTTGGTAGGGGCAGCTGTACAATATTTCGTCTAACTAAAAGTTCACGAATAATTTGTGAGATGCATACTATTCTGATATACTTAGATTAGAATAGCATTAAAGTACATTTTCGCTATGGTGAAATGTAGTAATTACTTTCATCTTGTAAACAATTTTGTCATGATCGGAATCACAGTCCAATTAAATAAATAGAAGGCATTGTGTTAATCTGTGGACTAACGTGATTTCGTATGGCGAATAATGATCAATTATGATAAATGAGTTAGTAAAAGAATCACAATGGAACAGATCACTGTTAGAAGCTCAGTTCCCTAGATAACGTTTGACTGATTATGAAGTTCAAGGCTTCATTGTTAAAAATGAATTTTCCCACATTCCAAGAAGTTTATCAAGTTGATATCAACAAGTATCTTAAAGCTTAATAATGGTGTAATAAAAGTAATATGGTGCTTAGGAAATGTTTGTCTCAATCTTATGCAATATGCATTTCAGTGTCTTCATGATTCTGAATTATGTTGATAGAGGCTATCATTTATATTTGTACGATAATCACAGTGAGTCTCCACCTTACTGATAACAGATTTTTCAGGTTCTACAAATGTGAACTTTCAATTATTGATTGATCATGTAGCGGTAAATAATCCCCAAAATAAATAATTGCATAGGCTCTCGACATTGATGCTGACCATGTTTGTTTTAGCGGACACTACTAGTTGAAGGCACGCTGTCACGCATCACCACCAGATCACGACTCGAACCACCGTGGGTAGCATCTCTCTCTAGTTTGCCAGCCTAGACGTTGGTATCCCATTGAAACTCTGTTTGCAATCAAATATAATTTCTCTTCCATCCTTCAGTGCCTTCTGATTTCTTCTCATTCGTAAGAGTGGATCCGATCGATAGAAGTGGCTCTGGTTGTACGACAAGCGTAACCTGGTCATATACCCGGGTACACTTCAATCATTTAAAAGTAAGTTGTCAAAATTCCATATAACAGCTAATAAAACTCTTACAGTCATTCACTGACATATAATTTACTGTATATACACGAAGGTATATTGTTATTGCTCACGTTGCTTGACACGTGATCTATATTCAATAAATTAGTATCTCTGCAAAACCTAGTACTCTTAAACGGTACTTCCAATATCGGAAAGCATCTTGCCTTCAAATATTTCGGCCTAAAGTTTCATAGACACCCATACGACAACACAAAAGAAGGAATGAGTTGTCTTTAGTGTGGATTGAGGAGCATAAATAAGAATAACTTCAACAGTAACCACTTAAATACATCACACACAAATTACAGTTGATCAATAAAAGAGCTTATAATCAGAAAAATAAATACTCTGAAGATAATAGACACAAACCGCTTTGACCTGCTGTGCTATGATGCCATAGTGAAATTCATCAGCATACGCGGTTGGAAGCAATTTATATAAGCCAACACGAAATAACACACTTCACTTCATATTTTCTCAAGAAATTACTCCAATATCCACAGTATTTAATAATAAAATACTGAATGGTAGCTACCATTTTTCAGTTCTATACACATTACCGTTCGTAGAATGTGGTAAAAAGGTAATGAAATATTAGCAGACAATTCAGGATAAAGACACCATCTAAGAATTATTTCAAAACGTAATTCAATCCTATGACAGGGAAAGCTTCTTTAGGAATGGCGAGCATACTTAAATCCGAGGCATAGTCAGTATCACCATTAATTTCACGACTGACAGTGTTATTATCACTAAAAATGATTCCTCACATCAACACGGAAACTAGAGCTAAACGATGAAAGTAAAAGAAGAGTATTTTACTTCGAAAGACTTTCTGTGCTGAAATGAACATACTCTGTACAAAAACATGTGAGATGCAAATATGTAAGGTGTATACAAGCCAAAGATTATGCAGAGTTCAACAGTTCATCTGAATTTCAGAACCTTTGTAATCATAAATGATCACACAATCACCAATAATTATTCACGTTCATAAGTCATCATTGCATATTTACACATAATTTGTTAATGACTACGTCGTAGATACAATGGATGTATAATAATTCAACTATATCATTTGAACTATATGAATTTAGACTTGCAGAAAGTTATTATTGCGATTGACACATAATTTCAATTCATTTGAACTAAAATTTCGATTTTCAAAACTTAATACAACTGAATAACCGGGCTTCGCTCGTAGGATTCCGTTCAACTCTGGAATTGAATTCCATCACGTATGTGACGCATAACCTAAACTTTTCCACACTTCTGTATATATCATTCTGTAATTGACTGTCAATCATATCAGGGATGTCCATATTGTCCGTTCCTCATCATTTAATCAGTGAGGACAATGGGTTAGTAATTTGAAGAGTATTATTTATCCCTGAAAATATTGACTTTTAGAAATCTGTCTATTAAGTAGCTTAAAGTTAAAAATAGTCCAGGATATTTAATGTATGTCACATTTTGAATAGTTTTATAACAATCTATATCGTTATTATGGGTTGACTTAATAAGATGAAATGAATCGAGTATTAGGTTAGATTACTCATTATAAATGTTAATTGTTTTTGAGTATTTTGTAAACTTCCGTGGATATGAATCAGTTATTTATTCTCTGAAGAAGTGACTTAAATCGGACCCATGAAATGTCTGCAATCAAAATTTTCTACATATTGGAATGTTAAAAATATTTCACAAGTTGTATAGTGACTTTTACAGCATGTTTATTTTAATAACGAATCAATTCTTGGCGACTTAATTAGACTATTTTGAGTTCTTCATAAATAGTTCACGAAAATTTCTGAACAGCACAGAAGAACTACCCAGATACCGTTGTTAAGAAAATATCCAGAGTGCTACTTTTCATCGAAACTTCAGTGAGATGTTTGTTTAATACAATCTTTGTGTTATGCAGCTAACCAAGCACTAATTGGATTTCAATACATACTATAAAAACTTGCGTTGAGGGTATTCGGATTTATTAGTAGGCTGATTCTTCTGCATGCGTTAGAATACTCGTGGAATTGTATTATATACATACAATTCAAATACATATTCTTAATAGTCAAGAAAAGTCTTTTGATAGAAAAACCTCATTTCTGCACTTGTCTTCCTATGGGTAGATTTAATGCGATTGTATCCATCAATAAAAAATATGTAAGTATTGGTTGATATTTCATGCTGTTTATTTGTAGACAAAATTATAAATAAGTAGTTTTAATTGTTTTTTGATGAAGCGTGAAAGATGATGAGGATTTTGTATCGTAATTTACAAGTTACTCTTTAGTTATAACCATTTGTTTTTAATCTTTCAACACAAATATTCAGTATTAAATGAAGATCAGCTTATAAAATGTTCTCATTATCATTCGTGTCTTTCCAAATAAAAATAAAAATTATTCATGTGTATTCTGCCTACTAATTAGGTAGCATGAAATAACATTCGAAATTTAATGCACTTCATACGTTCGAACAGTCAACCAACCATTCCTGCCTAATAGTTCAAGAATAAATAACAAAATGATCCACTTTTGTCAGTGAATATCATAATACACCTTTCGATATATAATGGGCTGTAATCTATTTGGTATACTCTGAATATCACATACTTTACAGATATATATATATATATATATATATATATATATATATATATATATATATATATAGAGAGAGAGAGAGAGAGAGAGAGAGAGAAGAAAGAAAGAGAGAGAGAGTTTATACCGTTTATTAATATTTAGGTCTACCTCATCTTACTACATAGTACATATTATCTCTCTAGGTTGACTGACTAATAACTAATTCTTTTTAAAACTATACAAGACAATTTAAGTCGGATTTCATATGGAACATGTGACAATAACACACCTGAATTTATGGTTCTATTTTAAGCTACCAGGTTATATTTTTTTCTGGCATACAAAATGAGAAAAAGTAACGGATAAAAATAAATTGGCGTTGAAACTCAATTGTTTGACTAAGTGAACTCAATTCCACCTTACATTTTGATTTCTTCAATTTCAATATATGCGCGTTTGCATCGTTAAATCATTGTAATCGACGCTTAATTATCAATTCAATTAATCATAGAAATATGATTTACTTTAATTAGATACCTAACGAATGAAAGGCAGGTATTGAGTTTACAAATTATGAAATGGTGACCACTACTATAAATAATGACATTTTTATTTGATAAAATTATCGGATGGAAAAAGCTGAAATTTAACAGATTTCTCAAAATCTAATCGAAAGAAAACCATCACTGCAAGAATTGCATGAAGTTAATAACTTGAATGAATTGTTTTATTTCATGGTTTATCCATCATATTAAGTGTAAGTTTACTTCGAAACTATGAAATCGAAAAATGAAGCTGTAAGATGATTAATGAACTAATATAGGACCTAGTCATTAATGATATCACCAACAGACTTAATATACAAACCAATTAAGAACATTTAGAATATTCTGTTATATATTGAGAGGTTCAAAAATAATAACTAACTTTCGTTGATGTGTTTCACGAGATTATTTCAATTGCTTTGACAATGTGTAAACATTATATTTCTATCATTAGTATATCCCTACTCTCCCGTTTGACCTATTGACTGTTACTGTATTATTCTCATTTGTGAACTATATCTAATTTACCGCTGATATGTTACCTCAATTCACTTCTACTGACTCATTTATATTGTATTGATGTTAATTTCCTCATCAGTTGACAATGTGGTTTAGTTTATGTATATATAGAGAAACGCTTAAAATAAAATATAATTTTGTCTGGTTCATTCATCGGTTTATGTTTCTTCTTATTCCGGCCTGGGACTGAGTGGGTATTAGGCATACGTTCAGGGACCAATTAGGCAATCTCATTGGCATTTGTTATTGTAACTACGTGGGCGCAAGGTCATACTAATTAACTGATCGTATCTTCCCTATACAACAGTTTTTGACGTCATAACATATTCATAGAACGATTATATTAAGGGCATATTGTGTTCATGATAATGACAGAACTTCCATTCAAATTTTATATTATCGCATGGATAAAATCTATGAAGTTGGCGTTAAGTCTGTCACGATTACAAAAACTACATAAATCTTAAACAACTCAACAACAACAATAAAATTACTTGTAGTCTACAATTCTAGTTTATATTAAAGTAAAGTAAAAATAATCACTCATCATTACCTATATCAGTAATTGAATTCATCTACTTAATCCATTTCAGGTAGTTTCTTACCTGATCCATCAACTATTCACTTTAAATTATATTTACTAAAATAATCCATATGCTACAGTGAAGAATACAAGCTCCATGATTTGGATTGTTCAAATGATTCACTTGATTAAAACACTCAGAATTAATAATAACTCCATTTTCGAATTCAACAAATTCAGTGTGGTGTTAACTGATAATTGTATTTAGTTCTCGATGTTCTTCGATTACAGAAATGCTACCTCCAGCTTTATCATTCAGCATCTTCATATCTACATCACTTCCCCATTGTTTATCATTAATTCTGCCCAGGTAAGTGCAAGTTTCCGCATCCTTCATGGACACTCCATCAAGTGTGATTTAGTCGGTATTCGTTGTGTTGTGTCTAAAGGTATTGTTTTTTACCTTACGTATGTTGAGGCTTACTATCGTAGTGTGCTACTGCGCTGGCCGTCTTTACCTATACTTGTCGCTGAATTCGGGATAATAGAGTTAGGTCATCTGCTAAGTCCAGATGGTCTGGCTTCATCCAAACTATCCTTTATATTCCGTGCTTTCTCGGAGATCTTTAGGTTTTTACAGTCCAGTAATTAGTAATTTTCAGTTTCTATTCGGTTCATTTTGTTACGTTTTCTAATAAACATCTCTTATAAACTGCATGTTATTATCTTATGACCCGAAAAAAATGTTTGATGGTTGATCGAATGCTAATTAGGTATGCCAAGTCGATAACTGCACGTCTGCCCTATGCCCACTGAGTCCCAAGCCAGAATAAGAAGAACACGAGCCGTCAGACAAACCAGACAAAATCAGACTGTATTTCAGGCATGCCATTTATATATACATACAATCAGACCGCACAGTCAACCAATTAGGAAATTAACACGGATACAGAACAAAGGAAATAGTGGTAGTGAATAACGACAACTTGTACACTACCAATTAACTGTAGTTCATAGTAAGAAACAATATACTAAGAGTAAATATACTAATCGGGAGGATAGGGTAGGAGGAACGTAACAATCATAGAAACGAAAAGTATGCATTACCTACAGTTAGAATAGCTGAAATGGTGTTCCAAAACAGTTCTGAGAGTTTGTCACTCTTCTTCAATCGCCCAACATAACACATTATGATAGTATGTTTTTTAAGTTTACATTCCTTAAGATGTTCAGTATTTTTCAAAAAATTTTAATTAAGTTTCTCTAAAAGTCATATTGTATTGACAGTTGTATCCTTTATTAGTACCTTACAGTGGGAATCAAAACCAAAGCCCCCATTATGTTCATTAATATTTAAAATATTGAGCCCCAGCGATTATTATTGTTAGAAATGAAATTCAAATAAGTCACTAGTTGCCTTAAAATTCAATGGCGCACAACTAGATCGTCTTCCTACAGTTTACTGACTTAAATTTGTAACTTAGTTGTTGCATTTTAATATCTTCTCTACCTTTGAACTGATTTATTTAATTATTAATTTATGATTGTTGTGATACAGACATCGTAGCATTAAAAGTTCTTGACTTCAACTAGTTTTGACATAGTTTTAATGTATTAGTTGTGATGTAAGTAAAATTTATTTCCTCCACTGAATTACTGTCTTCATTCTGAGACGTTTCTGCAAGAGCATTCATTCAAAATAATAAAAGTCATTATATCAAGAAATTCGTTAGGAAACGTTATTTTATGAAAGGATCTAGTTACTAGTACATAAATTAATCCTGAATTAATATAAAATGAATAAGAAAATCCCACTATATATATCAGCCCGATAGAATTTATATACAGATATAAGTAATGAAAACTGATAATTTTCCCGTTAATTCGTAGAAACAAATGTATTCCTCACGAGTTATTAACTGATAGAATACTAGTTAAAAAAACCATCTTCACCTATGAAAATACATTTCTACTAGTTATTCTCCTATGAAATTTACTCCTTCCACACATAACCGAGAAATAGTTCAAACAAATAAATAGGAATTTAGCAAGTAGGAATGATTTGTATTCCAGGTGGGTGTTTGTCATCACTCTATTCCACCTATCATTTACAAAACTGAATACTACTACATCTGCATCGAATAGTCCCTGGAGATCTAACTCATTGTTGCAAAATCCACTTAAAAAACAGGAAAGGTCTACCCTACAGTATATAATAACACCTTAGAAGTCACTAAGACAGTCAAAAGAGATATATGAACAAATGAAGACAGTGAAACCTACGAAGGGAACTAATCACACATATGGTCATCAGGAGTAACTGAAAACCATAATCCTGCACGAACTGGTCGGTGATATTATGCAATAATCACAATGAAAGCTCTGCATACTGAACCATCTGGTTAAAAGAAATCAATAATTTTAGAAGATATGCACTACTCATAACGATTTATATCGCGAGTGCTACTGCTGACGCTAAGCGGTGGCGAGATTTACGCATAATTTATAATAACATATCAGCCTTATTCTACTGAACTGCATTTGAACTTATACCATAATAATACAAAGAATACGTTACTGATAAGTGATGAATAAAACGATGCTAGCTTATCATTAATTACACGATAGATAAAAAGTAGTTTGGTTTGAAAATATTTGCAAAAGAAAAAGGCAGATCTTACATATATCAACTATTTATATATTCAAAAAACACTTAGCATAAATATGAATGAACTTGGTGTGTACTTCATGCAATTAACTTTTTTTCAATCAACATACTTTAAGGTTATACATGCTATAAAAGTATGTAGATAATTTGATTGTATTGTATATCTCAAATATATTGCAGTATCATAGCAACTATTTCCTCATTAAAATTCGTTAAATAGAATTATTTCAAAAGCGTATTGATCAAATAAATAAATGTTTGAACGCTGTTATTAGTCAGTTCTTCGTTAATGAAAAAAAAAGTTACATGCCATTTTAAGAACCGTTAGAACTTTACACTTCCACTGGAGTAAATAACTAACCTTTAAATAATTTAATAAACCACCTTACAATTGGAATGCAGTAGTTTCGATTTTCAAATTCTGTTAAATCGCTATGGAGTGCAGTTACCTTATAAAGTTATCTGTAATATGTCAAGCTGCAAACATAATTTAACATCATTGATCTATTTTTCTCATTAGGGCATCAAAAATCCATTTTCGGATCTGGTTACCTGTAAGTCTATGACTGTTTATATAGTTATCATAGCAACATCACAAATGGCTTTTGAAGGTAGGAATAATAACTTGTGGCTATAAACTCAGTGGTGCATATGTATCATAGTTAACATGATACTTAAACTACCTAAGTCCAGTTTAGTGCACTCTACTGAATCTTAAAGTAAAATGTTACTGTTATTCAATCCTCGGTTTTCAGTAGTTCTTCATCTAGTGTCAATTCTTCGGAACTCGTTTCAAACTGAACAATCAGCACAAGTATCCAACCTTGATGAGGAAAAATAATTAACAAGTCAAATACATTATACTGATTGTTTCTTCTTTAAAAAGTGATTGTTTCAGTCATTATAACTAATCAATATCTCATAAATGAAATTGAGATTGAAGCAGAATGTCTGGAACAACTTTAGAATCACTATATACATATTAAACAGTATTGTGTTGACCTTAAAAGTACTCTAAAAACAGTCAAATTTATTAGTTAAAAAAACAGCTTTTGTATAAAAGCTGATTATATTTTTTTCATATGTATAATAGCTAACATGATAATCATCAAAAGAAAGTTTAAGATAGCACACACTAGATATATTATGAAAGTATGCAAAACTATAACTATCAGTATACTGAATATTAATGATAATATGAGTAGTTACTGTAAATAAAGGTAGTAAGTTTCCAGTCTATCATTCACTAATATATTGTCGATAATTAAGGTCATGCTACATATGAACACCAGCTACAGGCATACATGTTACTTGAATATTTAATGTTCTTTTCTACCCCAGTATTTATGGTATTAACAATGCAGCCTATTTACTTCTGTCGTTGGCCGATATATTTAATGATTCATTTTTTCCTGATAAAGTAGCTGAGCTCTACATGATTATGCCTTTATCAAAGACAATGTACATTACATAAGACCAAAGAACATCGAACAGATGTTGTATGCTGATACTGGATCTATCCACATTCTGAACCCACTTTACAACGTATCAAATCCCGAAGTTTATGCCATACATCAACTTCATTGCATTTAGATAACTGTGGGTCAGATTTCCAAACTTAATGAATTCCCAATATTATGAGATAATAATCCACTTTTATCGGTGCCGTCCATCTGACTGTTTTTAATAAAATTAGATAATGAATAGGAAACACAGTATGTGTGACCAAGTTACTTAATAATACATTTAAATTTTCTTAGAGTGAGGAAAAACTAATAAGTCACTGTAGGACTGATGAGTCTCTACAAGTTCGTATAAATTCAGATGATCACGTGAGTCAACAGTTCTTCACTTTCGCGTCTTATTAACACGACTACTATATGCTATTTTTCCTTCAAGCCTGAATGTTTGTTCCACTTACTGAAGTGCTTTAGGAAATAACGTTAATGAGACTCATACATTCTTCACTTGTCAATGGTCCTCTCCATTATCATTTCTCAGATTTACCTATGTTCAAGGCACTTACATTTAAACACATGATATATTCCTGACCTGCTTGTAGAATTGTGTGGATTATTGTTGTTATTAATTGAGTACAAGTCCTGTATTGCTAATAAAATATTCCTATTGCGTTTTTGCCGACATTGTTAATCGATCTTGAAATTACTGGTAAGAACATATTATCCATATATTGACAAGTTAACGGTATTTGTTTGATGCATGATGCAAACGATAATTGTCACCTTGATGGATATTAAGATGAAAAACAATTAAAAGTAATGGCTTATGTAATTGTATCCAAAAGAAGAATGATATCGTTTGACGTTTCTTCCCATATCATAAACGTTCACATTACATAAAAAAGCCATTGCTAAGATGTATGTTCACATTTAAGGGTGAATTCCATACCTAAATTGATGGCACTGCGAAGGGATTACATCCAGGCGCTCTTATGACTGGAAAAACACAGTTCGCAAATTAACAATAGCTAAACTCCATTCCTGTAGATATATGAACGATATCCTGTGCGAAAAGAGATAACAGTCCCACCAAGCAACTACATTTGAAATGAGACAAGTCAGAATTTCATTATCTTAAAAGGAAGACCAGAATTAGTACATTCCTTTCCAAATTTTTACCAGTTGAATTTTTTCCGAGTGAACTGATGAATAAAATGACTTCATCTTGCCCGAATATGAAGACAATTAGATGAAATTCACTAGTTTAAAAAAGCCTTCACTCAACTATAAAGGGTTATTGAAGCCACCACACTGACTGGATTCACAAATTATAATAACATTTACTGATTGATGAGCAGTCGTGTTAGCGGAGGTATTTGCTACTAATTGATATCATGTTCAATGGCTTTAAACAGCGACAACAGAATCCCATAACTAATGGACTTCAATCTGCAGCCCAGTATGTCAGTGCAACATTGATCTAAGCGCTGCGGTTAAATGACAGTGGTCAAAATGATAACTAGAAATCCCATACAAGATCTAGCACAACAAAAGATGCACAAGTATCACTATGACAATTTAAATTCTGGTGTTTGTAGTGCTGTTATATGTAATCAATTCATGAAACTGTATTATGTTATGCGCACCTTGTGTAAAGTAAACGATTAACAGACTGAATGAAAATTGTCGATAATTTTTGATTGCGGTTATCTCCCTGAAGAAGCTCGAATCAGCTCGCCGAGCGAAATGTTGGAAATTTTCTTTAATTTCATCCGCTGAGATTATTTACAAATATATTCTATTCATATGTCAACAGCTTAACATTGTTCGAATCAGTAGGAAATACACACAAGCAATATGTAAAGATTACCTAATATAGTAGACAGTCCTCTAAATACTTGAAGTCTTTTCATTTGCATAAAGACTGGGATAAGCGTTACTACATTGTGATTGAATCTGACCTGGAGAATACAACAAGGATTACCACAATGCCCATTTATACACATACACGCTTTGCATAATCATTTACCCTGGAACCTAACAGAAAATCCAACACTAGCACTAAAATCCTAATCCTTACCCGAAACATTAATCCTACCTATGATATGCATTTTTTGTTTTAATTTGCGGCAACCTTGACGCCAATAGCGTGCCGCATACAGATCATTCTGGATATTCTGTGCGGCCATCTAGGTTCCGCGTCTGCCATCCCTACACTGTACTCTAACGCGATTTGGAGAAGCGAATTTCATCAAATTTTTGCTTGACTTATTACATATAACTAATTTTTCACCGATTCAAATATCGTTAACAATGGATCATTGGAAATTACGGGAAACCAGAAAATCATTCTGGCTACAATTTGTGATAGTTTGTTCAATGGTCTAACAACTCACCATGACTTTTATGATTTTAAACTTTAAAAAGCTAGTTATTATCACAGAACATTTTCATGCGTGCTAATTTTCAAACCTGATATTCAAAATTGTAGACGTAAAAACTAACAAAATGATTAAAATCGTTCGCCACGTTTCAAAATCACATTGTTACAGGTTATCGTAAAACAAACTGTAAACTTGTTTAGTTGGCTGTTGGAATATCATTTAAATTCTTAATAGACGCTGATAGTTGTTATTTAGGTAATTAGTTGAGAACAATAGTTTTATGCCCCTTGGTGAAACGTCATCTTAAGTTAGCGTTAGACTGCCAAGACTTTCTTGGCTTTGTATCACTATGAAAAAAACTTGGATAACTTGCATTATCACCCTTACTGTTATTACAAAAAAGGCCTTTTAAAAACTATACTCAGTGAATCTCTTACACCATGTGTTTAGAAAATAGAATTACACGTTATTGCATAAAATATAACAACGAATTTAATGTATTAATTTACTGTTCATAAAATAAACAAATAGTTTTATTTTTATGAACTGATCAGATACTTCAAATTTAAATTGAGAAATAACTAACATAGAATACATGAGTGGACATACATTCATCAAGTAAATACGGAACAAACAATCAAAAGCAAGAAACAAGACTGTTTGTAACACCTATGAAACACATTTTTTCCACTGGGCACAGCAAACAATATTGGATAATAACAAGTGAACTAACGGCGCAAAATGGCAGATTCACAGTCGTGAAAGCTAAGCTGGTATCAAGGGTGAAACGAAGACAGTAAAAACCAGAAAGATGACACGCATATTACAGTGAACTATTTAGCTTTATTAAATTGTATGATTCAAAGAGAAAAGTGACGTACAGAAAGTGGATAAAATAAAGGTCCCTGAAACCAGCTGAGTTGGGCTAGAATATTCCTAATGATTATAAGACCACGATGCTTTGATGGAGAATAATAATAAGTAGTACAGTAAACTTGGTCATAATTGGTATAAGGGATATGAGAATGACGGAAGTATCTAATGAATATAGAGCATAAGAACAAATCTATTATAAAATAAGGTTTCGTATTTTCTTAGATAAACGATTATGCATAATAACAGGAAAAGACTGCAAATCCAACACACGACAGTGAAAAATAGAATATTGAGTTATGACAATAAGTCCTGCAACGTGAATGTAACTAGATAACTTAATAAAACCGACACACACTAAGAGGTTGCAAGACAGAGCGTAATAATTTTCTTACTATAAAAGATTCCACTGATCTGTGAGCAGCTGAGATATGTGAAAAAAAGATAGAATAATATTAATTTCGGAGAATACTATGCACAACCAAAAGGTCTTTGAATGAAATAGAGAACTTTTGATTGTTATGTGTGAGTTCATTAGTGTTTTGCAGCTGTAGTTCCAACATAAAATCGAGTGGAAGCACAAGTGATATGAATAATGCTAACTAACTAGTTAGCACAGGCACGAAAATCGTCACAAGATGTACTGGGTCCCTGGAAGTATAAATCAGCTAACGGTTATGACACAAATATAGCGTTAAAAGATAAACGATAGCTCACAAGCCTGGAAATGGAATGAAAAATGACATTAGCAGCACACAAGATGTGCAGTAATTACAACAAATGGATCTGATCACAGGTTAGATTAAGTTAGAATAACTGGGCAATAAAGTAAGTTAAAAATGAAGGCATTTCTTAAGATGTGACAGAAATCAGAAAACAAAAAGGAATTAAGAGACTGTGATTCAGACAGAAGTTTGGCAATATAATATAGCTTTGCACCGGAATGAGTTAAATAATAGGGAAAACAGAACACACATAACATGATAAATTTAAGAACTAACCTAGTCGTTGTGATGACAAAATCGACTAAAAAGCAATTCAGACAGAAAGATAACCACAAGAGAGGTTATATATAGACTTAAACAGGGGAAATGCAATCATTAAAAGGACATGAAGGGTAGAAAGACTAACTTAGAATGGGTTGTGAACAGCCAGATTTATTCAGTTTAAAATAATCAAACAAAAGGGAATAACTTTTGATTGACACACGATGAAACAGGATTGAAAAGGTTATTCAGCTACGTTTTTAAACAATTTGAAAAATCTAAATTATTCTTCAGATCAACCACTGTGTAGAAATATAAAGTGAATGTAACAATTACAATAAAAAAAGACAACGAATCAACATTTGTGTGGAAATGTCTACAAATAATTTCATAAGCGGGTTTATTAAAAATATTAGATCAATGATAATAAATTATATATATATATATATATATATATATATATATATATATATATATATATATATATCAAAACAGTAGAACAAGTTTTTATAAGGATTATAATGAAGTTGCGTCGTCTCGGGTAGATTTGAAGTGTACTTTTTGTAATGATAAAGTGACTATTTAATTACATAAGAAAGATGAACACTTATTAATAGCAGAAAACAAATAAGGATTATCAATTATACACACACACGGTGCACAAACTATAAACTCACAGAAAAAATTAATGCTATTAAGAGGTAGGTAAGTAGTGTTTAGAGCAAGATTTGAAAAGTGAGGGGACAAGAAACATATTGCACCGGTCTCGTTTTAGAGTATGTATTTGTTAGCATAGTTAAAGACCAAATAATTTTGCATTGAAGATAGAAGAAAAGTGGAGACGGAAATAGAACAATGAGCATATATAAATACATCACAGTTAGAGTCTTTTAAAAGACATGGTCTGTGTATGTACTTAGGTGAAAAAATACATTACTTTTAGTCTAACCTTGATTAATTCGGTGAAAAAAGATAGTGTACATTACGTATAGGGAGAAACTAAAGGTGTAAAATTTGAGTATAGGTATGTTAATCATATACTATTTCGGAAAACCTAAATATAGTGTAAAATGGGGCAAAAAACTTGAATATCCAGCGTTACTGGGAGTTTCTTCACAAGAAAATAAATAATGAAACGATTTAACGATCATGGAGGCTGTTTAGTAAAGCACATGTAAATGAAAGACTGCTGAAACAAGACAGCTTAAAAACATGGGACGAAGACTTGAAACAAGCTAAACAAACAGAGCACATCCACGGGCACACAGAAATAACGATGTATGAAAGGCAATGAGGTATACTGTGTTTTTAATATATAGGATGGGGAAGATATAGATAAAAATGGCATTCATAATTCTCAAGGCAATTTTGACTAGCTTTGATCCACATATATTAATGTACTTTTAAAACGCATAGTTGAAATAACATTGGATCACAGAATATTCATAGGCACAGCAAACAATGGACTAAAAAGAAGTATTGAGAATAGTGCATAGCGACAGAACTTGAGCATAATGTAATGGGTTTGCCAGTCATCGACTTTTAGATTGACAAATTAGCTGCACTTCAAAGACATGAATCTGAACGCAGACGCGTTGAGATTGGAAGACTTCCCCAAAGAAAAACCAAGGAATGGGATTCCATAAAATGATCGCTTTCCTCAAAAATAGTAACTCTTACTTGCTACCACATACAGTTAATCCGAAACGAGAAACGTATGGATTAGACTTTTTGTTATTCGAATTTAAGGGGGAGTAGAATTGTCCATTGCTATTCCAATTAGTCGGTGTGGCATGCACTTCAGTTGCACTTAACTGGTTAGACGTTATACCATCTGCACATGAGTTTACAGACTGAAACAACAGTAGAAAATTAAGACATGTTATCACGTAGTTGATTTGGTAACAAATACACCGTAAACAAATCACTTACGAAAAGAAAGTAAGTTTTTAGCTTAAAATCAGTAAGATACCTGAAAAATGGCAACCTAAAACTGCGTACAGCTCACTTCAATTATACTACCTAAAAGCTAAAAAATAATATTTCAGCGAGGATTAATATTAAGTATATAATACGAAATTTGAAACAATGAATGCCCCACACATGAATGTGGACAGAAACCACACGACAGAAAGCTGTAGAAAATGTTCCAATAATCATTTATAGTAGACCATCAGATAAGTATTACGCAAGGTATTACCTGGCAATAAAGACGTACTTGCATGGTTGTGTGATTAAACTGAAAAGATGTTGCAAAAATCGAAAAATTGATTTTCTATTGGTGTTATTTAAAATGGTTGTTAACTATACTTGCCTGATAGCAACTATGTTCAATGATTTATTGACGCGTTACGGATATTATGTTAATTTAACTGGAATGAAACAAGTTATTTTTCAAATAAAAAGTTAAGAGCTGCTTATCCTTGTAACAAGATGAAAGTGTGATATAGAATTTAGTGAGCGTTGGGAGTTTAAACGATTTATAATATATCAATTAAAACCGACACAAAACATACCAGCTGTTGCAAGTGAACACGAGCGTCGAGATCAGATAATGGCTCAAGGGCTAAACGGTCTCCGAAATTCTTGACTAGCTGCAATGAGTCCTCTATGCTTTGAAGTCTTATTAGTGCGCTACTACTATTTGGGTTTAAAACATGAAAACTAATAAGTTTGAAGTGAGTTGATAAAATGCTTTGCAGATTGTGAATGCTCGCACCGTTCCATCCCGGAAGTGGTTGCACCAGTATCCACTGACCTTGAGTTTCGCCAGATACAGTACAAGTAGGGTTGCCTTTTGCCACCGGAAAGTTTATGTTACTTTCCAAAGTAGTACGTATCTGACTACTATTTTGTTGCCATTGATTATGAGTGGGTCGAATGTTTGAACTAGATGGATTCGTAACGTTCGATGAAGAGCATGTAGAAGACCAATTACTAGATATCTTGCAAATAGAAGTGCGTGTAAAGTTGCTCATTTTTGGAACTACAATTAAATAAAAATAGTATATTACACATAAGAATAAATATGATTTACACATACTGTTTCCTAAAAGTGCAGAAACAAATAAAATGTTCAAATGCCAATCCTGATAAACAGAGTTTAACATAACTTATGACTACAAGATAACTATAGCCTTGAAAATGCATAAGTAGCTAAAGATGAATCAATTTAACAGAAAATTGGACAACTGAAGTACAATAAAAGACCTCATTTCATGTTGTCAACAGAAATAATAAAAAAGCACATAGTAAAATATGCAAATATCCTTCAACCAATAAGGGCATTCAGACATAAGACTGGTGACCATGTGAAACAATAAAGATTTCACATTCACGTGACATAAATAATCGAACGTGCGATTACCTTATTAACTGATAAACCTGAGCAACTAGTTGATAATTAGTTAGGAATATCAATCCGTTTGTTATTTCCAAACGCACCGAAATTTGGAAATTTTCAAATTTAAATGTCAGTTACATAGACAACAGTGAAATTGTTTAGGTACAAAACTTCACAGCATTACTGGCATAATACCAATTGGTTGCCTTAAATAAGCTTCAAAAGTGATCAGAAGTTAGTATACTGAAACACAACTTATTCTTCTGAAATAAAATTAATAAACATTAAAAAATCTCTCGAAATGCTAAACGGAACAGCAACCATCCTAAACTGTTATTTTTGATGCAAATATTATAATCCCACCTCTTCAAAGATTACACGATTCATATCTATGAGAGCAGATTCCCAATTGTCTGGCGTCTATTTTAGAGACTTCGGACATAATTTACAATAAACTAAAACGTCATCTGTAATTATAATAAGTTGTTTCATTACTGAATTACGTCGAATAATGAAGAAATACGACTAAAAAATAGAAACAAATGAAAATAAAAACTGAGAAAACTATACTTTCTTTGGTAATCCTATTAGCCTGAAGGCATTTAAAAATTTAGATGAAAACATAAAACGTCTAGTGACTGGGGCTTAGATACCATGGATTTATACGTTATCTAAGAAATAGTGTTATTTCGCGTACTCACCTGAAGCATCTGCTACATTTTTATCGAGATTTTCCACACTGTTTGGCGAAGGTGCCATCCAAGTCCCAATAGCAGGAAACGAGTTATCAAAAACATCCACACCTAAAGGACCGTGTAAGGAATGAAACAGTTTATGTTCAATGTTGTACATGATAAACGCCTTTAGAAGGTTGAATGAGAAAAAGTTTAGATAACACATTTGTTGACCTAGATGTCAAAATTGCAAGCTACGTTTCACTATTCAATAGACTGCTAAGAAGAGGAAAGTAATTACTTTGCAAAACGGAACACTACTATTTGACCGTGATATAGGATTAGCAGCTGTAACTGCATCATAAGTATGGTTCTGTCATACTGCTTTATGCCTGCGTGTATACTGGGCAGAATATCTTACACTGGTTATGCCGGTCCTATGAAGCAAACACGCCGGTCAATAAAGTTGGGAAATTATATCTTTTATAAATGACTAACCATTTGAGAGTGAAAGTGACGTTTTTGCCACTTGCGTTACGGGGTCTTGGGCGCGAGTTATGTTAAGCTGAGCACGTTTTGCGTACAACTGAGTTTCAATTTGTTGCATTTGACCTTGAAGTTCAACAAACACATCAGCATATTGAGGTTGTGAACGAAGAGCAGGGTTATTATGATACATTGTCAATTGATGCTGAATGCTCTGTAAGCAAAAAAGGTTAAAATAACTAAATGAAAAAAGGATGCCCACTGTGTGAAATAACAACTGGTAGAGTTAGAACAATATCCTTATGTAAAAAATATAGTTATTAGAAATATAATAGATTATCCATATATTTACATTCATGCACACCGCGCAGCAAATTCGGTAGTTTTTTTTCGCTAACTTAGTGAATGTTTCATACTAGGGTGTAACTGTATGTGGAGATTTCAATTAAAGCCCTAATTCTCAACATCTACTTTTTATCTGCCATATCTGATTGAGGTACCCTTAAAAGTTTGTAATACATTTACAGGTAACCGAAGAGGCTTCTAACAAAAGCAACACTAATATGCAGCACACATCCATTAAATAAATGGGGAAACTGTCAAGTGTTAGGTTAAACACGTTTATTGAGAATCGAAAACGCTGCAAATAATTACAGCCAGGTGCGGTTAGAACTAATTCGTCGTTTTTTCCAATGGAAATGGTTACACAGCAAATGTTATTATACAAATTTTTTAGCATAAGCGTTAGAATGCACACACAAAGAAGGTACAAGAAGTCCTTAGTCGAAATGTAAACGTTATAATTCCATAATAACTTGTAATAGTAACAAGTGAGACAAAATAAACCGTGCTGTCAGTTTTGACCATTTTTAAAAGTCATCCACCAACTATTCGACGTCAATATACTGCTATTCAGTTTCCAGAATATTTATCCTAGCAAAACAAGTAGACGATCTCCAGAACTTTTGAAATAACGACCAAACATTATATATTACGTTTTGTGAAAGTTAGTAAATCCTCAAGATAACAATCTCCCGCAGGTTGCCAAAAACGACTAGTATAAAGAATATCCTGATATTTATCCTTTATTTTATTCGAGATTATAAGATAAGCAAATCTTAATACTAAAATATAAGAGAGAATGCAGTAAATATCAAAACCTTTAAAAATGTTACTCACTTGATGTTTTTTCTGCAATTCAATAATAGAGTTTATAACTGACATTTGACGAGGTGACCTTTTCGTTGAATTTTGGCTGAATGATACGGGCCCAGTCGGAATGTGGTTATTTTTGTTAGGACACAAACTAGTAGCGGTTGGTAGGCCAGTGATTAAATGTAGGTTAGCAGATGATGCAGTCTGAGTATTAATATTAATGCTTGATAAGGAAGGAGGTGGAGGTTGTCCCAAAAGTGAACCACCAAATGTACCGATTGTAGAATTCCCATTTATCTGTACACCTAACGGACTTGGAACGGAAAGGTTTAAGGCAGATCGAACCTAAAGGAAAAGCATAAGTGTTGTCACTATTTGAGTGCGAAAAATGATCATCGGATTTTAACTCCAGGATTTTAATAAAATCGAAAAATAATTCATATACACTAGGTGTCTGAAAACTCATGAAAAACTAAAACCCAGACACTAACTTAACAGTCTATAATAATAATTCCCAGGAATTGTGAACAACTATCGTATTTACATTATTTTGAAGCTAACCAGTAAATTAAAATGTCTTATAAGCCGCACTATGGGTAAAACAAACAAGCGGCTAGCAAAGCAAAATAAAAACTCGTTTGTAAGGCGTATCCTTCGAAATAGTTATTAAGTTATTTCTAAACAATCAATAAAACCATAACGCCTAATCCAGAGAGCCTCCAATTTTGCTGTATGATACAGTTGAATTTCGGGGCTTAAACTTTATAATTTATCAGCACGGATGACTTAAGTAATCTAGTTCATCTTCAACAGTATGACCCTGAGTCTACCAACTAAACCATATTATTAAGTCAACTAATCGAAACGAAAACCCAGTGATCGTACAATCATGTTAATAGTAAGTTAGAAAAATTTCTTAACAGTTACAATTAAAAAACCGATTACATGCGTTACAATATCTTAGAGATAGATTCAGAGGTTACAGTTACAATGGATGTATTTTACGTTTATCATGCAACTGTATATAATAGATAATGAATTAGAATAATTTGAAGAAGCAAAATATATGTTAAGATTTGACTGATTTCATTAAAATTACGATTAATAAAGTCATTGTAAATAACGGCAACATGAACTGACAGAGAATTATGAACAAAGTAAACTTTACTTGTTGAGTAATCTGCTGTCGCATTAACTGAGAGTTAGGAACTGGTTGTATAGATAAGAGTTGAGTCGTATTACTTTGAGTAGTCACACAAGACTGTTGTAATTGCTTCAGACGATGGTTTTGTCCAGAAGGTGAGAGGTTATTACATGACGGTGCGAACCGTGATACTGACAAATCGTTTGAGAGCTGTTGTATAGGTCCGTTTCGTGTTACGATGTGCATAACATTACTAGTCCCATAATTACGATTAATCTCTGGATGTTGTGTTATGGCATTCATGTTTCTGTTAGTGCTGTAACGCTCCCGCAATTCGACTAAGGCTTTTTCTGGCTCCATATTGCAAGCAATCAACGCAGCATGTGCGTCTTCTTTCTTATACCCCTGACTCATCAAATATTTAACCAAATCTGCGCGGTAGGTATTACTATATGGATGAACTAGAAATCGTTCTTGCTGGAAACAAACGTTTTCAATGAAAATAAACCGATAGGATACTATTTAGTAAAGTGATTAATGAAAGCAACAACTAGGGATACATGATACAAAACGATTTTAGAATGTAAAAAGAATTATGAGAACATCTAGAACACTAAACTTGAACAGAATCCTTCACAGACAAAGCAAATACAACTACTGAAACCTAGTAGTCATACCCATACCTAAAGTATATATGGAGAATACTAGAGAGTGGTTTAACTACGATACAAAAGTAATCGTTTGGAGTTAACTGTAAATACATGTTAAGCAATGAGGAGCATTTTTCTGCGATGAACTGTCAGTGGGGTGAATTTAAATGTATCCTACAACATAAGCGAATCCAAACAAACAAAACAAGCATATATATATATATATATATATATATATATATATATGTTTTAATGACTAATGACGATAAAAAAGCTTTTTACTACGATTCGCTTGTTACAGTATTCGCACAAACAATTTTACACAGTCCAGGGAAATCGAAGTCAGTTATTAAAATATAAATGAAAATCCTGATTATATAACATAGACTATTCTTTTAGTATCACTTATTTCCTTCATATACACTAGTAGACAGTTCAGACAAGCAGCGATAGATAAATGGTACAACAAACAATGTGGCTAAACACAAAATTAAATAACGTCTTTTATTTTTACGCAAACGCATACGAAAACGTACACTTACAGATCCCTGAGGAAGTGAGTTGGCACTTAAAAAACTCTGTTGGCGTTTGACATCATCTGAAATAGAAGGAAAGTGAGTTTGCATGGAATTTATTAAGCTTGAAGTTCCGTGAGTCAACCAAGAGGTAGTGATCACACCAATAGGTAATGCATCCCACGAAACACCACTTGAATTTGATGCAGATTTCAAAATATTCAAGTCAGTATCCCAAGAAAACTCATCTGATTGAGTATGTGCTTGAAGTATGGGGCGAGTTCCACCAAGTACAGGGCGACCATTAGAATGTTGAACAGTATTCCCATCATTCCAAATAGCTAAATGTATGGAAAAAGATATCGTTTGAAGAGTTTTATTATTATGTAGGTGATGATAAGTTAGCAACTTAATTCGTAATGCTTAGTATGGAGAAAATTCAGAACAAACGAGAAACTCGATTCAAGCTACGAAAAAGATCTTGAAGCGTACTTGGTTATACTAAGAAGCAGAGATAAAATAAATACATTAAGCAACTTTATTAAAACAGATTGGCCAGAATTAAAATTTGAATGTTATGTCGTTTTGTCTGTATTTTATCAACTGGTGAACTTCAATTTGGTTCAAAAGAATTCTTCATAAAAATAAGCAGAATATGATTCAAATGCCAAGGTGACCACAGGAAAAAATTCATATTGACAATACAAGTATTTATTTACGAATCATATAAGAAACTTCTATAAACGGCACTAGCTAGTGAAATAAATCTGTTGTCTGCAAACGTGTTAACTATTTTAAAAGAATCACAAAGTCTTCTCGCTTTATAACCATGAAGCGAATTGGCCTGGTGTCGACTCTCTAGAAAGAATTATGAAGTTCGAAATAATCGTAGAAAGGCCCCCCTAGGGTTGTTGCCGATCCCAAGCCCGGATAAAGGGTTGGGCATGGAGTTATCAACCCTATCCCGTAAAACAACAACATTGCTAAAACCCTAACCAGTAAAAACTTTTATAACCATTTTAAGTCTGCCTTGAGGATTAGCAGGTCTTTATTTCGAAGAGTTATGACGCCTTATAGTGAAAACCGAGTTTTCTCAAAAGCCACGAGTTCAATGCCCCTTCTTACAACCAGAGCAACAATTAATGTAGGAACATGAAATGTCCGCATGATGTGGGAGACAGAGAGAAGTATGAAAATAGCTGAAGAAATGAAAACATACAACCTGAAGATACTTGGAATAAGCTAAACCTACTGGTTTCCAAGCTGGACAGCAACGATTATCCTCAGGAGTGCATTTATACTCGATCACGAGGAAGAAAATGCCTCACACCACAAGGAGTATGCCTAAGTAGCAGTTTATATGAACTACAAAGAAGATTCAAGAAGAGACGACATCGAGCTTTCTTGCCGCAAAAACTTGCTGTTCACATGAGGTGACATAATGATCTTCAACTCACCAAAAGAATAGAGTGATTAAAAGAAAGAAACGAAAACAGTGAGGGTTGAAACTACGGACCTTAACAAAACGATTGTAGGTGGACATTCCCTCACAACGCATGCATGGTACAAGTTCACCGGACACTTACAAGAACTAAATCCATCACTCTGTATAATAAAAGGATCATGGGACGTAAAGTAGGAAGGAGCTGACTAACCTCAACATCATCGTAGTGGCTAAAATGAACTGAAGCTAAAGAAGCACTGGACAAGTGAGCAGCAGTATTACAAAGTTTGACACAGCCTTTTCCAGGATACCTACAGACGCAATTAATTCAAATAATTCCCAATAACAAGTTCCACGCATTTGATGACCTATTGAAAATGGAAAGAAACTGGGAAAGGCATTAAGCACAATAACTTCAACTTCGGATCGCAACAAAACAGCATCATAAAGAATCGATTTCTGTTGGACAGGATCCAACAAAGGAGGGGCAGGAAGATAAATATTAATGACAACCGGACAAGGATAAAGCCAAGGCACAGGGTGAATACACAGATACCAACAAGCAAGTGAAGAGGAGCATCAGGTTGGATGCACGGAAATATGTTGATGACCTAGCAATGATGGAGTAAAAAGCTGCAAGGCAAGGAAACATGAATCCCCTATACGATACAACGAAGAAGTTAGCTGGAAAATCCAGTAAGCAAGAACGACCAATTAAAAACAAGGCTGGCAAATTAATCACTGAAGTAAATGAACAACGAAACAGGTGGACAGAACACGTCGAAGAACTCTTGAATAGACCAGCACCACTGAACCCACCAGTCAACGAAGCAGCAGACATGGATCTCCCCATGAACACCGGTCCACCGACAGTCGAAGAAATCAAAATGGCCATTCGACAAATCAAGAGTGGCAAATCAGTGGGGTTAGACAACATACAAGCTGAGGCATTGAAGTCGGATGAAGAAGCAACCACGAAAATACTCCTTGTTTTCTTCAGGAAAATTTGGGAGGATGGACACGTGCCAGCAGACTGGAAAGAATGGTACCTCATCAAGATATCAAAAAAGGAGATCTCAGAAACTGCGAAAGCTACAGAGGCATCACTCTTCTTTCGATACTAGCAAAAGTCCGCAACAAAGTGTTATTGAACCGAATGAAAGACCCAGTCGACGTTCAACTTCGAGATCAACAGGCCGGACTCCGTAAAGACCGATCGTGTATTGACCAAATCGCTACTCTAGAGTTCATTGCTAAACAATCAATTGAACGGAATTCACCACTTTACATCAACTTCCTCGACTACGATAAAGCATTCGACAGCGTAGATAGGAGAGTATTATTATGGTGTTTTCTATGACATTATGGCGTGCCCGAGAAGATAGTCAACATCATACGGGATTCTTACGACAGACTGTATTGTAAAATCGTGGATGGAGGTCAGCTCACACTTATTCGAAGTGAAGACCGGTGTTAGACAAGGTTACATACGCTCGTCCTTCCTGTTCCTGTTGGTTGTTGACTGGATCATGAAGACTGCAACATCTCATGGCAATCTCGGAATACAGTGGACAACATCGATGCAACTAGATGACTTGGACATTGTAGATGACCTAGCTCCTTTATCCCACACACAGCAACAAATGCAGATTAAGACGGACAATGTAGCAGCATCCACGGCACCAGTAGGCCTCAAATTACATAAGGGGTAAAGCAAGATCCTCCGATACAAAACAACACACACTAACCCAAGATGTAGAGAACAAATGTGAAGACAGTTCTGTTGTATGGAGCTGAAACTGGGAGAACTACGAGAAGCATCCTTCATAAGATACTAGTATTTATAAACAACTGTCTGCGTACGATACTTCGGATCAGTTGACCAGATACCATCAGCAACAACCTCCAATGGCAGAGAACAAGTCAACTTCCAGTCGAGGAAGAAGTTAAAAAAAGTCGCTGGAGATGGATAGAAAACACATTAAGAAAATCACTAAACTGTGTCACAAGACAAGCACTAACTTGGAATCCTGAAGGCCAAAAAAAGAAAGAAACACATTAAGCTGGGAATCGGAGACAGACATTAAGAGAATGAAGAGCACTTGGGAAGAGCTGGAAAGGAAAGCCCAGAACAGAATTGGTCAGAAAAGACTGGTCGATGGCCAATGCTCTACATGGGTAACAGGTAATTATTGATTGACTGAGGCATTAAGAAAAGTAATACACAAACTTAGAAAACCTGTTTGATTGGTTGAATATGTGAATAAAACAGCTTCTACGTGTTAAGATTCCATGTTTCCTACGCGAAAGGTAATTGGTTTGAATCCCTATGTGAATAATGGGATCTAGATACATACAACTGATAGATCCTAAATGGGATGAAACCCGTTTTCTGACTTTTGTTGGTAGCCACAATCTACCTTTACCAAAGGCGGCTATGTGAACTGAGATATAAAGTTAAATGTGCTTCATTTGAATTTTTCTCAGAATGGACTACTATTGCTCCAATTAAATACTTTGTTTTATTTTTTTTCATTCACAACAACTTTTAATTTTGTTGTGGTAACTATGTTTATTTGTCATCACGAAAACCGTCTCATCTAGGTATGGAGGATGTTAAAGTTTACATACCCTTAAACCAATTAAATTAATACTTCTATTCGAATCACATCCTTTGATATTTTTGGTCTCGTTATACTACTTTCCTTTTTTGTCTCAAGTCATAGGCGACCGTGGTTCACTGAACTGAAAGTCTTTTTGTCTTATATGAGCATATTACATATCACACAGTTGTAAGCTTGAATCATTATGAAGGCTACCGAAGGTTTGGTGGTTCCAGAAACGTTCCGATTTCCACACTGGATAGCTAGAAGTTTTACATAAGTTACTGAGTAGCAAATTCTACCAGTTTCCTAGAAAAACCTCCACTGTTTAAGGAAACTGCGCAGAAGCTTGTTTTTAGTTGTGAAGGATTCATGGTACAAATCGTATAATCTGTGAAAATGCGAACACTAATTGATTTTCCGCATTTAAATAACAAATATTTCTACTCTGAGCAAAACAACTGGTCCTGAAAACCACAGCACCACTTACTTTCCTGATTGGCATTAACTGTCACTGGTGGACATTTCGGCGTAATATTCGAATTAATATTATCTTCACCACCTGTAACATAAGCAGACGAGTTCCACAGTAAGCCGCTTCGGTCAGAGGAACTTGACAAACAAGCATCCCAGTTATTTGACAATCCTACAAGGTGGGAACAAATAGATGCACTTAGTGACATGTGAAATGAGACAATGGAGAAGTTAAACTTTACGAAATTAGTAGACAAAAAACCCGAAGGCAGTGATGCTCATATACCCAAGCAGAGAACGAGGTTAAAAATGTACATTCTGTAAACGTCTACACTATAGTAAAGTGTTTATGTGTGTAGAGTGCATTTCCAAAAAAACATTGATATACACCGCACTTTAAATCAGCACGGGTGAGTAACAGCTAAGCTAATTAGTGCTCAACTGACTATATTCATGTTGATCCCTGCTTAGACGGTGTGGTATGCACAAATCTACACGTTTAGAAACATGAATATAATTATTCACGACTTCAATCAAGTACTACATATACTATTACCAACCATATCATGTGATATTACGAAGTTTTGCCGCCAAACTAAACATCATGCAAGAAACTTCAAACAAAAATCAATGACTAATCAGTGTGGCTTTAATCAGCCACAGTAAGCAACTTTACTTCACAGTAAAAATTATTTCTTCTGGTTATTTTATAAAAGTTTTAACCACTAATTATGCAACAGAACTTTAAGCCGAAAATTGCTCATATTAAGGCCCTATTACAGATTACTGCAGTTTAGGTAACTTACTTCAATTTCCTAATTACCTAAGGAATGTTATGTATGGGACTTGTCATACAACGTGGACGACAGTTCCTTACGAAAACATTTACATTAATTAGAATTTTATACTGGCACAACCGAAATTCAAAACAGGGATAACGCAATCAGGTTAACTGCACTGAGCTTGAGTAGGATCCAGAATAGCAAGTGCTTCATAGAAACTCTTGAAATCTGTCTGCATACTAATATGAGTTAGGAGTACAGATTTAATGATAGTGAAATCAAAATAGTATTATCATAGAGAGATGCGAACTAGTGAAAACCAAGAGGTATACATACATAGTTCAAGTTTGGATATATCTTGGTGTTGGGTCAAGAATAAACACTAAGATATTACAAATGCTTAGTATAAACTAAGCCATTTAAGTAAAAGTACATAATTTGTCGAATTTAAGGCTGTAACTTGTCAAAGGCTTACTATTTTCACTTTCATCCCAGTCTTGGCAAACATTAGGACGATTGTTAAGTGGCAGTTGTGTTGCACCTCGAGAATTTGCGCTCAAATCATAATTCATTAAAGCATTAGAATTGATATGGGCAACGGTTGGAATATCCCGGTAATTCGAAGACTGGGATTCTACTTCCCATGCGGCTAAGCGCCCACCTAAGCTTTCATAATGCGTTTCCCAAATTGCTGTTCCTGTTGGTGGTTCACTTGCCCAGACGTTAGAGTCACTTGAACGGGTTTGAGGTACCTTGAAATTTCCACTTATGTAACCAGAAGGGTAAGCTCCTGGTGTAGGTGTCGTTATACCACTGCGATTTACTTGATCAGTTAGCTTTGAATCTAATGGCTCCCATGGTGTTGCCTGGTCTATTGGTCGTTTGCCCCAACCATCGTTTGTATTAATAAGTCGATCACATAGCTGTTCGATTGAGAAGGCAGAATCATTGTCATTCACACATCCAACAGACGTCTTAGCATGAGATGCTGAAACAAAAACAATCTTTACGTTATCTAGAAAACAAGTACAAATTGCACGAATAATTGTGCTGAATAAATGTTCTCCTTAGTTAACACAAGACGTACGTTAAGCTATAGCCCCAAATACAGGTGGGCTGAAATACCGACGCAAACTGAAGCATGGGCTTAAAAGTACTACAATAGTACTAACTTTAGTTTCGAGATTGTTAGTAAGCTATAATTCGGGGATTAAATTTAGGTAAACAATCAAGTTATGGATATTAAGAGTTAATCAATAATCAAGTACAGGTTCCTCATACCTGTACATATACTAGGACTTCACATCATTCCCCGCAGTTAGTGACGGATGCATAAAAGGTACAACTTGTGATACAGCGAAAGCGGAACGTAATAAACATGTGAAATATCTTTCAGCAATCAGATCGAAAATCTCAATGTTACTTCATATCAGTGTTGTCTACAGTTGCAGAATTAGTGCGTGACACTCATTAGTTTCTGGTATTCGACTTAAGCAGTTACTAATTCATGGGAAATTACACACGAGAATGTGCTTCAAATGTACAAGCAAGCAAAAACGGCATCACCACAAAGCACTACTTAAACCGAAAGCACAACTCAATAACCTCAAAATGTTCACAGATTATATATATTTAATATGTAGGGACTGATTATATTCATTTATAATTAGTTTCTAATAGAAACGCGCTAACAACATCTTTTGTCTTCTCATTTGCTAAAGCTGACCCGCAGTCTTTGTGGAAACCGTTTAAGGATAGCACGATAGTTTGATTATACTCAAGTACTTACGTACCTTCAAGTAACAAACGCCTGGTTACCCCTCCTGTTATATAAGACAATACTTTAGTGTCCATAGACTGATGTCTATGCGATGTACATAAAAAAAATAATACTAAAAGTTGGCGATATGCCTCAGGTAAGACGTAAGAACTTACATGATTCGTCAGGATTTCTAGGTGTAAGAGCTAAATTTGAGAGCAGTGTAGTGATGTCTGGAAGGCTGGTCACCGGATTAAAACGATGGGGTATGTTTGGAGACCCGAAACCGGAACCCCGCACTTCAGACTCTACAGAAGTAATAGGAACACCTGACAATAAACCAGGACAATTCTGGTGACTTAGCTTCCACGAATCAAAATGACTAGCACACGGCATATGGAACACAGGATCATGAGCTGAATCCCATACCTACAATATCGTTAATGAAAAATGTGAGTTACATCTTCGGAGACAACTGAGTCACTTTGACTATTTGCACTTCTCCAAAATTCGTTGCGAATGCCCTGTGGTTTCACTTCAGCTGTTTGTACATCACTTGACCAAATAGACGTTTTGTCAGGTTGTTTTATCAGAGTATTATTAGGAGACCAAGAGACTGCCAAAGATTATCGGAAATAAAACCTACGCATATTAAGTCCTTCTAGTTTGCGATCAACAGTCAATTTTTCCAGTTGTTTTTGAGTCGAAAGAGCTAAAATAACTGGGATATGGTAGTAAAAGTATACCTAAATCCCCGAGCTTAAGACTTGAAAGGTAATAATCCGCATGTACAGGCCAAACATCATTATTAACTTGCTCCATGTTATAAACATTATTCCAAGCACCGAAGTTTAAGTTACAGAAATTGGGCTGAATATTTTCTTGAGACTCTGACATCAAATCAATCCCGAAGAACACAAAACAGTCTTACAAGGAGTTTGATTGATTACTTCGAATTATCACGATGCATACTTCTATCACATTATTAAAGCAGGTTAACAGCGCGAACCACACTAACCACAATGTAACCTGTGAGCTCTCAAGGACGAAACAAAATGGTGGCGAGTATTCAATATGGCCGGTGACCCAGCATAATTAAACAAATATTAATATTTGTTCAGTTCATAGATAAAAAATCTTATCTGTTATAAATAGCATACATCATTACACTAGTTATATTTTATAATGTTCTTGCATGTATATGTTTCGGTCATTCGAAATTCAGGGAAATTTATTTTGATTAATCAATCTATCAAATAATCATAGCCAGTTACTCCGTGTGGAGCATTGGCCACTGACTAGCATTTTCTAACCAACTCTGTCATAAGTTTTCCTCTTCAGTTTTCCGAGGTACTATTTATTCTTTTCATATCAGCCTCCTTTTCCTGATGCAACATGTTCTTGAATCTCCTTCTTTCCCTGTAGCCTTCAGGATTCTAAGTTAGTGCTTGTCTTGTGACACAGTTTAGTGATTTTCTTAATGTGTTTTCTATCCATCTCCAGCGACTTTTTTTAATTTCTTCCTCGACTGGAAGTTGACTTGTTCTCTGCCATTGGAGGTTGTTGCTGATGGTATCTGGTCAACTGATCCGAAGTATCTTACGCAGACAGCTGTTTATAAATACTAGTATCTTATGAAGGATGCTTCTCGTAGTTCTCCCAGTTTCAGCTCCATACAATAAAACTTTTTCCATAAATGTACTGAAAAACGTTAATTTTTTGTTTGTCTAGCTATTTGCTTAAAAATTAAAATAAAATTTGTTGCCCCAGTTGATGTCACTTCACATCGTTGTCATACGTAATGTTTTTTTTAATTCAGTAGTGAATTCTCAGTTAGATGTACAGTTTCATGGTCATTACACCGTCGCTAATATCAGCGAAATGCAATTATTGACAAGTAGTTCTTAGAATGATTAATTATAAGTTACGAAACGTAACATTTGTACTATTATGTTCTAAACGTCAACGTTCATAATTACGTAGACTAGTAGCTACGAGTTTAAATCAGCCATCTAGTGACATTGTACTATTGAAATATTTTACTTTCATCACATAATTTCAGAATTTTAATAACTTAAGCATGACTTTATTTGTAGAATATTTTATATTCAACGTGCTTTATTGCATTCTGATCAGCTATATACTTGTTATCGATTTTAAATAGCTGAGAATATTAATGCACGTGTTAATTATGTCGATTGAAATGTTTAGCAGATAATATTAGGTTGTTTTGATTATGTAACTTTACACTGTACTTATAAGTAATTTAGTTGAAAGAACAAATCAACATGTGTTGCGTGAATGAGAGTTCTAGCAAATACTTGGAGGGGTTCGATTGTATAGTTATGTATATATCTACAAAAGTAACAAGGTATGAATATAAGAGTATAATTCACTGACTTCCTGTTATCAATATTTGAAAAAGAAAACTGGGTCATCAACCTAATTTTACCAGGGCAAGTGATGAATAACTACGGCCGGGAATATATCACAGGTTCCCGCCACCAGCTGTAGCGACTTATAGGAATTACGCACTTTTAGCAGCATGTATATCGCCTTTCCTCTACGTCTAGGCTACTTTGTCATCTGTTTTTCTTGTAATTTACTTGATGCATTGTAATGTTTTCAAGGCCGTTTCTGGTGTTTAATCGACCTGAATGTCTACTTATTTCTTATTCAAGTCGGCTATTGCGCATTTATTTGTTAAATGATAGTTTCATGCATTCGAAAACGTTTTCAAAATACTCTGTCTTGACAGAGTCCTATGTTTTTTGTCTTCCACCATAGGAAATATGCGATGACACCCAGGAAAATCCACAAGCCTGAAATTTAATATCTGCTGGTTGATTACAGACTCTCCCAAAGAATAATCAACTAGTGGGATCATCCATCATAAGCATCGTTGCAACTCATTCAGTGAATACGTTCAAAATATTGAATCAACTGGGATATTCTCATCTCTACGACTGACAAGGACAGTCTAGCCGTCTGTCCTAGTGAAACTGATATTAGTGCCGAGGCTAGTTCCAGAATATTCGGTAATCTAAATTCTAGTTTACGTTAAACCTCGTTCACATTTGTACATTTTTTTCCGATCGTTAAATTTCTTTTTCCGTAAAATTCTGATCTTTTAGGAGTTAGGATGCTGTTTTTGTCGATGTCGACATATTGTCAATGTGATTGACTGATGCTGATGGTGGAAGTCTTCTTGATGACTACAACTGATGAAAAGGCTTTGAAGAAACGTGTATGCGATTTAGTACTCATGAAAATGTCATTAATGAACCCCTTGCGACATGTAGTTCATTGAGTACATTTAAACCAAAATTACTTGGTTTTAGTGTTTCATGTAACAGGATTATGGATGCACGAAAGCTAACCCCATGAAGTGATGTTGAAAAAGCTTCACGACTTCTACAGTTGGTGTAATTTTATGACGAAACTAATGTTTACGCTCTATGTAATTTAAGAAAATACGGCAAGTAATGAACGCAAATTGCCAATATTATCGTTATTATCAAATCGTTGTACAACGAAGCTTACCGATTATATGTCAGTAATTAGATAAAGATATAAATGCTATTGTTCCATATTGCCAACGCATATAGCAGTGCAGTTATCCCTACACCATATACAATTGTAGGAACTAACCAAATCGAAAAAGTGTGCCCGTTAACGAACTCATTGAAAATTAGGCTGAGCCATGTTGATAGGTGCAGCCTACCAGATTGTAGTTCACGTTGAAATCATCACAAGTTCTTAAAGACTTTGAGTGACATTGATCTAAATCGTTCGCAATAGCGCAGGTCCTCCGCCGAATTTTAGGTTTTTGAATTCAACATAAATATTTACCGATTTATAACTTTCTAATACATTGTCTTCGATCCTTAATCATCATTTCAATGTCATTATTCATTTAATTAACTTGATTCTACTAGGCATCTGGTCATCTAAAAAACCATCATTTGTTTCAAGATTTGCTGCTAATTTAAGCAAACTACACTCTTATGAATGTTGGAGTTATTTTAAATACACTGATTAACTGGTAACGTAATGTTTATATTTATTTGGAACTGTTGCAAGCGGTTACCATGTCGGTAATTTTCTACGGCCACCACAACAATAACATTGGATTGTGACATCAAATTTTACTAGCTCAGGTAAATTGTTACTGCTCACTTAGCTAAAGTTACGTAAACAATTGCAAGCATCTAGAATTTTAAGAACTTACTCAAACCTGTCGAAAGCTGAGGTCAACAGACCGCATACATAACATTTTAGTATCAAAATTGCATTTAAATCAATTTTATAAAACCTTTAGTCTGAATAAGAACTGAATTTTACACTAGCTAAAAGCTGAATCCATGAGAGGCAATAAGTAAATTATATTTTGAAAACCTTCGACGATTGAAACTAAAATGTTGTAACGTTCTGCTCGTTAACTTCATTCAAGCACCTTCAAGAAAATAATCAACAACTAAAGTTACCGTGCATAAATGTGGATCAGAAAACAATTGTGAACCTCTAGAATATCGAGTCACAAACATAAACTGTTTAAGCATATTTTTGAACCAACAGAAGAAAAAATCAAAAACAGATTGGTGATGACACTACATTTAATGAATCGCCTTACACAGTACAAAAATCGTTCAAGAGGGTTTCGGTTTTCAGAAAAAATTATTGAGAGCTAATACCCTAGATATGTAAAGGCAAGGAAGCATTGGACAGACGCATAGTAATTTTTATGGATATAATTACATTTAATTTATTTCAACTTCAAAATGGACTAAATAGTCAATGTTACCTACATATGAAGTTCACGTGCATAAAAATAAAAGGAATTATTAAATGATTAGCAGACTGGCCATCATGCACATTCATTTGTAAACACATGACGAAATACAAATGCTTGGGATACTACTTCGTTTCCCGTAGTTGTCATGTACACAGACTAACAGTGGTCTTAAGACACTGTGGCAGTAGCGTTTGTATATTTCATCTTCAGTAACAGTTACCAGATTACATTCCGTCTGAAATATTGCATCGTATTTATTCATCACATTTATATAGAGATTGAATGCACTGATATTGAACAAATATGTAACTTGTAGCTTTTCAACTTTCAGATACACGTTCGTTAGTTATAACGTTCGTAGCTGAGGATCAATAGCGCTATTTGTCGTAGCCGATCGGTTTATTGTTCGTTCACTTTGTCACCTGCATCTACAACTACTCCAGAAGGTAAGCCCCCACTATGAGAGTGGAGGGGATTGTTGAAAGTCGCGGTTTCCTAAGTTTAATCTAATGTACGTCTTAAATATTGCTAGTGATAGGTTTAGTGTCAGGATGTCCAGCTGCCTGCAAACTTGGTACAATGTGGCTATTGATTTCCTGACATCTACTTGATGGTTTTTTCCAGTCTCTAGTCTGTCGGTGAAAATTAAGCCTAGGTCTCGTTCCTTAGGGGCATTAGTTATTCGTTGTCAACCCAGGTAATCGTCTGGTTAATAATAATAATAGTAATAATAATAATAGTTTATTCTCAGGTAGCATTTTGTACATGAGAGCATACCAGTTTACAGGCATGATCAGAATGAGGTTGAGTAACATCTAAAGCGTAACATTATACCACGTGACATTTCTGTATATTTAGAGTCAGACAGTTGTCACCTGTCCACTTTTCTATCCTAACCTTTTTCCGTTGTTAGAGTTCTGTGTTCCCGTCATCTTCCATAGCTCTTTGCAGCTCTACGTCGATTGCATATATAGGAATGAATTGGCAAATATTTAGTTGAAGAGGGGATATTAATGAAAATTAGGAATAGCAGTGGCCAGAGGATCGAACTCTATTATACTCGAGACGTGATCAGCCTTCGGTGTTAGTTCACTCTGTTCAGTTGAGTACGGAACATCCTCCCCCCCATTAAATAGTTCTGTAGCCAAGAATGTAGCGGTTCTGTTAAGCCCATTGTTACTGACTTTAAATTTGGAAGCTATGAAGCACAGTGTCGAGTGCTTTTGAGAAATCCAGGAATACTACATAAACCTGATTGTTGGTGTTCAAGTAAGTCATCTAGTCATTCAAGGCCAGAAGGATATTCGTGTTATAGGACCCATTTGTTCGGGAGCCATTTTTTGCTTGTGTAGTAGGTTGCGATTGTCGATGAACTCTTGCACTAGATGATTCACAATGCTTTTCAATACCTTTGGTAGCATTAGAATCATTGCCACCGGCCTATAACAAGTGGGGTCTCTTCTATCTTCTTTATAGATCGAGGAAATAACTACCCTCCCCTGTTATTCCTATAACTCCTTTTATTGTAGCGAGTGATGGAAAGGTTACTGATTAAGTAGGTGAGTGCTTTAATGCCACTGGCCTCATGTTGTCGAAGCCGGGCGATTTATTGAGCTTTAACTTTCCTAGTTTAGTTAAGACTAACCCACGTTTAATCGGGATGTGTCTAATTTTTATTTTTGGATATGTAGTTCGCTGATTGTTGGTCATTACTGACGGACAATTAGGTTGTCTGCCAAGGTGGACGTTAAAACTTCAACTGCATCGGGATTAGTGAAGGTTTCCCCCCTAAGAGCTTGTGATAGTTAGGATGTTCGGGTTGGTAGACGATTTCCGAGCCATAAATCTGTACAGTTTTTTGAATTATTTTCAAATTTTCCAACCAGATGGGCTTGCGATTCTTTTTGTCGTATCTGACACTCGCGTTGCAGGTATTCCTTAGACGTACGTACGATTCGCGTTCAGATGTCTTTCATGTAGTCCTCTACCTATACCAGGATGTTATTTTTACCGTAAGAAGGAGCAAGGTCTTTAGTCTTAACCATTGGTTTTAGCTGGTTCGCCCCTCATGATGATAGTGTATTCTGAGGTTATTTAATGATGAGATTTTGAATGTGTGATAATGCTGATCAATAAATAGATTCTTCCAGTCTTCGGATCATATAGATTGGGTAAAGTGTCTGTTTATAGCCCGATAATCTGTTTGAGCGTAGTGGTGCATAATGATGTACTTTCAATCAATGATAAAGTTTTGCAGGTGACCATTTTGAACATTATCAGGGCATTAGTTTCAGTATTCTCCAGTGAGAATCTATCGTTCTAAAGTAGGTGGTCCAGGTTCAAGGACTTAACGTCTGTTTTCTACCTAGTGTCACGACCTGCTTGTGATGTGGGTCCAACTTCCGTGGTGGCATTTAGAAGGCACTTAGTAAAATGACCTTTTAGTGAAAATCCCTTCCTGCCAGGTTAATCGACGGGGTGTTAGGATCCTCCTGCGATCATTACATTTTCGACCCTCACGCAAGCGAGCAATAAAAATAACTTCAATAGACTCTCGTTGTAACCGTGATTGTTTGAGGGAGGGTGGAAGATCACACTAATTAAGTATTTATTACTGGCAACGCTTAAGCAGCACCAGATGGATTCTGGCAAATTCGTTAACGTAATATTGTTTTGAGTAAGCTACTAAAGTACATTACGACTTCGTCTCTAACTCTATATTCCCTGTCTTTTTATAGCAGGGTAACATCCTGGGCGTTCACATCATTTCGAGTGACAAACAACTCAATCGGTTAACAATAACTCGTCGTACAAACATTGGATATTGGATGTTGTGTGTTGGCTGTTGGTCAAGAAAGTAATGTGTTATCGTGCAGTTTCCACATACTACAAATTCATAATGTATTTGCTCTTCCTGGAAATAATAATGCGACCTAAAAATGAATTCCTACAGTCCTAGGAAAATGTGAAAAATATTTAGGTTCCAGTTATGGTATTCTAAAAAGTGACTTATCGTTCGTTTTGTCTACTTTCGGTTACATTTGCAGCCTTGACTCTTGATATTTCCATTTTCAATTACTAAAGGGATTTCTAATCAAAATACCGGTGAAATAAAGTGAAACGCGAATGATGTAATCGAGGTTGACATTGTATCGAATTGTGTATAGTTATAACCGTTTCCCATACACAATATATATGAGTGTGGATAAAATACGTTGATGATGTTAAGCTGAAATAGCATCCTAAGAAGTTGGAAGACTATTCGTCAATTCTAGAAGCATCGTATATGCCCACATCGATGTTTATTTCTTGGAATCTTTACATTATACTGCTCCTTTCGAACATTAATCGTGGTAAGAGAAATGATATTCAGTATTTTCATAAAACTTCATAAGGTTTTGAATCTTGTTTAAATAAACAAAAATTTTACCTACCACACTTCAATGCTTGCTAAGTACATTTGTTGCTTTTCAATGTTATACAGAACTATGTTGTTTTGGTATTTAAGGGAGTGGACGAGGACGTGGTAACTATTGCCGTTTTGAGGAGGCTGCATGATTCGACTGGTATATCATAACACCACACGTTTCATTATCAGTTTGATCAACACCGACAAATCACAGTCAACAGTCAGTGCATATCAGAAGTCAGAACTAAGCATGAATACTGTTTATTAATGTTATAACTAACGAACGTGTATCTGAAAGTTGAAAAGCTACAAGTTACATATTTGTTCAATATCAGTGCATTCAATCTCTATATAAATGTGATGAATAAATACGATGCAATATTTCAGACGGAATGTAATCTGGTAACTGTTACTGAAGATGAAATATACAAACGCTACTGCCACAGTGTCTTAAGACCACTGTTAGTCTGTGTACATGACAACTACGGGAAACGAAGTAGTATCCCAAGCATTTGTATTTCGTCATGTGTTTACAAATGAATGTGCATGATGGCCAGTCTGCTAATCATTTAATAATTCCTTTTATTTTTATGCACGTGAACTTCATATGTAGGTAACATTGACTATTTAGTCCATTTTGAAGTTGAAATAAATTAAATGTAATTATATCCATAAAAATTACTATGCGTCTGTCCAATGCTTCCTTGCCTTTACATATCTAGGGTATTAGCTCTCAATAATTTTTTCTGAAAACCGAAACCCTCTTGAACGATTTTTGTACTGTGTAAGGCGATTCATTAAATGTAGTGTCATCACCAATCTGTTTTTGATTTTTTCTTCTGTTGGTTCAAAAATATGCTTAAACAGTTTATGTTTGTGACTCGATATTCTAGAGGTTCACAATTGTTTTCTGATCCACATTTATGCACGGTAACTTTAGTTGTTGATTATTTTCTTGAGGGTGCTTGAATGAAGTTAACGAGCAGAACGTTACAACATTTTAGTTTCAATCGTCGAAGGTTTTCAAAATATAATTTACTTATTGCCTCTCATGGATTCAGCTTTTAGCTAGTGTAAAATTCAGTTCTTATTCAGACTAAAGGTTTTATAAAATTGATTTAAATGCAATTTTGATACTAAAATGTTATGTATGCGGTCTGTTGACCTCAGCTTTCGACAGGTTTGAGTAAGTTCTTAAAATTCTAGATGCTTGCAATTGTTTACGTAACTTTAGCTAAGTGAGCAGTAACAATTTACCTGAGCTAGTAAAATTTGATGTCACAATCCAATGTTATTGTTGTGGTGGCCGTAGAAAATTACCGACATGGTAACCGCTTGCAACAGTTCCAAATAAATATAAACATTACGTTACCAGTTAATCAGTGTATTTAAAATAACTCCAACATTCATAAGAGTGTAGTTTGCTTAAATTAGCAGCAAATCTTGAAACAAATGATGGTTTTTTAGATGACCAGATGCCTAGTAGAATCAAGTTAATTAAATGAATAACGACATTGAAATAAGTTTGAGTGAGTGACTCCGAATACCTAGAATTAATTCTTACCTGATGTTATGACAAGATTTAAACATTAGTTCACACAGTCGTCAAAGAACTCAGTTAAGTTACAAAGATTAGTGCAGTCACTTGTTATTTAGATACTAACTGAACAATGTACTAGGCGCTATAAGCAGCGCCTGTGTAGGTACCATCACGTCAATGACTATCCTAAATAAAATTAACACAATAAGCATTAATAAGATATAAATACAGAAAGCTACAAAACTGTAAACAGTGAAAACACCGTGCCAATTCTGACCGATACATAGCTACATCTAAGAGCTTCATACCACCTAGGTTATCACAATCTCGTCGACTTCATAGAAGTAGTCAGCAAGCATCAACAGATAAGCATGAAAAAATTCAAAATTACATCCAGTTGCGTATAACGCAAACATCAAACACTTACTAAGAGTTGTAAAGGAATCAGCAAAAACAATTAAAGATTAGGCAGAGAAAAAGAAACCTTTAATTATAAATAGTGTGAGCACGATATTAACAAACTAATAAACAAATAAAACAAAAGTAAACAAACAGAAGCCTAAAAAAGTGAAACCACAAAAACGCAAATATGCATAAAAAATCTATGGAGAATTATCTAGACAAATTAAAAAAACATGAGAAAACAAACCCAAAAAAAGCAACAAAAAAATTAAAAAAATAGAAAAATTAGGAACATACCACGTAGAAATAATAAAAAACACAAGAGTGGATAATAAAAGCTCAAATAAAATAAAAATTTATGCAAAAACAGAAAAAAATATTTCCAAGATGATGGTAACTGACAATAATTCATCGGTAGGCTAGCTAGTTTACCAATTATCCAACTGTCGCTTATTATATACGTTGCATGTTGTCTTCATTCTAAGTGATTGGTTTTGTTATTTTTGTGCTTTTCTCCTGTCAGAATCTTCTGCAAATAATACAACAACAATAACAACTACAACAAACTATCCAGTTGGCTCAACATTCGAACCGAGTTCCAGTGATGTTGATACTAGTACAACAATAGCAACAACAAGAAGTACCATGCATGCTATTACTAGTGTTGGAGTCATTCAATCGGGTAAGTGGAAAGATGTTTGCGATTTCCATCCAGATATAAAATGTGATATTATGTTGTGTATTACATATGTGCAATAGAGAGCGACAAATTGTACCGTGATATTGGAGTAATATTGGTGTTTGTAGTTGACGTTTTGGTGGTAGTTTTCTTTGGTGTGATGTGGTGTTGTGTTGTGCAATGTATTTTTGTGATGTTTTTCGTAGTGCTGTGCTGTGTGTTGTAGATATGTCTGGTTAAGTACGTTAGTGAATAAATCGGAAGATAATAATTCACATAGAGTGTACACTAAGTGAGAGTGATGTTCACCAGATAGTGTTAACTGATGATTACTCATCGGTAGGCTAGCTAGTTTACCAATTATCCAACTGTCGCTTATTATATACGTTGCATGTTGTCTTCATTCTAAGTGATTGGTTTTGTTATTTTTGTGCTTTTCTCCTGTCAGAATCTTCTGCAAATAATACAACAACAATAACAACTACAACAAACTATCCAGTTGGCTCAACATTCGAACCGAGTTCCAGTGATGTTGATACTAGTACAACAATAGCAACAACAAGAAGTACCATGCATGCTATTACTAGTGTTGGAGTCATTCAATCGGGTAAGTGGAAAGATGTTTGCGATTTCCATCCAGATATAAAATGTGATATTATGTTGTGTATTACATATGTGCAATAGAGAGCGACAAATTGTACCGTGATATTGGAGTAATATTGGTGTTTGTAGTTGACGTTTTGGTGGTAGTTTTCTTTGGTGTGATGTGGTGTTGTGTTGTGCAATGTATTTTTGTGATGTTTTTCGTAGTGCTGTGCTGTGTGTTGTAGATATGTCTGGTTAAGTACGTTAGTGAATAAATCGGAAGATAATAATTCACATAGAGTGTACACTAAGTGAGAGTGATGTTCACCAGATAGTGTTAACTGATGATTACTCATCGGTAGGCTAGCTAGTTTACCAATTATCCAACTGTCGCTTATTATATACGTTGCATGTTGTCTTCATTCTAAGTGATTGGTTTTGTTATTTTTGTGCTTTTCTCCTGTCAGAATCTTCTGCAAATAATACAACAACAATAACAACTACAACAAACTATCCAGTTGGCTCAACATTCGAACCGAGTTCCAGTGATGTTGATACTAGTACAACAATAGCAACAACAAGAAGTACCATGCATGCTATTACTAGTGTTGGAGTCATTCAATCGGGTAAGTGGAAAGATGTTTGCGATTTCCATCCAGATATAAAATGTGATATTATGTTGTGTATTACATATGTGCAATAGAGAGCGACAAATTGTACCGTGATATTGGAGTAATATTGGTGTTTGTAGTTGACGTTTTGGTGGTAGTTTTCTTTGGTGTGATGTGGTGTTGTGTTGTGCAATGTATTTTTGTGATGTTTTTCGTAGTGCTGTGCTGTGTGTTGTAGATATGTCTGGTTAAGTACGTTAGTGAATAAATCGGAAGATAATAATTCACATAGAGTGTACACTAAGTGAGAGTGATGTTCACCAGATAGTGTTAACTGATGATTACTCATCGGTAGGCTAGCTAGTTTACCAATTATCCAACTGTCGCTTATTATATACGTTGCATGTTGTCTTCATTCTAAGTGATTGGTTTTGTTATTTTTGTGCTTTTCTCCTGTCAGAATCTTCTGCAAATAATACAACAACAATAACAACTACAACAAACTATCCAGTTGGCTCAACATTCGAACCGAGTTCCAGTGATGTTGATACTAGTACAACAATAGCAACAACAAGAAGTACCATGCATGCTATTACTAGTGTTGGAGTCATTCAATCGGGTAAGTGGAAAGATGTTTGCGATTTCCATCCAGATATAAAATGTGATATTATGTTGTGTATTACATATGTGCAATAGAGAGCGACAAATTGTACCGTGATATTGGAGTAATATTGGTGTTTGTAGTTGACGTTTTGGTGGTAGTTTTCTTTGGTGTGATGTGGTGTTGTGTTGTGCAATGTATTTTTGTGATGTTTTTCGTAGTGCTGTGCTGTGTGTTGTAGATATGTCTGGTTAAGTACGTTAGTGAATAAATCGGAAGATAATAATTCACATAGAGTGTACACTAAGTGAGAGTGATGTTCACCAGATAGTGTTAACTGATGATTACTCATCGGTAGGCTAGCTAGTTTACCAATTATCCAACTGTCGCTTATTATATACGTTGCATGTTGTCTTCATTCTAAGTGATTGGTTTTGTTATTTTTGTGCTTTTCTCCTGTCAGAATCTTCTGCAAATAATACAACAACAATAACAACTACAACAAACTATCCAGTTGGCTCAACATTCGAACCGAGTTCCAGTGATGTTGATACTAGTACAACAATAGCAACAACAAGAAGTACCATGCATGCTATTACTAGTGTTGGAGTCATTCAATCGGGTAAGTGGAAAGATGTTTGCGATTTCCATCCAGATATAAAATGTGATATTATGTTGTGTATTACATATGTGCAATAGAGAGCGACAAATTGTACCGTGATATTGGAGTAATATTGGTGTTTGTAGTTGACGTTTTGGTGGTAGTTTTCTTTGGTGTGATGTGGTGTTGTGTTGTGCAATGTATTTTTGTGATGTTTTTCGTAGTGCTGTGCTGTGTGTTGTAGATATGTCTGGTTAAGTACGTTAGTGAATAAATCGGAAGATAATAATTCACATAGAGTGTACACTAAGTGAGAGTGATGTTCACCAGATAGTGTTAACTGATGATTACTCATCGGTAGGCTAGCTAGTTTACCAATTATCCAACTGTCGCTTATTATATACGTTGCATGTTGTCTTCATTCTAAGTGATTGGTTTTGTTATTTTTGTGCTTTTCTCCTGTCAGAATCTTCTGCAAATAATACAACAACAATAACAACTACAACAAACTATCCAGTTGGCTCAACATTCGAACCGAGTTCCAGTGATGTTGATACTAGTACAACAATAGCAACAACAAGAAGTACCATGCATGCTATTACTAGTGTTGGAGTCATTCAATCGGGTAAGTGGAAAGATGTTTGCGATTTCCATCCAGATATAAAATGTGATATTATGTTGTGTATTACATATGTGCAATAGAGAGCGACAAATTGTACCGTGATATTGGAGTAATATTGGTGTTTGTAGTTGACGTTTTGGTGGTAGTTTTCTTTGGTGTGATGTGGTGTTGTGTTGTGCAATGTATTTTTGTGATGTTTTTCGTAGTGCTGTGCTGTGTGTTGTAGATATGTCTGGTTAAGTACGTTAGTGAATAAATCGGAAGATAATAATTCACATAGAGTGTACACTAAGTGAGAGTGATGTTCACCAGATAGTGTTAACTGATGATTACTCATCGGTAGGCTAGCTAGTTTACCAATTATCCAACTGTCGCTTATTATATACGTTGCATGTTGTCTTCATTCTAAGTGATTGGTTTTGTTATTTTTGTGCTTTTCTCCTGTCAGAATCTTCTGCAAATAATACAACAACAATAACAACTACAACAAACTATCCAGTTGGCTCAACATTCGAACCGAGTTCCAGTGATGTTGATACTAGTACAACAATAGCAACAACAAGAAGTACCATGCATGCTATTACTAGTGTTGGAGTCATTCAATCGGGTAAGTGGAAAGATGTTTGCGATTTCCATCCAGATATAAAATGTGATATTATGTTGTGTATTACATATGTGCAATAGAGAGCGACAAATTGTACCGTGATATTGGAGTAATATTGGTGTTTGTAGTTGACGTTTTGGTGGTAGTTTTCTTTGGTGTGATGTGGTGTTGTGTTGTGCAATGTATTTTTGTGATGTTTTTCGTAGTGCTGTGCTGTGTGTTGTAGATATGTCTGGTTAAGTACGTTAGTGAATAAATCGGAAGATAATAATTCACATAGAGTGTACACTAAGTGAGAGTGATGTTCACCAGATAGTGTTAACTGATGATTACTCATCGGTAGGCTAGCTAGTTTACCAATTATCCAACTGTCGCTTATTATATACGTTGCATGTTGTCTTCATTCTAAGTGATTGGTTTTGTTATTTTTGTGCTTTTCTCCTGTCAGAATCTTCTGCAAATAATACAACAACAATAACAACTACAACAAACTATCCAGTTGGCTCAACATTCGAACCGAGTTCCAGTGATGTTGATACTAGTACAACAATAGCAACAACAAGAAGTACCATGCATGCTATTACTAGTGTTGGAGTCATTCAATCGGGTAAGTGGAAAGATGTTTGCGATTTCCATCCAGATATAAAATGTGATATTATGTTGTGTATTACATATGTGCAATAGAGAGCGACAAATTGTACCGTGATATTGGAGTAATATTGGTGTTTGTAGTTGACGTTTTGGTGGTAGTTTTCTTTGGTGTGATGTGGTGTTGTGTTGTGCAATGTATTTTTGTGATGTTTTTCGTAGTGCTGTGCTGTGTGTTGTAGATATGTCTGGTTAAGTACGTTAGTGAATAAATCGGAAGATAATAATTCACATAGAGTGTACACTAAGTGAGAGTGATGTTCACCAGATAGTGTTAACTGATGATTACTCATCGGTAGGCTAGCTAGTTTACCAATTATCCAACTGTCGCTTATTATATACGTTGCATGTTGTCTTCATTCTAAGTGATTGGTTTTGTTATTTTTGTGCTTTTCTCCTGTCAGAATCTTCTGCAAATAATACAACAACAATAACAACTACAACAAACTATCCAGTTGGCTCAACATTCGAACCGAGTTCCAGTGATGTTGATACTAGTACAACAATAGCAACAACAAGAAGTACCATGCATGCTATTACTAGTGTTGGAGTCATTCAATCGGGTAAGTGGAAAGATGTTTGCGATTTCCATCCAGATATAAAATGTGATATTATGTTGTGTATTACATATGTGCAATAGAGAGCGACAAATTGTACCGTGATATTGGAGTAATATTGGTGTTTGTAGTTGACGTTTTGGTGGTAGTTTTCTTTGGTGTGATGTGGTGTTGTGTTGTGCAATGTATTTTTGTGATGTTTTTCGTAGTGCTGTGCTGTGTGTTGTAGATATGTCTGGTTAAGTACGTTAGTGAATAAATCGGAAGATAATAATTCACATAGAGTGTACACTAAGTGAGAGTGATGTTCACCAGATAGTGTTAACTGATGATTACTCATCGGTAGGCTAGCTAGTTTACCAATTATCCAACTGTCGCTTATTATATACGTTGCATGTTGTCTTCATTCTAAGTGATTGGTTTTGTTATTTTTGTGCTTTTCTCCTGTCAGAATCTTCTGCAAATAATACAACAACAATAACAACTACAACAAACTATCCAGTTGGCTCAACATTCGAACCGAGTTCCAGTGATGTTGATACTAGTACAACAATAGCAACAACAAGAAGTACCATGCATGCTATTACTAGTGTTGGAGTCATTCAATCGGGTAAGTGGAAAGATGTTTGCGATTTCCATCCAGATATAAAATGTGATATTATGTTGTGTATTACATATGTGCAATAGAGAGCGACAAATTGTACCGTGATATTGGAGTAATATTGGTGTTTGTAGTTGACGTTTTGGTGGTAGTTTTCTTTGGTGTGATGTGGTGTTGTGTTGTGCAATGTATTTTTGTGATGTTTTTCGTAGTGCTGTGCTGTGTGTTGTAGATATGTCTGGTTAAGTACGTTAGTGAATAAATCGGAAGATAATAATTCACATAGAGTGTACACTAAGTGAGAGTGATGTTCACCAGATAGTGTTAACTGATGATTACTCATCGGTAGGCTAGCTAGTTTACCAATTATCCAACTGTCGCTTATTATATACGTTGCATGTTGTCTTCATTCTAAGTGATTGGTTTTGTTATTTTTGTGCTTTTCTCCTGTCAGAATCTTCTGCAAATAATACAACAACAATAACAACTACAACAAACTATCCAGTTGGCTCAACATTCGAACCGAGTTCCAGTGATGTTGATACTAGTACAACAATAGCAACAACAAGAAGTACCATGCATGCTATTACTAGTGTTGGAGTCATTCAATCGGGTAAGTGGAAAGATGTTTGCGATTTCCATCCAGATATAAAATGTGATATTATGTTGTGTATTACATATGTGCAATAGAGAGCGACAAATTGTACCGTGATATTGGAGTAATATTGGTGTTTGTAGTTGACGTTTTGGTGGTAGTTTTCTTTGGTGTGATGTGGTGTTGTGTTGTGCAATGTATTTTTGTGATGTTTTTCGTAGTGCTGTGCTGTGTGTTGTAGATATGTCTGGTTAAGTACGTTAGTGAATAAATCGGAAGATAATAATTCACATAGAGTGTACACTAAGTGAGAGTGATGTTCACCAGATAGTGTTAACTGATGATTACTCATCGGTAGGCTAGCTAGTTTACCAATTATCCAACTGTCGCTTATTATATACGTTGCATGTTGTCTTCATTCTAAGTGATTGGTTTTGTTATTTTTGTGCTTTTCTCCTGTCAGAATCTTCTGCAAATAATACAACAACAATAACAACTACAACAAACTATCCAGTTGGCTCAACATTCGAACCGAGTTCCAGTGATGTTGATACTAGTACAACAATAGCAACAACAAGAAGTACCATGCATGCTATTACTAGTGTTGGAGTCATTCAATCGGGTAAGTGGAAAGATGTTTGCGATTTCCATCCAGATATAAAATGTGATATTATGTTGTGTATTACATATGTGCAATAGAGAGCGACAAATTGTACCGTGATATTGGAGTAATATTGGTGTTTGTAGTTGACGTTTTGGTGGTAGTTTTCTTTGGTGTGATGTGGTGTTGTGTTGTGCAATGTATTTTTGTGATGTTTTTCGTAGTGCTGTGCTGTGTGTTGTAGATATGTCTGGTTAAGTACGTTAGTGAATAAATCGGAAGATAATAATTCACATAGAGTGTACACTAAGTGAGAGTGATGTTCACCAGATAGTGTTAACTGATGATTACTCATCGGTAGGCTAGCTAGTTTACCAATTATCCAACTGTCGCTTATTATATACGTTGCATGTTGTCTTCATTCTAAGTGATTGGTTTTGTTATTTTTGTGCTTTTCTCCTGTCAGAATCTTCTGCAAATAATACAACAACAATAACAACTACAACAAACTATCCAGTTGGCTCAACATTCGAACCGAGTTCCAGTGATGTTGATACTAGTACAACAATAGCAACAACAAGAAGTACCATGCATGCTATTACTAGTGTTGGAGTCATTCAATCGGGTAAGTGGAAAGATGTTTGCGATTTCCATCCAGATATAAAATGTGATATTATGTTGTGTATTACATATGTGCAATAGAGAGCGACAAATTGTACCGTGATATTGGAGTAATATTGGTGTTTGTAGTTGACGTTTTGGTGGTAGTTTTCTTTGGTGTGATGTGGTGTTGTGTTGTGCAATGTATTTTTGTGATGTTTTTCGTAGTGCTGTGCTGTGTGTTGTAGATATGTCTGGTTAAGTACGTTAGTGAATAAATCGGAAGATAATAATTCACATAGAGTGTACACTAAGTGAGAGTGATGTTCACCAGATAGTGTTAACTGATGATTACTCATCGGTAGGCTAGCTAGTTTACCAATTATCCAACTGTCGCTTATTATATACGTTGCATGTTGTCTTCATTCTAAGTGATTGGTTTTGTTATTTTTGTGCTTTTCTCCTGTCAGAATCTTCTGCAAATAATACAACAACAATAACAACTACAACAAACTATCCAGTTGGCTCAACATTCGAACCGAGTTCCAGTGATGTTGATACTAGTACAACAATAGCAACAACAAGAAGTACCATGCATGCTATTACTAGTGTTGGAGTCATTCAATCGGGTAAGTGGAAAGATGTTTGCGATTTCCATCCAGATATAAAATGTGATATTATGTTGTGTATTACATATGTGCAATAGAGAGCGACAAATTGTACCGTGATATTGGAGTAATATTGGTGTTTGTAGTTGACGTTTTGGTGGTAGTTTTCTTTGGTGTGATGTGGTGTTGTGTTGTGCAATGTATTTTTGTGATGTTTTTCGTAGTGCTGTGCTGTGTGTTGTAGATATGTCTGGTTAAGTACGTTAGTGAATAAATCGGAAGATAATAATTCACATAGAGTGTACACTAAGTGAGAGTGATGTTCACCAGATAGTGTTAACTGATGATTACTCATCGGTAGGCTAGCTAGTTTACCAATTATCCAACTGTCGCTTATTATATACGTTGCATGTTGTCTTCATTCTAAGTGATTGGTTTTGTTATTTTTGTGCTTTTCTCCTGTCAGAATCTTCTGCAAATAATACAACAACAATAACAACTACAACAAACTATCCAGTTGGCTCAACATTCGAACCGAGTTCCAGTGATGTTGATACTAGTACAACAATAGCAACAACAAGAAGTACCATGCATGCTATTACTAGTGTTGGAGTCATTCAATCGGGTAAGTGGAAAGATGTTTGCGATTTCCATCCAGATATAAAATGTGATATTATGTTGTGTATTACATATGTGCAATAGAGAGCGATAAATTCTACCGTGATTTTGTACGTTTTATTTCTTGTTGTTTTTGTCGTTTAGTTAGTTTTTTTACTGAATTTTTTCGTTATTTTTGTTTATCTTGTTGTCGTTCGTGGTGTATTATATTTGTTTTATTGAATGAATGAAGCGAAAGATAATGATGCATTCAGATCTTATATTTAATAAGCCTTATTTTTCCGTGTATTCTTTTTTTCTGGTTGATTTTCGGTTGATTTTTGATTGTTTTTTTTGTATTGTGATTTTTTTGTTTATCTTTTGTCGTTTTGTTTATTTTTTTTCCCCCTTTTTTTTGGGGCATCATCTGATAAACCTGCACTCTTTTTTTATTTTTGAAATTTGCTGGAATTTGTTTGTTCATTTGTTAAATTTTTTTTGAAACTCTTGTTTATTGCCTACTGCTTTATTCGGATCAAACTGACATTGTTTATTGAATATACTTTTCTTTGGTACATTTATTTTGTCTAATTAGATACTTTCGTTATTTTGCTGACTGCTGAGTTTTTTGTTTCACAGTGTTTGTTACTTTCATTGTGCTGTGTATTTCAAATTTATTATTGTTATCTTAAGAGTTGTGCTTTTCGTGATTTCACTAAATACCCAAATTCTAAAACAATCTTTTCATGAAGAAAAAGCACATAATTTTTTCATTATACTGTTTTTTATATATCATTCTGGTTATTTCGATACGTTACATTTTACCATGTCATCCACATATTATGTTTTTGGTAAAACATTATTCTGATTAGATAATAATTGAAGCATGTAGCATTTATGCCTGATATTCTTTTACAATAAGGAATACGTGATATCATAACAATGGCATAGTAAGATGTCAGAGTCAGCCTATGATTTAAGTCACTACTGAGCTGAGCTGTAGAATACATGAAATTTCTCCAACTCCTGGTTCCTTAGCACAATCTTATTCTGTTTCCGGAGTCTATAATACTGCCTAAAATTGATCGAAATGGGACAATTGAATTCATGTTTTTTTTCTTCTGCTTAATGTCCAGATTTATATCATCCCCTTCTTTAAACTATTCAATTTTGCCTAGTGTCTTAGAATCGTTTTACATGATTTTAATTTTCATTATTGTTAATGGTTAGTTTTTTTGTTTCTCATTTTCTCAATTTCTGAACTCATTGCTAATTTGGAATCAAGTAACCTGTCTCGATTCAGGCTCCTAATAGGTTCTTCTGTGACTATGACTGGTTGACTAATTAAACCAATCATTTATATCTTAGATTTTTAAACTATGTGAGCAAATTACATGCTAAACTTTATTCCGTAAAAGAAAGTCAATTTGGGTGTTCGTATTACTTTAACATATAGTCATACTGTGGTGAATACTACTCATAAAGCCATCCATAAGTAGTAGGTAGCGGAACGTCGCGTGAAATTAGAAAGAATCAGGAAAAAGCGTACGAGGTGAGTTGTGGGGTGGCAAGAAGCAGAGGATGATTAGAATACATAGAAAAATCGAGAACAACCAAGGGAAGGAAGCATACATTCAGAGAACACAAATGATATGCAAATTGATGATTAAAAGTAATAAATATAATATTTTATGACGTTCTCTATTTTCACCAAACATACAATCTACAACGTATCACGAATTGACTTAATCAGAAATATCAACCATTAGGAGCCAGCTCAGTGGTCCAATGGTAAAGCACTCGTTGCAGAGCCAGAGGGTCCTAGATTCGATCCCTGATGGGGTCGTGGATGCGCACTAATGAGGAGTCCCATACTAGGACGAGTCAGCTGTTCAGTGCTTCCAGGTGATCAATGGTTGTCTGATTCGGATCAATTCGTGATATCATGATTGACAAATATACAATTTCCTTGTCCTACTTGGCTTTTTCACAATACTGTTAAATAATACTAATGAAGAAATTGAAGTTAAAGTAAACAGACTAAATAGCATAATACTTTTATGGTGATCATTTATCTCAACAAAAGATATTTTGCAAAACTATTGTCTTTCTTTTTTTAAGATTCCAATTTTTTGAAACTTTACTTCTTTGAACTGTGCTTTTTGTAGAATTCTGCCAACAATCAAACTTGTCACCGCCGGAAAATATTACAATCACCAATGTCACATATAACTCCTTAGAAATTAATTGGAAATTACCAAGTCATTCTAATCAGTTGAACAAAACGTTTTATGAAATCCTGATAAGTAGTCCACAAAGATTACCACTAATCATTAAAAATGTATCAAATTGTTTACGATTGAAAAAAAGAATTCTGAATTTAGCTTCATGCAGTTTTTACATTATACAGATTAAAATATATGATATGCTAATAATGAAATCCAGTGACTGGTCAAATCCAGTGTATGCAGCTACTTTATTACCACGTAAGTTAGTAGAAAAGGTACAGGAACTAAGCAAAAGTTTTCTACAACTCAACGAAGTTTCACATAACTACTACATTTGAGATACAATTGACATGATTGGCAGATTATAATTAATATTTATCTGATATCAGAATTCATAGTCAGCCTATATCAGCTAGGCAACTATTAAAGACCATGGACTAATGAATAGCTCTGTTTCGTACTAGCTTACAACTTAGTAGTGTGCAAACGCACTTAGTCAAACCCTGAAACTTCATAATTTATGATCAATAATCGACGTTTTCAGCTTCTTTTATTTCTTGATGTGGAATGACCATCATCAAATGCCGATTCTACGTTATAGCTATTACAATAGCCACAATTATTCGATTATTTCAATAAGTAATGTGTCTACATATATATTGTGATGCATAATGATAGGGATAAAAACTGCCTGATACAAATCAATAAACAAATCACTGATTATAGTTAATAACCATAACAGTTTTCTTCTATACACGTTTCTGTTGTATTCTACGATAATATATCTATTTGTTTGAAATTTTCTTGTTGGATGCTTTGTATAAGTAAATCTGAGGAATATTAATGTGCGACATTTCTAGTTCTAAAATCATATTCTCTGCGTTCTGTCTTTTTTACTAAAACTGATATAAATACTACTCCTAATACCCCAGTATTCATCTCCCTGTGCTGATAGGGTTTTGGATTTTGGAGTGATGTACATATCTTACAAGTTCTGCACCTTACGTGACTAAATGATCACATTACACTTATGTTTGGTTGATAATACCTAGATTTATAGATTTTCTAGTAATTGTTGTGTGAAGTGACATTCCAATTTATTTGGTTAAATTAGTCATTTAAGTATATCTATTTATTTTCGAAATTGTGATATATTGTCTAAACTTATTACAATATAATTAATTGATGTTGAAAATTTGTCCTAACGAATCATTTTTCTTACGAAAAGAATGAACTTATCCAATAAGTTTCTCATTTTATAATTAGCTGAATTTTTCTCTGTTGATAATTTTCCCTAAAGATTAATATCAACATAGAAAATAATAATTAGTCAAAATGCATTGGATAGCTGCTCCACATTTCCTCTTGAGACTGTTTGATAGTGAGTGTTTATATGTTTTGTCACGTGTGACATGCAACCTTCATATCTGGCGGCTGGTACAAAACATTTAATCAATGAATAGGGATCCCCTCTGATTAATATATACAACTGTGATCGACTTACGAAATAGGATGACTATTAAGTAATGTCATTGATGAATATTCTGATCTATATTTTAAATGTACAAACATTTGAATTAATTAGTAGTAGTCGTTCTAGAAGCGACTATAATCCACATTATAATAAATGAGAATCAGCTTTAAAATTATAGAAATCGAAATAACTGTACAAAATTATTTTCCCATCACGGACTGACTAAAGTTAAACCACCAGTAGAAGCCCTAACGTAGTGAACACCTGTTTTAGGTTAGTGTGGCATGCCTTTGCAGTATGCACCCACGATCACAGCAGAAATCGAATTCAGGTGTTGTCTGGCGGCAAAAATGTAGTCACTCAGGTCACTAGTTGGAATCTAGTGGCTTGCATTTCTAAATTCATTCAACTCAATTAGTCTAACTATTTCAACAATATGTCCCCTATAATAATAAAACAAATTTTGTAGGAAAAAATAAAGTTATATATGTTTTACTGCAGTAAAAGTTGATTATTTATACTGATATATGATTGAAAAGATCGATTATATGTTCATTGTAATTAAAAGTTCCTTCAATGTTTTTAATCAGGCTAATGTAATTCAGGATAAGTAGGATATTTTTGACGTCAAAGTAACTAATAGCTGCTGCTCTACCTAACAAATTATTTAACTTGCAAGACTAACTTGTGAAGATGGTTTTCGATTTCAGACAGATGATATAGTGAATTCTCAACCATTCAGTTACCACTAATTATGTAGACACTACAACATCTATTACAGTATCACCAATAGAAAAGACAATAAACATTTTGCCTTAAATCAGTTAAGAAAAACTGCTATGAATAGGGATTTGACAAATGTTTCTCAGTGCATATTTCTTAACTCTTTGTAAATTTGTTATAAATTTTAAAATAGCATATATCAACACGGAAAAATTTGAACGCTAAAGTACGAAAAACTCTAAATGTAAGTGAAATTTAATTATGTACGGAAATTCGGAAGTAGAAGTAATTTTCGTTTTAGCACGACATCATTGTAGAAAACATCTACATCAACATTACCAGTAACCAATAAAAAAACATTGAGAACCATATAGTCTACCGGACATTTTGCACCATCTGAGGGATAAATATGTGTTACTAAGATGAATCTGCAGCTATTTCTTATTTATTAATGACATTCGATTACAAATTGGCTTGTGTTTGACTTCGTGTCATTTATGATGCATTCAAATCTTTAACCACTGTGAATTACGATCATAGTATCATGGTGTCTTTAGCAAACTCATCTCGAGTCGATCAGCGATCCTTATTTTTCAATGATTTTTCAGCTTGTATGTTAGTTCTTAATAACTGTAGCTTAAACTTTGTATTATACATATAGAAACCAGTTCACTTTTCTCGGTTTTAGTGAATATTTGTCTAACACGCTTTATATGTTTACATTATGACTTGATAAAGACGGCCAATCATACTTCATATTGAGCCAACAGATTACCTTAAAATAATATTGTTATATGCTTTTCTTAGAGTTTTGATCCTTCAGTTGCTGGTTTCAACTAATATTGCGCCTATCCATTTTGCTTATTTACTTAATAATTTGTGTTCTTTCAAACTATACTAGAACATGCTGTTCAAGATTATTTTGAAGTCGAAAATCTGTCCTCAAGCATGCAAAGATTGAAATGGAGCAAATTAGTTGTGCCTAATGAATGTATGGCATTTATTCAGTTATTGCGAATCAATAAAAAAACATTCGTTGAATTAACTATAAGTTTGTCAATAAATGAAACAGGTAAATATTTTTTAAATTTCGGTAATAAAATATCAAGTTATAACACATCATTAAGACAGAAGATCGGTAAGGATTGCGTAAGCTAAAGATGGTTCATATTACGGATTGATTTCAAATAGGCTGATATTGAAAATGAAGGATTACTCCGTGTTTCGTTCTAGTATGGAACTACTCTACAGTGTCCGTTGTGTTTCAAACTCAGGACTCTTGAACATAGGCAAAAACCTAATTGATTGCACTACTAATCCCAAGTAAATCCATTTGATTATCTAAACTATTATCAAACTGTAATCTATCAATTTTATTGTATTTCCAATTAACGTTGGTGATTGTTATAATAGGACTAGGGCCTAAGCAAATATGGAGAACATACATCGCTTATTACTAACGTTACGTGATCTCTTAAGCTTAGTAATGTTCAGATCCGTAAAAAAAGTCGATTATCAAATATCTTAAAGAATACTTGACTCAAGCGCTCATATCAATAAAGCTTATAACCAAACCGCATAAAAGTTCGTTTCCCCTAAAGGAGTCCTTTTTTGGCGGTCGTCAAAAAGTAATTGCACGAATCTGTCATAAAACATGTTTTAGCGTAATAATTCGTTACCTGGTCTCCTTTTAATAATATTTATTGTTTTTAATTTCCCTGTTTTTCCTCATTGTTTTGCGTCTAGTCTTTTTAGCATGGACGCATTATTATTGCCTCCACCTATAAGTAGGTAGTCGCTGTCATTGGAATATAGCGAGAATGAATAATCCCATTTAAGACTTAACAGGTGGATCTGACTACATTTAAGTGATCGCATCAACAGTGAGACTCGATTCTAGTTCATACTCCTCCAGACCTTGCATTGTCATACGTTAGTCTACTTAGATCACAACAGCCACTGGTTTCTCTAAATTATTATAATTATATATATATATATATATATATATATATATATATATTCGGATTTATTTACTTTAGATTAGGTTATTTTTTCTGAGAAAACCCAATTGTTAAGGAGTAAGTCATTTTATCGACAATTTCCTACGACTTAGACAGTATTTATGTAGACTCACGGAATCAACGATTTTGAAAAAACAGTCAAATAATCATGTATTTTAAGCATTTGTGCAACACTAGGGTGTCTATAACGCAGTTCATCAGTAACGACATAGTTCAATTGAGAATTAACATCGAGAAATAAATTTCTAGTTATTCATATTTCTAACAGATTAAACTTTAGAAACATTAATCATTTCATGTTGAATTTCCATTTTCGGCACTAAACTGCACATTTAACTGTTAACAATTTTAAAATACATAGGTCTTATATTTACAGATAGCCTTCACATATCTGTTCATATGATCAATACTGGGTACGATCATTTATTGAATTTCTTATAAAAGAGATGACTGGTTATTACGATGGTCTTGGTTAAGTTAGCCTTATAATACTTTAATACTGCATAATTTATTAGTTTACTCATTTACCACTGTAAATTATTTACAGAATATACATTCTATGACTTGGCTTCATCAACTCCATATACGTATAATTTGAAAGTGATTTCACCATTCGGTAATTATTTGAAACATCATGTTTCAATAACTACAACAACTTTACGTAAGTGAAATGATCAAAGTAAACTTTTTTAAATAGTGTACTGTTGAATGAGATCACCGAAAACAAAAAGGCTTATAGTGAATGCTCCATTCTATTTTAGGATTTGTTATTTGTACCCACAAAAGACTCTACTCTTTCAAAAAATTACTAGTTTGCACATCAAGTAAATCGACACTAGATCATTGAACTGGAATCTAGCAGTCCATACGATTCGATTTCGGTTAATCTGTGATATAGAATAATATTTATTCAGCGCTTTCGGTGAGTAATTTCATCGTTGCAAAAATCACTAAATCCAAACATGTCAGTACTTCATACTAGATCTTAGTGAATAACCATTTATGTCAAGTATTCATTATATATATAAAACGCCATGAAACGTCCTATTTTATCAAGCACATTTATTTTGAAAAGTTATTTGAATGTTGTTGATAAATGTGTAAATATACTTTACTAACTAAATCACCATTATTTAAAAAAAATTTTATCTTCCCTATGGATATATTCATATAGTGTAGCTAGAGTGAAGCCAAATTACTTGTGTTAGTTTCGACTAAACGTTACATATATCTCATCATGCTGGTGATGAAACGTTGATGGATCGTTTACACTGATTAAATCACTTTATGACTATTAATGGAAGTGTAGCTCTTTGAAGAAATGTATTAGAATTCTCATCTACTCTTTTAAAGAGCTTTTTTAATTAGGATGTTGTGTATATATGCACTTTTCATTGTACTATGCGTTCTATTGGTGGTCTAGCCTTTATTAAATTGATTCTTAGTGTTTATGAAGTAGGTAAACAGTTATTGTTTTAGAATGATGATTAACTGGTTAGAATTATACGACCACTATATGAATGACACATTACATTTAAAAATTGGACTTATTTACATTTATCGATTAAAAAAATAATCCAGTCTGCACTACACGTCGTTATGTATCGACTTTGTTTACAAAATGTTCAATGATATTTAATTGTTAAAAAGAAAAAGAACTATTTGTAGTGAAAGTTGGTACGCATAAACATACGCGTATGTAGACAAACTTTATCTATATTTGGTTACTTCTTTTTGGAATAGTTTTTATGTTACTTAATATTATTCTTTTTTTATGACTGTACAACCCCTAATACAGATGCATTTCTAATGGGACTGATAGAACAAATATATCTCAAACAGTTCACTAGAATATAGCACAATTAAAACATACAACAAATCACTCTTACTTGAAAAATCTGTTCCTATTGTAAGAAAAACTTTGGTATAAATGGATAAGTTTGAATTTTAATCAAGTGATTACATAATCTAAAATGAATAAGCGCAATTTACACCAACCACTCACTTATTATAAAAAAAATATTTGTCGAAAGGTTTGCATTATTTTATTGATATTATTCATTTAAATGAATACCATTTCAGTCGATGAATTTTAAATTGGACGAAATATGTATTTTTAAGTCCACTACTAGTTACTATCCAACACAGAAACATTTGTTGACTTTATATTCGATAAAACTGTAAGGTGCAAAAACCGCATCGTAACTATGAAGAATAAAAAATTATAGTTGTTCTAAAGCTTAATAGTAAATGAAACTTTCAATGCGATTAAAAAGCAAACGCGTAGCTGTTGTAGAATAAAAAGATATGCACTTACATAGGTGAGATGTTAATAAGTTAGTTTTATATTACAACCAAAGGATTACGTGTTTGTAATAATAAAAACAACAGGTGTTTCTAATATCGTAATAAGTTGAAACTCCACTTGCAGCTCCTCTAGGGTTACTGCCTATCCCATGCTCGGCTATAAGGAGAAGGATTGGGCATGGAGCTATCATTCCCATCCCGGAAAACAACCTCGCTAAAAAACGCTAACCAGATTAAACAAACTAAACTATGCAAACTCTGCCCTAGGCGTAAAAGGAATGTATTTGATGCATCATGATGAAAGCCGAGAATCTTCGGAAGAAATGAGGTCGATGCCCCACCTTCTAACGACCAGAGCAAGAATTTTTATAGGTGGATGGAATGTTCGGACAATGTGGGAGTCTGGGAAGATCAATCAGATAGCAGCAGAAATGAAGAGATACAATTTAACTGTGCTCGGGATCAGCGAAACCCATTGGACCCAAACTGGACAGAAAACAATAGCTACTGGAGAGGTGCTACTATACTCCGGCCACGAAGAGAAAAATGCTCCACACACTCGGGGAGTTGCTCTGATGCTGTCCAAGAAAGCGCGCAACGGACTTGTAGGATGGGAACCACATGGACCCAGAATCATCAGAGCATCTTTAAAAACAATGAAGAAGTGGATTACAGTGAACATTATGCACCCACCAACGACGGCAACGACGGAGACAAAAAAGATCATTTTTATGATAGGTTGCAATCAATTATGGCGAAGTGTTCAGGGAAGGATCTGATAATCCTAATGGGGGACCTAAATGCCAAAGTCGAAATAGACAACATCGAATATGAAGACGACATGGGATGACAGGGACTGGGAGAAAGAAAGGAGAATGGTGAAAGATTTACAAATATACGTGTTTTCAACAAAATAGTTATAAGTGGTACAAAATTCTACCATAAACGCATACACAAGGTTACATTGGTCTCACCGGATCATACTACAGAGAATCAAATCGATCATATATGCATCAAGAAAAGATTCAGAAGATCAATGGAAGATGTGAGAACCAAGATAAAAGATGACATAGCTTCAGATCACCACCTGGTTGTCAGCGAAATGAAACTGAAGCTAAGCAAGCAATCGACAACTGGAGTATCAGCATTACAACGGTTCAATACAGCCTTTCTTTGAGATACTGACAAATTCAAGGAATTCAAAATAGCTCTCAACAACAGGTTTCAAGCCTTACAAGGTCTACAGAAAGAAGAAGAAACTACTGTGGAGGACAACTGGAATGGAATCAAAGAAGCACTAACTTCAACGTGTTAAGTGGTTTTGGACCGCATGAAGCACCGTTGTAAGGAATGGGTCTCCACTGAGACCCTGAGCAAAATTCAAGAAAGAAGGAACAAGAAGACAGAAATTAACAACAGCCGAACAACAGCAGAGGAAATTAAGGCACAAACTAAATACACAAAAGCAAATAAGCAAGTAAACAAGAGCATTAGAGCCGACAAACGGAAGTACATCAAAGGCCTTGCAACGACAGCGGAAAAAGCTGCAAGAGAAGGTAATATGAAACAGCTATATGACACAACAAAAATACTGGCAGGCAAATATAGTAAACCAGAGTGATCGGTCAAGAACAAAGAAACAGATGGGTAGAACACTCTGAGGAAGTCTTGAATAAGCCAGCTCCACTGAACCCACCAGACATCAAAGCAGCATCTACGAACCTTCCGATAGATGTCAATCCACCGACGATGGAAGAAATCAAGATAGCCATCAAACAAATCAAAAGTGGGAAAGCAGTAGGACCTGTCAATGTACCGGCCAAAGCATTCAAGTCAGACATAGACATAACGACAAGGACGCTCCACGTTTTATTCAAGAGGATCTGGGAGGAAGAACAAGTGCCGGCAGACTGAAAAGAAGGATACCTTATCAAGATACCAAAAAAAGGAGATTTGAGCAAATGTGAGAACTACAGAGGGATCACACTGTTGTCAGTACAAGGAAAAATCTTCAACAGAGTGTTGTTGAACAGAATGAAAGATTCAGTGAATGCTCAAGTTCAAAATCAGCGGGCTGGTTCCCGTAAGGATTGGTCGTGCACAGACCAAATCGCAACACTACGAATCATCGTTCAACAATCGATTGAATGGAACTCGTCACTGTACACCAACTTCATTAACTATGAGAAGGCATTTGACAGCGTAAACAGGAGACTGTAATGAACTTTTCTTCGACACTACGGCATACCAGAGAAAATCGTCAACATCATCTGGAATTCTTACGACGTACTGCAGTGCATAATCGTGCATAGAGGACAACTGACAGATGCATTCCCCGTGAGGACCGTTGTCAGACAAGGCTGTCTGCTCTCGCCTTTCCTCTTTTTTCTAGTGGTTGATTGGATCCTAAAAACCTCCACATCTAAGGGGAAGCATGAAATCCAATGGACAAGTAGGATGCAACTCGATGATCTGAACTTCGCGGATGATCTAGCTCCTTTATAACATGCACACCAACAAATGCAATTGAAGACAACCAACGTTGCAGCAATCTCAGTATCAATAGACCTGAAGACACATAAGGGAAAGAGCAAGATCCTCAAATTCAACACAGAGAACACCGACCCAACTGAACTTGATGGTGAAACTCTGGAAGAAGTTGTTACTTTTACGTACCTGGGGAGCATCATTGATGAACAAGGAGGATCCGATGCAGATGTAAGGGCAAGGATTGGCAAGGCAGGGGCAGCATTCCTACAGCTGAAAAATATATGGGAGTCCAAACAACTGTCTACCAATCTCAAAGTTAGACTCTTCAACTCGAACGTCAAGTCAGTTCTTCTGTATGGAGCTGAAACGTGGAGAACTACTGCAAACATCCTCAGGAGGGTACAGGTATTTATAAACAACTGTCTACGCAAGATATTGCATGTCTGTTGGCCGGAAACCATCAGCAACAGCCTGCTGTGAGGGCGAACAAACCAACTTCCAGCTGAAGAGGAAATCAGGAAACGACGTAGGAAATGGATAGGACATACATTGCAGAAATCATCTGACTGCATCACGAGACAAGCACGAACTTGGAACCCTGTTAGATAACGAAAAAGAGGATGGCCAAAGAACACACTGCGTCGAGAATTGGAAGCAGACATTAAAAGAATGAACAGCAACTGGAAAAAGCTGGAAAGGATTGCTCAGGACAGGGTTGAATGTAGAATACTGGTGAGCGGCCTATGCTCCTCCGAGAGGGGTAACGGGCGTAAGTAAGTAAGAAATCTGAATTTCTGACGTTCAATAATTAAGTCATTTGTTCAACGAACTAAATAACGTTTTCGAATAAAGTAGTACGTACAACAAATTTGATCAAATATTTAATGCATGCAAATAGGTTTAATCCTAAATGTTATGTCATTCCTGTTTATGGTGATGATACATCAGTATTTATTTTTAGCTATTCTTTTTTTATGTATTGTTCATTTCCTTTACTGAATAAATTTTTTAGCTCACCTATTAAGCATAAATATTCATCCACCAGAATGCATTCAAATTTCCAACATAACATCTACTTCATTTGAAATCAGTTGGTCAACTGAAAAGTATAATGAAAGTCAATTTAAAATTTCTAGTTATGAAGTCTTGATTAATCCTCGACAGCAATCGTCTTCATCGACATTAATAATAATAAAAAATATTTCAAGTGAATTATTAAAAGAAACAATTGACAATTTAACAGCTTGCACAATTTATACAATTCAAATGAGATCCGTTGTGAAATTAATTAATAAAATATATAGTGAATGGTCACAGCCATTGTACGCATCTACTTTAATTCCAAGTACGTTTGTATTTTTACACTAATAATAATAATAATTGTTAAAATTTAACATGATTAACAAAGTAAATATGATTATTCTTTTGATTTACTGTTATTAACTTTTAAGCGTAGCACTACTTATCACATATGTGGAACCTTAATACTTCTGTTTCATACCTCGGTTGACTGTAACGTAAAATCATTAAAAATTTATGATGTTTAGATTTGATCAAAAGTCTGTCTGTTCCTATCACTTTGTTACAAAGTAACTAGTCAACTGATTGACAAAACCTGATTATCCTGAATAACTGTGTTTATAGCACAATTATCGAATCAATTTATCTAATTAAAAGCATTTAGTATGTGTCATTTATGAATTCATTTCATTATTCTACTTTTATTGAATTTCTTTGTAGTCAGTCTCAAAACTCTAAGTTGCATTGGATAGAATGCATAAAGAGAGGTAAAATAACATGTAATCTCAGTGATCAGTTAAAATTGAATTTAAGATATAAAGTATATTATGACTTTTTATGTAAATGTCTTAAACAATATTTGAAATGTGGTTAATAAAGTACATTTCTATTTATTTTTATAGATTGTTGCTAAATTCAGTTAGCTCATCTGATATCTAAAAGAATTGTACAAAATATCCTTCGTTTATAATTTTCCCAGAACTTTTACAATCTCACTAATATAATAGGAAATGTGTAAAAAAGACAATGAAGTGCAACTCAAAGGCACATGACAGATAGCTATCGTTTTTTGATATTAATTTCATCCTGAATAACCACACACAGAGACTAAGAAGTTGTCTCGTGATGATTTGCGATTCCATCTCAGCAGTGTTTACCTATAAAGCTACACTAATATAAACCATTTCTTGGTAATGAATACGGTTTAACCACTGTCTTTCTATCTAATGGCTCAAATCTTTAATTCCTGTTATTAATAATATTTTATCCCTTTCATAAACTGTACAAATTGTGGCTTCTCACTAAGGTTTAAGGAAATAATTGTGAACTTCGACACTAGAATGTATATACTACAAAATAGTGCACTAAACGAACACATTCTTCATTTATGATTGGGTGTTGTGGCGATAGTTGACTGTCAATCGAGAAGATATCGAATAATTAAAGAAAGGAAGATAATTTAATTACACTAATTAACAGTGTAAATGTGGTTCAACAGATTACGTAATAATTTGAATTAGTCACATATTGTTGGTAGGATACTACTGGAGACCAGAGAGCACTGTATTATGTAATAACTAATGAGAGAAATTGTACGGTGTTTTTTGATAGCAAGCCAGTTAGCAAGAATAACCGCGTAAGATTGAAGATACGGAAATTGAAATTAACAAATTATCTAAGGATACAAATTATAAGTAGTATAGTTTTATGAACAAAACTCACGGAGGGATGTAAAACTAATGAAAATGGTCAAACTAAGGAAAGTGGTTGCATAAAGTTTTTGTAAATAAAGTCTGGCTTATGTATATGAATGCTTATAGCTGTAGCTGTGTGGAGAAGACTCATTCGTAAGCCATATGGCATATTATAGAGGATATAATGAATAATTATGAAGGCTGTATTTAAATACACACGATCCCTGGTGTCTATTAAATGCTCTAGAATCGAGCCTTCATCTATTCTTAATTTTCTTCTCGTCAACCAAGCCGAGTGACACTCAGAAATATGATAAATAACTTGCTGATCTGCAAGTTCAATACAACTAGTTTCACAAAAACGTTTGAATTTGCAAATGTACATAAATGTGGAGAATTCTGGCAGTCTGTCCTTGTTTGCAGTTGACATTATCGGACGGTTATAAAATAATACTTTCCAATCAGCTGCAGTATCTCTTCCAATCGCTGTGTCAACATTTTGCCGACAATGTCATTTTAAACTGCAGTTTCAAGAATGAGGGTTTCTTTGGAACATTTGTTAAGATGCTTTTTGTTTTTTTTAGCCTATATTTATTGATAAATTTGATTGGATAGTCATTGTTGATAAGTGGATTGCAGATATTGTGCAACTCCTCACTAATGGTATCATCAAAACACAATACTTTAGCTCGATGGGTCAACATTTTTGCCAAGTTTCTTTTGTATCTCATTAGTACAGAACTATGAAAGTGTGTGTACTATCCTGTTGAAGATTTTCTGTGTCCTTTTAAATGTCCCACCCTCCAATTTTTTGTTAATAAGATATCTAGAACGGAGGTGCTGTTATTTCATTTCTCTTCTAAAGTAAATGTAATTGATGAATGAATAATATTAAATGTACTGAGTAAAATTTATTTTTCCTGCTTTACTATTTAGTTCTATCAATATGTCATTAATGTATTGGCAGTAAGATATTAGTTGATTAATTGCGGCTTTAAGTGAACTCTTCTTCAATTTTCAAAGAAAGTAGTTATCAAGCATGGGACCAAATGATAGCCTTATTGCTACACTTTTATAGGTATCTTCGTCCAAAAATGAACGAAAATATTTACAAAACTTGGGCGCCGAGTGTATGTAAGACATATGAATAAAATATACTTGTTAATAATCTCAGCGGATGAAATTATTAACAAATATATTCTATTCATATGTCTTATTGCTACACTATCTGATAATCTACATTATTCATTGATGATCTGGACGTGGACATTCATCGTACATCTGAAAACGAGTACTTTAATTGTAAAAACATAAATTTCAGTTTCTCTTCGTAATTCTATAAGTTCAAGTAATAAATAATAGCGATTTAGGTTAACAACCACATTTTCACTGTTAATTAGTGTAATTACATTATCTCCCTTTCTTTAATCGTTCTATATCTTCTCCAAAAACACATATACAAATAACCCGAAATCATAATCAGAGTTACCATATAACAATATAAAACGTTAAATATTACTACCTTATTATAAGCATATACGCTAGTGCAGTGGCGTATTGATAAATGTATTGAAAATATTACTTTTTTTTGCACTGTCTTACTTGTTCTTCATGTGGAAATTAAAATTTTTTATTTTTACTGAAATGCATAGATATATGCAGGCTGTTTTCGTCTTTGGTGCACACAAGTTAACAGATAGAAACCAGTCTGCTATTTATGTCAATAAGTAGCCTCCAACTTTAAGTGTTTACACTGAGTTACAGTACATCTTAGGACATTGATATTGTGAGAAGAAAAATCGGTTAAGGCAATTGTTAATTTGGTGAAAACGCACGCCCTTTGTGTTTTTGATCACTGTTGGTTGTAGGCTTGCTTCCGTTGGTAGTCTTCATACACTCCTATGTATTGTGATCAGACTTTGCTGCTTGTCATCTCGCAGCTCACCTCGTATGCTGTTTATTGTATCCACTTTCACGCTACTGTCCTCTACCTAATACTTATGTACGACCTTATGAGTAGTATCTACCACATTCACCCCTCCATCTAAGTGTTGTGCTCGTTCGCGCACTAATCTTCTTCGTTCTGTGGTCGCTGGTTGTTTCCGCGTATTCGCCCCATCATCCTAGCAAATCCATCTTTGCAGATGAAATATGTTTACGAGACTCCTTTTGTTATTTTTCTTGATGGTGTACACTGGTCCACGCCTTGTGATGACGATATTCGGGCCTTCTCGTTTGGGCGGTACTTTCTTCAAGCCTAGTCATCTACCCGTTATATTCTTTCGTCCTCTACACTTCACCAGAACTCCCATTGAAAGGGCTTCAGTTACTTCCCTTGATGCTGTTTTCATCGTTTAACGTCAATTCTTTGTTTCTGTTGCACACTTCTCATCGCTTGTTTCCATTCTTCCGTTTACTTCCTATCGTTTTATTTCTGTGGTTGAGACCAGGTCATGTTGTTGCCTGGCAGTCGTGATTTCCTCCCGTGCATCGACTGGAATGATGACTTTTTTGTTGTTCCTTGACTCGAGGTTCGATGTGCTAACAATATCATCGGCAATTCCGTCTCTTCCACTTTGCTGCCAACCTTTCTTTTAACGTATGATTGTTTCGCTCTGTTAGTCCGTTGGTCGGCGGATGATATGGTGTCGTTCTGACCCATTTGATGACCAACTGTCCAAGGTTGGATGTGAACTCTTCGTTCTCGAAACATGAACCTTGATCGGTTTATATCATTCTAGGAACGCCGTGGTTGGCCATGAAGTACCGCATCATTGCTTCAGTCACTATCCTTCCTCGTTGATCAGAAATCGCCACAGTCTCTACCCGACATGAAGCTTGTTCCGTTGTCACCAACACGTATTGATTACCGCTCGATGTCTGAGAAAACGGACCCACTACATCCACTGATCACAGATCGCCTACTGTTGCTACGGGGATGGGCTATAACGAAGTGCGTATTTACTTATCACCTTTCATTAACTGGCACTGTGGGCAGGCGAGGACATATCTCATCACGTTTTCTTGGATCTCTGGCCAGTACGCATTCTGTTTCAGGAGGTCAGTCGTTCTCGCGACGCCTGTGTTTTCTAGTTGATGGCATTCACTGATTAATTCATGTTGTGATGGCTCTGCAATTACAGCTACCCAGCTTCTATCATTGTCCCTTCATATTAGCACTCCAGCCTCATTCAATCTTAATCTGTCTTTTTGGAGTAAAAACGTTTTTACCTTTTGGTTAAAGTGCATTGACTGTTCATCAACTCCTTTAGTTAGCGCTAGTCTCACTGTCTTAAGCGTTGGATTGGATTTCTGGCAACGAACTAGTGTTTCAGGGTCTGTTTTTACTTTTTTGACGTCAAATGTTACTTCCGGTAATCCCACGTCCTCACACGGTGGTGAAGGTAGTCAGCTAATACATTTCGATTTCCTAGTATTTGCTAATCGTATTCTTGCAGGCGTAGTGTACATCGTGACAATTATCGTCGGAGATCTCCTACCGTTTTTAACCACTATAGCAGCTCATGATCAGTTTTAATGTGGAATGGCTGACTCAGCAGATGAAGCCTCTACTTATCTACCGCCCAAACGATTGCTAAACACTCTTTTTCAATGGTCTAATACTTCTGTTTTGCAGAAATTAAAACACGGCTAGCATACTCCACTACACCATCGTTCTGCAGAAGAACTGCACCAATGCAAAAACCACTGGCGTCTGTGGCCACTGTGAACCGCATCCTAGGGACACGTAGTCTCAGAATCGTCTGCCTTGTGTCTAATAGCCGCTTGATCTGATCGAAGGTTTTCTGCGCTTTCTCTGTTCATATAAATTTTTCATTGCTTAATAGTTTGTACAGTGGTGCAGCGATCTCATTAAAGTTTCTTATAAAGCGGCCGTAGAATGCTGCTCTTCCCAAAAACTGCCTGAGCTTCCTTTTCGAAGTAAGCGCTGTTATGTTCTTAATAGTGAAAATCCTCTTGGGTAGCGGCTTCATTTCACCATCTCATATCTTAGACTCCAACAGCGTAACGTTACCTTTGGCTATCTGCAACTTCTTTTGTATTAATGCGCAACCCAAACTCCTCACTCCGTTTGATAACTGCTTCTAAATACCTTATGTAGTCTTGTTCTATTTTACTATACACCACCAGATCGTCTTAGAATATATCCACGTACTTAAGATTTTGTAGCAGTAATTTCATCAGTCTTAGTGTAAACGACACTCCTACCAGTCCAAATGGCATTCTTTGAAACTAATACTGCTTCTGACCCACGTTGAATGCTGTCTTGTATCTGTTACTTACCTTTATCGGTAGTTGCCAATATCTTGACCTGTGGTCCAGTACCGTAAACAACTTCGCTTGTTGTAGGCAATCTAGGGTTCCTGCCACAGTCGTCGCTTTGCATGGTTTCAACTCTGTTATATTATTTAGTTCTCTAAAGTCAATTCAGAATATATAATTCCTATTAGATTTTTTTACTAGCAGCTCAGGAGAGTTGGTACGACCATCGGCTTCTTCGATTATCCCATCTCGCAAAACTTCTCCAGGTTTCCACATTTTGTTACCATAGTATCGATACTTACTCTGTTCTCTTGTGCTAAGATCGCAGCTTGTGTATTTGCGATCTCACTCTTACGTATGTTAAAATGCCCATACTTAGTACTCACTTTCTTATTCTTTACGTCAATTACCGCCCTCCTCTTCTTCCTTAAGAAAGTCTGCTTCCAGTATCGTCTGCTGTATACCTTTGGTCACTACAAATAAATACTGCACTACGCAGTTACCGATTTTGATGCGGTAGTGTAACACTTCTAAAACTTCTATCGCATATCCGCTCATGGTTTGTACTGCTAGTGAATCCGCCCTTATCTATCGACAATGATCTACGCCTATTATAGTTATGGCCGTGTCCATGTCAAATAAACGAACCAACACTTTCCTATTTATTCGCATTTGTGTGTACATCTCACCTTTATTAATTAACTCAACCACACGAATTGATGTTTCAAAGCAAGAAGGCAGTTTGTAACGTTTATAAGGTATTTGTTGTCGTTTTCCTGAGCAGTTTTTTCTGAAAGATCCGAATTCACCACATTCAAAATGCCTACTCCTCCTTTCCATACGTATTTGAATCGCTGAGATTTGTCGCTGTGACTCATTGACTTACCTTTTGATGGACAGTATCTCACAGTATCCTGTTACCGAATAAACTGTCGCACTTTCGAACTGTCTACATAAACGTGCGATTTCTACGACACCCATCAGTTGAAATGCATGCACCAATTGATATTGTTGAGCTATGGCCCAGGAAATGCATTCCAAGGACTGTAATGTTAGCAGTTGCTCAATCTAGGTAGAGTTCTGCGAAGGAGGTTTGTCAAGGTGGCTGCCAAAACCAACAGATCACCGCCGAGCGCTAGACGAATGATCCTGAACTGCCGCATTGCTACCTGCTTGTCAAACTGTCAAACTACGACGTCAACCTGGCCACAACGACCTGCCATGTCGCCTTATCACCGTAAAGCTCCACACTACTATACACCGCCTTCGACCTCTAAGCAGAGTCCCGAGAACTCCTACCTTCCACTTATACCCACTGACGTCAACCAGTTCCTCGACGGACTCGAATGGCCTCAGTAATACCGCGATGTTTCTATCTCCAAATGTGTAAGTCGCCTTGCACAAGGCAATAGTTTATTTAGTAAAAATAGAGAACGTCATACATAATGTACACATTACTTTTAATTATTTATTTCCATATCCTTTCGGTTATTCGACCAATGTTAATTTTAACCTTGTTTCCGTTGGTCATCTTCATTTTTCTTTTGTATTATGAAAAGACTTCGCTCCATATCACCTCGCAACTCACCTTGTATGCTCTTTACTGTGTTCACTTTCACGCGTCCTTTCTCCACCTATTACATATGGACAACCTGATGAGTAGTATCCACCACAATATTACTGACGTCACTAAGGAAAACATAAGTGTTAGGTCGGATCACAAAGAAGCGTAACAAACTTTCAGAACTCTGGTTTCGAACACTATTTCATTTATTCGAACTTTCTGTAATGTAAACATTTTGTTTCTGTTATTGTTACGCTCCGCTTGCCCTATCCTCCCGTTCAGCATAATCGCTGTTATTAAACTGTTTCTTATTATGGTCTACAGTTAATTAGTTGTGTACAAGTTGTTCCTATTCACTACCACTATTTCCCTCGTTCTGTATTCATGTTAATTTTCTAATTGGTTTGTTGTGTGGTTTGATTTCATGTATATATAAAAGAATGCTTGAAATATAGATTTGATTCTGTCTGGCTGACCTATTGGCTCGCATTCTTCTTATTTCGGATTGGGACTAAGTGGACAGAGGGCAGGCGCGCAATTACAAACTAGGCACACGACCATCTCACCCCTCAATTTCCTGCGTCATAACAATAAGATTTTAGACTGTTCATTTCAAGCTACTTATAAGTTATATACTGTTAACGAAGTTTAAATTATCTTTATTATTTACTAGTGTCTTTGAACCCAGGGCTTATGCGTCGATTCGACCACCCAGCTGTTGTTCAGTGCTACCTTGAAAACAGGAACTGTTGTAAATAGCTAACCATGGATTTTTTCTATACGTTCATAAAACTGGGTGATATTCCTTAACCTACTGTATCAAGAAGCTGTTATTCTCATATATATTTGTGGTTCTTAGATACACGTAAATATGTTGGGGGGAGTTATTTACTTAATTGCACTAGCTACTATCTAACTGATCAGTTTAAGGTTACATATTTAACAACTGTTGATGTTTATTCTAGTTCTACAGTTTATTTTCGATTAATTTAAAGTATATCAACAAAGTGAAACCAATGTTTAAACTTTAATACTCTGAGGGTGAACGGGATATTCGCAAATTAAGTGACTAGTATTTTTACCCTGTTTCATAACTTGAACATTTCAGATGTTTCACAGAAAAACCGCATAAAAATAGTGAACCTTGGTGGAAACAGGCAACAAGTCAAATGGACCAGATTGAGTGATTCCGTGTTGATCGATGAATGTCAGTCATATTTAGAGTTAGTTCAATATGAACATGGATCCTATAATCATATGACGATCAAATTACCTGTTAATGAATCTTGTAAGTTTTGTTTTTTTAAAGCGTATTGCATCTTTGAAAACAATGTTTATTTGTTGATTATTTGAGAGACTTTTCTCTTATTGCAGTATATTACAACATTACAGTTAAACCTAGATACATAAACCATGCCACCAGATATAGAATTTATTGTGTTACCAACTTTTGCATCGTCTGCAATACTGACGCTCACTATGAACGACCCTGTATTCTGCATAAGTGTTTTACAGAAAATCAGTACAGCTCTCGGCTGTCACAATATGTTTTCTTATAATCTCTTAAATGAGTCAGAAAGTTAGCTTTCATGAAATTTCACATCAACAAATATCTCTCGGAAAATAATTTTAGCTTCACAATTCAAAGCAAATATGAGACCAAAAGTTGATTATGTTTATTAGGTTGAAAGTTTCCGCACTTTGGTTTGATTTATATTTTGTCTCAGAATTAATAAACTTATGATTAGTCTACAATCTAAATGAATAGGATTCTAATGGCGAAACCTTCTTCAGTTTTTGTCTTATGAAATCCTTTCTTGGTGCAGTGTGGTTAGTTTAATGAAACTAATTTTACTTGTTTTTAATCCGCTGTAAAGTTTTGTTAGTGTTTTATTAACAAATCGTTTTAACATGAACTTTTCCGAAGACACTCCAGTCTTTAAGAAAAATAACGTTGTTTATGTTGACTTAAATCAGTTAATGAGGATGAAAAGTTGCATTTCAAATGAAGGACTCCGTTGTAGTATGCGAACTGTATTATAGTCCAATTTACATCAAATAATTAAGAGAACTATAATGTTAATTTGTGACATTTGGAATGTTTAGTGGCTGATCAATAAAGTGTAATTAATCATGTGTTCATAGTATCAAGTTATCTAAATGAATATTAAAAGTGGAAGGTTTGAACCTAGTTAAATGGTGCAAACGGTGAGTCAGAAATATTATTATTATAACTATTATTATTATTGATGTTAATATAAATTGTAATCCCTTTCTAAAGTAAGCATTTAGCCGAGTAAATAGTATGCAAACGTAAACATGTGCGAAGTCACATTACGTTGAGGTAATAAAATAGATATTATGAGTAGCTATTCATTATTAGTAATTATTAATCATCTGTATGTATACTGTTGTTGATATACTGTTATGACTTTTTGACTAAGCATTGTTATGTCCATATCAACTCCATCTAGTTGATAAATTTTAATCAAATGATTAAATGAATAAGTATGCTCTAAACATTTGCGTCGATATCAGCAAAAGACATAAGACGTGGTTTGTGAAACAGACTAAGTTAAATTACTATAAGCACACAAGCAAAGGGAATAAAAAGACATACATATTTATTCAAATAATCTTGAAATATTATGGATATCTTGACAAACTTTGTGTGCATGGCCTACATAATTACGCTTATTATTATAATAAGAAGATTCCATGTTCAAATCTATACAGCATTTGTAGATAGTAATTCATTGAATGTCTTCGAGATAAATCATAATGCATCGAAGAATCTATAATCATTCTTTCTATCTGATATTTTTAATCTTTAATTTTTATTCAAGAATATTTTAAAATAAAAAACAATTTCGAATGCTTAAATGATAAATCATTGAAATGTCCTGACAAAATGTCAAATCACAGGACATTGGTTAAAACCCAAAGTTAAGTACATAATAATTTAAATAAACAATGATGTGAAAAGCATGCAACTACATTAATCATACTAAATTTAGTTGATCGTATTTGTCATAGATATACTGGAAGATACCCGGTTTGTAATCATAGTGCTTCTTTAATATAAAAGCGACAATATAATAGTTTGTGGTACTTACTGGCCTTTGTCATACAAAATAATGTTTGTAAAAGACTAGAATTTTACAAACATTAACCGTCCAATCTATTCAACTGCATAATTTATTGCCTAAATTTACATAGCATCAATTTTTAGTCATTACGAATGATGATTATCTGTTATGAGCAAGCATCTATATGTTGCCATATGAGACGGAATCGCTATTAAATTATGATTTATTATCATGAGTAATAAACAAATAACATGCGCTACTGTTATACATTATCTTAGTAATCACTTTCAGGTGAATACTGTACATCTTCGGAAAACCACGACCATGAAAATTCTTACTTTTGTATTTAGGATGAACTTGTTGATTTGCTATGAACTGAAGCTAGTCAGTCTTTGTTGCTATATGTGCATCCTGAGCGAATTACCTCGATATAGCTATTGATCACAAGTATTATTTAAGTCAGATTGTGACTGGTATGCGAAATCCAGGACCCACGTGTCGTCCTATTTGGGACACCTCGCCTGGATGTATCTTCATCTCAGTGTTGATGTTCGCAACAGGAAGATACAAGTCCATCCTAATTACATATGCGCCCGTTGCACAAATGTGACTGTCTGGACTCAGCAGTCTAGTGGTGAATGCAGTGGCGTTTCACACGAAACGGATTAGGTTCTAATTCTCGGAGTGAAAATCAATATTTAAATGCAGGTACATCCAGCCGACGAGTTCCAAATAGAATGACACATGCGTCCTGGATTCCACTTACCAGTTACAATCTTACTTGTGTACTTCTGGTCGTTTGCACAGCACTCAAGTTTATCTAAAATCTCCAAAATTCAACCTGAGTGTTGTTCTAATCTATATGAATTTCTTCATGAAAAAATATCAAGCTTATTTCACAAAATTTTCAAATACCTTTAGTAAGATTATTCAGCATCAATCATAACTGGTACATTATAATCACAAGTTACAGTAATCCCTGTTCTTTTTAAATAATATTTTCGAAAAATTTACAATGAAAATGCGGAAAATATCTCATATTGTAGACTATACCACAATGAATTTAGCTAAGGTTACAAGCCTTTTAAAAATATAGATATATACATACAATTTGTTAGCATTGCATTACATTTCATGCTCCTACTATAGAATTAATATGCGACTTAATTTTACTACCTACACATCAATTTTAAAATGAACTAAGTATTTGTCGGGAATATTGGATTTAGCGGAAACTTAATGACTCATGATAAACACGTTTTGAGGTTTCAAGCGCTTAGGAAATATCGAGGAAGAAAAGTCAATAAAATTAAGTACCACAGTGTCTGAAAGAAGTCAGAGATTTAGTTGTTGCAAACTATGCGTGTGATAACCTTCTGGTTCGAGTGTTGTGACTGTATGCTAGAGAATCGCACTCATTGTTGTGCTGCAGATTTCTGCTCACGATCGTCTAATAACCATATCCTTTTTGTAAAGATAAATGACAGCCATTTTGATGACATCTGTTGTATCTGAGCAGGGATGGCCGATATTATCGATTCTGTTATCTGCAGTGCTTTGTCTTACAGCTAGCACCCAGCCTTGCCTTAATCTATTGCTCAGGCACAACGATCCGACTGATTTATCACGCAAGCATTACAACAACAGCAAACCAATAATATACAAGATACATATATAAGGTCCAGCCTTTGACTCATATGTCTATCACACTATATTGACCAATCACATGTCTTCTTCCAGATATGTCAATATACAAAACAATAACCATTAAACGTAAATAACTTACTTTCTCCGTTGGTGGTGACTTTGGTTGACAATCAAAAGTCTTCTACACTTCTCTAGCATTGGAGCTTGATATAAATTTTTTGAATCTAATGGAAACAGGAATCACGAAGCGTGAAGGGACAAAATGTCACCTGTTGAAATTCTTTCAGTCCATTCTTAATTGCATTCAGTGATTGGAATGCAACTAATAATACCATACTTGGGAATAAATTCTCCATGTTTGTTGTGACATTTCAGTTTGACAATAAACGTATATTATTATCAGCATGTGATCAATTAGCAACATAGTTTATGTTTGTAATGCTAGAGCAATGGCTGTTCAGTTGATATGTCTCCAGTTTATAGCACATCACTTAAGTATCAATCAATTTATATGACTTATCGCCAAATAATTTTTAGATAAGATAACTCACAGAGGTCGGAAAATGCTAAAATATAAAGGTGATCTCCTAGGACATAAAATTTTGCTGCAGTACGGATTAGTATGTTCCATTTATTATAATCTGATGCTGATAAGTCGAAATTACTACTTTATGTGTTTAAAATTGGCTGATTAATTGGTGAAGTGAAATTACATCTTAATTAAAGGGAGAAGGACAAGGTGAGGTATATTCTAAACATTTTACACTGAAGAACCTTTTTCTTAGGATACATGTCATCCCGTTTCGATTTTCTTACCCAATATGTTGATAGAGAAATTGCTTAATTTAGGAAATCCCCACTAACTAATTAATAATAATGCTAGTATCAATGAACTAATAAGCGGAAGCATTTATTTAGTCATAAATGTTTACGTGGAGGAAGTTAGAATGTTATAAGCTTATCAATCATATTTTATCACTATTAATTAACTTTAACATTTATTTTAGGTTAGAGGATTTAGAAAGTGATTGGCAACATGCATCTGAATATCCCTCCCTCCACTATCATTATTGTACTCTAGTTTTTGTCATTTGTTTCATTTATGAATTATTAGACCGTTGAATTAATCAAGTATTGTCGATTTCTAAGGCATAAGTTACTGAGTTCAATGAATGTTCTGTATTTGAGCAATTTGAATCAATATTGACTGACTTTAGGTGCATAAAACTCCACTAAACAATCAAGCCTTCGAGATTTCACAACTAGGTTAATTGAATTTTTAAATGTTTCAGATAGGATCTAGAAGTTTTAATCAACTTGAATATATTTGTTTAAGTAGTCCCAGATACTACGAAATTGAGAAATAATACCGAATTGCTTGTTGTTGTTTTTTTTCACTTCACAAATGAGCGAATATCTGCATTATATTTTTCTTCATAAATTATTAATATTTTGTAACAAGTCACAAATGAATAGCTCATTGATGAAAGGATTCTGCCTTATTCTGATGATTTTCTTTCCAGCTTTTATATTTTATAATTTGAAACCGCTGACTACTTATACATATAATCTTCATTTGATGTCTGCATTTGGTAATATCAATGATATTTACATCAAGTCTGATTTTAAAACATTACCTAAAGGTAAGCGTGTTATTTTACTTTTAGATATCGTTTTCATTCAGTTTCTATTGATAATATAAGCATATACGAGTATTACTAAAATAGGTTAAAGTTAAATTTTATTGTAAATTGATAAAAGTCGTAATGCAATATGGTATTCGCCGAATACTTCGGTTACCACAACTTCTAACTATCAGATATTTGCTCGAGAAGTTCATACGTCAATAAAGACACTAAATGCATTCTTGCATAATATGAAGAATGGAAAGCCACCAACCTTTACAATCAGTAAAATATATGTTAACAAATTCGTTTTTACTTCTGTGTTTATAAACTTTACCTATTTTGGTGACATTCATAGGTATTATTTAATACAATAACACTAAATAGTTGTTTGGGTGATTTTAAATGTTTATCCACGAGGCTAAGGTTCACCTATTTCTGTTTTAGTGCCCTTCACGGCGTATTCATTACAGTTTATTTTAAGAATTTCAGGATGGTATTACAAATTACAATACACAATTTCTACCATCGAAGTTTTAATTTAATCACTTCACACTATGATTGAGCTAATACACCATAGTTGTTATACTCGAAAGATACCTGAATAGGCTAATACTCACTTAACCTTAAGAAAATAGTTACGACTAGTACTCTAACAATTTGCAAATCGTATTATGCTTGCTTGTAGTTAAATTGTAATGCAAATTTCAACGTTACAGACATCGATTTCTGACCCATCTACTAACAATCAACAGATTAATTTCAGTTTAAAAGTGCTAGTGACCATTTTTCCAAAGAAGTTGTTAATGAAAATATCTGTGTAAGTCAATCTATTCAAAAATATATCTAATGTCTTAATTAAATATCTGCGCATGCTGAGTTAATTTGACTTATTGGTCAGCAAAATACAATAGAATTATCAGTAATTTTAATTACCTTTAAAACGATTATACTTTTATAAATCAGACAAAAGTTGGGTCAAGTATTTTTTGAACATCTCGGTTTACTATTATAAATGATTTCAAAACAATCACAGTATTGCTGAGAAGTATGTAATTAATACAAACACCATACCATATGAAAACGTTTTTCTGTGAAATAGGCGTTCAGTTTATTCAGTTTGTTGTTTTGACATTCGCGTAAATATATATTTAATATAGACTTCATAAAAATGATATCAGCAAGTAAAACTGGTGTGAAACAAATCATGGTGAAATAGGACTCCTCTTCAGACTTAGGGATTAAACCATAGCTTTCATGTCTTGCAAGAAGCAAGTTACTTTCAAACCACTAAGTTAAGATTAAATAGTTCGAACTACAATCAGATTAAGATACAGAACAACCATTTAATTTTGTTTATTCGCAGCTTCCTTACTTTCAATAGTCTTTTACTCCCATCAGTCATGACTTTGTATTGGAACTTTGCAAATGTTTCTCAAAGTCACAAGACTACTTAGTCCTTGATTATCAATATATATATATATATATATATATATATATATATATATATATCTGAGGAGTTGCATTTCAGAATGTAACAGCTATTCGCTTCTCCTAAGAAGTCGGAGTTTGTCTAGTTGATTTGATTTGTTGGCTTGAACAACCCCGAGAATTAAACCGACCATGAACACCAGCTAACCATGAGAATTACTGATTTACTGATAGAGTGACAATTGATACTAAATAATGTTGTTTAGTGAGTAAAATAAGATTACTGATATAAGACTACATATTATGGTTAGTAAACTTATCATATACTAGATAGCACTGGAAATTGACAATTAAAACATGACCACTGTGAAAATCCTAAATGAAATAATCTCCTATCTAATAACTGTAGCATAATTACGAGTAATCTGTAATGCTTTGCGATGTCGCGATGAACATTTGTTTAATGTTTATAACGAACAACGTATCACATCATATTCTCGAAAAATAAAAAATGTGACGATCAGGCAGAAAATTGAATACATGAGATTATGCAAACTAACATCATCAAAAGATGAAGACAGTGCTTTCAATCTTTTAAAATATTAGTTGTACCTACTAGCTATCATTTATCGACTGAACCCATGTTACTGATTATTACAACCACTGACTCAATCACTGAGGTATTCAGAGCATTTAGCAAACTGACCCCAACCATTTAACGTCAAATAAATTAAAATAATCTATCTTAATGACTGATTCATAATTCATTCTATCGGTCTCAAAGGCTTGGTATTTAATTGATTACTAAATAATCGGTGATTGATAAGTGGAGTACATTTATGTCACCGGATGGTACTATCATGTATTAACAATTTTACTAATTTGCATAGAAGCGGTTGGTTTCTAATTGAATGTACAAACAACTCCGGTATAAACATAACGTTATTTTTTTTGTTCATTTACTTATATTAACAATTCGCAACTTGAAGTGTGCGTAAAGACAATCAGCGTTGTTAATTTTCAAGTTAGATGAAATCATAAAAGTAATTTATTCTAGTAAATAATATGTGCGTATTTCCACTGATACAATAAAAATGTACATTCAGAATTCTAGTCAATTATGCATACGTGTAAAAAGCTGCATTAGAAAATGAAATCAATGAAAACTTATTAAGAAAATGATTGAGTACATTGCATTTCATTGATATTGGTTAATGATCAAAGGGATAAAATACCTTAATTGACTAAATGAAAAACAAATCGCTAATATGCTGAGATCCAGGTTAAAAGGCTTGAACCATTTTTGCTTTCTCAAGATAAGATTGAAACAGACCATATTGTAGTGGGACGTGATGTCCAAGAAAGAAAGTCAAGAAATGTTATCGTTAATAGTATCTTGTGTTTTGTTAGCTGTTAAAATGAAACATAATAACACTTAAGTTTTCTCTATTTGCTACTTAAAGTAATAATTATCTTACCACATAGTAGGCTTCAGGAAATCAGCGCACACATCATATACTTCATCGACTATTCATCAAGAAATTTAGTATAAATGTACAAGCCGAAAATTATGAAATGGTATTGTGATACTTCCGAAAATTGCATTGAATTTTTGATAAAAAAAGGTGAAGTCATGCTTTAGATTTATCATTAGGTCACCAGTTTACCTATCAGTTGTATGTCTCCTAATAAACTCATTTTGTATTGACAAAATCCTTTTTACTCAGTCCTTAATGTTTAGTGTTAATGTGTAAACAAACACGAGCCGATTGACGTGAAGAGTAAATTCGATGAGTATATAATATAGGCTGTTTTGAGTGAATTTAGTGTAACACCACTGATGCCTGTTAAATAATAGACATTTCATATGAAATCTGGGGATTCTGTGTGGAGACTCTGTAGTGGTATATCTGATGTTATAAGTGTAACAACCTTTCCATCGCGTAGATCACTTTGATGAATCGTTTTTGATTGGCTTTACTGAGAGTTTTATGACTTTATATTCTTGATATTTCCACTTACGTCAAAAAAAATTGTGCGCGTTGTTAATTTTCACTATTTTTGAATATGGTGTAATGTAACAAACGAGACGTTACTTCAAAACGGAACTGAAGATAATAGTATGTCGAAAACCGACTGAAGTTAGAAATGCAGCCTTCAAATATTGAGTCTGTGATCTAAATTGTACCGTTTAATTTAAGGCCTGTGGGGTTCGAATGCATATGTGGAGTTCAAATGTATGACTAATAATTCATTTAGCTCATTCTAGTTTCGAACGGTTCGCCAATAATTATCAAGTTAGTTCAGATGGTTGCGTTCTGAATTAGCGATGTTTCAGAAAAAGTTTGATTAAGACAAAAGCAGGTCAAATTTGTAACATTTTGTTAATTAATTCATTCTTTCAAAGTGTAACTTTCACTTATTCACGTCGTTCAATACCATATTTGTAAACTAATGAGTGAAAGTTCTTGTTATTGGAAATTTTGTTAATTATAGTTATAATTACACAATCTACTGGTTAACATTTTTCTAAATTTTTCTGTTTTTTTTTTAATTTTCTCTCAGAACCAAAGGCACCAATTAATTTGACGGCTACCAGTATTTCACCTAATCAAGTAACTATTAAATGGACTGAACCAGTGCAACATACCGCATTTCTAATTAATTGCTATTTAGTTTACCATCGTCCTACTCTAAACGTAAATGATTTATTTATACAATCTGATATCCTCTCTAATCATTCGAATGAATACATAATCACCTCATTATTGCCTGGTACTAATTATACAGTATACGTTAAATCGATTGATTTAGTTTTCGGTATATACAGTAATGCGTCAATTCCAATTATAGTGTACACACTTCCATCTAGTAAGTAGTTTGGATAAAGACGTTTCATAATTGTTTCACTGAATAAAATAACATATAAATGTGTATATTTGAATGAATAACATGAATGTTCGAACCTATTTTTGAATTATTAATTGCAATTAGCTAGTGAATTAATGAAAAGTAGCAAGATCTGAGTAGTTGTTTTATTCTACTGTGAAACTGTATTGCTAGTGAATTCATAATCCCACATGATATTGAATATACATGACTGAAATTTACTATGTGCACAATAATATTTAAGCAACGTTAGTAGGCGTCCAGTAATCGAAGTTCCAAGCTTTATCATAAAACATTTCATTTAACATCATCATTTAAAAAGTACTTACCTATTCCGCTAATGTAGCTGCTTGTGAAGTAACCAATTAAGCTAAAGAAATATCAAAGACAGAGTTATTTGGTCACTAAATAATCATAAAACTATAGTCGAGTCACACTAGATTCTGAAAGTGAATAGATTTGTGTTTGTAAAAGTGGTTTAATGTGATTTTGCTTACAAAAGAAATGAAATCCTAAGAACGTATATGGGTCAACAGATATGAAATTCGGTATCATGGCGTAAATTACTTAATTCTGGTTGAAGTAATCATACGCAAAAACAGAGTAGCTCATAAACTATTACATACATTACTTCCAAGCATCAATTTGCACATCCTCTGCGTTGTCTGGACTGTATCGTTTATCAGCCTGCTTCTCTTGGTTGTTCTCGATTGTCCTCTGTATTTTGATCATGCTTCACCTCTTGCCCTCTCGCAACTCGTCTCGTCTGCTGTTTACTAATTCTTCCCGATTTCCTTTGACACTCGGCTACCTACTACTTATTGATGACTTATAAGTAGTATCCACCACACTCGCCCCTCCATTAAATTGCTGTGCTCGTATGCGCGCTGACCTTCTTGCCTCTGTGGTCGCTGGTTGTTTCTGCGTATTTGCTCCATCATTCCAACACATCAATCTTTGCAATTGACTTATGTTTACACGCTTCTCTTTGTTGTCCTTCTTGATGGTGTATACCGGTCCACGACTAGCGATGACTGTATACGGGCCCTCCCATTTGGGGAGTACTTTCTTCGAGCCTAGTCCACTACCCGTTATGCTCCTCCGTCCTCTACACTTCACCAGATCTCCTACTGAAAAGTGTCTCAATTGATTCCCATGATGCTGTTCTGATCGTTTAACGTCCATATCCTGTTTCCGTTGTATGTTTTCCACCGCTTGTTTCCGCTCCTCCTTCCATTTCCTATCATTCCACTTTTGTGGCTGAGGCCAGGCGATGTTGTTGCCTGGCAGTCGTCGTCTCCTTCCGTACATCAGCTGGAATGACGACTTCTTTGTTGTTCCTTGGTTCGAGGCTCGATGTGCTAATAATATCATCGGTAATTCCGTCTCCCAGTTACCCCCCTTTGCTGCCAACCACTCTTTTAGAGTGTGATTATTTCGCTCAGTTAGTCCGTTGGTCTGAGGATGATACGGTGTTGTCCTGACTCTTTTAATACCTAACTGCCCAAGGCGAGATGTGAACTCCTCACTCTCGAAACATGGACCCTGGTCGGTCAATATCATTCTCGGGACGCCGTGGTCGGCCACGATGTGCCGCATCACTGCTTCGGTCACCGTCTTTCCTCGTTGATCAGGAATTGCCACAGCCTCTACCCAACGCGTAGCATGCTCGGTCATCATCAACACGTACTGGTTACCGCTCGATGTCTGGGGAAATGGACCCATTACGTCCACTGACCACAGATCGCCTATTGTCGTTACGGGAATGGGCTGTAACGAAGTGCGTATGCATTTATCCCCTTTCATTAACTGACATTGGGGGCAGGCGAGGACGTATCTCATCACGTCTTCTTGCATTCCTGGCCAGTAAGCACTCTGTCTCAGGAGGTCAGTGGTTCTTGCGACACCTGTGTGTGCTAATTGGTGGCATTTGCTGATTAGTTCATGTCGTAATGGCTTTGGAATTACAGGTATCCAGCTTCCATCGTTGTCTTTCCATGTTAACACTCCAGCTGCATTTAATCTTAATCTGTCCTTTTGGCTTAACAACGTCTTTACCTCTCTGCTAAAGTGCATTGATTCGTCATCCACTGCTTCAGTTAACGCTTGTCTCACCGTCCTAAGCGTTGGATCTGCTTTCTGGCAACGAAGTAGTCTTTCTAGGTCTGTTTGCACTCTGTTGACTCCACAGGCTACTTCCGGTAGGCTAGCGTCCTCACACGGTCTTGACAGGTAGTCAGCTATTACGTTTCGGCTTCCTGGTATGTGACCAATCGTGAAATCATATTCTTGCAGGCGTAGTGCCCATCGTGACAATTTTCCTCGGGGGTCTCTTGCCGTCTTCAACCACTGTAGTGGCTTGTGGTCGGTCCCGATGTGAAATGGCTGGCCTAGCAGATACGGTCTCCACTTATCTACTGCCCAAACGATCGCTAGACACTCTTTCTCGATGGTCGAGTACTTCTGTTCCGTTGGTGTTAAAACGCGGCTGGCATATTCCACTACGCCGTCATCCTGCCGAAGTACTGCACCAATGCCAAAATCACTGGCATCTGTGGCCACTGTGAACTGTTTTCCACGGACCGGAAGTCTCAATGTCATCTGCTTTGCGTTTAATAGCTGCTTGATCCGATCAAAGGTTTTCTGAGCCTCCTCTGTCCATATAAATTTTCCACTGCTTAGTAGTTTATCTAGTGGTGCAGCGATCTCATTAAAGTTTTTTATAAAGCGGCTGTAGAATGCTGCTCTTCCTATAAACTGCCTGAGTTTCCTTTTTGAAGTGGGTGCCGTTATGTTCTGGATCGTCAAAATTTTCTCGGGTAACGGCTTCATTTCACCATCTCCTACTTTATACCCCAGCAGTGTGACGTTACATTTGGCTATCTGTGACTTTTTCTTATTGATGCGCAACCCAAATTCCTCGATTCGTTTGAGTACTGCTTCTAGATGTCTTGCGTGGTCTCTCTCTGTTTTACTGTAAACCACCAAATCATCCCCGTACACCTCCACATTCTCAAGATTTCGTAACAATAAGTTCATTAATCTTCTAAATGTGAATGGCGCTCCCGCCAGCCCAAATGGCATTCTTCTAAACTGGTACTGTTTGTGACCAACAGTGAAGGCTGTCTTGTACCTGTCATCCGCTTTTATCGGTAGCTGTCAATACCCTGACCTGAGGTTCAGTACAGTAAACAACTTTGCTTGTTGTAAACGATCCAGGGTTTCGGCTACAGTTGGCATTGGGCATGGCTTCAACTCGGTTATGCTGTTTAGCTCTCTGAAATCGACGCAGAATCTGTATTTTCCATTGAATTTCTTTACTAGCAGCACAGGTGAGTTGTAACGGCTATCAGCCTCTTCAATTATTCCGTCCCGCAACATCTCTTCCACTTGACGATTTACTTCCGTCTCTAGACGAACTGATATTCGGCGTGTGTGGAACGTTGTCTCCTTACGACTGTTTACGGGAATCTCATGCGTCACCTTATCATAATAACTATAGGCCTCTCCGTCGTCGGTGAACAAACTTCCGTACTTTGCTATTACCTTATTGATATTTTCTATGTTCTCTTGCGGTAGGATCGCGGCTTGTGTCTTAGCTATCTGGCTGTTCTCATGTACGCTAAAATGCCCATAATTAGTGTTTACTGTCTTTTTCTTTGTGTCGATTACCGCCTCCACCTCTCTAAGGAAGTCTGCCCCTAGTATTGTTTGCTGTATGTCTTTAGTTACTACAAATAGATATCGTACAACGCAATCTCCGATTTCGACACAAGAGTCTGACACTCCTAAAATTTTCAGTGCATGCCCGCTCACTGTTTGTACTACTAGTGAACACGCCCTGATCTCCCGACACAATCCTACATCTATTAAAGATATAGCAGCGCTCGTATCAACTAGACAAACCAGTACTCTTCCATTTATACGAACTCTTGTATACAACGCACCCTTGTTAACCAACCCCACAACCCGGAAAGACGTTTCAAACAGAGAAGGCTGTGTATAACGTTTAAAATGTCTTAATCTTCGTTTCCTCGGGCAGTTTCTTCTGTAATGTCCGAGCTCTCTACACTGAAAGCACCTACTTCCCTTCTCCGCACGGATTCGTACCGCCTCGACTTTCTCATCCAGCTCGGCGATCCGTTTCTCCATAGGCGCCGTCCTGCTGTCTTCGGTTAACGAAAATACCGAAGTGCTCACTAGCTGTCTGCACATTCGAGCCATCTCCATCACGTCCAATGGCTGCACGGCATGCGCCAGTCGAAGCTGTCTGGCTACATCATCAGGGCCACACTCTAAAAACTGGGATGTCAGCAGCTGCTGTCTCGATTCGTCGTCCAACGATGGCAACGCACGACGCAACAAACTCGTAAGAGTGGTGGCCAACACCGACGGATCAATGTCCGGGGCCAGACGCACTGCCCTGAACTGCTGCAACGCCAACTCCCTATCCGCTGGACTGTCGAGTTCAGACACCAACCTGGCCACCACAACAGTAATAAATTATTCGAATTATCTTATAACAGATAGAGGAATATCATAAATTTCCATTTCCTTAGCTTACTTACTTACTTATTTATGCCTGTCACCCCTCTCGGAGGAGCATAGGCCGCTCACCAGTATTCTACATTCAACCCTGTCCTGAGCAATCCTTTCCAGCTTTTTCCAGTTGCTGTTCATTCTTTTAATGTCTGCTTCCAATTCTCGACGCAGTGTGTTCTTTGGCCATCCTCTTTTTCGTTATCTAACAGGGTTCCAAGTTCGTGCTTGTCTCGTGATGCAGTCAGATGATTTCTGCAATGTATGTCCTATCCATTTCCTACGTCGTTTCCTGATTTCCTCTTCAGCTGGAAGTTGGTTTGTTCGCCCTCACAGCAGGCTGTTGCTGATGGTTTCCGGCCAACAGACATTCAATATCTTGCGTAGACAGTTGTTTATAAATACCTGTACCCTCCTGAGGATGTTTGCAGTAGTTCTCCACGTTTCAGCTCCATACAGAAGAACTGACTTGACGTTCGAGTTGAAGAGTCTAACTTTGAGATTGGTAGACAGTTGTTTGGACTCCCATATATTTTTCAGCTGTAGGAATGCTGCCCCTGCCTTGCCAATCCTTGCCCTTACATCTGCATCGGATCCTCCTTGTTCATCAATGATGCTCCCCAGGTACGTAAAAGTAACAACTTCTTCCAGAGTTTCACCATCAAGTTCAGTTGGGTCGGTGTTCTCTGTGTTGAATTTGAGGATCTTGCTCTTTCCCTTATGTGTCTTCAGGTCTATTGATACTGAGATTGCTGCAACGTTGGTTGTCTTCAATTGCATTTGTTGGTGTGCATGTTATAAAGGAGCTAGATCATCCGCGAAGTTCAGATCATCGAGTTGCATCCTACTTGTCCATTGGATTCCATGCTTCCCCTTAGATGTGGAGGTTTTTAGGATCCAATCAACCACTAGAAAAAAGAGGAAAGGCGAGAGCAGACAGCCTTGTCTGACAACGGTCCTCACGGGGAATGCATCTGTCAGTTGTCCTCTATGCACGATTATGCACTGCAGTACGTCGTAAGAATTCCAGATGATGTTGACGATTTTCTCTGGTATGCCGTAGTGTCGAAGAAAAGTTCATTACGGTCTCCTGTTTACGCTGTCAAATGCCTTCTCATAGTTAATGAAGTTGGTGTACAGTGACGAGTTCCATTCAATCGATTGTTGAACGATGATTCGTAGTGTTGCGATTTGGTCTGTGCACGACCAATCCTTACGGGAACCAGCCCGCTGATTTTGAACTTGAGCATTCACTGAATCTTTCATTCTGTTCAACAACACTCTGTTGAAGATTTTTCCTTGTACTGACAACAGTGTGATCCCTCTGTAGTTCTCACATTTGCTCAAATCTCCTTTTTTCGGTATCTTGATAAAGTATCCTTCTTTTCAGTCTGCCGGCACTTGTTCTTCCTCCCAGATCCTCATGAATAAAACGTGGATCATCCTTGTCGTTATGTCTATGTCTGACTTGAATGCTTCGGCCGGTACATTGACAGGTCCTACTGCTTTCCCACTTTTGATTTGTTTGATGGCTATCTTGATTTCTTCCATCGTCGGTGGATTGACATCTATCGGAAGGTTCGTAGATGCTGCTTTGATGTCTGGTGGGTTCAGTGGAGCTGGCTTATTCAAGACTTCCTCAGAGTGTTCTACCCATCTGTTTCTTTGTTCTTGACCGATCACTCTGGTTTACTATATTTGCCTGCCAGTATTTTTGTTGTGTCATATAGCTGTTTCATATTACCTTCTCTTGCAGCTATTTCCGCTGTCGTTGCAAGGCCTTTGATGTACTTCCGTTTGTCGGCTCTAATGCTCTTGTTTACTTGCTTATTTGCTTTTGTGTATTTAGTTTGTGCCTTAATTTCCTCTGCTGTTGTTCGGCTGTTGTTAATTTCTGTCTTCTTGTTCCTTCTTTCTTGAATTTTGCTCAGGGTCTCAGTGGAGACCCATTCCTTACAACGGTGCTTCATGCGGTCCAAAACCACTTAACACGTTGAAGTTAGTGCTTCTTTGATTCCATTCCAGTTGTCCTCCACAGTAGTTTCTTCTTCTTTCTGTAGACCTTGTAAGGCTTGAAACCTGTTGTTGAGAGCTATTTTGAATTCCTTGAATTTGTCAGTATCTCAAAGAAAGGCTGTATTGAACCGTTGTAATGCTGATACTCCAGTTGTCGATTGCTTGCTTAGCTTCAGTTTCATTTCGCTGACAACCAGGTGGTGATCTGAAGCTATGTCATCTTTTATCTTGGTTCTCACATCTTCCATTGATCTTCTGAATCTTTTCTTGATGCATATATGATCGATTTGATTCTCTGTAGTATGATCCGGTGAGACCAATGTAACCTTGTGTATGCGTTTATGGTAGAATTTTGTACCACTTATAACTATTTTGTTGAAAACACGTATATTTGTAAATCTTTCACCATTCTCCTTTCTTTCTCCCAGTCCCTGTCATCCCATGTCGTCTTCATATTCGATGTTGTCTATTTCGACTTTGGCATTTAGGTCCCCCATTAGGATTATCAGATCCTTCCCTGAACACTTCGCCATAATTGATTGCAACCTATCATAAAAATGATCTTTTTTGTCTCCGTCGTTGCCGTCGTTGGTGGGTGCATAATGTTCACTGTAATCCACTTCTTCATTGTTTTTAAAGATGCTCTGATGATTCTGGGTCCATGTGGTTCCCATCCTACAAGTCCGTTGCGCGCTTTCTTGGACAGCATCAGAGCAACTCCCCGAGTGTGTGGAGCATTTTTCTCTTCGTGGCCGGAGTATAGTAGCACCTCTCCAGTAGCTATTGTTTTCTGTCCAGTTTGGGTCCAATGGGTTTCGCTGATCCCGAGCACAGTTAAATTATATCTCTTCATTTCTGCTGCTATCTGATTGGTCTTCCCAGACTCCCACATTGTCCGAACATTCCATCCACCTATAAAAATTTTTGCTCTGGTCGTTAGAAGGTGGGGCATCGACCTCATTTTTTCCGAAGATTCTCGGCTTTCATCATGATGCATCAAATACATTCCTTTTACGCCTAGGGCAGAGTTTGCATAGTTTAGTTTGTTTATTCTGGTTAGCGTTTTTTAGCGAGGTTGTTTTCCGGGATGGGAATGATAGCTCCATGCCCAATCCTTCTCCTTATAGCCGAGCATGGGATAGGCAGTAACCCTAGAATAGCTTCAGGCGGAGTTCCATTTCCTTAGATTTTGAAATTATTCATTATATTGAACATATTTGTTTGTTAATTCGTAAATTTCTACTGTAAAAAACTTATAATCATTTATTTGCAAGGCTGTATGCGTTTTTCAGGCACTTGTTTTAAAATGCCGTAATTATTTTTAATAATTTTCGCACACTTTTATTGATTAATTAAGTCAGTCTTCCAATGATTTGACAATTACCTGATGTAACAGGTAATGTTACCTGGTGTAATGAAAAGTTGTTTGAAAATTAATTTATAGTATATGCGCAAAATATAATGTGTTTCAGAGACATAGTAGTACTTACCTCGTCTCATACAATCCTATTCACCAGTTGTGTATGGCTGGGTACCCAAATTATGTCTTGATAGCAGAAACTACCAGAAGCGATATATGATCAAGCTGAGGTTCTATTGAAGTAAATTCAAGAGCTTGAGTTTTGTTTGTGATCTGAGAAACATTAATTTTAATGAAGATCTACGAAATAATAAGAGTTAATCTCCGATACCTTTAGTCTAGGCTGCAATCCGGAAAACATTGAGGCTATTCAATGTGTCTACACTACGATATTTGTTTCTACACAGCATTTTTGCCAATTTTATGTGATAAACGAACATATTGAAGAAAAATAGCAAGCAGGACTGGACAAAGTAGTGTCATGTAGCCAATTACATCCACCCTTCTCCTAACTTATTTACGGCCGAACCAAAACTTGGCTGTTAATCTAGACCTTGTTGGTAGGTGCGATTTACCTAATTGGTGTCAGCATTATAATCTTGATCATTAGCTCATAATTCGTCACAGTGGCGCAAACGTATTCACTCATTTTGTTCTTCTATATCGCAGTTTCCATAACTCTTTCGTGCCTTGGTTTGTTTCATTTTTTCCAATTAAGTCATACCGTTGTGTCATTCCTGTAAATTTGATCTGGTCATGATAATGTGTTTTGACAACCTGGACCTATGAGCTTGCCCGTCGGTTCTACGCTGTTCATGACTGATTTACTAGCGCATTTACGATTCAAATGTTCGGTTAATTGTTACCAGCTTACTATAAACCCTTATTAGTAGCTAATTGTTGAAAGTCTAGAATACCTGAACATTTTTGATTTAGCTTTAACGATGGACAATAACACTGCTGTGATATGATTTCAAAATTCGATGTCGTGAAATTGAAGACTTTGCCGACCAGACTCTTTAATCGTTTTTTTCAAGTATCAAGAGTGCGAATGGCGTCTGAATTAGATAAAAATATATAAAACAATGCAACCAATCAATTTCGAAACTTGAAACCTCTCGTAAAACAAATGATGCATGTCATTACAATTATTTATACAAATTGATAAAAACTTATTTATTACACTGCAAACTAAAATTCTATTTTTTGTGTACTTTAATGATACCGTAAGCACTAAAAGCCGTTTCTCCGGATCTGGAATGTCACTTGTGGTTACGTTCATAGCACTGAATTTGTAGATAATTTTTTATTTGGCTTAGCACTAATCGAAATTGAACCCTGTGACAAACATGGCTTTGACATTAATCTTTCAACCCAATAGGCACTGCTACAGGGCATAATAATTCAGTTCGATTACATTAGGTTTCCTATATGTCCAGAAGATAATTGCGTTGTGAGTCACTACAGTATTTTAATACAACTATTTTGTGCTAGGATTATACATTTAGAGAAATCAGTATTTCTAATGTTAATGAGTGGTTATTTATTTCAAACTTGTATCCTAAACATAAAAACAAAGCAATCGTAGAAAAGGACAAACATTACACTTTATCACCCTTATTATCTCTGTTTATCTAAAACGTGTCTGGAGTTTAATGTTAAGTAACTAGTATTTTATTTGACCTGTATCAATTATGGATCACTTTGATTTGTTAATTTTTTTAAACTAAATGCACGTTTTTTTCTATATCACTTTTGGTCACTTGTTTCAGTATGTCTAATTTTTTTTAAATAAAGAGAACATGCGGTCCCTTAAATATTGGTGGATTCGTTCAGATCGGGTAGTTGTATTCACGATATTATCTGGAACATAAACAGTGTAGTTATGAAACCTAAAGAATTAGACAGTTGTTGTTGACAATATGATGATTGCCGCCTAATATCGCGAATCCATCAAAGAACAAAATGTTATCTTCCTTGATTCAGCAGTCTAAAATTAGCTCACTTCTGCATATTCCCTGTTTAGAGAACCCATATTGCAACGAAATTTGTCATAAATTACCCCGGGGTTACTAGTGACACTCTAACTTACGTCTATCTGTAAACAATTATTCATACATGATTAAATTTATAATTTTGCATGAGATATTGCTTCATATTTATGTGTCGTTTTATACTTTAATTTATTTTGTGTAACTAAAGCTCCTAATCCACCTGCATATGTTGCGATTATTGAGGTTAGATCAACACATTTCCGTGTAGTATGGAAACCTTCAGAACAAAATTCAGCATTCAATGTCTATTGTTACTTAATATACATACGTCCAACCTATCCTATACTTGGTCACTTTCAAAAGTTTAATGTTTGTCGTGCTAATGAGTTTCATATTAAATCATTATTACCAGGAGTGAATTATACAGTTTATGTTGAGTCATTTGATTTAGTATATGGAATTCAAAGTTCACCTTCTAACTATATTACAGCTATAACTTATCCAGATAGTAAGTTGTGATTTAAATCAAAACCACTGATATTATATTCCTTTCATATACATTTATTTCATTCTAGAAAAAATAAGTCTATTAATAAATTTGGTTGTGAAATTACTTGGTGCGCTTCATTATTTTCACTTATTACCAAAATTCATGTTTACACCAGTCTGTTGAAAAGGAGAATTATTTTCCAACTGTTTTTAATCGGTCACATTCATAAATTTTTACGAATGACACTTGTATGCTAATTCGATCCATACTTTGGAGTTAATCGTACTTTATTAGTAAATAAAGTAATTGAGCGGTGGAAGATAGTTGAAATATGCAGTAGCTTAGCAGTCAAAACGCTCGACTTAAATGTTTGACATCAGTTCCTCTTAATTTAATTCAGACAGTATATTAGTACCTTCACACAAATAATCAGGCTTAAAGCCTATGTACAAACTTTTCCTTGATTACTAAGTTGTCTAACAAACGTTAGTGTATTGAGTTAGGAAATGTTCTACTTATGTTGTAGAAAAATCAAGTACCCGGGTATAAAATAAATGATGCCTCAGGACTACTAGGTGCCAACAAGAAGTTTTATTTCTTGAAGTAATACGTTGATTCGGAAAGAGTTTTTCATGGTTGTTTAGAAAGCCAATTGTTAAATGGATTGTTTCTTATAAAAGCCTATTCTTCAACTGTCTACTTTTCAAAGTAACTCCCTTCGGCAAAATGTAAAATTTACTATGAATTCGCCCAAAAGCCATTTTGAAGCACAAATTGCAGAGTTGTTACTTGCACTAGGATGGTACCTATGTCAATTTAACTGACTGCTTTCTTCTTATTAGAAACGGTAATACAGAATACTAACTGAAATAAGTTACTTTTATTAACAGACGTTTGCATTTTAATTTTTTTACGATGAAACCTCTGAAGTACGTAAAGTAAAATTTCCTAAGACAGAATATTTTTTAACTGCGTAGAATTCAAAAGTTAATCTTGTTTCATTTCTGTTTTCGAGAACGAAAAATATCCTTCTTTAAATCGTGAAAAACAGAGCCTAGACAAATGATTAAGAAAGATTTGTTACCAAACATTTCCAGAAATATACGTATCATGCAGGTGCTGAGAATATGTGACATTGTTAGCTGAATGTCATTTTATTCCCGTTTTGCATCTCTTATCAAGCTTATATAACTGCTTGACCTGTTGAATTCCACTAAAAGTTTCAAGTTTTCTTGTTTGCTTCAAGTTTCAGTAGCTCAATGAGATTCAAAAAATTATTTGTGACATAATCATTCATGAAGAGTGTTTTGACGAAAAGGTTTAAATTTGCTTTATCTTTAGTTAGAACTTTCTTGACAGCGGTAAACAGTCATGATGATTATATTCACAGAAATTTGTATATATTCACATATTGACTAAAGTTTAAAGTGTGAATTATTGGATTCCGACAAAAGTTTTTTTAAATTAAGAAGTATAATTTTGATCTTGTTGGCGGTTATGGATTTACACCAATGAGAAACCCTATTCTGTAATGAAAGTATTCTTTAGTTATTTGTTTATTTAATTATATGCCTAAAAATGGCTTATTCCAGACATTACGCTTACAATATGCACTGTATTTGCATAGAAAAGTCTGGATTAGTGAAAGAACTCTTTGTAACAATTCAATTTTTCGGTTTATTTTGTTTTTTGTATTCGTCACAGCTATTTCATTTTATTGTGGGGCTCATAAGCAGTGTCTAGTTTCTATCAAACCAAGGAATCGAATTTAGAACCCTTAAGTATCGCAACGAAAGCTTAACGAACTACACCATATGAAAGGCATCCAATGATAGAATTTGAGCTTTGATTAAGTTTAGTTTATTTCTAAAATAAGTTAGTTGACTTGAACTTGATTGAACCACGTATATGTTACCTTCTCTCATAAAGGCAATACATCAATATAATAAAACTGGCATTATTGCAGAAATATATTATTATTCTGTAAAATATAAATCACTACAGATATTAATAAATATACATGAATCACATTAAAAATAAGAAATAAGTTCATGTCAATTAAAAAAAATGTACTATTTTTCTTTAAATTTACAGAACCCAATGCACCAGAAAATGTAACTGTAAGAAATATTAAATTGAATCAGTTTACTGTGAAATGGACTGCAGTAAAACAAAGTTCAATATTCACTAACATTTGTTATTCACTTTATGTTCGACAAACTTTGAGTATTAATGATAATTTTAATCACTTTAATATTTGCAATGGACAAAATGAATTTACTGTCAATTCTTTATTACATGGCATAAATTATACAGTTTATCTTAAATCATTTGATACTTATTACGGAATATACAGCGATGCGACAAAATCGCTCATGGTATATACATATCCAATATGTAAGTTTATAAAAACTACAGTCGGTTTTCTTACTTTAAATATAAAGTTCTTTATCTCTGAAGTCTATTCCCTAAATATATTTGAGTTTCAGAAAAATTCAAATTCAAAAGATGATTTTCAGAATGTTATAAATTCCCATGATATAAATTAGGACGACACATGGAAGAGAAAAAATATTGCTACAGACAAATTGGTGAGTAGAGATGGGCTCACTTTTAGGCCAGATCTTAGCAGATTTCTTCTTGACAAAATTAGAAAATGAACCCCTCAAGGAAGTTATTGATAAATTGCACTTTTACCGCCGTTACATCGATGATACTATTGTTATCGTCGATCAGGATGTATCGAGAGAAGATTTATTAACGCAGTTTAACACTCAGTAATCACTTTTATGTATAAGAACGAATGCGATAAAAAATTACATTTCATAGACATCTCATTAAACAGATGGAAAGATGGATCAGTAGTCAGACGTGTATATAGAAAGGAATAGAGTGTAAGCCAATACGCTCACTTCTATAGCTTCACTCCCATCTCGTACAAAAGAAATCTTGTTAGATGTCTAACAGACCAAACAAGTTCTTCTGAGGAGATAGTATAACGTAGGAACTACAGTTCATAAAAATACTCTGATTGGACTAGGATATCCGAAAGCATCGGTGGAAAAATACATGAATGTAGAAAATAAGTCAGCAATATGGACCGCTAGTAAGAAATCCCTATTCATGAAATTACAATTCAACGTAGATGCTATTAGTGATGACCTTCCTGACAGAATACTGAAGGCGGCGAAAGGAACATTTTATGCAACAAAACTATGCCTTTCATTCTCTACTCTACCAAATGTGATCTTTTGAACTATGAACAAGTTACCTGAATTCGTCTCTTCCATGTGCTAATATCAATTTACCAACTCCAATGGAGCGAGCTACATAGAGCATGCAACCAAACAACTTAACCAATGAATGGACGTACACCTCCCAGTATGGCTTGGAAAAGGCCAGACAAAGGGTGTCTGTAGCTCTATTCTACCTCATGTGATGGGTATCAGGAATATAATTTAAAAAACGAAGGCATGTATAATAATATACCGTATACCACTAGAACTACGTAATGGTGTCCGGATTTTCCGATTACATATATCAGGAGCTATAGGGAATAAAACCAACAACCCTAATTTATGCATTTAGAAGAAATATATTACACTCCTATCACTTTCCTGGCCAAATAAAACCTAACAAGTGATTCCATGAACCCTGCACATTGTTTTGCCTTGTTTAATCTTCCCTCACACCCCTTCTTCTGTTTATTGTTCCCACCATCTATTTCATTAGAACTGTCTATTCACACCTTATTATTGTGTAGTTATTTTTTACGTTGATTATTTTGATGTCTAATCTGCTCAAGTTTTAATCTACTTCGTCTATTGGAATGTATATTCAGGTTGTTTTTATTATTCTTATCATTTATATTACACCTACACTTTGACTATTAATTTGCATAATCATAATTTATGCAGTATGTCTATTTCATTTTCACCATTGACTCATATACTGTCTTGATTGGCTTAGATTTTTTAGATTTTTAATGTAAATATTATTGTTTTGTAGAGTAAAGCCTTATGATGATAGTTTTTCTTTACTTTCTTAAGAAACTACAATTACATTTATATCAGATTGATAGAACTACTTATTTACATTTAAGGGGTTGTTGTGGAGATAGTTAATTTGTTAATGCTGATATCACGAATTGATCTGAACCAGACAACCATTGATCACCTGGAACCACTGGACAGCTGTTTCGTCCTAGTATGGGACTCCTCAGCAGCGCGCATCCACGACCCTGTTGGGGATCGAACCCAGGACCCTCTGGCTCCGCGACGAGCGCTTTACCATTGGACTTTTGAGCCGGCTCCTAATGGTTGATATTTCTAATTCAGTCAAGTCGTGTTACGTTTTGCGCGACCTCATCCATTGTCATCGGTGAGTTACTGTCTCACACCCGACACGACTGAACTCCACCGGTCACGTCTTCACACTAGAACTCCAGGAATTACCTCAAGGAGCTAGTCTTTAGTGAGCTGATAATTAGTTACATTTAAGGGGTTGTTGTGGAGATAGTTAATTTGTTAATACTGATATCAGGAAAAGTCACTATTAAGTTATTCAGAATTCTTCACAAACCCATTTCATTCAACAAGATGTTTGCATACACACTGATGACCACCTTTATCGCGAATCATCTATAAATGTAGTAGAAAGCCAGGAAATAGGAATGTACTGACTTTAGTGATCTGAGAACATATTGCTCTTTGGGAGAATTAATAGTCCTGTATTCAATTCTTTTTGATGTCATAGGTCCATACTTAGAAAAGTTTCAAACCACAGTTCAGTTATTCTCTATTCGCAAATATTGTTCAACTGTTAACGATTCATTAAGAAAATTATCCACAAAATCTTTCAGTTGTATCAATCACTTAAAACTCGTGTTTGCATATTTAGAATATTTTATTTGATATTTCAGATCTTCAACCACCATGCAATTTAACAGTTTCGGAAATCAATATTTATGGATTTACTTTACACTGGAATTCAACATTACAAGATAATGCATATGGAAATGAATATTATCATTATATATTCTTGAAACCTTTACATAATTATATGAATAAAACAATAAAATTAAATGCTGGTCAATTAGTTACAAGTTTTCATATTGATTATCTTTTACCAGATACATGGTATATTGTATATATACAGTGTATTGATACTACTTATCATATTAGTAGTTTTAAATCAGAAGAGATTTTAGTGCACACATATTCTGAAAGTAAGTGACAGTTACGAATAACAAATTAACCTGTTTTTAAAATTTTATCACACACAGCCAATTTTTGATAACGTCGTCAGCAGTTCGGAAAAAGATGAATACTTTTTAACGGTAACAAATTACATAGCAGTTACAATTTTGATAGATTGGTACAATTGGCACAACCATCGTATTCACATTGTTAAGAAACAGCATGCATTACATTAACTGAAAATGAATATTCAAAATTCAGAACAAGTCGATTATCAATATTAGAAATAGCACACTCGAACCCACATGTTTAATTATGGTCTTTTTCACGAATCGATATCGACTGGAAGGTTTAATTGTTTTTATTTATTCGTAACTGTTCGGTATGTATCAAAAAGCCACCACAAATAATTTTTGGGAATTTCATTTTTCAGCAGTCATCTGAATAGTGAATTAGGAACCCGAAGGTATAAAGGATGCATACGTTCATCGATTTCATGAGCAAAGAAATCAGCGGAGCCGATAACTTTGATTCTGCATGGACTTCATTGAAAGAAGTGATTCAAAGTAGGCTGGTTTCTTTGAAGAGTTACCCAGATTAGCTGTGGATAGCATTCCATTGGTTTTTTGAGAGTTGTATTAGCTATATCCGCGTATTTATTAGTTGCTTTTTTCGATTTTGGTTCAGAGTGGTCAGAATAAATTAATGACTTACTCATGATTTGACCATGGTCTACGATTTAAGCATGCACACATGTTAATAGTCTTACCCTTCTTATTTTCATTTTCACAAATTGTAAAATAAACAGATATTAAACGTGATAGTATTAATCAATTAACGAATGTGGCTGCACAGATTCCACCTAATCAACAGATAACTCATTTTAAACGAGAAACTATGATTGCAATGAATTTACCTTTATCTCAGCTAAATCATTTCATTCCAACAGTCTATATAGTTTCACTTGTTATTAAACCAACTAAATATGATCTTGATGATGAAATTTCATTGTTCCGAAGGTTGTATAAGGAAAATGCATTACAATGATCTTACTGATATTCATTTAATTGAATCGGTAAGTAGAGTATAAAATTAATTTTTAAAATCTTTACATAGTAACATTTATTTTGTGACGACGAACGTAAAATCTTTTATTCGATTCAATAATATTATGAACTGGTATAAATCAATTAACTATTAAGAATTTGATAGAACTCGAGGTTGTAAACAAGATCAAACCTGGTTTGCTCAAGATCTCTCAGTTGGTATTCAAATCATAGAGACTGGATATAAATAGACAATTACTAAACTCAAATCTACTGTAACTCGAAAGCTGTTTTCATTCATAACCGACGTTGACTAGAAAACCTTTGTATACTCACTTCATTACAGTTTTAAACTTACACACAAAACTTAGCATTCCAAGTGAGCACAGTCATTGTTTTTTACAGTCAGAATATCATTGGAACACACTTTCAGTTTTAGTTTATTTGACATCCCCATTCATTAATGTCAGTAAGTCGATGTCTCAATGAAGTTTACTAAACACTATTTCATTCACAATTATGAAGTGCCTATGGACGTTGAATGCGACATGATTTTATCAATGATGCCTAAGTTCAATCGGAACAACACACATTTATTTGTATGCCTTTAATATTAAACCGTAGTAACACTGGGATTTAAAATTTAAGCTTCAATCAATTTCACACATTTTGTTGTATAGGAAATCTCAACTATAATTAGGTAAATTTTTTTTTACATAAAGGCGATGCCTAATAATATATTTTTTTAAATTTAAATTTCATATTAATATTAACCTGTGAAATAGTTTAATGTCACAAATTGGTCGGAATCAGACAACGATTAATCACTAGAAAGTACTGGACAGCTGTTTCGTTCTAGTTTTGGACTTATCAGCAGTGCATTTCCATGATCCCATAAGGGATCAAACCCACTAGCTTATTATCAGTATTTTTCCTTTTACCATTATGAGATATGTAACATGAATGTTATTAGCCTCAGTCATTCTGTTATCCTATTTTCGAATTTATCAAAAGTTTATAGTTAAAGCACAAAAAGTCTCGGGTAAAACTTTTCGAGAATATATCATTACTTATTACTTTTATATGAAACAGAAATAATGTACTTAATGCAAATTACAATTTTTGGTTATGTAACTATGAGTTTCAAAGTATATGGATTCAGTTAATATGAGCATTAATTTGATAAATATATATTATGCTAAGCTATCTCAGAACAAAGTCTTAATAAGCTTTCTTATAACATTTTTCTTAATAGATTTGAGTAAGTAAATGAATTACTTAATGCTTTTTACTTCTTTAAAGAGTAAGTAACTTTCATATGGTAGTAGAATTAATTAATTATACCGAATAGCTCGCGTACTAAAACACGCCACCAGCTTGTCTGTCAAATATAACCGAATATGTGATCGAATTTCAAATTTTCAGAGTTACCGTGCAGCTTGGTTCGTATGTATTTTATGAGTTCAGCTTTAATCAAGCTATTTAAATTAAAATAATTAGTGTTTAATTGTTTGTTTTTTTTTCAAAAATACTTTTGTCAGATATAATCTCAGAATTCAATGACGTTATATTGTTGCACTTAAATAAAAAGGCGAAATTACATTTATTTTTCACTTGGGGAATAATTTCTGTGTTTCATGGTTTCTAGAATGGTATTTATTGAAAGATGATTTGCTATTACTATCAAATGTCACATCTGAAATATTGGGTCAACTACTTGCTTTGATAACATCAGAAAACGTATGGGACCCTACGTTAAGCATGAATATAAGATACGATACATCTACTTTTTGCTTGTTTATCGGGACAGTTTCTTTAAGTATGAAAATGCTTAGACACAGACATAGGTATCTGTTTGACAAAAGTACAGTCATTCACTGGTAAATCATTGAAGATGATACTTTAAACGTTAATGCACATGTTAGTACACCTTGATGAAAATGCTTTAATTTTTTTTGTTTATATTCCGTTTGATAAAATAAGACATACAATAATCGCCATAATAATGAAAATTCATCATGGGAAATACTTGTACAATCACGTTTGAAGTTAACAAATACACGCTTTCGACGTTCTATGGATTTTCAGATAACTGAAAATAACTTATATTTCGATAAATATTTTATAATTGGTGAGAATGATATGTGTCTATATAATTCACATAAATGTAATGGTCCACTCAAGCCTGCAACACAGTACAGGTTAGTTTATTATTTAAAAATAGGTTTTATCTAATTATAGTACAGTAAAGTGTACACTATTCTTATTTGAATTGTAATAAAAATACCTCTGAACTAATGTCAATTAACTTGTGACTGCGTAATATTACCTTCTGCCCTCTACTGATTGATAGTATTATGTTATACACATATTGTCGAAATGTTGAAAATGACTCGTAGTACAGGCGAAAGTAATTTAACAGCTAACAGCTTTTTTCACTAAGAATTTGAATAGTTATCCATAATTGTTCTACCAATGTTTAGTTGTTTACTTCGATTGTCTTCTCTGACACGATATTTATTCTTAAAGTTATTTGTCATTTTGTGTATTAATGTGCAGACTGGATCTGCTGATGAACAACCGTGGTAATAGGCTTTTAAAAATATATGTATGCACCTTTTTCTTCTGCGGAATATTAAACGATCATTTAAATAATTTATTATGCCACTACAGTACAACACCTTTGTTTTGACTGATGATCTGGCAATTTAATCCAGTGTTTTAAAAGGATCATAATCTCTAGTTATTTGCTTGTTTATGGTATTTACAGTAGACATGTACCTTCGAAACGTAATGTTTAAATGTTTAGTCTGTTGTATACTAACGGATAAGCAAAACTTCGTCTTAAATTTGAATGAATGAACTGTTTACTTTTGCGTAATTGTTAATAGTCTATACACAATTCATCTCATGTATGCTTACTTATTTTTTACCCTCTTGTTTGTTTCAGTATACAACTACGTACTTACACGAAATATGGATATACTACATCGAAAATAATACATAGATATACATCGCCCAATAGTAAGTTTTGCCTAATAACATGGTTGATGATCACACTGCTTAATTATATTAATTAATCGTAACACTGCTATGTATATTTGACAAAAGACGATGATAAGATCAATAATACATGGGTTAACAGACATTCATGTAAACCAACTTTTTATGTCAGTTAAGAGTGGTAAACAGAGTTGAACCGTAGTCCTAAGGGTGATGGTATATTATTTAGAAGTTTATTGTATCGCTAAATATCACAAGCGAAACCAGTACTACCTAGCCATTTATTAATCATACCGCTTACATTTACTTAATTAGTCTTCAATAACAGATAAAACAGTAAAATATACAAAACGTACTGTGTCACCATACCCCCCGCTTACCTTCCATCTCAATTCAATACTGGGTTTTGTATCTAAATTTTATAAATTACTAGGAAAGTCAATAGGTTTTATATTCTTAAGTGTATGCTCATTTATTTACTTAAAAAATTTACTTTATTTATATATTCGTACAGTTAAAAGCAAATAAATGTCAACGGTTATTGAAAACAGTTCATTGCTGTAATCAAAAGATTTATACAGAATCAAACATGATAGATCTAAGCATAAACAGTGAGATGCAGGTTCATCAAGCTAACGGTTCAAAAGTAGTTTGAAACATGCATTCTGGATTACACTGCGTACCACAATCTAAAATTAATATGGCAAACTTAAGTGTTTGAAAGTCATCTTAAGAACTTTGTTTGGAGTTCGCCAGAGATACACACTCATAGACCAACACTAGATTAAACCCAGAACTTATAGAGTAGTCAGAATTATTTTCAAACTATTAGAAGTTCTCTAAAGTTGCATAAAGTTGAGTCTGCAGGTTAATTGAAATTATCAGCAATTTTGTCTACCGCATATCACTCAGTTATCGCTTCTCGGAAAGAAACGTATCTAGTGGAAAAATTGAAATGTGTCTCTTGATTCTGAATACTGATAAAAGCCTGATAATGTTACTTTTTTATTACTACCAAGAATATTTAATAGTATATGCACTAACTTGTATATTTTCCTTATTTTTTCCAAATGAATTATAATTTTCGTTAGCTACCGTTATTCTGATTACATGTTGTGTATTATGGTCATTATTTATATTGGCAATATCCACGTTCGGCTTATTTTATTATCGTCTGATTGAAAGATGTGTTAGTTTAAAAAATCACAATGAATCTAATAATAAAACAAAGCGAAAATTCAATAATGTGTCAATAAATAATGACGTTTATTCGCAGGAAACAAAAGAAAGGTTAGTTTTTGGTTTTACTTTTCGCAGATCACTTACAGAATATATTTCTAATTTTTTAGATACATACTCCATGTTAAAGTAGTTTTTTAGTTAGAGTTGCATTAGCTTAAACATTAATGAAACGCCAAAGTTCACTAGGTAGTTGTTTTAGTTTAGGACTCTTCATTAGTGTGCAGTGAACTGAACTCCCAATTATTGAATTCAGTCTAAGAGTATAGTGATCAATGTTTGACTTGTAAAATGGATGTTAGTTTACTCAGAGGTGAGTAGATTCACACTATTTGGCAGTCCCGAAATAACTTTCTAGTGTAATCTGGTTCCTATTGGTGCTAAAAGTTAAATGCCAGCTTTTTACATGAATTATATTCCCACCAAATTCCTCAACGTCGAATCATCAAAGTAAATATTTATTTCCATTGTTTCAATTTATCACAGTATTTATTATAAGCAATTCTACCCTATCAATGTAATTACCACCTAATTTACATTGGCTGTCTAGAACCGTGAAAGCACCTAACTTTAAGTATTATTTCATACTATTCATTAACAGACAAAATAAATTAGATTAGAAATATCCTTTTTATTTCAAACAGACGAAAAAGTGATTAAAAGTATGCGTTATATTTTAGAAATTTAGTAAACCTCAGTAGTAATTTTTTTAACAATTTTATTGAAAAACAATTTTGATTACACTGACAAACATATTTACTACCTGAGTGCAGACACAATTTACATACCGTATCAATTCATTAAAAAAAAAGTCAAGGACCATATGTGTACTACTACTAACCACTTAATATATAAAAGGGTTTTAACGTGATGTAAATCAATCAGGCAGTATATACTTCTAACTTTGCCTCCAAAGCTAACGCAGAATTATAACTACCTCAATATAAAATGATTACTTGATAGCTATTTAAGAGTAGCTTTTTTGAGATGAATAAACCTTATATTCAAATTTTTAGTTAAAATTAAGTCATTTAAGTTATAGAAAATAACATCCTGAACAGTCCTAACTAATTACAATCCCTTTTTGCATTAGTGGCATTCAATAAATTCGTCTTATTCAGAACTCCCTTCTGGTTTCTTAATACAACGTGTGTATATGAACAGATTTAATGTAACAAAAACGACCAGTGACGGAAAATTTTATAGAGCTCTACATTTTAAATTTTAATCACTGCTAGTTCTTTATATTTTTCACTAGAAGCAGATATTACCAGTGTGGTATTGACGTTGCAACTAATCTTTATTATAGCTTAGAGCACTTATGGGTAACTAGAGTTTTATGTTTTCGCATGGAATGATGATGATGAAAATTCTATACAAAGTTCTAATACAGCTACTTGTAAAAATGAATCATCCATCCAGGTGCATTTTTACCTTCTGTCATGGTAATTGAAGATTATCGATATGAATCTCTGTGATCTAATTTTGTTCCAGTTAACATTTATTAATAGGACTCCTTTATAAAATTAGCAGAATTGTCACTTATCAATAATGTTATGTATTGTGAAAATATGCAATGCCCTTGATGATTGCTAATCACTGTACAAACACGTCTGCCCGCGACTACCAGTCCCCAAGACGAAATAGAGAAAAACTACGATTGATGAGCCAAACAAACAGAATCGGTTTTGTATTTCACTCATGCCTTTATATATACACAAAATCAGGCCACATCGTCAACGTATTAGAAAACTGACATTAATACAAAATAAAAGTAATAGTGAGTGTGAACTGGAGTAACGTATATGTAGTCGATTAACCATAATTCATAAATTAGAAATGATATAACAACAGTTGATGCCTTCAACTGGAGTATAGGTTGAGGGCAACGTAACAATAATAAGAATAAAATGCTCACTTTGTATACAGCCAAAAATAATGAAATCGTTTACAGGAAGAACAGCTCTAGTAGATAATCAACCTTATTTAAGTGCCAGACATAACAAATAAGAATTCATGCTTTAATTTATCATCTAATAAATATTTTTCCAGCCGAGTGTTCCTCAAAGCTGATTATACTATTTTAGTAGTAGAAGATATATGTGTCTAAGGATAAATATTCATCCTTAACTTTTAAAATAGTTGAACATGTTTCATTATTGAAGTTGTTGCTTATGCACACCAGAATTGTTGGCTTCATACAATGGTTTGAATATTTCATCAGCTGAAAGCATCTTTATTGATAAGCGTCGTACTTCACTCGTTTACAATTTTGTTTAATTGCTGTTAAATAAAAGTCTAACGTACATAATCTATGCAATCTTGATTAACTATTAATTTCGAAATCTTCATAATTACCCATTGTTGATAAAACTGGTTTGATAACGGTGATCAATAATTTATGCCACTTATGTGTATTTTATTTTTCTGTTTAGAACTTACTTACCGAATCTATGCACATCTGTTGACTGGTAAGCGAAAATATGTTATAATTCATTAATTACAAGCTCAATATGGTTTTTCTTTGATAAACATTATGTGACTTTTAGTATTAGCAATCACTATGCTGACTATTTTAGATGATGTTACTGCTGAGCTTACTGAGAATGTGGAATATATGATAAGTGAGTAAAGCGCACCTTAATTCATAGAATTCTAACAGTGCTAAGAATTAGACAAAAATGACGTTAATTACTACTAATTCCTTTATCGATTTTGCAATCTCAATTTTACTGATTGGTCAGCCATACATAGCCCATGCATTTCGCTGTTAATGTTTCTAGGTGTGGACCTGATTGATTAGGGTTAGAATACAATAGGAGGTATCTGTTTTCTAAAGTTTAAAGATAAAACTTTCTGACGAATACTGATTTAATGTAATCAAGAACCGACGCGTTCCTACAGATTACCTCAAGGCAGCAGCTCGTACTATTGATTACATATTATAGACACGTTTCTGTCGTTTAAAATTAATGCCCATTTCTTCCCAGTATAATTGTATTTTAACATTCTCTTACGATGCTTTCAGACTTGATTCGCAAACAGTTTATTGTCCATTTTCGGATGTGAACCTATGCCATCCAAAGTTAAAATTAGAGTGCTCAGCTCTGAGCTTCTCTTCCAGCTTCTGATTTTTTTTATAATTGTTCACTAACAAGTCTGTATACGAAAAACATATATCACTACTCACCTACATTTATTACACTGTAGTATAATAGCTTTTCAGTGGAATAGAGAATAATGATCGAACCAAACTTTTTGAACTGCTACTGAAAATTTAAAACAGAATACGAACTCTAGTACTCTATAGTAATTTTACTTCTTTAATTTGATGTATACACATATATGCTTTAAGCTTAAATAATACTTCATGGCTGGTACTCAGTGTATCCTATTTTAGGGTTAGACCGCATTCATCAAAGCAAGAAAATAATTAATAAAATGCCTGCTTAAGCATAAACTTTAATATTCTCATTATCTCAGAATTTGAGTAGCACTTTTCTTGGATTTTATTCATTTACGATTATCTTCATCTAAACATTTAAAATCTCACATACACATAATAAGACATTTAAATACAAATGAGTTTTGTATTTTAGAAAATCTACAACTTATACTATTAATCTTAAGGCAAATGATAAACGTAGATTGTCTTTCGAATGGTTATTTCATCCATCTTTCATTTCTCGTAGGTAGTTGAATAGAGGAAAAAGAGAGAACGATGGTTATGACCCTTAGCAATGACTTCTACTTATCTCAAACCATTAGAGAAACTACTTCTATTTAGACTTAGCTTGTATATCACTTTCCTTATAAATGTGATAGAAACGCTCTAAATACAGCAATTGTGTTGCATCGCAGAAAATGAATAGTCATGAGTTAAAAGTATGTTTCTCAACAGTATTTCTGTTATATATTACAAAAAAAAAAACAGTGCCCTTGATAATTGCTAATCAGCGTATGGACAGGTCTGCACGAAACTACCAGTCCCCAAGACGAAATAGAGAAAAACTACGATTGATGAGCCAAACAAACAGAATCGGTTTTGTATTTCACTCATGCCTTTATATATACACAAAATCAGGCCACATCGTCAACGTATTAGAAAACTGACATTAATACAAAATAAAAGTAATAGTGAGTGTGAACTTGAGTAAGGAAAAGGTAAGTAGCCAACTGACTATGATTTTATTTCTCTGGAGGAGAGCAATATAATACATATATGAAAAGTTCTCCAATACGGAAATTGATTTGCCTCCAGACTATTATCATTTCCCTTTTTTCATTTTTCGTATACAACTTGCTACCTGAATAGAACTTGTCTTTGTTAGATCTTGTTATTCGTTTTTCTTCTTTTTCCAATGGCTTCGAATTGAATGGTTTTTTAGAGAATGTTGAACTATGGTTTATTTTGAATGGTTATAAACCTAGTCATCTTAAAAAAATTTAATCTAGAAACCCAAATGCCTTTGTGATGTTCCATAACGTTATGTTGAATATCACTTATTACGGTGTAACTTTTACACCTGAGCCCTCTTGTTCCACATGTTTTATCAAAAGCAAAGGAGGATTTTCGTGTATTTCATTATTATAAAATACTACGTAGTTTTGATTATTATTATTATTATTATAGTTTGTAAAGTCCTATGTATTACCTATCATTATTTATTGTTTACAATATTTTTTCGCTGATTTTCGAGAAAAGATTGCTTGTTATTGAGTTGAATATTGAAGGCAGTTAGAAGAATATGTAGTAAATATTCGATGTTATTATGAATGTACGGATGGATAAGCATTTGAAATCTTTCCAAAAACTGGGGAGTATTGTTCTGTCAAAATGAACCATCCACTTTGTCAATAATTTTCTCTTTGTATATCTTTTGGCAGCTACGTTAGGATTCATGCATGTGACTAGATAAATAGAAGCTCTATAATTCTCAATCTAACAAGTATGATATCCAATCAAGTTGTAATGACCGGCCTGATCAGAATTCTTCACTCTTATAATACAAGTTTCTAAATATTATGTTGGTCCTTAAATCTTTTAAAACTAACACTTACGTTCATATATATCACCCAGTTTGCACTTTATTTGCATGTAAATTTTTGAAACGTATATTTTTGAAAACAGGAAGTTGATGAAATATTTCAAGCTAAAATTCCATATTACACAACATGTAATATTGAATTGTGCACCGATTATTATTACTTTGAGTAATGCATAGATAGTTTGGGAATCAATCTAGTTTCTTTTCCCTTTATATTCTGTGTTATATGTATGTTTAAGGTCACTTTTTCCTATTCCAGTCTCTTTGAGCAATCTTTTAAGTTATCTTTATTCAATATGTATAAAACTATCGGGAAATGATAGAAGTATTATTAACAGATTTAAATTAATTGCATACACCACATTCATTGATTTATAAATCTTTGCTGAAAGTTATTATTGTTACAGCCATATTTAACGGGTATTTCTCATAATATAAATGTACTCTTAAATGCATATATGTAATCTGATGTGTATCTAATATCTCGTTGTGTGTATTCACGATTCAACTTAATCAATTTCTGTATTAAGTGAACACAAAAGCTTCGAAATCATCCTCCTGAGATACAAATATTCTGCATTATTCTTGAACGTGCATATCGACATTGTGATGTAGGCACATACTAATGACGCATCCCAGGCAGTTTAAAATTCACATCACGGTTTCTAATAGTATCCATTATCCAAAATATAACTTATAAATCTAAATGATACCATTTTATGGTAGATTATGCGGTGATAGAAACTGATATATGCAGTCCTAATTATCAGTTACACTGAAATACAAACTTGTAAAAAATAGTCAATAACTAGATTGCTTAATATAATGTACTTGCGTATTTAGCTATCTTCTGAACTTCTTACTTTAATTTAACCGATTATTTATTACATGAAAATAGCCACTGGATTCAGCTAAACTATATTTTACCATATTAAAATTTAAAATTATTTGTCTTTTAATGAAACTGCTGTCACTATCTGAGACTAATTGTAGTGTTGTAAAGTACAGGAGATTTCAGGACGTATATGTAATCTTGGTACAAAATCACTCAATAATTAGCAGTCTTCACTTCACATTGATAATTCCAATCTCGTAATGAGCATGAATTTATTCAGTTACTAATTCCCTATTTAACAGATTACAGTATCCTACTTTAGTTGATTTCCAATGTGCGTTGGTTATCATTTTGTCATAAGTGAATTATCTACTTCATTTTGCACTTAATTTCATTGATGATTAGTTCTAAACTAGAATGACATTTCGTCACGTTACTTCAATGGTTCCTCAAAATACACCAGTTAATTATGAAAACTGCCTTTAAAGTATTCAGCACTAGATTAAATAACAATTATGAATTCATTGGTGATGAACTTTAGAATAAGTCATGTCTTGCGAAATTATACACGTTAGACCTGAGACAAGAATCACAGTGTGCCTCCTAATGAACTGAAGTTAAACTGTTGAGTTATAAATGCACACTGCTGACTACAATTACACGACTAGCAAATCCTTCCTTGATTCAAGGAATTCTGCAGTTTATGTCATTTATTGGTGTAAACTGTATTCAAAGCAAAGCCAGATAGATTTTAATACGATGTATGCACCATTTCTTTGACTATTAATTATTCCCGAAGCACAATTCAACAAACGATTTAGATCATTCCCTAGGTGACGAAATTGCACTCTAACTGTTTGTTGGTATCTCTTATTCGATTGTTGGTTTTCAGAACTGAATTTTGGTGTGGCAGTTTTCAGGGGTTTGCACATCTTTGCAAAAACCGGTCAAAACACTGGAATGCATATACAGTCGTCTGATGATTCACGAGAACAGGGTGAAACTCATGTTCTGGTTTGCATCACTAGTCATAATTCAAATATGCTCTTCTTTAATTGTTGATCTTTCTATCAATTTTTTTCGAATTCTTATGTTGTTATTCAGTCTAATTTTAGTGTCATTCTGTACTTTTCATATTTTGTCAATGTGTTTTGAGCTCTTTTCCCCAGAAAAACGCTAGAATAACTGACTGAATGATTGGAATTCGCTTGATTTCGTCAAATTCGCACCAATTGTTTCCCTAAACTTATTATATTTGAACATTAAAATTGCAAATGAAGGTTTAACATGTGTCTAGAGATGGAGTTCACTACTAGTCATCATTAAATTTAATCTATGCTGGTAACAAAGATTCAAATAAAGTTGTAGATAAACATTATGTAAGAAGTTACGGAACGTCGTTCATGAAATAGTAAACGACTATAAGGCCTAAATTAAATGTTTGTGAAACGAAATAATGAAATACAAGTTAGTTACTAGTAAGAATGAAATGAATTAAAAATAAGATTATAAACTAGAAACAGAAAAAAATTGGAATGAAATAGGAATCAGCTTATCATAGAAAATAAGGAAGAATTCTCATAACTATAGGTTATAATTTATTTGTCTAGTAGACACTTAAACACGTAGTAAAATCATTTTGACACGTTTGTCAAACTATATGAGTAATTTTGATTCTGAAGTATTTCAATTTGTAAGTTGTTAATGTTAATCACATACAATAGAATGAATTGAATTGTTTTTGATATTTTCAAGTTAACTGAAAAAAGTATGTTCATATTTCATATGTTTAACTTCTGTTTCCTACTTCATATCCATTTTTTACTCTGACTTACGGTTAGAATTGTAGCAATTTAAATCGATACAAATTTGTATTAGATCCTACATTGTTCGTAATCAACCGATAAGTTAATTATAATTTAGTTAGTTGGCAGATTCATTCTCTTAGGCAGTAATCCATTGATCATATTGTATCATTGGATAGCATCCACTTATAACTCGTCAATTCATTACACTTTTAATAAATAATTATTAAGTCGTGTTTGTAATCAATATCAAAAAATCTGTGTAATTAGATATAAAATTTGTTCACTTATTTTTACATTTCTTTTAATAGGCCTACACCAGTCACTGTGGATGAATTTCTTTCATATTATAAAAAATATTCAGAAGACTCATTTAATGCATTAAAACAGCAATATCAAGTGTGTAATGCGTTTCCATTATTACTGTAGTATGTTTGTTTCTGTGAAGCAAAAACTAATTTAATGCGTAAATGACTGCCTTTATTGAATGCAACATTATTGAATTGTAGTTCATAGTGAAAAATTCCCTAAGTGATAGATTATAAATTCTTCATTTTTTAAATAAAACAACTTGCTGACTATGTACATAATTGTATAATCGGTTCTGATCTACATATAGTTGATAAAGGCAAATAATACGTTTTAGTATTTCATAAAGAAGAATGTAGAGTAGGATTTCAACTTAGAACTCAGTGAATAACATTCAGCTACTTTAACTCTCAAGCAACTTCTTAAAACTACTATTTAGTTGGACGAAAAATGTAAAGTATATATCATCATTCTTTGTAACCGATGTCATTTGTATCGATGAAATATTTTTCTGGGGAAGCAAAATAGGTGATTCCAAACGCTATCCACAGTTAATTTTGAATTCTTGAAACAATTTACATCTGTTATATTTAAGTTGGGTTGTGACTGGCAAGTGGAATCCAGGACGCGCGTTTCGTCCTATTTGGGACTCGTCGGCTGGATGTACCTGCATCCCAATGTTGATGTTCACACTGGGATTCGAACTCAGTCCGCTTCGTGTCAAACGCCACCGCGTTCACCACTAGGCTACTGTGTCCAGACAGTCATGCTTGTGCAACCCAACTTAAATATAACTTGTGTAATACCGCTATATAGAGGCAATCCGCTCAGGATGCACATATGGCAACAGAGGCTGACCAGTTTTAGTCCATTACAAATCAACGGGAAGATACAAGCCTATTCTGAATTAATTTACATCTGTATTGAAAATTAATTTGATTGTTTGTATTAAAAAGTGATGAATATTGGGAAGACAGTTTTTATGATGAACTAATATCAAGGGAAAAATACTGAAAACCGTAAGGTACAAGACAGTTATCTTGTTTCAGATTATATCTTCTCATTCATATACATTTACAACCTTACACGTGATCATACACACGGATTTTTGTTCTATTATTTTTAATTTTTCAAGTCACAAAACAGTGATGTACATTTTTGACTTTGTAATAGATATTCTGAAGCGTCGATGAAATTTTCGATCCTTGAATCGATTACGTCCGTAGTGAAACCACAAACTTCTGATAAGGATGATGATGAATTTCATTGTTTCATAAATGTACTATAGTTGGATGATTGAAGCATTGAATCCTGAGACTCCTATTCTTCTAGCTAGAGGACCTAAAAGGCCTTTTCAGGAATTTCTTTTCTGATATCGTTCGTGTATACTGTAAAACAGTTCAAGATTAAGATCAATAAGCTTTCTAGTGTTACATGCTTGTCCAAGGTTTTGTAGCTATTCTCTTTACCCGTTTGTTGTAAGGATAGAAGACTAGATGTCCTAAATTTAGTAAAATTTACTTTTAATGACTTCTGGTTTGTCTACTCATCCGAAGCATTCAAATAAATGAACTGATCAGAAATAAGCAATGACATTGTATAGTTGATAACTGTACACGAGACTGCAATATTGATGTAAGTTCCATAAAATAAAAAAAGTTTTCCGGCAGAATGCATTTGTAGATTCTAAAATAACACTTTAAAGCATGAATTATTAACACAAAATAAGCATGATTGAATGTCATGAACGTTTGGACAAAAGTAAATTTCTTCGTCACTTGTTAATGAATTGAGACTTCCTATCCTACCAGGTAAAATACCATTTCCTCTCACTTGTTATTTCCTTTCACCAAGAAACCATGAATCCAATTTTGAACTTGGAAGGAGATAACCAGACTTTTTAGCTTACATTTTTAAGGCTTATCTGAGAGAGCTTATTCAAGTCATAGCTAAAATATATAAGGATTACAATTGTCGGTGGTTTTCAGATTTTGGCTACAATTCAATTCTATCTTTCAATAAGAACTTCAGTCAACTAAGAGTGACACGCATAAAAACGAATTGAACCTAAATTAATACTGCAAAATAAGAAAATATGATATCTGACGTAGCAGAACGTCGAACATAAGAAATGTAATATGAAAAGAACAAATGAGATCATACAGTGGAATTTATGTACTGATACTCGAACCGAGATTCAGAAGGTAAATACTTAATTCGATTACATCACTAGGAACAGTTTTGTGTTACATTATCTAAGATTTCAAAAGAATATAGTATGATTACTTTGTGAGCACTAACTTTGATGTCTATATTATTACCACACCCCTCGTATTGGCAGTCATTGCATTTATAAACTGATACCATATGTTAGTTTGTTAGCCTTTTTTTACTTTTATTAGATTCTTATGCTTCCCAACAAAACTCACAATGATTGTCGGTGTATTGTATGTGTACTAATTGTCTTTAAAAGATTGACTGTTTAGCTGAATACAATCAATTTTATTTTTATTGTTTAGCTAATAGTAAGTAACAATCAAAACCTAATACTATCAGATATGCTTAGTCAAGATATTGGCCAAAAAAGTGCAAATAGAAGACTAAATCGTTTTAGTAATATTCTACCATGTAAGTTAAGTACAAATTGAAAAAATAATGCTAAATTTTTATGATAAATAACTTAGCTTTCCCTCTGATCAATCTCCCAAAGTTACGATGAAACATCACACAAAAAATATCCCAAGATAAAATAAATCACTCTAAACAGGTTATCAGTCAACAGAAAAGTATAAAAGCATAATAACAAATTGTTGTTGATGATGGTTCATATGACCACGAATAAACCGCATCCAACTGGTTTAATGATTCATTTTATTTTACCAACGTATCTTAATCAATACCTTCTCGTTAACGTAACGCCATTTACACTCTAGTTCGAAACAAAAAATTTGATTACTATAAATAGTACAGGCTTCCCATCCCGATGATGAGAATTCGCCACAATAAATGATTTTAAATTAATCTTCCATTATTCGTATCCTTTGTCAATCTATAGTGAAAATTAATTCATTTTTTATTAGTTAATCATGATAAGAAAAAATTGTACAGCTTAAGAGGGGGGTAATACTACCACCAATATCATGGTTTATTTTGGCATTTTATCAGTTAAATGAAAAGTAGTTGTTGATGACGCTCTGATCTTGAATTCTGAGTAAAACATTGTATATTGTTGGACTAAATACATCTCACGTATCATATATATATATATATATATATATATATATATATATATATATATAAACAATAAATTGAACAAATTGTTTCAAAATTTGCAGATGATCAAACACGAGTAAAACTGAATCCTCTTGAAAAAGGAAAACAGGTAAATTGTTTTAATAAGTATGCTACTGGTGTGACTAATCTAAATTAAATCTAATGCAATCAGTAATTATTGGAATTGATTGATTGACAGAAATTTTCCCAGTGTACATTCGTCAAAAATATTCAAACTGCTTATGAATAGTGATAGAAGTATCTTCTTGAATGTATTTTGTTTCGTAAACAAGAAAACCAGTAGCGAGAGGACTATTCATTTTAAACATGGTATCACTCCACCTATGTGGTTTTAACTATTTTCACTAGTTGGTCACTCCATAAATGTGTAACTATGATTGTGGTTTCTCTTTTTGCTAAATTTATTAGTACTAGTTTATATAAATTAGTCGATAATCTTATTCCTCATTTAGTGTACAGATTCCTGTAGTCACTTTCGAACCACACTTTTTGTGTCTGATGGTCAATCAGACTGCTTTTTTTTTAACAAAGTAGATATTATGTGATTACACCATGAGGTCTAATGATTGGGATCCAAACAAATTAAGTACTTATCAAAAATTATAATTCTGTACTTTGAACTTAGAGTATTTAGTGAACTTGTTCGACATGAAGGCTTCCTAAATAACCAATGATTAGCTCAATTCACTCGGAGTTTCATCATAATCTGATCAATGTTGATTATATTTATAAAAATATTTTATTATATTTTTCCTAAGGTGACTAATATTATTGAACAGCAAGCTATATATGTCTGTCTGTGACTTTTCATAATACACTACTTTGAATCTATTCAGTGGAAATTCAGGATTGTTTGCATTACTGAAATTAATCTATATTTCTGTCAACATCCCACTGATGAGTGACGATTATCTGTTTATCTAAAAAAATCTCTAGTGAAGTCAGTGCAGTCACTTCACCTGATGACAGGATTAGAGTTTTTATGATGAACAGAATTTAGGCAATTTTTTAACCAATCATTTATCACTCTAATACTTTGTACATACATAGTCTATCTGACAACTTATCAAACTGAATTAATAAAGTTATCACTTACTGGTCAGTCATAGATCTTGCACGCTGATGAAAACATCAGATGTGTTGTCTCATGTGCATTCCAACAGTCAAATCGATTTGAACTGTGTGATACAAACTAAAGGAAAACATCTGTCCATTATTTCTCGATTTTTAACCGTCCTCCAGTTGATATCAATTTAGGATGAAAATTATATTCGAATGAATACTTCCTGACAAACCATGAATTTTAAAGTTTACTTGCATAATTCAATAAATTTAACAAAAATAAACACAATATGATGATATTTTCTATCCACTATACAGGGTCACGATTATGTGAATGCAAGTTTTATTTATGAAATAATACCGTGTTCAAGTGTTAAATCACATCCTCTATTAAATAGAACTAAAATAGATTATATCGCATCGCAAGCACCATTGGAATCAACAGTTGGGGATTTCTGGAGAATGATTCTCGATCAAAATATCACTATTGTTGTTATGCTTACAAAGTAAGTGTTTTTGGTATATCAATTAAATAAACAAACTAAAACAGTAAATTTTATTATACAATTTGATCTTTCTTATTACAAAATCATTAATTAGATGATTGCTGTATAACCACGTCCGGAAATGTCACTGTCACAATACACATGCTTTTTCTGGTTAATTAATTCAATATTTTTAATTCTATTATTACGTACGAAACAAGCTTTGTTTCCCAATTAAATCATAAATGACACTTTCATTCTGTAATCTTCAGTACTTAGTTATATTTCACCCAGAATAACTTTTTTCAATAATCCCAGGATATTATTTTTGCTCCTTATAAAAATAGCTTTTTATAATATCTCTTGTATAATCTGTTGGGCAGAAACTTATAGTTTGCTTGAGAAGATTTTGTGAAGGTCGATTTTTAATCTATCGTTTGTATTCGTTACAGATTGATCTTGGTTCGGCATCACTGAAAACTAGGGACAGTAGACAATCTCCTCAACTTAGTGTGTGACTTCTAGTCAGTAAATACTCACGATTTGGTCAGAGAATCAGAGACGCGACTTTTAGGTTAGGCAATAAATGCTAAATCATTATCACTACTATGTTGATGTCCAACTGTAGGGTATCAACTTCGATCCATTTGTGACTCAGACGACAATTATACAATGGCACTCGTAATGTGTCACTTCTGACATCTGAACTCCAGCAGTCACTACTGTTAATAAAACGTTAGGAACATCTTTAAGTTAGTCACTGGTGAGATAATCATTATAGCTGAGTTGTAATAATAGAGTGGGTCACAAACTGTCCTATTATATCCCCTGCCTCCTGTTCTTTATTGCTAAGTTTTTTATTTTATTTATCTCATTTTGCTCGTAGTAATTGTCACACCCTTCTGTTTAATCTTATGCAATCGCGATTGAGTTTCTAATAATATTCTTAATCCTCTTACTAGATATTATGCAGTCTATCATCTCTACAACCATTTATACCAATTCTTTCATTCATTAATACCTTTGAACACTAGTCATTCTATCCACGTCATCTGCAATTAATTTATCATACATTTTTGAATCGATTTCGTAAATATATTCGAATCTATGAATTTATTACTTATCACTACAACTCTAGGTTTGCATTAATTTTTATGGTAAGAAAACATACTCTAGTGTAAAGCCCAAATGAACAACTGATTGAAAAGAAGTATTTCTCCCCTCGAATGTCTGTTTAACTAAATAACTGAATGGGGATTTCAAATTAACATTAATATTTTACAGATACCATAAACATACCATATTCGATTCACCAATTTCAAAATGTCAAAATTCATAATTAATGTTATTCTTATATAACTTTGAGTAATAATCAACTGGTTGTGTAGCAATGTTTTAATTTTACATTCCATTGAGTTACTTTGCGATATTTTTATGCAAAGATATCAAGATATGTTGTTCCTAAACTCATTACCATGAATGTGGCATTCATTTTATACTCAGTTGTATAACTCAGTATTAGTACAGAGAATTTATGAAAAACTAATTTAAAATAAGTATTTATTCACTAATTTTTTTAGTAGATTAATTGTGAAAAACAAGCAACTATGGCTTGTATTATATAACCCTGATTTCCTCATTACTTTTAGCTCCAGAACCATTAAAATTCAAGGAGTGTTAAATAATTATTTCGTACTAATCTCGGATTTCTTAGCATTACAAACAATATAAAGTCTGGTCTATGGTATAATCAAAAGGTTTTGAGCTCAGTTTCGTAAAAGGTAATTTCTGTTCGTGATTTCGATTAGTGTCCAACTAAACAGAATCATGAAATCACGCAAATAAGTAATTTTCTTGGTTTTGAAACAGTATATTATTTATTCTTGCCTAATCATTTTTACAGATTATATGAAGACGATAGATCAAGATGTTATCACTATTGGCCGCATAATATCCATGAATCGTTAACATTTCGATCAGATTGTTTACGTATCAAAGTGACTTTGTTATCTGAAGAAGACCATCACATGTACATTCTACGTAAACTATACATTACTGCCGTATGTTTACGTTTGACCTTATTGTTTTGCATGTGTGATTAATGTATTTTCCTGAGAAAACTTTTGAATTCTGATTGATTGTTTTAAATACAGAATGCTCACAGCGTTATGCAGTCTTAGGTTTGATCACCAACAACAGTGACGAATACACATTGCTGAAGACTCATGGTAAAACAAAGTTGTTGACTCATACGTTCTGGTTTCCAATAGTTCAACAACAGAAATCATTCCGTAATGAAACTTTTCTCATCAAAGGAAAATTCACAAATCCGTTGGGCTCATTAAAAATTCTGGGTTACTATTAATGAATTAAGGAACACTGGACAAGTATAAAGGACTCTCTTGTTACGAATACTACCTACGAAATTCCATTAAACCCTTTTATAAGTATTATTTAAGTTGGATTGTGACTGGCAAGTGGAATCTAGGAGGCGCGTTTCATCCTATTTAGGACTTGTCGGCTGGATGTACCTGCATCCCAATGTTGATGTTCATAGTGGGATCCGCTCAGGATGTACATAAAACAACAGTGGCTGACCAGCTTCGGTCTATAATAAATCTTTAAGAATATACAAATTCATTTTGCTACCTTTTATAAGTATTATAATCGTGCTTCTTGTATATATTTAACTCGATAAAAGCTAATTTTATGATGAATAATCCCCTTAACAAACATTTTTGATGAAATAAATTTTCAGTCAAATAACCCGAAAAGCTCTAAATATATACTACAACTGCATATGACTACTTGGCCAGACTTTGGTGTGCCTAAAATGAATGAATTTCAGACATTTATAAGAGATTATCGTGAATTAAAATGTAATGAAATACATAGATATACTCCAACTCTTGTACACTGCACGTAAGTATTTTATTATTTTATTTACTTGTTGCCTCAGCTTGTTTTTCATTCCTAAAGGAAGTAATTTCAAAGTAATTTTAAATAGTATCACTCAGTGTTATTACTATTGGGTTATTCGAGTAGTGTCTGATGTTATATAGATATAAGGTATTGACACTTGCTGATCAATAAAAGTAACGAATTTCATGTTTATCTAGCTCTTTATGATGACCAGATTATATCAGCCAAGCTGCAATATGACCTTTAGTCTAGGTGATTATATAATATTTACACTCGGAGTTAAAAAATAAGTGTTGAGAATGTAGGTGTTAGCAACTCTTAAATTTGTACACAAACCCGAATATTCCATGTACGATGTAAACATACATAGGATTTACATGGTAGACAGTTTAACAGGTTGAAGTAGAAATCATGAATATGATATGATTACATCTAGAACACCGTTAGAGTAATGGATAAATATGTAGCAATTAAAAATATTAAAATAATAATAACAATAACCGTGTTAACACTGGTGACTAGCTTCAATTCAAGTTTCCCAAGGTTCAAGGGAAAAAATGTGGCTTTCGTAGTTAAACATGTTAAAAAAGGAGTCAGTTACACAAAGAAATTATTAAATAATGTTTACATTATATCTCATAGTTAACTGAGTTTATATTTAAAGTTATTTCACGATCGTTACTAGACGTTATAGTTTTGAATTTGATCAGCGTAAAAAATTATATTGTTTTCGATTTCTCCACACGCCCAATAACTGTGAGTCTGCTAATGTAGCTGTTATATACGCTAATCAACGGACAACATTTTTCTGTTTTAAAATTATTAATAAAAGCACCAAAAATATCTTATAAACACCTCGTATCGATTTATCAAAATAAGATATTTAGGTTACGAAATAGATTAATAGGTTCATAAATCATTGTTGTGACTTATGAATAATTGAACACATAAATGGCAATAGTTTCTGAATCAGCTAAAAGCTTGCAGTAACGACAAAATAAAAATTACGTAAATTTAATGTTTAGTAAATAAACTACATATATATCTGCATATAACCCTAGAAAATAACTTTCAAAAGAGTTCCACATTTTCACTTACATGCCTTTCCTTAACGTTTATTGTCAGAAATTTCTAAAATAGAATAAAACAATTATCTATTGCTCAACTGATTCACTAAGTAATGTCATTCAGTAGTGTGAGAATTGAACAGATCTTCAGAAATCACCTACGTGGTGAAAAATATCTAGACTTTCTGGATTGAATATACTCATTTTATTTTATAACTTATCATTAATTATTAACCACTTTAAATTGGATTGCTTATTCACCAATAACTCAGTTTAATGTAACTAATGTAACTTTGATCTAACAGTAGTACAGAGTTAATAGGTTTCGTTAATGTAATAAAAGGGAGGCAATTTATTAACTAAAAGTGAGTAAATAAAAAGCCAAATAATTAAAAACTTAGCACTCAGAGCTCACTACACGGATAAATACTTCATCACTTAGGTACATTCAAACGAAATTCGTTTCTTTCATTAGTTGAATAGGATGCGAAGATGGTATCATGTTACAATTGATTTCAGTTGACGACAGATGGTTATCAAATAGCAATGAACAACGACAACACCTTCATATGAGACTCCTCATGAGTGAGTGCCTTTGATCCTGCTAGAATTTGAAGTGAGAACCTCTAGGTTTTAAAGGAACTTATTACTTATAGAAAAAAACTTCATGACTTAATGGGTGTTTTCTACTTGATAAAATATTCCAAGGACCTATAAAACAGTCATTTAAACTTAACTTGGTACTCCTAAACAGTGTGTACTTAACATCCATGCCGAATCTAGCCAATGACCTCGAGAATGATAGTCCTCAGTTTCAAAGTTAGTACCAATAACTATATAGCTCTTCCCGACTAATATCATTTTATGAAGATTTACTTTCCAAAAAAACTAAATTACTAAAAAATTCCATTTTCTATGAACGTCATATATCAATGCATATACTTATTTTTTACTTCAAAAATTAGAGCCGGTGTCGGCAGAACTGGTACATTTATTGTTGCTGATTTATTGCAAAACTATAAGGAATCCAACTGTATTTATTATGACATACCTGGTGTTATCTTACAAATGAGACGATGTCGTCCATTAATGGTACAAAAAGTTGTAAGCAAATTTTTAAGCTAAAAATGGTTTACAGATATTTTTACTATATCAAATCAGCATAGATTGGTTGAACGTACACTTGTCTAGTTATATCTGCACAACATTAAAATTTATTACAAAAAGATGTATAACTTCGCACTATTTGAGTGGACGACATAAACTAGTTCTTTTATAATAAGTTTAATAATAAGGCGACATAATCCTGAGGATAGATAAAAGCCAGTGAACAATGAAAGGCTGTTTTTCATACTTTAGATTTCGTAAGAAGTGCGAATTCATAATATATGGATTAAACCTACAACCTTCAGATCTCGAGCAAACTTCACAACGAGCGGCTATATCTAATACAATAAAGAAAAAATTCTGAATGCTATTTAATTCTCAAGTTAGATTGTGAACTTGTGAACTACCGCTATTTCGAGGCGATCCGCTCAGGATGCACATATGGCAACAGAGACAGACCAGTTCCAGTCCATGACTAATCAACGGGAAGATGCAAGCTCAATCTAGTTATTTAATACTACTTATAAGTAGGTGGAATTACAAATGAGCACTTTTATCTGCACATGAAAAGACGAGAAACATGATGGAAGCTTTCCACTATGCTTAACAAGTTGATATTCACTTATTGCTGGTCATTTTTGTAGTCTCTCAATAGAAATAATCACTAATCAATGAATATCAACTTTTAAATCAGGGTTGGGAGCTCTCATTGTGTTTCTTGTCTTTTCAAATACAGATAAAATTGTGCGTTTGTAATTCTGCCTACTAAGTGTATTAAATAACCATCAGAATGTGTTCTTTATAATATCGTACATAATTAACCCGTCATGACTATTACTAACTAACAAATTGAATCCTACCTCAGTTGTAACTAAATATTGTCGCAGCGTCATCAGTTCCAATTAGATTTCTTCTTGCCGGGTAACATCACCTTGAGAGACAATCGAAATGAAGATGAAAGAAACATACTATCTAGGACGTATTAAAAGTACACACTTATGAACCCATATAGCATTAGGGTATCGAAATATCGTGATGATTATGATACACCTAGACTATTGGTTCATAGTTTAACAGTCCACAATTTTGTTTAATGAAGTCAACACACGAAATTGAGTCATGATAGAAAAGACTTGTAGCTCAGCAAAGTAACTTAGTGAATTTACTTACTACTTTATTAGCAGTTTATTTATCTAAGGAACAATTGTTTCCAACTCTCAGCACGTTTGATCTTTGTCGATAAAGACTTCTTGTGTTGACTTTGATAGATCGTCTAAAAATTAATCACCAGTGATGAATCTGAATTCGAACTTGTTCGTAATTTAATGTTGTGAAGTTACCTACTTGAATAAAGTAGATAATCAACACTGTCGTCTTTCAATGGTTTTTTTCAATAAATATCAATACGTTATCTAGGAAATGTTTTTATATCAAATAATCTGTTTACAAAGAATTATGTAATCCCAATAATTGTTTACTGTTGTTTTAGGCACAATACATATTTCTTCATCATTTTGCTAAGACATTATTTCAATGATGGTATTTTTCATAAGAATACCGACAGTCCTAAATTCCGTGTCATTTGAATTCTGCATGATTATTGGCTAGTGAGTTTAAAATTCTTTATTACAAGTGGGAAATAATAAAATATACAGATGTTTACGTTTCCAGTTGTAAGGATTTGTATCAATGTAACTAAAAAGCGTTTAACTTTATCTACGGATGCCTACAAATGAAAGATGACAGAAGTCAGTGTTAACTTATTTCTTTTGTTTTCAGTATTATTGACTTAAAGAAGTAAAGTTTGTAAGAAACAGTATTTTACCTCAGGAAACAAACGAATTTGTATAATTTGAAGGTAATTTTTACGACATTACACTTAAGAACCAACTAAACGCTACAGCTCAAAACTGGTGATACGTTTCACTTTCAGTTGTGCGTATTCACTATTTTAATTAATAGTGTCGCTTAGTCATTGATCTGCTTTCCAAGTCATCCATATTTTCAACTTCACACAAAACATAAGAAGATACAAATAAGGAGCTATGTCGTTCGGACTCATGTTAACCTAAACTTTGCGTCCTTCACTTGAAACATCCGAAACGTTATCTCCAATTAAACGCTAGTTGTCACTCATTCGATAGATGTATCTGCAATTTTTAGGGCACTAGTGCTTTTTTTAAAGACTTGAACTAAACTTATGTACACTGGGAATTTTAAACTTCTAAAAACTTATCAGCCTGAGTTATATATATTTGTAAAATTCCAATGAGTAGAAATTAAAATTTCTGACGTTTCGCGGCTTAGTGTAAGTCGCTTCTTCACTAAGCCGCGAAACGTCAAAAATTTTAATTTCTACTCATTGGAATTTTACAAATATATATAACTCATTTTATAAACAACCTATCCAATGCTCAATTTATTTGAAATTATCAAAATTAACCTTGGTAATGATGTATATATTATCAGCCTGAGGTTTTCATACTCATTGTTCATTGAGTAGTGATGAATATCATATCGTTTAGTCCTTGGTGGTAATCAAATCGCCTTGATCTTGATTGCAATGTAATTTGCCTAATTGATTTCCTTTAAGCACTATTGTTATATTTAATCTGCCGTAAAGTAGATGTCCCAAAGATGTGAACAAGTTACCAGTGATAATTACAGTATCTTTCTTGAATTTTCAGTGACATCGTAAATGATTAGCCTCTAGTGAAAATAATTTCTATCTGTTGAACATCGCTAGTGAATCACTCATTGAATGTTTAATTTTGATTATTATTATACACTGCAGTAGTGGTAGTATAAGTAATAGATGTATTTTTCTTAAAATATGCCACACCATACAGAAATTTTTTTCACAGAAGGAATGTAAACAAGTGAACGCAAAATTCCCTGATAATCTCATTTTCATATCGCTGTTCTTATTTTCCTGATAAACACTTTTTAAGTAAACAATTACTGCCGATTTTTTTTCATCATAGAAAGTTTATTATGGTTTTACACCACATACACATAAACAGATCTCTGACAACATTCAGTCACAAAACTAATTAAAAATCAGTGTTTTTATTATTTCTTTCATTGGTATGTGATTTATTAACTTTTCGGAACCTCTTTCATTGCTCCTAATTAGGTAATAATAAAGATACGGTTTCAGTAATAAGCACTATATTCAATTTATTTTATTTTATCTAACTCATGAATTGTGATAAACTACGATTGTTATTTTGATAATTGTAATAATCAGTTGCTTATAATGTTATTTGTTACTACTTCTCGTATCACAATTTGTTCAATCAATATTCTTTTTTATCCTGTTAACTTAAAATTAATTAAATGATCCTCGAAGCTGTGAAATTACTTTTTGAATGACGTTTTGGTTTTTGATTATTATCAATAAACGTTGTAGGGTTTGTTTTATTCACTTCATCTTTAATTGTGTCCTCCATGGATATTCGTTTATCTCTAGCGAATAGAAAATGTATTTTTGATTGGGCAGCAATAGAACTTAGCTGTGGAAGTTCATATGTTCCTCTTATCAGGTGAGCCTTCTGCATATCAACTGGCCAAGCATCAAGAAAATAAAATACTAAATTCACTTCTTATTTCATTGTGAACTCAATCAACTGATGACAGTTATTGAGCTACAGTAGTATATTACTAAGTTCATTAGCTTTAAAACATATAAAGGACATTGTTTTTCAGGTTGACCATAAAATAGTCTGCTAGGCGAGAAGCAAGTGAGCATCAAACTGCATCGGCGTTTACTTGTTTGGAGAAGCCATCAATAACTTCGGGGTGCACTTTACAAATGTACCCTAGATGTCCATTTTAGTAGTTTGCTACAATAATATTGTTAATATCAGTTACATATAGTAAATGACATCGTCGGAAAGAAAATTCTTTTCTTTGCACTGTTCTAATCTATTCATCAATTCAATCTTCGATTTTGAAAGTGGGGAATTACAAACCAATAGGAAAATATTGACAATGTTTGTAGTACTACGTTTTTTTATTGTTTCTTCTATAATAATTTACAAAAACAACTAGGAAAATTGGTTGTAATTTAGTCACAAGGCTGTGATTTAAATAAACGAACATTATTATCAGAAAGCTATGTTTGTAAACTTATTAACAATAACTCATAATTGTTTTAGATTGATGAAATGTGCACAACTTTTACTTGCATATGGTGAGAAATGTATACGATGAACTGAGCACTTCACCCCGAGCATAATTATCACGTCTTATATACTGCTTTGTCAAGTATATTGTTTTTTTTAGGCATAAACCTTTAAATAATCTTTGAAAGTGTATTCATGATATTTTGGTCAGTGATAGATAAGTAGTAATTCTAATTCATGAACCCATTTGATATTTCAAGATATCATATGAAAAGTTAAATTCGTGTAAATATTATCAACGTTCATGTCCTAATATTTCGTAGTTTCCATACGTTTTCCTGTAAACGCATTCATGTATTTTTTTTAACTATGTAACGATACCAGGTTCTAGTTCACGACAGTTTACAATAAAATGTTTCGAAATAGTTTTCACTTTTATATTTTTAACTATTTACAGTGTCGAATACTGCTTATTGTGGATTATTTGAAGACAAAATAAGTGTCCCAGTACAAACGATTAAATGGTAACTTGAATGAAACTAGTTTGAATTTTAAAAGACACATTATTCTCTTCAGGTTTCACGATACGTATTGTATGAGTTACAGAAAATAAAAACTGATCAATTCACTGCGTAAATAAGTCTGACATTTTCTGTAGGTTCTTAAAATAAAATAAATGATAAAATCTACCAGGTACCGATGAATATGAAAATGGGGCCTGGTGGGTGATAGACAAGCAACAATCACAAATGTGTACAACAAAACTCTAACAAAAATTAAATTTTTAGAAGAGTGAAACAACGAAATATAAGTTGTTTCTAAACAACCTCCATACATCAGTTACTTCTCAAAATGTCCTAATGGACGTACCAAAGAATAATAATGATCTTGACAATCTAATGTAATTTGGAAAACAAGCAACGTAATGAGGCGAAAATAAGTATACATAGAAAATTAGTAAAAATGAAGCAAATTCACGTTTTCTAAATTGGCGAAATAAGTACCAAAGCAAATCTATCTAGATTACTTACACAAAAATGTGACGTAAAGAAATACATTTGGATGTAGTCTCAAAAAAGCAACATCAAGTGCGAACTGACTACAACAGGTGGGAAATGAGTAGAGAAATATAAGAAAATTAATTATTTGGACAAATTCGTGCAAAATATTCCAATTAAAACCATAGACAGTATGATTCTCCGAATTCAGCAACAAATTTAACAGTAATTTCAAGATTTAATTAAAGGTAAAGTTCCAAGTGCGAATTCTGCAGATCGTGAAAACGACTTGGACTAATATCTAAAATTTTACCATGAACTTTATCAACACTCGCCACATCGGGCTTAAGAGAGGCAACCGTCTGTCTAATGAAAGGTAGTATACTACCAAGTAGTCTATTCAGTATTATTTATGATAGTGAAACAGACTTTAACGATTATCGGTTTAAGTTAATTGCTGGTATTTGATTACAGACATCTCATGCATAGTCAAATTTAAGTGTTTGCTATTGTGAAGTTGCAATTCACTAATCTATATTGATAATCGATGATGCTTGATCGTTGGCTACATTCGACTTCGTTAATGTAATTGACTAAACACCTGCTGATAACAGAAAACAATCATTCTATACAAGAAGTCTAGATTAAAAGTAGTGCAGATATTTATTCCAATGATTATAGCAAATGATTGTGTATTTAAAAGTTGGAGAGTTGAAAAGTGTTCAAGACATATCTAAGAACAAAGCAACGTGTAATGTCTAAACAACTACTTAGTGTTTACACATGGAAAATAAATAGTTGTGATAGGAAATTTATGAACTCCATAATCTGTTAATTGCTATTGTTTTACACAAGCAAAACATAAAAACATGGTTGTTGTAAAATCATCAAGTCAGTAAAGACGTATTTAGAATTAGGATACTAAACAAGAATGGCAACGTAGTTGAAGCCGCAGAGTTTCAGTTCACAAGGTGGTAGGAACACTTGACATATCACAGTCTACTCCAACATTCATGTTTAGTGCGTCACTATTGCCTTCAGAGTTGTACATTTTATGTTTAACATCAAACCGCAGTCGGTTGCTATTTCCTCTTATCCGCCTTTATCTCGCTGTTCTTCTCTTTTTTTACGTTCATGCAAAGTAACATATATTTGACTGATTTTGTACTGTAGATGACTAACTAGTAGTAAATGCGTCACCTTCATCACGGATAAAATATGCTATGACTGATGTGTTTCCCTGTCTCCACTATTTGGTTTTAATAAACATGTATTTAGTGGCGTTTTTCTTAATGAACATGATCTATTGTGAGGTTTTCAGGGGTTTGTTATACTGAACTGAAGCGTAGAAAACGGTTCTATAGATACACACGTATGATCTAATTAAAATGACTTCCTTTTAATGCATAAGGTTATAGTCGTTTCATTACACACAGAGAACCGATTAATAAACTTTGATGAATCATACAGTTTACTGATTTGCTATCCTACTGTTTAAGTATGCGAATCAGTTATTTGTTTATTCCAAAAATATGAACATTGTCTAGTGACGTAATTAACGGACACATAAATTGAGAAGATAGAGACACGATCAGAAAATTTATTCGTAGATTAACATTCTATGTATAAGTTGAGCATACTCGTACTCAACATCTGCAGATTATTAAGCTATTTCTGAACTAATAGCTACACTTTTCAATAGATTATTTTAATTAAAACACTCAACCACCTGCCCCTTGTGTTTCATTACTTAACACTTGACATACCGTATGGTCAGTAGGTCGGTCAAATGTCGATTTCTACTATTGGCCCTAATACTCAGTTGTATTAATAAGGAACTTTAAAGTTGTGAAGCTGTTGCATAACTGAAGTCTTCTGAGCAGATACAAACTAGTTCCATATTAACATCGCTTGCAAAGATTCTACTGAGCTATTAGTAACCATGCAATTGCATAAGATACGTTAACGCTACACAACTAGTTGTAGCGAAATATTCATTAACTATTCAGGCCCAATATCACCCATCGACCCATTCTACAACTGACCGTTTCTGTTTAGTCGCTTGTTTTCCACTACCTCTATTAGCTGACTGCCTTAACTTTAACCAAGTAGTTTCAATGTGTAACTATTTTATGGTTTATGTGCTTTGACCTTAGAAAGGTAACGTACTTCTCTATAAATGATCGCGCGAACCTACTTGACCCAATGTTTGTATTTAATGTTAAATATAAACACTCCAGACGACTTAGTGTACGCTTGGATTCTACCATTCATTTTTACGGTCGACAGTCCGTTAAGTAATTGCCCGAGTATTCACTGTATATTCATGAAATGTTCTTAGTCCAAATGTTTAATATGTACTTTCCATACACATAGATGTCACATTCATTTTTTAGCAATTAAAATGCTTATATAACTTTCATTTAATTTGACTATAAGCTGCAACTTTCTACTGCTAATCAATACTGCTTTTTAGTGTTGCATCACTTATACCATCTCAAGTACTTCCTTTGAAAAAATCTTTCTACATACGAATGACAAGTCACGGCAACATGGAATTTAAAGCAATTATAGTCCTAGACTAAGTGTAAGAGACATGAAACATTCACGAAATGTTGTCCAGTCGTTATGGTGATGAAGATTTATCAAAATGGTTCATCAATTTTTGTCCACCTATTGCCCTAAGTAACAAGATGTTTACAGTAACTAGGAATTATTTATCATGTATAACCAATCTCAAGCGTGTGCACCTCTGACTTTATGTTTTATCTATTGACTTTAACTGATGAAGCAAAATTCTTAAGAAAAAATATATTTTACTGTTAATAGAAGCACACAATTGTACTACTACGTCACACTAGACGGCATTTAACTGTGGATAAAAATATTTATCGGGTTACTATATCATGTCTGAAGATAACCTTTTAACAATTGACAGCTTAGGGTCAATGATCTAGTTTTCATTATCACTACAGTTGGTTCTGTTCTCTGCATTTACCAAGTAAATAATACATTTGATGTATTTTTTTGCACGAGCTCACTTGATTGTACCAATTACCTATTAATATATTTTCGATCTCATCTGCTTTTGAAGGTATTAATAATTATTAAATAATTTAGACAGTCGCATTTATTTTCAAATACTTTATTGGTCATGGTTTGGACATACTGTCTTCAAGTTCTAAACTCTGAATGCACACATAACACATAACTTCAAACTTCAAAAGCACAAATAAGAATACGTACATTTATCCGAAGAACAATAAGTCATCTTTTGTGAAAAATCCTTTAACTGTTAAAACTGGAGAGGGTGATAAATTAAACTCCAGAACTCAGTATTTTTACGCGTACACAAAAACAGTTGATAAAATGGGCACCGAAAAATATGTGCGACATACAAGTACAAAAACAACATTATGAAGGAATAAACGAGAAACGTGATTATTAAGAGGAAAGAGAAAATTTAGTAAGATAAAAAAAACTACAAGGCACGAATTCGAATAGACATACAATCAAGAGAGATTTCCATTCATTTAGGAAACTGCAGCAGGATTACCACTGGCTCCTATTGTGTTCCGTACCTGATAACGTCTCGAGCCGCTCAGTTCCACCATATCTAGAGCCCCAAGCAGGAAGTCTAGATGCACCGATACAGGTCAATCGTATACAGCTTTACTGCATTTCATGGCTTCAGATCAAACTGGCCACCTTTCCGCTTTTACTAATCATCCTCAGAGTTGACAAATAATGACCAGTATGGGAGTCACTCAGACAACGTTCGTAAAACATGACTATACCACTGAAGTCGGTGTTTCAAGATGGCGACATCATGTGAATTATCATCACTACAACCAAACTCACGTTGCTGAACCTCAGCATTACTAATATGATGTTTCCATACCGATAATTCTTCAGCGATAACGAAGATTGGATACAGACGCCGAACATCCTCGGCTCGAAGACAAGGTTTCACAAGCATAGAGCAGGAATGTAGTCACTTAAGCGCTGTAAACCCGACCTTCTACAGCCAGGCTTACATCATGATGGCACTAAATGTGTCTCAGATTGTTATAATCCAAAGCGTTTTTATTATGCGTAGATTTATCTCATCTATCACACCACCAGTATCACTTACATCTACACACACGTTGACTTTTGACTAATTTTAACGGCCCGTAACGAAGAATAAGCAAATATACATATGCCTGCTAGTCATGCGAAAGTACTTTGAACCGCGAAGGTACAAAGTACGTGCCATAATAATGTTGCAAGTTCAAAAGTATTTATAGAAATAATTAACAAAGTAATTTTAAATCACACCATTTTTGTGCACAAAAATATGTCTAAACGCTTTCCTTGTTTTATCCATTATAATAGTCAACACTTGGATAGTTTACACATGACTTACTACACTCCCTTCATTCATTATTATTATTGTCACAGTTTTGATGTTTTTACAACTTCTAAATTTCTCTACATATCGATAACAGTCACTCGGTCTTAACACAATAGTCTATATCACTAGAGTCCTTGTCATAACTTCGTCAATATTTCAAATAGATACCATGAGATCTACTATGTGCTAATCCATTTGACTATTATTTTTATGCTTTCACAAACCATAATCACCTCATTTATTCACATGTTTCAATTGATTTTTTAATTATTTTTAATTAGCCTTATGATTAATTTGAAGTCGTAACGCTACCACCCAATACTTGCTTGGTAGTGATATTTTTACAATTGTGGATTACATATATATAAGTATAGGACTTAGTGAAAAACTAGCCGAAAAGAAGCATTTCTTCAGGTTTTTTGTCGACTGACTAAGTGTGACCCCGACGGGACCAGCCTGGGAAGGTAAGAAAGTCTTGTCAAAGTTGGCGGGTTAGGAGACCAGATGAAATGACCTTCGAAAAGCTCAGTCCATCGTCTAAGATAATCTTGGATGTTGGTGATTGGCCTACACCTGAGAATGTATTAGTCAAAAGGCATTTTCCTGCTTTCGCCTAAAAACGGAGCGTGGTTAATACGTTTTTATTAGTTTAACTTTATGTGTCGCTTTCTTATATGGACATTTTATTGTGTACAATAGCTTGATTTTAGTATATTTAATTCCTGAAGGAGTATGAAGCATTAAAAGCAACCCATTTAGCATCGTCAAAACGTAAAACGTTCCGATGCAACTTAAGTTTGCATTTCATTACCAAAATAGACACGTCTTATCGTTAGATTTTTTTCTTAAAGTTACTGAAATCTACTGTTAAAATGTTCTATAGCTGTGCATTAAACTATCATACTAGGAATTCAGTATAATATAACACATCCCAACCACTAGTAGAGACAAAACACATGTTATAAAACTAAAGATATGACCAATAATATTCATACTAAACTTTTATAATGCTGAGCTGCATCAGTGTATAGTTGATAATATTGCTGGATGAGATATGAAAAAATGGCATCAATACCGACTGCTTCTTTCTGAAAGTTTAGAAAAGTTTCGTTTTTAACTAATCATTAGAAACCATGTGTTTTTCAACAAATACGCCAGCCGATATATAAAGGTGTTCCACGAAATTTAGATAATACTCTCAAATAATCAATAAAATGTCAGTGTCTATCGATGGCAATAGTAAGTTGAAAATGAAGGCTCTTTTCGACCGAAATGAACACTTCTAAACAGGTCGTAAATCCAGTAACACAATTTCGTCACAAATGTCAGATTGTCTTGATTTCACGCTTATATCATTGGTTGTTGTGATAAATTGCCTTTATTAGCCGTAGAATCAGGTTAGAAGATACGTATAAAAACGACGCTGCTCTACTATAGACATGGTAAATAAAAATCTCATAGATTGATCTAAATACCAAAGAAATTTGTTAGTCATCTACAGATCAAACTTTATATTAACTGCATCTACTAAGCATATGAAAACTCTTGGTGAATACTGCAAAGTGCCATAAACGTTATTAAGATTTCACAGAGAGACACCAAACTTTCTATCAGAAAGATTAACCACTTTTTGAATTTCTTTACCAAAGACAGACAGATAGACAGATACAACGCAGAACTTCGTACGTACGTACGTACATCAGTTCAGGTCGCCATACCACATCAGCACAGAGACGCAACTGTCAGTTCAAATACAAGAGTGATAGCGATAGTAGAAGTATTAGCAGTAATGCAGAAAATTAGGGAGCGAAGATATGATTCGAAAAGTATAATTCAGTGAGATAAATTTAAAAGGAGAAAGATAGAGAATTCGGAAGGTTAGATTTTGAGAGAACACAAAGAGTGGATGCACCTGCGCCATTGCGAACGATTCTGAGCCATGTCGTTCAAGGTCTCTAACCATTGGTGACTTTCGTCTCGCGGACCCCAACCACGCAGCCTACATCTACCAACATGACTCAGTCCACTTGTCAGTGACTTCATCGATTTCTGCCATGTTTTGGTTTGGCCGCCCCTAGCTTTCTTCCAACCTATTCCTACGCCGCAAAACATAGCTCGTCGAGGCAGTCGGTAGTTAGACATGCGTAACACGTGTCCCAACCACCTCAACTGATGAAGTTTCAATACTTCATTTATTGATTTGCTTTACCAAAACCTATATCTAGGTGATTTCTGAAGCAAACCACAAATAAATATATGGTACATTTTGCTTTTACGTTTGCCTGACGTCTCACCAAGAAGGGTTTTAAATAATGGCACAGATACTTATAACTTTGAAAGTAATTCATGCTTCTCACCTTGTCGTTATTGACATCAGTAAATTTAAGTAACTTCTTAACAGACAAATTATTGGAGGAATAAAGACGACTAATTTTGTGCTATACGACTACATGTTGTGAACAAAATTTGGGCTTAATAACTGTCATCACTTTGAGTTTTAGTGAACCACTTTTTCTCTAGTTTTTGTCCCCTTACATCCTAGATATTTATGCTGAAAATGAAAAACTGTGATTGTAGAACTCAAAGTAGGAAGGACAGTCATACAAGACAGATATACTAGACTAAGTTGTTAGAGGAGAAAAGCAACACATTGGAATAATTTATTTTGGAACCTTAATTGTCTTCTTTATGGAGGAGAATAGAATAAACTAATACATTCACTGTCCCTCTTATAAGTTGTAATATTCTTTATTCAAATATACATTTTAGACGCAACCTTCGTAAATGAAATGCCACGTTTTGTCTTACATATATCTTTACATTTCGTATTAATAACAACTGATGAACATAGGATGCCACACAAGTAAAAAAAGAAGTAAAAACTTACGGCAGATGTTTCAAAGTATGGAATATTTAGACCATCTGCTAACTTTTGGGCTTTTTCCTTATCTACAGAACGCCTCATTTTAAGATCCATTTTATTTCCAACAAGAACTAAAGCCCAAATATATTAAATGAAATTATTAATACCTAGTAAACATAGACCACCTGATTTCATAAATTCTGTGAGAGTCAGCTTTGCACTCGTAAAGCTTTCATTATCGGTAACATCAAAGATAACAATTACAAGGTTGAATCTATTAGTCTACGCTTATATTAATAACAAAGTGACTTACATAATGCTCCATAAAATCGCGAAAAATTTCTTCGCCCGGAATGTCATATAGAAACAACTCCTGAATAACAAGTTCATATTTCCTCAATTTACCGTACAATTCCGTCGCTTAACTCTGGTACTGTTAGTGTTTTAACAATTAATTCAACTGTCGCTGACTGGAGTTAGTATTAATATTTTAAATGACTACATGAACGTACCATGCGGTAATTATACGAGAACTCTCGGCCATCATCTCGAAATGATTGGATAATAGATGATTTTCCACAGGATTTGCTACCTAAACATTTTTATGCATAAATTGGATGCTAACCAAGTAAGACACATCTTGCTCTCAACAACTTTTGCATTTTGAAAAGTTAACGTTTAGAAGGTTACCATAGAATGAACAAGGAGAGGGGACCTACAATTCCAGGATGATAAGGTGATATAGAAATAGAATACAGAGCACGATAAAATTAGAAAGGCAATATAGAATTTATAGTGTTGTGAAATTGAATTTTAAACCAAGTAACAATTGTTCAGCTTCTGTTCCAGAAGGGTTTAATAATATTCAATGTCCAGCATTTAATTGAATAGCTTCAACTTCAAGTTTGCTTGATAGAATTAGTGAACTGTCGTTCCTTTGGATCTGTGTCTAAATGGTAAAAGTGTTTTGTTTCTGAAAAGCATAGTACCGGTTACATTAGTTCCGAAATTGAGGGGAAAAAGGGTTATTTTAAGTGTTAAGAATGGAAGTAGCTAGCTGATTGTTATCCCTTGGTGTCCATACAGTCTAGACGTGGGTCAAGCCCTTGTTGAAATGATTCAGTGGAAGGTACTAACACAACCTTACCAGTTAAGGAGTTCTGTAGTTTGCTTATTCTGACACCGAAAAGTTAGCACGAATTTTGTGCGGGCCCTTTAGTATTCTAATCAATAGAGGTGTAACGGTAAATAATCTCCTAAATAAATAGTTGCATAGGCTCATGTAATTGATGCTGACCATTTTTGTATTGGCAGACACGATTATTTGAAGGTGCTCGGTCACGCATAATCACCAAATCACGACACGATGTGAGAAGCAGCTTTCTCTCTACTTAACCAGCCTATACGTTGCCATTTCATTGACGCCCTGTTCGCGATTAAATATAATTTTCTCTACATTCCTCACTGCCTTCTGATTTATAATTATTCGTATGAGTGGGTGTAATCGTTAGAAGTTGCTCTGGTTATTTGATCAGTATGCCGAGTGCACTTCAGAGGTCTCTTTTAGGCTTATTTTGGGGCTGAATCTTACAAGTAATCTGTTAGGGTGAAAACAGTTATGGGTTATATAGCACACCAAAATCATATTCCTCCTTACCGTCTGGTACTGTACAGAATGCAATTTTATTGTCTTAATTCAAGATGGGTAGGGTTTGTTTTTCATTCCCACGATCTTTTTGGTTACCCTTCATCGGATTAGTTTCAGAATAACAGTGTCCTTAAGATAGGGGACGTGATGTATGGGTTTCTTCGAAGTGAGGTCTTATGTAAACTACCGTAGACATAAGTGAGAAGTTCAGACGTTAAACTACTGAAGGTTGTGAACAGAAGCTCCGAGATTGTGTATGCTTTATTGGTTGTGGTATGTCAATGAGAAGATATCCCAAGAGCATCACTTGGCTATTCCAATAGACACTCACTGATACCCATCGATTGCAATTTCCTTCAAAGTATTCGATGATCTACCCTATCAAAAGCCTTAGAGAAATCTAAGGGAACAATTTGGACGGGATAATTGTGTTCTACTGATAGAATCCAATTGTCCAACACTGTCAGAAGGTCAGTGTTGCAGGGACTGCCTGGAAGCAGATATATATAATAGGGAATTATTAATAAGATGGTTAAGGATACAATTGTTTGTGACTTTTACTATGGAATTCGTTAATGATGAGTGTAAGGAAATTGTATGGTTGTTGAAAGCATCGACTTTGTTGCTTCTCCCCTTTTTGTATTGGCATGATCACAATTTTCCTCTATTCAGACGATAGTCTGTTCACACAGAGAGAGCACTCGAAGAGGCTGGCAAGGTGCGATTAGAGTAAGTTCATACATTCATCAAGGATTTCGGAAGGGATTCTGGCTAGTTTAAGTCAACTGATTTCTTCCCTTAGCCTGTACCTAAGATCTCCAGTAAGACATCTTTGGTACTTTGTCGAGGAATACTGTATAGATGGGGAGTTTTCTGGTCCTAGAAATTTTGTCCAGCTACTTCATATTAGAAGAACATTTGTTGTACAGAATCTGCCCTCTATGAAGACATGATATGCCTCGTGGAATGTCCAGTGTTTACCGATAAACATTAGAATTAGACCGCCCACAAAGCTTTATAATACTTTTGATAGTATTGGAAGCAAGACACCTGGTCTAAAACAGAATGGCTCTCGCCTGTCTCACTACCTTTAAATATTGGTTAGAGAATCGCCTTTATCGACTTATTTGGGATTTGTTTGTTATCTTAGGTGTTCTCGAACAAGTTGCAGACAGGTATACATACTGCCTCTACTCACTGGTCTAATAAGGCAGGATATAGTTGATAAGTAGGCACTTCTGTAGGCAGAATATCAGTGGTTCTGTGAAACCCATAGCGGCTTGCCCCATGAATTATTAAGTTGTGAGACACTGTCAAACGCTTACACGATGTCCATAAATAGTGCGTACACCAGGATGTTTGCATCTCGTTTAGCCACGTATTCGTTTTAGTGCAAAAAGATTGTATCACAGGACCTACCCTACCAACACCTATGTCATGCCTCATGAAATAGGTTGTGTTTAGCAACTAAATTTGACGTCTGATAGTCCACTATACTTTTCAAAACTCTGGAAGGCATTCAAAACATTTCCACAGGCCTGTAGCTCCTCTCTCACAGATTCTTCTAGTAACTGTTTTGATCGCAACGAGTGCTGGAACCGTTCACTGATGGGGTGACGTATGGTGTCAGTACGCCTTTTCAGGGCCAGAGGCTATGTGGCATAACGGACTAGCTCATTTACGCGATACGTTCGACTTTTATTCCACTCTGTCTGTTTTTACTGACGCCAATACTTTTGCTAGCACACAGTGACTACGGTTATATACTTATGGGTCGTCTCTCTGAAAAACGAGCTCGTCAAAGCCACAATCCTCAGTTAGTAGCAACTCTACTACCGAACAAACATTTAATTTAGTGATTCAGGGTTCTAAGACTCAGTAGTTCTCGGTTTTACACCAGTAATCCGGCTAAAGAAAATAATCGATAGGGATAACACATTCACGTCACATAACAGTAGCATCAAGAAGGTCAAGTGTGAACTACAGCATCTAACTCAGCAGCTAGCAGAAATGCTTTCGTAAGTGGAGTCATTCTTAGTTATAGCATATGGCGTTAAGCAAGAACTTAACACACTGTCATCCTTTAAATTGCTCCTGACTAAGGATACAATTTCACCTATACTGGAAGACGTTGAGGTGGAAATCGTATTCGACTTGATTGCTTCAGAAGTAACTAAGCGTATGATATCCTGTCAGAACGTAATCGTTTACCATATACTAGACAAGACACTACTGAGAACCGTAAGATATTCTATACTAAAAGCAGCTATTCTTTTAAATTGTTTTTATCAATGCCTCCACCTTAATAAGAAACATCAGAAGCACTCATGCCCTACTCTCTTCCGATTTAGCTCTCAGTCGGTAGTAGATTAGTTAAAACGAGCTTAGCAATTAATAATTGCATCTACCAATTTTAATAATGACCTTATAGTCGAGGATAAGACTTCAATCCAAAGACATGAGACTAGAAACTTCACACTCAAGTAGAGTTGAGCAGAACACCACTAATGTAAAATGCCTAACTTCACCGATTTTATTCTGCTACAGAGTTCTCCGATTGTTCTAACGATCAACAAACGGGCGTTATGCCTCAAGACGTACAAATTACAGGTCAAACCTCTGGTGACCAGCCCCTAAGTGATGTAGATTTAGACCAAAGGCCTCCAATATTAAACCTTATGTTTTTTCTTTAGGTGAAAAAAACGCAAACGCCCAAAGCACAGATAAAGGTCATGGTTAGCCTACTGAACAACTTAAGTATGATGAAAAGCGAGACAAGAAGATCATCCAAATTACACGTAAGCTCAAAGCAAGGTTTTCTGATCTCATCTACCACACCATTATTTAGCAAGGTCGGTTACAAGGTCTCATCTTCTAAAGGTAATTGACTCGGTAGCGATCAAGGTAGTAAGCCCCCACAGACTGTGCATAATCAATCAATGTATAACTCATTTAACTACCGTAGAAAAACAAGTGGCGAATATGTACACAATACTTTTTACTACCCTGACGCAAATAACTTTGTAATAAATCCTAGGGCGCCAAATACACACCAGTATGCTCCAAGCCCTGGTACTTCTACACCATATCTGACCTACTCAGGTCCCTTAAGCTGCTTTACTTTCTACCTCCCCCTCTCACTTTTATAATTATACTCCTGATGAGGTACTAGGACATTCTTCATTTCTTGCACGTCGTCAACGAGCTACCATGTCGCCTTAATTGAATTGCTCTGAACATCCTAATATCTGTAACTACTATTATGATTTTTTGGACTAAGGTAGTCACTACTCCCCTTAGCAAGAAAGCTTGCCCAGACATCAGCTCAAACAGTAAGACTGCCCTTTCAAACCAATATCTAGTTATGTCACACATGAACAAATTAAATCTTATTCAGACTTTCACAATTCATTCTTCACTCCTGAACTTTTTATTCATTAACGTCCGCTCACTTAATAAAATATCAATACTTAACCTTCTTTAATACTTGTCGCAGATAGTGTTCCTCCTCAGTAACTGATTCAGAATTGGCCACTCAAGACTATTTTCTACATCGCGGCAATAGAGAACATAAACAGGGTGGTGGCTGTCTAATATACGTATTTGCTTTTCGTCTAATAAGATCGATGATGAAATACTCGGCAAGGTGCCAGAATCGGTCTAAATCCCAACCAATACCCCGAACCACAGTATACTCTTTGGATGCATATACAGAACCCATTACATCTGGGCTACTGTAGATAACTTCATTATTAATGCTTTTATACTTACCTATGCTCTAAATTATAGTGGGATAGTCATCGCAAGTGACAACAGTCTTCCTAGGATACACTGGAATGTTGGCAGAGGACTGCATTAGACATGTACTGTTGGACACAATGTGTACACACTCCCACGAGACATAATAACATTCATGATCTAGTTTTTATCATGATGTCAATACTCTGTCACTTCAAGTTAGCAAAGAGCTAGAAAGCAGTGACCACAAAATGATTCTACGTGCTATTCCTTCTAATTTTAGCCACTCCAATAATCACATATTACAAAAATCCAGACAATATCGAGATTATGAAAGTGCACACTGGGATCTACTACACACCTTTCTAAGTTGCTCTAATCGAGACCATTTTTTTATCTAATAGTCTTACAGATGCATTATATATTTTTTATATAATTAATTACTCGTGTTTAGACTACATTGCGGCTATGAGGCTGAGCAATATAATTAAGTCAAATGGTTTGTACATATCACTTCATTGCTGTAAGAAGCTAAGACGCCTACAGAAGTGTTATTTTATGTCAGATGACTTCTCATCATTCGTGAAAATCACCATGATTTGAAATTAACTAAAAGGAGTCCACTGGTTAAAGGCGATTAATAAAGAGTTAGCAATGCGCAGTAGCTCAAAAATACAAAATTTGGTACGACTGTTCAATAAACGCCTCAAACCTTCCGGAAATAATGATATTCCCTGGATTTTACAAGATGGATTAATGATTAACGACCATAATAATGTAGCCTACCTGTTTAACATTTTCTTTGCTAACTGTGGTAAACCCCTGAATGACATTGAGGTAGACACCATCAACTCGGCTGCTAATCATATGGAATATGTTTCCTTCACTTGTAAATCTATAAACTCACTTAGGACGTTAAGCAGTTATGGAGTTGACATGGCATACATTTCCTCCAAACTCGGTGGACCTAATATTCTGTCAATCCTACTGAAACTGTTTGACCGTTTTTTTAACAACAGGCACTTACTCTAATGAATCAAAAGCCTCATACATATGCCCTTGATTTAAATCAGGTGGCAGTACAAAATTGCCCGTAAATATCACCTCAGTTGTCTACAGAATAATGGAAAAAATAGCATGCAATGAAATGTCTGATTATTTACTTTCTGAAACACTTAGCTTTAATTCCCAACATGATTTTCTCAAAACTAGGTCTTGTATGACATGTCACTTTGAATTCTTTAATTTAGTCTTTACTAAACGAAGCCTTAGGCATTTTGTATTAGTATTGTAATTAAAAATATACCATAGGTTTCTTATAGGTAAACTCTTTTCTTACGGGATCTAGAATCCATTATTTACTTGATTAAACTCTCTCCTTAGTCATCGGTATCAAATCATTAAAATTAACTCCACTCTGTCGAAGGCCGAACCAATTACAAGTGGCGTTATACAAGGAAGTGTCTTAGGCCCACTGATCTTTGTAGCCTACATAAATGATATGTGCGAAGTGCTTCAGCGGGGGTAGACCCATTATATCGCAGATGATGTTAAAATGATGTACTCATTCCCTCCTCACGAATTTTCACACACATTCTGTGGCGTCACTGTTGAACTCAACAAAGACGCACTATGGTGCTCGAAATGGAAGTTTGATCTTAATACTTCTAAGTGTGGTTGGATATGTTTTGGAGATAAGCGCCTCAATTTTAATCTCTCCATTATCGGTGATAAGTTGTCTAGGCTTTAATCAGTAGTTGACTTAGGACTTAGGTACTCTTAGAATATGTCTTTTACATAACAGGTTGATATGCAGACATCTTAGTCGTATCAACTTCTGGGTTTCATACTACGTAACTTTTATAGCAATTATTCCCATATTCTGCCATTTAAAGTTTGTGTCCGACCTTTGCTGAAATACTGCACCTTAATTATCAGTAATGTCTTCATTGAGGATAAAGTCAGACTGGAATCTGTCCAACGTCACTTTACTTTTCGTATTATTGAGGCTGATCGTACTCTAGACTATAAAACTAGATGCACTAAGTTAGGACTAGATACTCTAAAGAATCGCCGACCCAAGCTAAACTTAATATTCTTTTAGAAGATACTGAACAAATTAGTGTTTTTATCATCTAATACATTTAAGTTCGATGAACCTCCTAGCTATAACCTACGCAGTTCAACCTTAAAAATAAAAAAATGTCACATTATTAATCTGCTCTTTATATGAAATATTTTACAAATAAATTTTTGAGAATCTAGAACAATTTGCTTCGAGCCATTCGAGAAACAAATTCACTTTCTTTATTTGTATGACATGTTGGTAATTTCATCTCTACTGATATTTCATTGAAAACATTCAGACCAACTATTGTTTCTTACTCTACTAGCGAAATAATAGGGACTCTGAAAGGGTGAGCAACAATCATCTGTCTTAATCATATCCCAGTGTTCTTCCCTTTTAATCCATTCATAAGCACAAGTGCTGAGTCATGTCTTTTAATGCCTTTTTTAACCGTTCATTCCAGAATACCAGTGCAGTTGCTCCATGTTCTCTCTGTTTTCGTCTTCTTCCTAGTTGCAGATGATAATGTATAAAGCATGTATGGAACCTACTGGCACAACACTATTAACCTCTCTTCTACGCCCAAGTCCCAACTACTGTTAATCTTATCCCGCATCTGGATATGCTCAATAATCCACTCTGCAAACTCTTAGCAGTTTTTTGGAGTCGTAAAGCCCTGGTCAAGAAGCGTGCGATTCTTACATGCACCATGATACAATACATATATTTGGTGTCCTAGTATTATAAATTTTGATGCCGTTGATTTTGTTCAAAATTTATGTATTTATATGTTATGAATGTCCTGACAGTGACACGTCATCGAGATATTTGTATGCATATAAACACATATCATTTTGATTATGCCTATAAACTGTCATGCTCTCATGTACAAAATGATACTTGAGAATAAAAGCCATTTATATTACATGATTTAGTGCACTTAACAATCATTCATGACATTTTAATATGTATGTGTAGTCAAAATTTTAAAATTAGATTGTGTGAATTTTCATGGCAGCTGATCCTTGATGATTTGAGTAAAAACAAGATGACTGACTATCATCTCACGGAAACGCTAAATAAACTTATAAGCAGTCGCGCGTATTAATAATAAAAGGCAATATAAAAACAACCAAAGTGGATATATTAAGCTTACATGATTAATTAAAGTCTTTAAGTTATTAGGCAGTTTGTTTAACTTCAGTATCTGTTTTTATCTTTTAGCCAGCGGTTGTTAATGATGATGAACGAACTACGAAAACCGGGTGCCAACTGTTTGTATTTTCAACCCACGTCTTTATCACAGCAGATTACCATTTTTACCAATCTTAAAGAGACAGAACATTTTCCACCAATAGGTTTCGCTGAATAGAAAATTTAATACTTATAAAAAATAAGGGAGAAAAGACTCTAAATCCCACTCCTAGACATTCTTTTAACTGTAGGCTGTATAACCGAATGCTATAAGTTTTATTACTCTAAATTTATAGAATAAACGATATAGGAACGTCCATATAACTGTACAGCATTCTCTTATGTGATCCTAAGTATAATTTAAAGTATTTCCTTAATCTACAATACATTCCTATCATATTGTATGTACTCCAGTAACTAGATTAGTACAAAGACGTTGGCGAGTCACCATATGATATACCTAAGGTGATGCTCGTAGATTATTGTGCTAGGAAACATGTATCCCTTGACTAATGGTATTTTATATATCTTGATCATAATCACATACAACTTATTTAAGGATAGGTGTTGCAAAGAAACCATTTAGGGGTTTATTCAAAAGCGTATACGTATACAATGGTTAAAATGGGTTCACATAACAAAAACTAATTTAGAATAAAATACCACATGAACTACACATTTATAATACCAAGGAAATAATGATGTTGGATGATTTAGAATTCTGAATAAAAAATGTGAGTGTGCATAATTGAATATGTGATGCAAAAGATAAATAACTGTTTAAACGGAAATTCTTGCTAGGATACCCCCCCTCCCAAGGTCGACCAAAGAAAGAGTATCAAGGATGGAGTTAGCAATCTCATCATTTGCCAAACAAACTTGTTAAGAATCATTAATTAGAAAAACATCTAGACCACTCTTATTCTCCCTGGGAGTTGGAAGATCTTCAGTTCGAAGGGTTATGATACCTCATGATGAAAATCCAAATTCTTCTAAAATCACAAAACATTCCCTTCTGATAACCAGGACAACATTTATTGTAGGTACATAGAATGTCGCCACGATGTGGGAGATAAGAAGAAGCTTGCAAATAGATGGAAAAATAAAATATACAACCTGAAGATACTTGGAATAAGTGAAACCTATCAGCTAAAGCTAGACAGCAAAGAATATCCTCAGGCGAAGTGCTTTTGTACTCCGGTCACGAAAAATATATGCCTCACACACAAAGGGTAACACTAATTCTGTCCCGAAAAGCATGAAAGGCCCTTATAGAATGGAAACCCCATAGACCTGGGATCATCAAAGCATCCTTCAAAACAAAGAAGGAAGAGATTGCAATGAATGTCATCCAATGCTATGCACCTCACCAGAGACAGCCACGAAGACGACAAAAACCAGTTCTATGTGAGGCTGCAATCAACCGTTGATAAATACTAAGCCGATGACCTGACCATTCTGATGGGAGACTTCAACGCCAAAGTTGAAATGGACAACACCGATATGAAGATATCATGGGACGACGTGGACTGAAAGAAATGAATGAACACGGCGAGAGGTTTTGCAAACCTATGTACCTTCAACAAAATGATTATAGGTGAAACCATATTTTTCCACAAACGTATACACAAAACTACATGGGTTTCACCGAACCAAATTACGGAGAACGAAATCGACCACATCTGCGTTAGTAAGAAGTTTAGAAGGACTATGGAAGACGTAAGAAAGAGGAGAGAAGCTGACATAGCTTCAGATCATCATCTGGTGGTGGCTAAAATGAAAGTGAAGCTGAAGAATCACTGGACAACTGGAGCAGCAGTATTACAAAAGTTTACTACAACTTTTCTCCGGGATACTAACAAACGCAATGAATTCGAAATAACTCTCAACAATAAGTCCCAAGCATTTCAATATCTACCAGAACAAGGTGGAATTAATATAGAGGACAACTGGAAAAGCATTAAGGAAACAATAACTTGAACATGTCAGGAGGTTTCAGGTTGCAAGGAGCACAACCATAAAGAATGGATTTTTGTTGATATTCTGGATAAGATCCAAGAAAGGAGAGGCAAGAAGGTAGCAATTAATAACAATCGAACAAGAATAGAGAAAACCAAGGCACAGACCGAACACATAGATGCCAACAAGCAAGTGAAGAAAAGCATCAGGTAGAATAAACGGAAATATGTTGAGGACCTAGCAATGACGGTGGTAAAAGCTTCAAGAGAAGGAAACATGAAGCACCTATATGATACAACGAAGAAGCTAGCTGAGAAATTCAGTAGGCCAGAACGACTAACTAAGTACAAGGCTGGTAGACCAATCACTGGAGTGAATGAAGAACGAAACAGATGGGTAGAACACTTTGAAGAACTATTCAATAGACCAGCCTCACTGAACCCACCAGTCATCAAAGAAGCAGCCACAGATCTCTCCATTAACATCGACCCACCAACAGCCGAAGAAGTCGAAATGGCAGCCCGACAAATCAACAGTGGCAAATCAGTGGGGCCAGACAACATACCGACTGAGGCACTGAAGACAGATATAGAAGCAACCACGAAGATACTCCCCGTTCTCTTCAGAAAAATTTGAGAGGATGAACAAGTGCCAGCAAACTGGAAAGAAGAGTACCCCATCAAGATACCATAGAAAGGAGATCTTAGCAATCGCGAAAACTAAAGAGACATCACTCTTCTTTCGATACTAGCAAAAGTCTTCTCCAAAGTGTTATTGAACCAAATGAAAGACCCAGTCAACGCCAAATTTCGAGATCAACAGGCCGGATTCCGCAAGGACCGATCGTGTATCGACTAAATTGCTACTCTACGGTTATTTGTTGAACAATCAATTAAATGGAATTGATCACAACTTTATCAATTCTCTTGACGATGAGATATTTGACAGCATGTACTTCGGATACCTCTTCGACATTATGACGTATCCGAAAATATGATCAACATTATACGGAATTCTTACGACAGACTACATTATAAGATCGTGCATGGAGGTCAGCTCATGAATTCATTTGAAGTGAAGACCGGTGTTAGACAAGGCTGCTCACTCTGGCCCTTCCTCTTCCTGATGGTGGTTGACTGCATCATGAAGACTACAACATCTCAAGACAATCTCGGCATACAGTAGACAACATCGATTCAACTAGATGACTTAGACTTTGCAGATGATCTAACTCTCCTATCCCACACACAGGAATAGATACAGTTGAAGACGGACTGTGTAGCAGCGGCCTCAGAAGAAGTAGGCCTCAACATACTCAATGGACAAAGCAAGATCCTACCATACAAAACATCACACACTTACCCAATTTCACTTGACGGAGAAACTCTGGAAGATGTAGAGACCTTTACATACTTGGGCAGCATCATCGACAAACAAGGAAGGTCCAATGCACATGTGAAGGCGCGGATTGGCAAAGTAAGAGCAGCATTTCTACAGCTGAAGGACATCTGGAACTCTAACCAACTGTCAGTCAACATTAAAGTCAGGATTTTCAATACAAATGTGAAAACAGTTATGTTGTATATGGCTGAAACTTGGAGAACAATGAAAAGCTTCATCCAAAAGATAATAGTATTTATAAACAGCTGTCTGAGCAAGATACTTCATATCCATTGACCAGATACCATCAACAATAAACTACTTTAGTAAAGGACAAATCAACGTCCACCGGATGAAGAAATTAAAAAAGGACACTGAAGGTCGACAAGATATACATTGGGAAAATCACTAAACTATATCACAAAAGAAGCACTAACTTGATATCCTGAAGGCCAAAGGAAAAGAGAAGGACCCAAGAACACAATGTGTCGGGAATAGGAGACGGACATGAAAAGAATGAAGACCAATTGGGAAGAGCTGGAAAGTGAAGTCCATGACAGATCAGGCTTACAGAAGAATGTTGTTCGGTAGGTTATGTTCAACATGATGTAACTGGCATTGAGTATATGGCATCACCTCTAATAAATATATGAATATTACGAGATTCCAGAGCACTTTCTGCCAGTAAAGAAAGCGTTTTGTTGCTTGTGGGTGAATAGTCGAAAAAGCTTGTAAGACCTGCAGAATTCTGTAAGTAATTTTTTAGATATTTTATTAGAAAGATTGGATGTCAGAAGGTCCATTGAAAAATGCACTCCATTCTATATGTTATATTAAGTTGCAGATACCGGCATTGTTTAAGTGGAGATTTGTTGCGGATCTAAACTGTAATAGGAGGCCATATTGTTGTATGCTTTCTGGTAACCGGTTCCAGAGGTTGGCGTAGAGTGCAACAAAGAAGGAGGATTTTAATTCACTAGAGGCTTTCCGCACTTACCAGATAACTTTAGTTTTGTAAGTCACATGTTTTCGAGCATATGTCAAAGCATTACAATCTGTTATAGTTTCTTTATGAAGAATTTTATAGAGTATCGTAAGATTAAGTTTAATCTTTTCGACTCATAAGGAGTCTGATTTCCAAACACAGCGTCTATCACTATAGGGTTGGCCAGGGGTTAGTAGTCCAGTAAGATGCCATTTAACTTTCTATTTTCTGTCGATCTAGTGAATGCAAGCAGCTGTATGCAATTGGGCAGAACTCAAGCAGAGGTGAAACACGAATTCTATAGAGAATAACTTTAGACTCGTTAAGATGATAGTTGCGATGAATAAAACAAATAAGTCTGCGAGCTGTAAAGACTTGCAATAAAGCTTGCTCAGAAAAAGATAAGCTTTTTGAATATCTTACTCACAAACCACAGATACTACTTAGTCGATGAAATTCGTGTTCGTTAAGGTGTAGGTTGATCTCGGGGTTAGATTCTCCGAAATATAGGTACCCTGACTTTTGTGTGTTAAGGGGGAGGGACCGTTTATCACACTATTCACTAAGTTTATTGAGATCTCTCTGTATTATGTCGTTAACATTTTAACTTTCATCTGGGTGCAATGTATAAACAACTTTGACTTCGTCCGCAAGCATAAAGGTTTTATCCCCTTGAAAACAGTGGCACATGTCATCAACATACATAATAAATAATGACGGTCATATAACTGGACCTTGGAAGACACCACTAGTGATATTGCGAGGACATGAAAATGTTGTCCAAGTTGTACCGATTGAATGCGATCTTTTAGTAATGAAGCTATCCAATCATGCAACTTGCCCGTTATTCCGAAGGCTTTGAATTTATATAAGAGAGATAAATGATGTACTTTGTCAAACGCCTTGGTAAAGTCAAAGTATAGGTAACAATAAGTTTTCTGTCGTCCCTATTGTTTATTATATGATCAAAGCACTCTATGTGACAAGTTAAGCAAGATTTCTTAAACGTGAAGCCAAGCTGGAAAGATATGAGTAGTTTGTACTTAACTAAGTAAGTGTAAATCTCCCCTTATATAGCTTTATCCATGACTCTAGATAAAACAGAAGAGTGATTAATTAGACAGTCGCTCTCAATACTAAACCTAGAGTTTTCCTTAAAATGAGGAATTGTGTATGTGGTTTTCCACGTTCTAGGGAAAATTCCATCTTTTAAGGAGAGATTAAATATTCTGGTGAGCAGTACTTGGAAGACTGAGCTACCATAGTTAATCAAATCAACCTCCATTCTCTTCACTACTAAATAGAGGTTTTAGTGACCTTATAGCATCTCTAACATTATTGATTGTAAACTCCAAGCCAGTTAATTTAAACTGGTCGAAATCGCTGATCGTTTTTATACATGGACTGTTTCTGGTAAAAAAAGTGTGCCAAAGATTCACTAAATAGTTCACAAATCTCCATAGTGTTACTAATCATTTTATTTTTGATATTCAGAATGATAGAAAGACTGAAATGGGCACAACGTTTTTTTCTGAGGGTGGCTGCTAAATAGACTATCTTGTCAGGTAATTTCAGATGTACTTTTTCGGTTACTAATTGTCTCATGTTTCTGTAGCTTGTTACATTTATGAATACTGAATGAATACTAAAATTACAGAAAGGTCATGTTAAACAAATAATCTCTTCCGTAACGTCGCTACTTTGTTTTTAAATCCAACGAGGATGTATTCGCTATTTTGAATATGTGATTTAATCACTTTAAAAGGTGTAACTTAGTCAATACATAAATTTATATTATGGCAAAAAGCATTTAGTGAGTTATGAATTCTACAAGAAAAAAAATGTCCCAATTCAGACCATGTAGTAGTTTTTGGATACGAGACCAGTTAATCTGTACACACTTTTCTCGAAAATCAGGGAAATATTTGTTTCACTCTAAGTTCATGAACATTCATTGACTTTTAGGGCGGCAACGTTTTTCCACATTGTGATTTTATCGAAATATCTTGCATATTTCTCAATTTATTACAACTTTGGTAGTACTTCGGTAGTATTACCTTACTCCACTCACAACCTTACAGTGTCCTGTAATAATAAAATGGCACGCATCAAGGCCAAACGCTGAAAGCTAAATATTAGTCTTCCTAAGCCAAGCGATATTTTTTCTACTAGTTATTTTCTTCCTAATCCATCAAAAACACAACCAAACTGTACCGACCCTAAGCGACCAATACTTGATAATCTGACCCTCCCATACCCTACAACATCCGTCACCGATGAGTTTGTTACCAATTAGTAACTAGCTGACAGCCGTACACTACTTTTAAAGGTTGTTAACATTGCTTATTAGAACAGTGATATTGCCACTTACAAAATGGAAGTTGACAACATTAAATCAACACTTACCAAGATGCAGTATATCCTACAAGAACTAGTCCTTATATCATACCTGTTTGGTAAACATAATAACATTAACAGAAAAGCAAAGCAAGCTGAGATTTTCCTCGATTTTATTTCGACTGAAGTTGTAAAGCGTACTAATTCGTTCCATAACACAATAGTTTACATCATCCCTGAGAACTCCCATCTAAATTGGGTAGAGACAACTCTCTTAAAGGCCTATGGCATATCCCAAGTGCCTTATGAATACAAGAGACTTAAAAAAAGACTGGCAAACTAGGTTCTCAATCCATTTTTATTTTGAATCTACGCAGAATTCTATGGAATTCGCTAGGTCATTGAATCGTATAAAAACCAACAGCGAGTACATGAATATACTAATAGTTACTGACGAAACACCCTTCATCTGAGAACTCGTAATAGGTATAGCGCCACAACTCCTAACTCACGGAAACCTGAACATAAACCAACAGATCAGAACAACCTCAGCAAAGTATGTCCCACAGCAGCCCGGTATGATGGCAACATACCATCAGGACTAACAACCCGTCGACAGAATAGTAGCGGTTTCGTAAAGCCCATGATTACTGCCTTTCGGATTAGGAGGCTATAGAGGAGCACGGTGTCGAACGCTTTTGTGACATCCTGGTATACCGCATGAAGGCAAGTGTTGCTTCCCCGACAGGCCACCCAGTCATCTCAGGCCAAGAAGATGTGTGTTTCAAGTACTGTTCCATCGATAGCCATCTTGTGCTTCATATAGCAGGTCGCGACTGCCAACGAACTTCTGCACCTATTACACCCAACGCTTCCCGAACCCCTCGATATTATTGGGATCATTGCGACCGGCCTATAGCAAGCAGAGTTTCTTCTGTCCCCTCCCCTGTAGATTGGAGATATAATTACCTGCTTCTATTCTTCTGACAACTTCTTTGATTGTGACGAGTGTCATGAAAGGTCACTTATTTGGTGGTTGGGTGCGTCACACATCGCTCTAATACCACAGGCTTCATATTATATCCCGGTTATTTATTGAGCTTTAATTTCCCTAGTTTCCTCAAGAGTAACCCGAGTTTAATCTCGATGTGCCCAATTCCCGTTTTCGGATATGTAGTCGCCTTCCGAAATGGGCGTTAAAGACTATATCTGCCGTGACAATAATGAGAAGCTTCCCTGAGGGCTTAGTAGACAACCTCCGAACCATGAATCTCTACAGTTGTTTAGGATCCTCTTGAAACTTCCCAATCAGGTGGGCTTGCGGTTTCCTGTTGCCATATCTGACATTTGTGTTGCACCTATTCTTTAGACGAGACCTTCCATGTAGTCCTTTATCTGTGCCACGCTGTTCTCATTGCTTTGAAAAGGCTCACGGTTCCTTGTCTTAACCACAGGTTTGTTTTATCTGGTTTGCTCTTCATGACGGCGGTACACCTCGGGATTAATTTATTGATAATACTTTTGGTACTTTTGCTGGTCTATAGATAGGTTCTACCAGTCCTTAGACTACATGACATAGGGCCCGATAATCTGTTCGAATATAGTGAAAACATGGTGCGCTTTGACTCATAGCAAAGTTTTGCGGGTGACCATTTTAAAGATTATCAAGATATGATCGCTGATCCGTTTGGTGACACTAATTTTGGTATTTCTTAGTGCGAGTAGGTATGGAATAAAGTAGAATGTATTGATCTGAATATATCAACAGATTAAACGACAACTAATAGTGGTCAAAGTCCAACTGATATAAATAAATGTAAGGATATTGACTTTATTAGCTAAGGATGCTCCTATTGCGTCAAAACTATTTTAGACAACAAATAACAAACAACTAACGAAACCTAATCATATTAAAGTTAGTTCTTATCTAAACACTTCACAGCGCGACGTAGATCATGCAGATCTCATTTCCAAACATCTCAAGGTAACACAACAGCCTCAAACTCTTTTCAATCAACCCATGGCGACTAAAACTGTCACCAGAAGTAAGTGAATGTGAAGCTTCTTCCACATATCATATTATCCGCAATAAACAAATCACTCTACTGTGTGACGTGTAACGAAATCGTAATCAACTTGACCTCTTATAAACACCATCATCAACCATGAGTACTCATGCTAATAAAAATAACCGAAATGATTTTAACGCTGCCACTGGTAAACCTAGCTGCTTACTGAGCCCTTTATCAGGTATCTGAAAACAACCACATTACAGGCAACGAATGACTCCTCAACCTTGTATCCTTTAAGACTCTAAATATGTGTCTAAGTTGCTATCAGCCTCTAACCGGCACTTCAACGCCACCCTACCAATTAACTTTCTCACAAATCCTTCCCACTATAATCACGGTTCAATATGCTCCTATGGTATATACCAGCACCGTACCGCACACAGATTATTGGTTGCCTACATATAATTCATTTGACTTTTTCCATGTAAATCACTATCTGTTACTCTTACTCCTCCCCCTTCACGGTCCAACATGCCACCCCAACTACTGTATTAGCTCTTCCTACAAATATTGATACTTCAAAACAATCTACAGCGTCTCTTTTGTCTCCCACTCCCAATTCTGTCGCGACCAAAGTCTCATCAGTTTCCTATACCTTTGTTTCTTCAACTCACCTGTCACCACCTCCACCTTAGGTACTTGGTACTAAATTGCCCTCTGCCGCTCGCCTGTCTAATTTGTCATTTTCTTGTTAGTAGTCATCCAATAACCATAATATACTAAGTAATGAAGTGACATCCAGTCATTTTGACGACCTAATATGCTTTTACAAATCGTCCAGCTCCTATTTATACCTCCTTCTCATTAATACTAGCTCTGAAATAGATAAGACGCTTCTCTTTGAAGCCATTGCTATGCTATCCACTCCATCCATCCTAATAATAACAGAATCTTGGTGCCATTCTGGTATTTTGGATGGTGAACAAGACACAGACTTATACATTCTTTGCCTTTGTGACCAAAAGAACGAGTGAGGTGGTTTCTTAGATTTTTACTTTACGCTCACTTTTCCAAAAGTCTTAGTAACTAAACATTTAATTCTGTGAGTCTATATTGGCCACCATTAATCTATCAAACGTCAAACTACCGGCTGGCAGTATGTAGAGACATTCCAGCGTCTTTGAATACACACCATCACTTGCATGTATTATCGAAGTCATTTCTCTTTCATATGACCATAAGGTCATCTGCGGTGACTCCAACTTTCCAGACATCAATCGGGATGTTTTCGTCGGTCCATCTATGCACGATGAACGTTTGTGCACTATTGATATTTACTGTTGGCAACAATATGTAACCGATCTCACGAGAGGTGACAGCATTTTGGATCTTATTTTTTGTATCAATATTAGTCCCATCAACGTTCATGTAGCTCACGAGTTAACTGAGTGTGATCACATGGTAGCGATTTCCTTGCTACCAGCCCAATCTTCATCACACTGTGCTACAAATTATAAACATAACCACCTAGTAGTTTCTCAAAACTATAGTGCTGCTGGTTAAGCTATCCTGTCCTTGTTACTCCGCCTGTCAGATTGGACTCAGTTCATTGCAACTGATGATCTCCTACTTGATGTGAGTATCTTCTATATAAATTTTGGCCTTTGTCTAAATGTACTTGTCCCTTCGTAGCAGCTAATGTGGAGAGGAAGTAACAAGCATACAATCCCGCTGCAATTTCAACACAGGCTACGATTCTTCTGCAAAAGGCTTTCTATTTCATCATGACTTTTGTGCATTGGGTTCTATTATTAATACGTACAACAAGATTTCTTCTTATCATAGCAACAACGTTAAGAGGAGCGAACTTGTGACACTCTCCGGTTTTTTCAAGCAGTCCTGCCATTTCTTCTAAGGGTGGTTTGAAAACAGTGCGCATACTGTTCCTCTCCTTGTCCACAATGGTGAGGCGCATAACAGTCGTGAAGCTATTTCTTCTTACTACTACTCGACATTTTAAATAATTCACAAGTATAATCAGTACTGTTGAATTTAATTTCAGCAGCATTTGCATAACCAATAATACACTAAAGTACTCCCGGAGTTCTTGCATAAATGGTATGAATTCTTATATAATGAAACATAGTGGGCATGGTACTTTGACTATTTTACTTAAAATGTTTAGTACCTTACTAGAATCGTCCACTTATCTGGATATTTAAAGAACCTCTTCTGTTATTCCCAAGTATAAGTCAGGCTTTACGTCGGACATTAGAAACTGTCAACCAGGCGACATCACTACTGCCGTTTCAAGAGTTATAGAAAAAGACAATCAATAAAAGTATTCTTAAGCCCTTACTATCCCAGGACATAATTACTCCTAGTCAATATGGTTTCCTACAATACCGATTGTGCATGACTTGTCATTCGAACTTCTTCAAATACTAGATTAGTGATCGCAATAAAAGTTATACTGTTCTCGTCTTATATTTTAACATTTCCAAAGCTTTTAACTACGTCGGCCACTTGCTATTAATAAGGAAACTTAAGACATACAATATTGCTACCCTCTATTAGATTGGATCAGGTCCTTTCTCAGTAATCGCACACAGATGATTACATTTGACTCTATGCTCCCCCATCCGAAACCTATAATTTCGGGAGTTATCCAAAGTAGTGTTCTTGGTCCACCTCCCTTCACTCTCCATATCAATAATGTGTATGATTGTCTCTCTAATGGTAAGTCGTTTATGTTTGCTGATAATCTAAAAGTTGCATATTATTTTCCACGTGATGAACTTGTCCGATTTTTAAGCTTAATATAAAATGACTTGTTGCTTGTAAGTGATTAGTACACTACTTGGGAGCTGCGATTTAACCTCGACAAATGTGGCTGGATATGCTTCGGCATACCACATACTAGTGCACAATTGACCTTTGAATCCATGACTTTACCTGGATCGCATAGTGTTACTGATCTTGGCTTAGTATTCCGATGATCTCTCCTTCTCCGAACATGTTACAAAACTGACTCGCAAATCAAGGAGACTTTTAGGTTTTATTCTTCGCAACATACATAACCAAGAAGCATGAATAATGTTTACAAAACTTGCATACGTTTCGATTTAGAACATTGCCCATTTGTTCTCACCTGCCTACCCGTAGGATCTGTTTAAAGATACTTCACCTCCTATATATCAGGAAACACCGAAAATCGAAATACCTGACAAGATGTCAGATACTTAATATTCCTCCTCTTTGGCTTCGGTGTCTTAAAATTACCCTCATTTTCCCTTGCAAATTACTTCGCAAGTTAGTATCTTCTACCTGCAACAAAATTCAGTTTAAGTGACCCCTCCTTATAATCTACGTAATCATATATCTAGCACTGTGGTTGGCACCATTTAACACCACTCTTAGAGCATCTGACCAGAACTGCTCAGCTGCCAGCCCGTAGAGGATAAACATAAACCAGAATCTGTTCAAAGATGCGTCACCTCCTACATATTAGGAAACACCAAAAAACAAAATACCTGACAAAATATCAGATACTTAATCTTTCTTCACTTTGGCTTTGGCATCTTAAAATTACTCTCATTTTCCTTTACAAATTACTCCACAAGTTAGTATTATCTACCTGTAAGGAAATTCGGTTTAAGCGAAAATCCTGTCATATATATATACGTAACCATGTATCTAGCATTACGGTCGTCACCTTTAAAATTACTCTTAGGGCTAACATTTTCCAGGCTAAATTTCATCATATATGAAAAACGGACTACCAGTAGACATTTGGACTTCTTGAACCATCCCACACTTTATTTATCAACTTCACAAATTTTTCTCTTCTAGTGACCTACTTAGCTTATGTCCCACAACCACGAACCGTAGTCATATGCCCCAGATCCTGGATCCTGTTAACGTTTAGATTGTTTGTATCTCCTGCAGAAGCTTCACTCCTTTTTCTCTTTAATATATTTGTGGATACACTAGTGCGTTGACAATTATACGACATTCAACTATACTAACTATTAGTACTACAATTAATAAAAAGATTCTCTATTTATCTTCCATGACGGCTGTTTTTCACTTTTCAACCGTTATACCAGATATACTGCAGTCAATATGAACACTTGCTGCTTCCTACAATTTAGAACCTCATATTCTGTAACGTTCAGTTATTGAACCATGGAAGTATTTCTCTTTTTCTATTTCGTCTGTGGATATCACCTTCGTCGAACTTGTTTGTTTTATATCCCTGTATGCAATTGTTCTGTTATACATAACTATTATTGTAATCTTGATATTTTACGCTGAACCACCTGAAAAATTTAGTACATGTTTGTCACAGTACTAAAACATTATATGTTGATGTTTATTAGATATCATTATATTATGCATTTTCTATCGAGATGGTCACGCTTGTAAATATAATATGTACCTGTTTTAGGAATAAATGATTATTTTTACTATCATTCGAAAGTAGGTGGTCCAGGTTCCGTCTATTTTCTATCCAGTATCGTGACCGGTTCGTTATATTGGTCCTACTTCCTTGATGGCAGCCAGAAGCCATGTGGTGAAATGTCTCTTTTGTAAGAACCCCTCATTACCCAGTCCCGGTGATGGTGTGTTTAAATCCCCCAAAGCCACTAACATATTTTTGGCAGGTAGTGTTTTAAGTAGGCTACGTTGAAACATTGAGACTCCACCTCTTACTTGATGTTCTGTCTTTACTTAGCAGGAACATGCACTGGACACTCGCTCCACCGTGTGGGACTTCGAGTGGGAGCCACCTTTCAGTGAGTGTGGATATTTTTTGCTTTAGGCATCTGCACAGGTGTCAAGTTCTGTCATGTTTCTCAGACACTGTACATTGGTGTGTAAGCACTGACTAGTTGCCGTATTCTCCTTGTTATCCGATGTTATGTGTTATTAGTCTTATTTGTATTGAATTGATGGCTAGTTCCGAGGAAACTAGCATGCGAGGAGACCTTTATTGGGTAAGTGGTACCCATAGTTAATTCTTTCTAAGGCAAGTTACTCTGTAATGGGGCTTGTCTCTCCAAAGTCACTGAGACAGATATGAGGGCCATATTAATGGGCGATCTCTACCTTGTCAACCTGGATCCACTTTCACAGCATCAAATATGTTCATGTAGGACACTTCTGACCTCGTATAGAGCCTACAGGACCTCAGATAGGTTCTCCTGGTTTTGGGATTTTACACTCTCTAGATGGAGTAAACGTAGTGATTTAGATGGGTAGGGGGAGGTAGCCTACGGACGCTTACTGCTGCGATTTCTCTCTGGTCAGGTTGGATCTGGTAGAAAACCCTACTTCTCCAAGACTTTCATCAGATGCCAGTGACTTACCATGTGCTAAAATCCTCACTAGGTAACAGCTTGAATAAGGATATTTGTTGTTACCAGGGGGTTATCTAGTGGAAGTCGATGTGTCTTTTACACTTTTATCTGCTACCTACTAACTGTATCATTGAGCATGCTATTTTAGTCGTGTTCTGAAGAAAAGCTATGCGTTCAGATGGAATATTTTTCCAGGTTGTGTGTGATATCACTCATAGACTCCGAGGTGTGTTATGACCTGGGTTGTCAACATAGTATTGACAGCACTCAGAAGTATAAAAGGGCTAGACCCACCCACCAGACATAAATACCAGAACTACTGATAGAATTGTCCCTCATGAAACCATGGTATCCCTTGGGCAATTTTGTGTCACAGTCGCAGTGTATCCATTTGTTGTAGATGCTACACTGGAAAGGTAGATCATATTTTATTAACAAGTTTATACAAACCTTACGTCCGTCATCAGACGAATGTAACCTCTTTCCTGCGTTGATTCTGCAACGCTTGATCTTTCATTGTGTTAGCGTGATGTTGAGCTGTTCTGTTCCCTGTGTTTTGGGTGTGGTGTGAAGTTGTGTCGCCTCTTGTTTTCCTGCGTTGATGGTTGTGGTAGTGCAGATTAACGAGATCTGTGTAGAAGCAAATTCACATGGTCTGTCTATATATAGCTTACCCGTGGTCTCTGCTGGTGAGCCTAGGATGTATCCTGCTAAGGAGGTGGGAATTCTTGACCTACTGCTAGTGTTACTAGAGTTATTGGCTCACACTACCACTTTGACCTCTGTTTCCTGAAGGATGCCATGGCTCATGAAACTGGACAGTTGTCTTAGTTTTCAAATAATAAATCTATAGAGTATGAATCGATAAATAGCAAGGAAAAAAGAAAACAATGAAATAAATATGTGGTGGAGAAGTGTACAGATAAAAGCACTTCACAAAAAGACATAGTATATCTAGTAAACGTTATACTTCACCCCGACTGTAATAAAACTCGACAATACTAGGATTCTATGGATAGCTGTTTGAGTAATTACAGTGTTTGGGTTGTGGCCAGCTGTAGCTGTCAAGACCAAGAGGCATGTAGCAGTTGATCAGGTTGGATAGATCTACTATCTAGTAGGTTGGTTGTATCGTGGTACTGGTCTCGGGAAATCGGTGTCGTGGCTGATTGTGATTAAAATTGCATACCAAAATTCTTTGGTGTTTAGTAGAAACTGGCGGCTTTTGGATTACATAAACAGACATAAACAAAGTGAGCACGATGTAATCCATACAGCGCTCACTTTGCTTCTATATCAACATACATTCTGTTCAAATGCTCTGATTAGGAATTCTTGAGTGTTAACAGCTAAAATATTAGATTTGTGATAAACACGCCATAAAGCTTAAACACTTACTACAATGATGAAATACGGTGATCAAATAACATCAGACGAAACCCAAAAATGAAGATGCTATCCTTAGGAATCATAATAGGGTGTTGTGGAGATTGTTGGATATCAATTCGATACCACGAATCGGTCTAAATTAAACAACCATTGATCACCAGTGGAGTTTTACCGTGTCAGATGTGACGCAATTACTCATCGATGGCGATGGATGGGGTCATGCGAACGGCACTAGATAATCATCAACCTGGTTTGATTTTGCCGCAATATGACATTTTTGTGACCTTGAGTGATTAAGTGCGTGGCGGCCATTCCTCATTAGCAGAGTGGCAGACTAGCCATCCTTTTTTCACCCTCAGAAATCTCGGCGAAATTGTTTTTACCAAGGAATATGACTAATAATAGGTGAGTCTATAGTATATGTATATCTACTTATTGAATAATAGTTGTTTGGCCTGTTCCTCAAAAGAAATAATTGTCGATCTGAAAGCAGCCTTTGAAAATGTGGTGCTTAACCGACGATTTTTCAGTTGGGAGGATGTAGAGAAAGCTGTTGAAGAGTTTCAGTCTGTAAGTTAATAAAATTAATGCAATCGTAGATTACCTCCACTCAATATATACATTCGCAAAGTCAACGTGCCTCGTTTTCTTCTTTTAAATACAATTTCGTTGTTCTTAAATGTGCGTTTGGTAATAAAAGGAAACTTCAGGGGACTGGTCAGAGAAACAAACCGTAAGTTGGACTGTAATTATCACAACTTTAGGTCTAAATACTTGGATTGTAAATCTATGTTTCGTGTAGTGCTGAATGTCAATGAGTATATCGTCCATTCATACATCATGACACACAACCATCCCTGCACGAAATCTTTCATGAGATGCGATCCTTGGTTTAGACGCTTATGGGAAGAGGAAAAGGAAAATCTAAATCCAGTTCTCCAACAGTCATCTTCATGTGATGTAGTTATGGAACATGTGAGAAATAAATATCAGAAAGAGCTTATCTCTGATGATATACGAAATATGAAGTCAAAAACAGCCCTAGGTAGGTGTGTAGTAATATAATTGTAGCCTTCGGTTCACGTGATCAAGTGTTTGATTATATCCGTGAACGTGGACAGCTACGTGAGTTTCATAATGGTGAAGGTAATGTAAGGAGATTAAGTCGTGTGTGCATTTCAACCGAGGATCAAATTCGTTTGTATCGCACGTTCCCAGAAGTGGTAGGCATTGATTCTACATATAACTTAAATAAGTCGAGGTTAGAAGGCTACCTTATTTATCAATAGTTGTAGATTTTCTATGTTTCAGCTGGTAATAACTGATAACATGGGATGTGGACGTCCGGTAATGTTTGCCTGGACGAAAAAAGAATTTACAGAAGACGTAAGGTGGATTCTCAATATGTTTCAAGAAATCGTGGGTGATACCTCGTCCACCGAAACCTTCGTAATGGACTCATTCCATGCAGAAATAGTGGCTGTAAGCCAGACTTATAGAAATGCTAACATACAACTATGTTCTTTCTATGTATGTCGTGCTCTATGCAGAAAGGTAAAGCAAGCCTAACTAACTTTATATTACTTTGAATAGACTCGGAATCGTCGCGCGAAAGCTTATCTATGCCGCTTGGTCAGCACAGAAAGTAAAAGATGGTAATATCAACCAATGAAATATTTTTAGATTTGACATTTATTTTAGAATCGCAACGCAGCTGGCACCCAACATCACGGGTTACGTGCAAAGATACTGGATGCCCAAGAAACATATGTGGGCCGCAGCTTATACTGATAATATATTGACGTTAGGAAACAGCACTAATAACAGAGTTGAATCTCTACATCGACAAGTGAAGCGTTTTCTTCAAAAAAGAGATTCTCTACATCAATGTATTTTCAAAGTTTACAGGTGGAACGTAAAGGTATCCCGACGAATAGAGATTGAGGCTGAAGTAGCTGCAACTAGACGTTATACCTATCATGTGTCCGCTAGTTTGGAGCACCTTCTTAGACATCTGACGAAGTTTGCAGCAACCAGAGTGTTGTGTCAATTAAAGAAAGTTAGAAACCTGTATGTCAGTTTAGCCAAAAATGCGCCCTATGATTCTGTGCTAGCTACGCAATGTGTGCAAACTACGTTTGCGTAGAATAGTTTAATATGCATGTACAGTTACGTTTTTCTATGACCGATAGTATAATTTTCCAAAATAACTGAATACAGACGAATTTTAGATAGACACGATAACTGGTTACGATGTCACGTGAACACCTAAGCTAACTTATAAGCAGCCTCGATTTGGACCGATCCGTGATATCAAATCAACAAAGGAATCAACTTGCCTATAATTTTTCTTAATTTATGGAAGTAAAAATCTCATAAAATACCTATAAATTATCTGTCTTCACTAGATAATTGTTTTATCTGTTGCCAATAACATATGGTTTGTTTTATAGTTTAGCGTTTTTCATACATTAGGCGCGCTAGGCGTATTTGGCTCGGATTTTGTGCTATTTTATCGTTTTCAAAAACGAGTGGTAATAATGAGTCAAACGAGAGATGCTACTGACCAGAATTTTGATTACATGTTCAAACTGCTTATTATCGGCAATTCATCTGTCGGAAAAACGTCGTTCCTTTTTCGATATGCTGATGATAGCTTCACGTCAGCTTTTGTTTCCACTGTAGGCATTGATTTTAAAGTAAAAACAATATTCAGACAAGACAAAAGGGTAAAGCTTCAAATATGGGTAAGTAAGTGATCTATCTTATTTGTCTCGTGCATGCTTAAGTCCTCAGTTAGTATCTATTTGGTGTGAAAATAACTACTCAAATCATTCAGGTAGACGTGTCAAGTTACTTAATCGTATGTAGTACTCCAATACAGTTTCGAACTGTTCTTTGCTTGTCTGTGGGGTTGTAAAGTTTTGTCTGATTGGAATGTCTAACGTGCTGTGTCCCAGAACACTCCTTAGATGAGTGATACACCATGTGAAAGGATTTAGTCTGGGCTTGTTGCTATCCGAGGTTCAGGACGCTAAACGATTAGTGCTATCTTTGTCAATAGGTGAAATGCAGCAATTTAATGTAGTTCATTGTTAACCGCTCACTCCACAATCATTGATTCTATGCCTTGATTGAATTAAGATTAACAAGAATAAAAATCAAAATGGGTCCTTTTTAATTAGCAGAATAATAAGCCTAACTAAAAAATGCTGGACTTAAATTGACATGGTTAAATATTCCATATCATTGTAAGTTTGCAGGCCATTCAAATTCGAATGAAATTAAAACGTAATTGATTAGTTCCATTCTTCACTATCGTATTAGAGTTTTATTGAGAACTGTAAATATTTGACTGATAGCAGTAGTAAGTCTATAGTTATTTTATAGTAGTATTGTATGGGACCGATCAACATGATCCGTACAATCAGTCAACCATGGCTTAGAACTATGTACGTACTTACAACAGTTCAAGTTACCGTCCCCTAGTTAGCGGATAAAGGTGAAGTGGTCTGACAAGATCCTAGAGTAGTGGAGGTAGTAACATAGTGTTAATAAAAAGGATTCAAGATCGGAGATAAAATCCAACAAAATATAATTCAACAAAAGGATAATTATAACGAGTTCAAAAGCTTATGATTCGTACACCTTTCACCTTTTTCAAGATTGTCCAAGCATTAGTTCGCAGATTCGGTGATTTCATTATTATGACTAACATTAGCGGTTATTTTTGTGTGCTGAGGAGAACTTGTGACAAACAGGATCGGTGTATGAGACCATAGTTATCCTCCAGGCTCATTTATTTTTGTGGCGGTTTCCCACTTAGTACTTTTGCATTCATATATTGTCTTCGAAAGTTGTACGTCCAGTTGGTTTTACTTGCCACTCAGAAGACTTCCTGTCTAAATACTTCATGAATTCAGAAAAGGGTATCACAGTTATTAAAATAGCACATAAGCGAACAATATTTTTTAATTAGATCTTTGTCAAGTTTTAATATACAACGATATTTTACGTATATATGAAAACAGTTAGACTAATCAGGGGAATTTGAAGAAATAGATAGACTGCATAATTTATCACAATTATTAAATACCATAACTGGCTTACCCACTTAAACGGTAAACTCGTCGAAACATTACTTGCCAAATGTTTATTCTTCACTACATAATAATTTTTCATGTCAATTAAATAGAAAGTCGATAATTCTGATTTCAGGTTGATTACAAACTTTCAGTATGCAGGCTGATTATTAGATTTTATGGGTTCCCAAAAGGTAAGTGTTAAGCAACTTAAGAAATCATCTGAAAGTAACATATAATAGTTCAAATCAGTTTGATTTTCGAGTTGTACTTCATGTCTCATCCTTCAATGACCATTCCTTTTGCTACAAGTTCTGCTACTTTGGTATTCACGTTGCAGTTCTGATGAGGTGTGGTTGCATGAGCCAATATATATGAGCCATGCCTTACATTTTTCCTGACTCACTGACTGAATGTCAAGTTAATATCTGTCCAGATACATTAAACATCCTAGATGATGTAATGTCGACCTGGTAACCTTACACTTACTGTTACTGCTGACACTGGTAGTCGGGCTAGTCTATTGTCATGAACCAGTCAGGCTACACTGGCTGAAATAATTGTTCTTTTAGGTCATACAATTCCAGGCAAGTCGTGTAGAGAGTGGCAAGAAAAATGTTGGAAGAGGAGGCTCGAGGACAAAGTTGTACTGTCGACTGTTTAGAGATGTGACGGAAGTAAAGTGATTCTCTCGAACGACCGGTCAAATCGAAAGTTGACATGAGTTGTAAAATCTTTGACTATTAGTCCAAGGCATGTAGGTAAATCCAAATTAGTTAGTTGAAGTTAGCACCATTATGGCTCAGAACTGGTTGTGATAGTGCAACTACATTTGATCCTTGTGCTTCCTTGAATTTTGATCTTGAAATCAGTTTATGCCTTTCCACGAATTCTTACTTCTCAAATCATGTTTTCTTAGCTCAATCCTTAATTTTGCTACCTCTAATGTTACTACTACAAAGGTGTTTATCCTGTTGTCAGCAGAATGCGGCTACTGGAATCGATATATATATACCGTACACTATACTAGCTTTCATGTAGACACATTGCATACAAGAATAGTGATGAATTTGTCCTCCAACTCGTATGTCGTAATCAATTATTTCCAGTATGAAGCTTAGTTATTTCTTTATCAGTTCTATTACTATTATTTTTTAGTTATGTTTCAAAGTTGGATACCTTAGTCACAGTAGATATTCTGCACTATAAGATTATTAATCACATTTCGAATAATGATATTGAAGAAAATAATTGGAAAGTCAATTTCGAAGTGCGTTTATTAACTAGATTGAAATGCTAGTATCCAAGATACTAATACTGCATTTAAACTTTAATAATCTTATGCCTTAATTGTTATTGTTGGATTATTCGTCGGAATAATCATAAAGTGAATGAAATGACAATGTGAATACAAATTAAAACGAACATTTCCTCGATGGTCATGTTATTTATATCCTTTAATATATTTGAATGAAACGCAAATTTTCAAACAATTAAGGGGTGATAATATCTTCAAAATTAGTGTCGGTCTTAGAGACCTGAGAGCGTGACCGCAGAGCCCAAGGGACAACTGCTTGAGGCCTGTCACGCACGGCCTTTTTATGAAAAGTTTCTTGAGTATTAGCTCCGCACTTAAAGGCCCTTAGTGGGTACCCTTACCGCCGGAGACGGAAATCCGTGAGGTAGGGTGAGGTGTGACATTTTTAGGGCCGACCTTTTTTAACCCTTCCTTCCTTGTGAGAAGGCAGCATCGCTGCAGATGCTGGTTGACGGAGGGAAACACCTTACTGCTGTCACACTCCTCTGCAGTCAGCAGTACAACTTCGCCCTCAGACCTTGAGTAGCTGCATTTAGTCTCATCGTTCTCCAATCGACCTGCCTGGCATGGTAGAACCTACAGGAACATATGTTCCAGCCAGTATAGCTCGGTTGGGTCATCGCGATAGGCAAGCCCGACCACCACGACAAGGTAGCAGCTACGGTCGGCGACCGTGTAAGCGATTCCCATCCGGAAGCAGGTTGGAATGATATCAAAAAGGCTGTGGAAACAGCAATGATATCTGCTACTAAGGTAAATCATAAGTCTAGGATGAAGCCGTGGATTTCAGTAGCATCCACCGAACTGATGGATGCTCGTAAACTCATCCCACCTGGCTCTGAACATGATGAAGAGCGAAGTGAGCTTAAGCGCAGGCTGATAAAAAGCCTACGCAACGACCGTGAACAGTGGTGGATGGCGAAAGCAAAAACGATGGAAAAGGCAGCGGCGATAGGCAACAGTAGGCAACTTTTTCGACTTATCAAGGAAACTGGTATTAGGGATCCGAATGTCAGTGAGACTATTTTGGAAAAGGATGGGATTATAATTCATTCTCAGTCCAGGAGATTGGACCGATGGGCAGAACATTTTAGGGATCAGTTCAACTGGCCTTCAGCCACACTTCGGTTGCCCACGATCCCTAATCATTCTGAATGGCAAATCGACTTAACTCCTCCTAGTCTTTATGAAGTTGAGAAGGAATAGGAAATCTGAAGCGAGGTAGAGCAGCAGGTCCTGATAGGCTTACCCCTGAAGTTTTTAAGGATGGTGGTCCAGTTTTAGCAGCTAGATTGACTGAAATCTTAGGTAGAATCTGGGAACTGGGCGTAATACCATCTGACTGGTCTGAATCCCTGATTGTCCCAATTTATAAGAAAGGACAAAAGTCTTCCTGTGACAATCACAGGGGAATCAGTCTGACTAATATAGTTTCTAAATTATTAGCCTCGATTATACTTAGACGCCTAACTAGAGCTCGTGAAAAGCAGACTAGAGAAAACCAGGCTGGATTCAGACCTGGACGTGGCTGTATAAACCACATCTTCACACTGCGACAGGTCCTGGAACACACACACATTTAGGCGTCCTACAATAGTTGTCTTTCTGGACCTAAAGGCGGCATTCGACTCTGTTGATCGTGAGGTTCTGTGTCAGTGTCTGTCATTGAAAGGTGTACCAAAGAAGTACATTAACCTTGTACAAGCTCTCTACTCTAAAACTACAGGTCGAGTGAGAGCTTATGGCGAACTGTCATCGGAATTCCTCACTTCAAGTGGTGTCCGTCAAGGATGTCCACTGTCCCCATTCTTGTTTAATTTTGTCATAGACATGCTCCTAGATATAACCATGTCTTCGTCTGACTTTTCAGGAGTTGACTTACTACCAGGAGCCTCGCTTACTGACTTAGAGTATGCTGATGACATAGTCCTATTTGGTGAAGACGCTGACAAAATGCAGAGTCTTCTGACTACCCTGAGCAACAATGCAAGCATGTTCGGGATGCGGTTTTCCCCCTCGAAATGCAAAATGTTGCTTCAGGATTGGGTTGCATCGGCACCTGAACTAGTGATAGGGAGTGAAGTAGTCGAGCGTGTAGACCGCTTCACGTATCTGGGGAGTCTCATCAGTGCTGATGGCCTGGTGACTGACGAAATCTCAGCACGGATACAGAAAGCTCGATTGGCTTTTGCCAAGTTGCGTCACTTATGGCGCAGGCGAGATATCCGCTTGCTAACCAAAGGACGAGTGTACCGTTCAGCAGTTCGCTCTGTCCTACTATACGGTAGCGAAACATGGCCGTTAAGAGTAGAGGACATTCGTAGGTTACTGGTCTTCGACCATAGGTGTCTCCGAAGCATTGCTCGAGTATCGTGGGACAACCGAGTGAGCAATGCTGTCGTTAGGAAACGGGTTCTAGGAAAGGAGGGCAAGTCAATAGATGAAGTATTGAAACTTCATCAGTTGAGGTGGTTGGGACATGTGTTACGCATGTCTAACTACCGACTGCCTCGACGAGCTTTGTTTAGCGGCGTATGAATAGGTTGGAAGAAAGCTAGGGGCGGCCAAACCAAAACATGGCAGAAATCGATGAAGTCACTGACAAGTGGACTGAGTCATGTTGGTAGATGTGGGCTGCGTGGTTGGGGTCCGCGAGACGAAAGTCACCAATGGTTAGAGACCTTGAACGACATGGCTCAGAATCGTTCGCAATGGCGCAGGTGCATCCACTCTTTGTGTTCTCTCAAAATCTAACCTTCTGAATTCTCTATCTTTCTTCTTTCAAATTTATCTCACTGAATTATACTTTTCGAATCATATCTTCGCTCCCTAATTTTCTGCATTACTGCTAATACTTCTACTATCGCTATCACTCTTGTATTTGAACTGACAGTTGCGTCTCTGTGCTGATGTGGTATGGCAACCTGAACTGATGTACGTACGTACGAAGTTCTGCGTTGTATCTGTCATGTCTGTCATCTTCGAAATTAAGTCAATTTATCCAGATTTCGGTGTATGTTTCCTGATCTTAATTACTTTTCATAAGGTGCATGTGTAAATCACTACTTCCCATCCATGAAATGTTATTTTCGCAATCAAAGGCAAGAATATGTTAACAATCTGGTTGGAATAATTATTAAATGTATGAATTTTATTAATGTGTAAATATCTTCTCACCTGAATTATTGTTTTTCCTTAATTTCCGAAATAGGATACAGCAGGTCAGGAACGTTATCGTACTATAACAACAGCTTATTATCGTGGTGCCATGGGCTTCATATTAATGTACGATATTACTAATGAAGAATCTTTTAATGCAGTTCAAGATTGGTAAGTAACTTTATTTTAACTTATTTTTCGTCCTCAAATACCTTGGCGTTATTCAATTACAATTTTTATGTTTCACAGGTCACTAGGAATAACGTGTTTAGATTACTACTATATGGATAAAGGGAATCATCTTAATCATAATAATAATAGTAAGAAATTGTTATGAGTTGAGGAATTTGTGATTGAACGAATACTTAGAATATAAATCGTCAGTCGAAATGCAGTGATACAATGCGCGCGAATTATTATGGTTTATTAGATAGAGTTATTTGTGTCAAGTCCCCATGAACTGATGTAGAAAAAAGACTATCACTGACCGCTAGTCTTTTATCTTATTAAGTGATTTATTTGCACCCAAAACATTAAACAAAACTAAAATAACTAGATGTCACTTATAAAATAAGTGATATCAAGATACATGCCTCTTGGGTAATTCAAATGCAAATGAAATTGATCTGACTATCTTCAGAAGTAGTTATTATAAACGGTAATATGTCCTTGGTAATGATAGCTACATTATAGTTCGGGGAATGGACGCTGCTAGCATAGCTTTTGAGTGGCTCGATGATGATAACTGCGACTAGATACGGTCGAACTAACGATAATCACTGGTAATGCACTTCAACCTGGATTATCCAAGTACGTTCGTTTGTATATCAAATTATTTACGGTATCAAGTTTATCAGCTGGATAAATTTCACACAGAACATGAATGATCATTTTACCGAATTAGTGGGAAGTCTCATTTGGATTACATAATACAATTAAAATGTTAAATTTCCATTGACATATTTCTGAAATTAAATAAACATAACTCACTGGTTTATTTCAATGTAATATAACAAATATGAGTAAATTTGGAATCTTACGCTTAATTTTTCTCGTAATTGTGATGAACCAATCGAGCTATACTGGCTGGAACAATAGTTCCTCAAGGTCCTACCATGCCAGGCAGGTCGGTTGAAGAGCGGTAAGACTAAAAGCAGCAGATCCAAGGTCTGAGGGCGAAGTCGTACTGCCGACTGTACAGAGGTGTGACGGCAGTAAGGTGTTTCCCTCGGACAACCAGCATAACAGCGATGCTGCCTTCCCACAAGGAGGGGTGGGGTTAGAAAAGGTTGACCCTAAAAATGCACACCTCGCCTTATCCTACGGATTTCCGTCTCCGGCGATAAGGTCTTCAACAAGTACGGAACTAACACTAAAACTACTCACCAAAAGGTCGTGTGTGACCAGCCTCAAACAGTTGTCCCTTGGGCACTGCGGTCACGCTCTAATCCAATTTCCTTTTCAGGTACCTCCAGAAGAACCCTTCCACGGTGTGGGCAACCGGGAAGTGATAACTGCCCTCATACTTCTGACAGCACTCAAGACCACCGTATTCAAAATCATTTACTCTCTTCAATCCCTATCATTGCTCCTACATTAACTATCAACTCTGAACTTCCTCTTCTAACTTTCTCTTCAAGTATCACCACGTCCGACGACTCTAACACTCGAAGTAATGTCCCAGGTCTACTGAAACCCCGCTCCAAACTACACATTGGAGCTTTCAACGTACGCACCCTATGTCAAATCGGTCAGCAGGCCTCCTTAGCTAAAACCCTGGAATCTCGTATGATTGATGTGTGCTGTGTCTCCGAAACACGCATACAAGATCCTAGCGTGGTCATTCACTTGACCTCACCTTGCCAAAACGGCGATGCGACAAGATACACCCTCCGTTTATCTGGCGATTCGATAGCCAACTCTCGTGGACTGGCGGGTGTGGGCATAGCGCTAAGCATGAGAGCAGAACAAGCACTATTAGAATGGATCCCTGTTAATAGTCGCCTATGTGCTGTTCGACTAAACGGCTCTGTAAGGACTCGGAGGAATAGGGACACTCGTCGTTGTCTTTTCGTCGTTTCCGCCTACGCTCCCACTGACTGCAGCCCAGACGAACTGAAGGATGAATTTTACAGAAACCTTTGTGAACTTCTTCAAAAAGCCAAGCACTCAGACATAGTAGTCGTCGCAGGTGACTTTAATGCCCAAGTAGGTAGTTTAGACCAAACAGAAAGACATTTAGGCGGGTATTTTAGTGTTCCAGCTCAGAGAACAGATAATGGTGACCGTCTACTGCAACTTTGCTCAGACAATCGTTTATTCTTAGCGAATACTAATTTTAGGCATAAGGAGAGACATCGCCTAACGTGGCGACCCCCTTCACCAAGACAACGATGGACTCAAATAGACCATATTGCCATCAGTCATCGTTGGAGAGGCTCGATAGAAGATTGCCGCTCGTTCTGGAGTACATGTTTAGACTCTGATCATGCTCTAGTACGAGCACGCATTTGCTTGCACCTCACTGGACGTAGAAAGACCACATTAGGAAAACCCATTAGAATTGATCTGAGCGACGAGAAGGTCAAAAGTAAATTTCAAGAACAGTTAGGGTCACAATTAGGTAACTCTGGAAACCAGACTGATCCTGATTTTGCCTGGAATGATCTAAAAACAGCTGTAGAAACAGCAGCGTCATCTACTAGTAATTTGAACAGAAGGAGCACGAAAAACCAGTGGATTTCTGCGACATCTATGGCACTGATGAGCTCTCGCCAACTAATCCCGTCAGGCTCTGAACACGATGAAGAGCGAAAACAAATCAAGTCTAAATTAAGTAGAAGTTTACAAAACGATCGTGAGCAGTGGTGGGCAACGAAAGCAAAAGAGATGGAAAAGGCAGCGGCTTTAGGCAACACTAGGCAGCTTTATAGACTAATCAGGGAAACCGGAATTAAGAAGTCAAGGAATAAGTGAAACTATCTCCGAGAAAGATGATACTGTAATCTGCTCTCAACCCAGACGTTTAGAACGATGGGCCGAACACTTCAAGGAACAGTTTAGCTGGCCTTCAGCTACTCTACAATTACCCAGCATTTCCACTCAAGCTAAATGGAACATTGAAGTAGGCCCCCCGACATTAGCTGAAGTTCAAAAAGCTATATCTAACCTGAAACGAGGAAGAGCAGCTGGTCCAGATGGGCTAACCCCAGAGGTTTTCAAAGATGGTGGTCCAGTCTTGGCGATTAGGTTGACTAGTATTTTAGCTAAAGTCTGGGAACTAGATAAAATTCCATCCGAATGGTCTAAATCACTAATAGTCCCAATATATAAGAAAGGACCAAAATCATCTTGTGATAACCATAGAGGGATTAGTTTGACTAATATAGCATCTAAAATACTAGCCTCAATAATTATCGGACGTTTAACAAAGACTCGTGAACTACAAACACGAGAAAACCAGGCTGGCTTCAGACCTGGTCGTGGTTGCATCGACCACATATTCACCATTCGTCAGGTTTTAGAACACAGGCACGCCTACCGGCGTCCTACAATGGTGGTTTTCCTCGACTTAAAGGCAGCATTCGACTCAGTTGACCGTGAGGTTCTGTGGCAGTGTCTGTCATTAAAAGGTGTACCTCAGAAGTACATAAACCTTGTGAAGGCTCTTTACTCGAACACTACCAGTCGAGTCAGAGCTTATGGCGAACTGTCATCTGACTTTGCGACCTCAAGTGGTGTCCGTCAAGGCTGCCCACTATCTCCGTTTTTGTTTAATTTTATCATAGACGTGCTACTAGAAGTAACGCTTTCTTCGGCTGAATTTTCTGGGATTGATCTCCTTCCAGGAGGTCCACTTATCGACTTAGAATACGCAGACGACATAGTCCTGTTTGGTGAAGACACTGATAAGATGCAGAGTCTTCTGGTCGCACTGAGCAACAATGCCAGGATGTTTGGGATGCGTTTCTCCCCCTCTAAGTGTAAATTGTTACTTCAGGACTGGCCTGCGTCAACCCCTAAACTAAGGATAGGGAGTGAAGAAGTTGAATGCGTTGATAACTTCACTTATCTTGGAAGTCTGATCACCCCTAATGGGTTGGTGTCTGAGGAAATTTCTGCACGAATTCGAAAGGCTCGTTTGGCTTTTGCCAACTTACGTCATCTATGGCGTAGGCGTGATATTCGTCTATCAACTAAAGGACGAGTATATTGCACAGCAGTTCGTCCTGTTCTACTTTACGGCTGTGAAACATGGCCATTAAGGGTAGAAGACACTCGTAGGTTACTAACATTTGATCACAGATGTCTTAGAAATATATCTTGTACCTGCTGGGATCTCCGGATAACTAATAATGAGGTTAGACGAAGGGTATTAGGGAATAATGGTAAATCTGTTGATGAGGTTATGAAACTTCATCGACTGAGATGGTTGGGGCATGTGTTACGTATGTCCGAACACCGGTTACCACGTCGCTCAATGATGACTAGTATTGGGGTGGGTTGGAAAAGGGTTAGGGGCGGCCAAACCAAAACGTGGCATCAGTCGTTGAAGTCACTAACTTCTGGTCTGAGCCACATTGGTAGATGTCGACTACCTGGTTGGGGTCCGCGTGACTGCCGTACCCAGTGGTTGGAGACTCTTGGTGACATGGCTCAGAATCGATCACAATGGCGTAGGTGTATACACTCTTTGTCTTCACGTACACCTTGAGACTAAAATTACTCTACCTTTCTTTCTACAAACTAATTTTTTTTTCTCTCTCTCTCTCTACATATTATATCCTTATATGCAATCTTCCTTTTATATATTACTACCATTAAAGTAACTGATTCTATGAATTCGGTGATCATCTTGCTATGCTGTTGAGGTGTGGCAACTTGGACCGATGCACTTATGTGCCTGGTCCTACGTTGTATCTGTCTGTTGTATCTGTCTATTTTTCGGGTATTTGACATTCCTAACAAATTGTTTGTCCTAGACTCGTTTTGTTAGAAGCCTCATCACGAGTAAAATTAACTGGATGTTTCCTTCCCCCCTCTAATGTTAGATATTGTAGTTTTTTTAAGTAGAGAACTTGCTACTGTAATGCCTTTTGATAAAAGATAATATAGTGCAACTGATAAACTGTTTCAAGTATCTTTAAGAATACAGCATTAGAGCAAAAATACAATGTAGACATAAAAGTCAGGATTTAATCGATTCATAAGTCAACCAACATTATCAAGATCCTGTGGTTGATTGTCTCACTACTTAACATTGTTCTCACATATTAAGTTTTGTCAATTCGCTTACTCTGACAGGGATATCTGGGTATTCTTACAAACCACTACAAAATAGTGCTTATTTGAGTTATATTTATTTTTAAAAGTAAAAAAAATGTTAACAACATTTCCTCGTTCAGTAATTGTTTAAGAAACTTCACATCTATTAAACGTTGACACTAAAATAATCAAAATGCTCAACTATGACAAACACTTTCAAGAAAATCTACTTTCTCAGTTACTCATACACCACCTCACAGTGCTGCGTAGGTTGATTTTTCCAAACCTCAGGACACTATGAAATTAACTAAGGTAAACATTAAGAATGATAAGTGAATGATTGATAGTAAGATGTTTAGTACTTGAAAATAAAGAAGAGGTGAGTATATGTACATCATTTCGATTAACTATAAGCTACATCACTTTTAGTCTTTAACCGTTCAGTCTTATTATCCTGGCCATTTTGGTTGTGGATTTAAATCTTGGTACTACAAGAAAGAGTAAATTTAGATCACTTTTCTGCATTAAGTATACCAAAAAAAGTACATATAGTTGACTTATTTTGACTCTTAAAATGAATTAGAAAATTGTTTCAAGCACCACCAGATAGCAATACTATAAAAGGAGTTACTTACCATAAGCTTATTGAAAATGTATGTATATGAATTGATTAAAAACATGAGAATTCTCATCTTATTATCACTTTTTTCCTGGTACATCTTTAACTACTGCACATCTCGTGATCTGACAATAATTAAAACGATAATATTTTTGGAACAAGATATCATTCAACGAACTGGGACAACAAATAACAGTAATTAAGTCACAAGTGTTTGTGTCAAATTTACGGGAGAAACCTGTACTTTTTTGTTGGTCCACCAACCTAGTACTGTCTAGTTAAAAATAAACCAATCAGAGTGCTTCTATTTAAGCTTGCCAAGATCTTATCCTACTAACACATATTACTCTGTTTTTCCTAATCATTAGCAAGATAAGAAAAAATGTTCAGTCATACTGGTTATAATCGTGTTTATTTTTAAAACTTCTTGCTTATCTGGCTTGGATTTTTTAAGTCGTCATATCCTAAAATAATGTTGAGGTCACTTCTAGCAGGTGTTTAGTACACTAATCGTCATTAAATTAAGTTTACTACACCCCCACTCCCATCAGGAAAACTTACATGGTCTGTCCAATAAATTAAATAACTTAGCTACCAAAGCTTTTGGTGAAGCTCAGGGAAATATTCAAGTAATGCATAAACTGTTGAGAATTGTTTATAGAAGTAACGTGATGAAGAGGATGACTCTACTCAAATGGATCAAGAATTTCAGTGACGAGTGTAATTACTGCATAATTGATATGAGGCTAGTGATGACACTCGATCTCTTGTTTTAATAAAAGTATCAGACATGTACAGCCTCTCGTACTTTCTGATCATAGATCCATTTTTCGGATAATTCCAATGAACTTAACTTAAAAAAATTGTTTGGGCATAGGATTCCAGTAACACGCGAAGCGATGAGGTAGCAAATGAATCTTTTATGTAACAGACTACGAACAATCGAGAATTCAGTGCATATTTAATACGATCAATCACTCAAATATTTGAACAAAAAAGATTCAGCCTTCTTCGAAGAGGAACATTTTAGAAGAAGTATTTGGTTTATTTCATTGTTATGTAAATAATAAACGTTATAAACTCATTAGTGACTAACTTCTCGAGGTGATTCCTGGAGTCCTAGTGAGAAGACGTGATTAATGAAGTTAAACCCTGTATGGTGTGAGGCAATAACCCACTGATGACATTGGATGACGTTGGGCAAATATATCACAAATTGACTGAAGTTAGAAATGTCAACCGTTAGGAATCAGTTCAGGGGTCCAATCATTATACGTTCACCGCCAAGCCCGAAGGTCTATGGTTCGATCTCTGATGGGGTCGTGAATGCGCACTGCTGAAGGATCTCATACTACGACGAAACAGCTGTCTAGTGCTTCCTGGTTGTCAGTGGTTGTTCGACTCAAACTGATTCGCAATCTCCGCAACACTCACTTGAACGTTATCGTAGAAATAACTTCATAACGTAATTAATTTACGATGTTGTTAAATTGGCCTACTGTTATCTCTATTAGTCCCAGTAATATTATGTGCTAATCCCGCTTAGTATTCTACGGTTCGACAACGACAGCGACTTGATCCCAAATCAGAACAAGAGAAGAGCAGGTAGCAAGATGTATTGAGAAAATAACAGCAGGAGGCAAAAGCAAAGCAAATAGTCACGTTAGGGTTTATATAAACAATGGTATAGAGTATTCTAGAAACTTCCTGATTGGTCGTTAGCTCTAGTTGGCTAAGAATGGATCGATCACAGCACAGCTTCGTGAGCATGTTTTGAGCATGCTTTCATCAAGCTCGTTTCGTGCTAACACCTCCTCTTTGAAAAGATCCGTAGGATTTGCTATTAGGATCCACTTGCATCAAACTCACTGGTTTAAGCTTTCTGTTTGTCCACCTTCTTGGGAGTAGGGAAGTAGTTTTTTCCTTTTTGTCCTCCCGGGCTACTTCAGGTCGTCGAATCTCAAAGGTATCAAGTAGAATATCCAGTGGTATTCTGTGATGGGTTTTCTCGAAACAAGAAGAAGTTGATCTCAACTGAATCGCATGTCTTGCCCAAATTGACGAACCGACTGATACCTCATAAATAACATTACCTCTCCTTCGCAGGACTCGACCAGCCACCCATCTAGGATTAATTGCTATGGTAGTCCCTTGCGAGCACTTTTTGACCGACAGTGAAATATCGTTTCTGCGCCCCATGATGTCGGTTAAACTGCATCTCCATAGGTATATTTCGTTGAGACTCTTTCCCTGTTACTGGATGAATAACATCGAAAGCTGTACGCACCTTTCTACCGAGTAGTGCTTCTGCTGGAAAGATACCATTTGCTGTTTGTGGGTTTGGAGTAGTCTGATAAATGAATAGAAATCTCTCTAGGATCTCTTCCGTTGTCCCCTCCCCGTTGGATTTCCGCATGGCGTTTTTGAAGGTCTTAACGAAGCGTTCGACTTGACCGTTAGATTGGGGATGGAAGGGCGGTGTTCGGATATGATCGATACCGTTACGTCGACAAAATTCGGTGAACAAAGCAGAAACGAATTGTGTTCCATTATCTGTAACAATCGTTTCAGGGAGCCCAAAACGACTGAATACTTGTCGTAACTTTCGTACTGTAGACACTGCAGTTGGACGCTCCATTCGAAAGATTTCCAGCCACTTCGTATGAGCATCAATTAACAGAAGATACACCTGACCATGAAACGGACCAGCAAAATCCAGATGTTCGCGCTGCCACGGCGATTTTGTTATTGGCCATGAATGAAGCTCTGCCTTGCGCGGTGCTTTTGAGACTAGTACGCACTTAGTGCAGGAGAGGGATAATTGCTCCAGCTGTGTATCCAAATGAGGCCAGTACACAGCTTCGTGCCAATGATTTCATTCGATTTATTCCAGGGTGTCCTGCATGCAATTGTTGAAGCACTACCGGTTGCAACTTTCTCGGGATAACGACACGTTCGGCAAATTGGATGCAATCATCGATGATTGAGAGAGATAGTCTGCGTTGGTAAAACTGTCGAAGCTCTTTGGAGCTAATCTTTGAGGGCCACTCTTTTTTTAAGTGGAACTTTTTAACTTGTTGCAGGAGTGGATCTCGAAGAGTTTCTTTTTTCACTTCATCTGCTGACACTGGAGTGTTTCGGATGGCATCTGCTACTACACACCTGATTTCTGGATCAACAGTTATAGAGGCAATGATTGTGTCTTCAGGTCCAGGATGTTGGACTCCCATCAACCTAGAAAGAGCATCGGCCTGGCCGATGGTGCTCATCGATTGATACGTGATGTTGAAGTCGTAGCCTAGAAGCATTGTCGCCCAGCACTGTAATCTGTTAGCTGTATACACAGGGATTCCTTTCTTAGAACCAAAAACCGCAACTCAGGGTTTATGACCAGTTAGTAAGGTGGACGTACGTCCATAGAGCATTTTATGAAATTTTTTAACAGCGAATATGATTGCAAGGGCTTCTTTCTCGATCTGGCTGTAGTTTCTTTCTGCTGGGTTGAGTGATCTAGCTGCGTGAGCTATTGTTTTTTCTGATTTATCCGGGAACACATGAGATATCACTGCTCCGACTCCATGACTAGAGGCATCCGATGCAATAATAATCTCCAAATTGGGGTCGAAGTGTGTCAGCAGAAGCTCTGAGCTGAGCATTGATTTGACTTTATCAAATAATGCTTGACATTCCGCTGACCAATGCCAAGGTTTGTCTTTCGTCAGTAATTCATTTAAAGGACCTCTTACGCGGTGCATTTGGGGGAGAAATGTGCTGTAGTGACTAATTAAACCCAAGAAAGATCGTAGTGAAGAAACATCAGTTGGTGCTGGCATCTTTTGGATGGCTTCTATGTTGTCTGGGTCAGGTCGACGGCCGTTCTTATCAAGGATGAAACCAAGATATTTGATGGAATGCATGAAGAAGATGCACTTTTCTTCACGTAGGCGAAAACCATACTCCATCACTCTACTCAGTACTTGGTGTAGACGATCCGAAAGTTCTCTCTCAGTTGAACCCATTACGATTATGTCATCTAGGTATGCTGCTACTCCAGATATACCTGTCAACACTATCCATTATCTGCTGAAAGATGGCTGGTGCGGTCTTAATACCAAATGGTAAGCGGGTATATTGAAATATTCCCCGATGAGTGTTAATAGTTAGAAGCTCTCTAGACTCATCAGCTACTTCCACTTGAAGATAGGCGTCGGTAAAGTCTAGTTTTACGAAACATGCACCACTTAACTTAGCAAATAGATCTTCAGGGACTGGTAGAGGATACTAATATGTATCCAATGCAGCATTTAAACCGGTAGAAAAATCAGCACATATGCGTATTGTCCCGTTAGACTTTTTGATCACCACAATAGGCGCTACCCAAGCAGAGTAGTTAACCGGCTGGATAACACCAGCTTGTTGTAAACGGTTAATTTCCTGATCGACCAGTTCCAGCGCAGCATACGGTACAGGACGTTTTAGACGGAAAATAGGTTTAGCATCTGCTTTCACAGGTAGATGAGCTTTCATCATCGTGCAGCAACCCAAACTATTATGGAAAACAGGTGCAAACTTATGCCGTAGCTTCTCAACTAGATTTTCACTTGTCTTCTCTGACAACATTTGGTTACCTGCTTAAGAGCATATTTTGTTGCAAATGCTATTGATAGGAATGTCCATTAGTCCGAGCTTCGTCAACATATCTAAACCAAGGAGGTCAAGGTACGGTCAATCTGTTAGATAGCATGTCCCATTAGAGTTTTACCATTAAAGGAAAATTCGCAATCTAACTCGCCGACTAGTTTCAATACACCACCAGATGCATTTGTAGCTGTCTTCGTAGATGGTGTCATTGGTGGTCTGCCAAGCAAGTCATAGGTTTTTCTAGACACGAGTGATATCAGATGCTGTGTCAATTTGAAGAGGTGCGGGGATGCCGTTGATTAGAATAGTAACATAATTTCTGTGAGTGTTGTAGTCTGTTCTGAAAGCTGCTACTACAGAAAGTGATTGAGAATCGACTGACTTCACCGTATGTCGAGAGCGTTTATATTTCTTCTTGGACTGGGACCTATCATTCGGTAGGCAGTAGCCTTCTTTGTGTCCGCGTTTGTGACACATCTGACATCTGTGCTTTTTAAATTTGCAGAAGCGTACATAATGCCAACCACCGCATAACCAGCAAGCAGTATTAGGTTTGTTGGATGTTGACTCTTTTCTATTCGGCTTCTGAGACTGGAATCTATTAATTGCATTTACAGTACCACTAGTTAAATTTGGATTTACCTGCTCAACTAATGCGTTGTCGTGTTTGATGCTTTGTAGTCTTTTGCACTCATCCACCAGTGTTCTGAGTTATATGTTGGGATCTTGGTCAAGTCAAGATAAAAGACGTGTCCGAACTTCGGCATATTCAGGTGACTGGAGAGCTCCGATGAAGACTAAACATTTAAATTGGTCATCTGTCAAGGAGTGTAATCTGAAGCGCTCACACTCTCGGTTGACGACATCAGCTAACATTCGGTAGTCATCGGTTTCGCTTTTCACCAGTCTGAGGCACTTATAACGAATACTAAACAGTGATGTAGATTCACCAAATATCTCTGAAAGTTGTTTTACTACCTCCTTGAAACTGAGATCTCGAGGCAACTTCTGCGGTACATGATCAGAAAAACGTGCATATTCGCTGGGACCTAGTTTGCGCACCAACAGACGTGTTTTCCATGCATCATCCTGATTCGAAAATTCTATTCTGAATGTATCTCCCCATCGTTTGAACCACGTGGTGAAAATAATTTCACATTCAGGATCATAATTAAATTCTGAAATACTGTTGGCAATTGTATCCACAGTCATAGATGATGTGGTGCATGATACAGGGATTCGCATTTGGAGTTGCTGGGTCAGAGTCTCAGTTAATCGCATTTGAGAGTCCAGCTGCGTCTGCTGTTGTTGAAGGATGCGATGAAGTTGATCATCTGATATAGGCATCGTGAATTCGTTTTGTTTTCTCTGTCGCCACTGTTAAATTGGCCTACTGTTATCTCTATTAGTCCCAGTAATATTATGTGCTAATCCCGCTTAGTATTCTACTGTTCGACAACGACAGCGACTTGATCCCAAATCAGAACAAGAGAAGAGCAGGTAGCAGGTATAGAGTATTCTAGAAACTTCCTGATTGGTCGTTAGCTCTAGTTGGCTAAGAATGGATCGATCACAGCACAGCTTCGTGAGCATGTTTTGAGCATGCTTTCATCAAGCTCGTTTCGTGCTAACAGATGTCAAGCATGAAATTTCTATTTCTTAATCCTGGTTTTTTTTCAGTATCAACATAACCCTCACTAATTAGGAAGAGAATTACCAGTCAAGCAAAAATAATGCTAATGATGTAAGAAAAATGGCGAATATGTGGGAAATTTTCATTAGTGTTTTGGTTGTTGAATAATAAATACTAAATGAATATTAAATTAAAACTAAAGACTGGTTATTATAGGTTGTTCGATTCCCCCAGCACATACGTAAAGATTGTAAACTACGTAACCTATAAATCGATTTTAGTGCGGTGTAAATATGTTATTTCTTTTCTTGCGACAATCAACAAATCTTCTGTAATGTTTTTCTTTTTTGTCCTCTTCCCAAATTGTTACTTCACTGATATTGGTATAGTTGTTTTCATCTCCCTTATTTTGCATCACGTGTTATAATCAGAAACGGTTGGTTAGTTGATATATTAGCTAGTCAGGGATTTCGACGTAATTCTATTTGACTGATCTCAATCACTAATCGTCCCACTTTTAAGGATGAACAGAAATCCTCTTGTACCAACCACAGTCATCAGTTTAATTAATAAAGTGTCTAAAGTAACAGTCTCTATAATCATCCCACTCTTATCAGAAGCTAGGGTACGACAAACTCGGGAGAACCTGGCTGAAGTTAGACTTCGGCCAAGATTCATTGACCAAATGTTTACTCACCGTCAGCGTCTAAAACATAGACATACATACCATCGTACGACAAAAGTAGTATTTCTTGACTTCAAGGCAGCTTTTGACTCCGTAGATTGAGAGGTTATTTGGCAATGTTTGACATTAAAGAGCATACCTTGGAAGTACACGGACTTCATGAAGGTTTTCAACTTAAACATCACTGATCGAGTTAGAGCTTAGGGTGAAGTATTACAAGAATTGTCAACTTCAATTGCCATTCGTCAAGATTGCATCTTATCTCCATTTTTATTTAATTTCATCATAGATGTACTCCTACAGGTCTCACTTTTCTTATCTAACATTCCCTGAATTGATCTTCCTTATCGATTTGGAATACACAGACAATATAGTCCTTTTCAGTGAAGACTAATAATATGCAGAGTCTTCTAAACACCTTGAATAGCAATGTAATCATATTTTGGATCCATTCCTATACCTTCAAATACGGAATGTCACTTCCAGACCGGTCTGCATCATCGCCTAGATTAGTCATATTGCGTAAAGTAGTTTAGTACGTTGACCACTAATCACTTATCTTGAAGGTCTAATGGTGATTCTGTATCTGACAAAATCTCAATCTATATTTATACAGGCTGAGTGTACTAAACAGCAGTCGGCTCAGTATTAACCTATGGATGCAGAACATAAGCTTTGAAAGTAGAAGATACACGTGGGCTTCAGGCCTTTGATCATAAAAATCTTCAAAGCATCGCCCACATGTCATGGAATGACTGTTGGTCTGAACCACGTTGATACATGTAGACTACTTGCTTGAATTCAGATTGATGATCATGATCAATGGCTAGAGACATCAGATGACATGGCCCATAATCGGCTGCAGTAACGCAAATGTGTTCACTCTTTATCTTCTGGATCTCAAATTCCACTTTTATTTCGTACTTACTTTTACCTTATTCCTTTCTATTGAATTATGGTGCCTTGTTAATCTAGTTAGTTCAATCTCGAACTAACCAGATCTCATCCGACTGTAGCTGCTACCTTGAAGTGGTGGTCGGACTTCCCTATCGTGATGACTCAACCGAGCTACATTGGCTAGAACGCATTTTCCTCTAGGTCCTACCATTCCAAGCAGGTCTGTTAGAGAGCGACGAGACTAAGGACAGCAACTTAGGGTCCGAGGGCGAAGTCGTACTGCTGACTGTAGTGGGATGTTACAGCAGTAAATTATTTTCCTCGGATAACTAGCATCTGCAGCGATGCTGCCTCAACGGAAGGAAAGGTCAGTCCTGAAAATGTCACACTTCACATTACTTCTCGGATTTCTATCTCCGGCAGTAAGGCTTTCTAAAAAATGAAGCTAACAGTTCAAAAACGTCCCACAACTAAGTCGTGCGTGATCAGCTTCAAGCAGTTGTCCCTTGAACTGTGCGATCGCGTTCTCAGGTCACTATAACCGACATTAACCCAGTTTCCTTTTCAGGTACTTCAAGTAGTAATATCCTTCCATGGTGTAGGAAGTAACAACCTCCCTCAGTACCTCTAATAGCGTACGAGATCATTTTGTTCGACGTCATATCCCACCCTAAACTCTTAATAACTCTTATTCGTACGAAGAACCCTTCTCGCATAACTTTATCACCTCATGCCTCTGATGGTCATGACTCGAGTTCACGAAACGTTATTCCTGGTCTCCTGAAACCTCGCTAAACTATATATCAAAGCTTCCAATGTTCGAACCTTACGCCAAATAGGACAACAAGCCTCCTCTGCTATGACTCTAGAATCCTGCTGCATCGATGTCTCCTGCGTCCTTGAAACGCGTATACAGGATCCAAGTACAATCATTTGCTTAACCTCACCTTGTCAAAATAAACAACCGGCCCAATTCATCCTTCATGTTAATGGAGACCTTATTGGTGCATGCATATCACTAAGTCCAAAAGTTGAGCAGGTTACCATTGACTGAATTTCAATAGACAGTCGCCTGTGCGCCGTCTGTCTAAACTGGACTGTGAGAACTCGAAAAGATAGGGACACATGCCGTTCCCTCTTTGTTGTCTCTGCCTACGCTCCCACTGATTGCAGCTCAGATGAAGTAAAAGACGAATTTTACGGGATGCTCTTTGATCTCCTTCGCAAAGCTAAGCGCACTGATGTGATGTAGTGATAGTAGCTGGTGATTTTAATACTTAATTAGGTAGATTAAACGAAACCAATAAGCACCTGGATAGATCCTATGGTGTTACGGCGACAACAGATAATGATGACCATCTATTGCAATTATCTTCAGATAACCGTCTGTTTCTCGCAAGCACCAGCTTTAAACATAAGGAAAGACATCAGTTGACATAGCGACTTCCACAATCAACTCAACGCCGGACTCAAACAGACCACATTACCATCAGCCACCGTTGGAGAGGCTCAATGGAAAATTGCCGCTCACTTTGGAGTACATGTTTTCAGACTTAGATCATGCTTTAGTAAGAGCGCGTACTAATCTGCGTCTCACTGGACGTAAAAGATCGATGGCAAGGATCCCTCCTCAGAGTTCTACTTTATGATGAGAAAGTCGAGAATACATTTCAGTAACAACTAGAAAACCAATTGGTCAACGATGTAAGCGATACTCACCCCCAAGTCATCATAGAATGATGTCCAGAAAGCTGTGTAAACAGCAATGATATCTCCTAGTAAACTAAACCAAAAGGTTAAGAAAAATCAGTGAATTTCAGCTGCATCTACTGAACTGATAGATGCTCGGTAACGCTTCCCGTTTGGCTCTAAACACGATATAGAGCTGAGGCAATTTAAACACTAGCTGGTTAAAAGCTTACGCGATGATCGTGAGCAGTGGTGGGTGGCGAAAGCTAAAGAGATGGAAAGGGCAGTGGCAACAGGTAACAGTCGACAACTGTTCAGACTTATCAAGGAAACGGGTATCAGAAAACCTACTGTGAATTAAACTGTCTCGGAAAAAGATGGGACTATATTTCACTGTCAATCCAGAAGGTTGAACCAATGAACAAAACACTTTAGGAAACAGTTCAACTGACCCTCAGTTTCACCTTCGTTCCTCATCATCCCCAAGCAATCTAAATGGAAAATTCATATCGGCCCTCCAAGTTTTAATGAGGTTGAAAAGGATATAAGGAATCTAAAGCGGGGAAGAGCAGCAGGTCATGCAGGATTAGCCCCTTAGATATTTAAGGATGGTGGTCCAGTTTTGGCGGTTAGATTAACTGAGATCTTGGCTAGAATCTGGGAACTGGACGTAATCCCATCTGACTGATCTCAATCACTAAACAACCCCAGTCTATAAGAAAGGATAGTTTTCTTGTGACAATTACCGAGGAATCAGTTTAACAAACATAATATCTAAAATACTAGCTTCAATAATACTTCGACTTCTAACTGAAGCTCGTGAAGAGTAAACTCGAGAAAACCAAGGTGGTTTCAGATCTAGACATGGTTGTGTAAACCAAATGTTTACACTTCGGCAGGTTCTTGAACGTAGACACTCAGACGTTCAACAATTGTTGTATCTTTTGACTTTAAGGTGGCGTTTGACTCTATTGATCATGGTAAAGTCTCATTGAAAGGCGTGCCAGTGAAGTACATATAGATTCTCTACTCGATCACTACTAGTTGAGTCAGAGCTTATGGCAAACTGTCGTCTGAAGTGATTACTTCCAGTTGTTTTCGCCAAGGTTGTCCGCTTTCCCCATTTTCATGCAACTTTGTCATATACAAGCTTTTAGAGTTAACGTTTTCGTCGTCTGACTTATCAGTGGTTGGCCTTCTTCAAAGAGATATGCCTGTTGGCTTAGAATATGCAGACGATATAGTTTTGTTAGTTGAAGATGCTGGCAAAATACGGCGTCTTTTGACCGCATCAATATAAGCATGTTTGGGATGCGATTCTCCCCATCCAAATCCAAAATCTGCTTTTAAATTGACTCACGTCGGCACCGAAATTAGTGATAGGGGGGGGGGCGAATAAGTTGAATGTTTTGACCGCTTTACTTATCTTTGAAGTCTCATCAATCCTTATGGTCTGATGAAATGGCTCGTAAACAGAAGGCTCGTTTGGATCTTTCCAGTCTACATCACTTGTGGCGTAAGCAAAACACCTGTCTACCGACCAAAGGACTCGTTTACTGCACAGAACTCCGATCCATTCTACTTTATGGACGTGAAGTATGGCCATTAAGGATAGAGGATATTCGTGGGCTTCTAGTATTCAATCGTAAATGTCGCGTTTTCTGGGACAACCGAGTAAGCAATATAAATAGAGTGCTAGGTAAATATGATAAATCAGTTGATGAAGTAGTGAATTTTCATCAGCTTAAGTGTTTAGGACATGTTTTACGTATGCCTGACCACCGCTTACCTCGACGAACAATGTTATCTGGCGTAGGAGTAGGTTGGAAGAAAGCTAGGGACGGCCAAACGAAAACATGTCACCAGTTCATCAAGTCACTGACAATTGAGCTGAGCCATGTCAATTGGTGCAGACTACGTGGTTGGGGTCCGTGTGACAGTCATGGCCAATAGTTGGAGATATGCCTCATGGTCACAGTGTCGTAAATGTATTCACTTTTTATGTTCTACTAGATCCTAAGTTCGATTATTCTTTCATACTTTCGTTTGTCCCATTCCTTCCTGTTGAATTATACTGCTTCGTTAATCTTGTGAATCTGATCTCGTGCTAATGTGGTATAGCAACTTGGACCCATGCGCATATGCATTGGGTTCTGTGTTGTGCATGAATGACTTATCACTTCTCGTCCGCGATTTAATTGTTATAAAAATCATTCCTATTAATACTGTAAATTTTTGTTCTGCTTTTAACTATTTGACTGCAAGTACGATTTCCATTTCACTCACTTCGACATGGGCAACCGATCTGTATTACTCACTTTTACACTAAAACTGGCTCACTGTCGGGCATTTAGGCCAGTACTTCGCAAACGAGTTACATTGTTACTAAGTGTTATTGTATAATATAAATAATCGCATTTTGTTACAGTGTCAACCCTTTATGGGATTTGAATAACCTCGATATATAAGGGGGTGAATCAAACCATTCATTAATTTGAATGAAGCCTTTGATATTCGTTGTTATTTGGTTCGTCTCTTAATACATTAACCATTTGTGAAGTAATATTTTCAACATTCTCATCTTCATACCTACTTTCGTAAATTTTTTTATATAGGGTAACACAAATTAAAACCTATTCTTGGGACAATGCGCAAGTGGTTCTCGTCGGTAATAAATGTGATCTTGTAGATGACAGAGTAGTATCAGTTGATCGAGGCAGACACTTAGCTCATCAACTAGGTGAGTTTATAAATTTTCCCTACCTGTCTATAATCTTTACTAATTAATATTAGTATTGCGAAATTAACATTATGTTTGAACCTCTTCAATATTTCGAAATCAATACCATCCATCCATATTTCAAACCTTATTACATCAGCATCCAAATATGATAAAAGGCCTAAATAACTTAAATTTAGACTGACGAAACAATTCACTCAACAATCGTCAGTAGCGATGAGCAACGAAAGGAAAAGGAATGGGAAAGTCTGTGGCGATAGTTAATGCTAGATAGCTTCTCAGACTTAAAAATAACCGGTGTTAAAAAGTCATGTTAATGAGACCATCTCTAAGAAAGACGAGACATTCAGTCTTTGTATTTGGAATGATGAATGGAACTGTTGTGACGCGTTGTTTTGATTTTTTTTATCGACCGCAGAATCTCTGTCATCACTTGTTATCTGTTCTAGGTTAACCGCTTGATTCGGCTCTTAAGCTTTGATACGACCCCCATGCTAAAACTACACGCCAATGTGAACACCATTACCATGGTGGGATATATCAGATCTGAATCGTCCCCTACCTTTAAGGATAGTTGATCTTATTAATCAAAGAAATTTACTACAGTCTATGTATTCGTCGATAAATTTTAGTTATTTGTTTAGTTTCATTTTTATCTTATTCATGGTATCTTAAAACAAATCTTTTTTTTGCATATAAATTTTTACCAATGACGACATAACCACTGAAGCGTATTTATCACTTACCATCTACGTATCCAACTGCGCTCTAGATTGATGTGTTTTCCAACAGCTGATAACCTAGATGATTAGATCTATGGGTGAAACACTTAGGAATATTTTAATTGGCCTCCAGCTACTCTACACTTACCAACTATCCTCAAACTACCTGAATGTCAAATTGACACAAGTCTTCGAACTCATAGTACAAAGATAGGTAAAGTAGCAGGGCTACATAGCTTGACCTCAGATAACTTTAAGAGATGTAGTTCGATTTCAACAGGTAGGTTGACTAGTATATTAGCTAGTCAGCTACCTCGACGCTATTTTATTTTACTGATCTTAATCACTAATCGTCGACGTTTATTGAATTAACAGTTGAAATGTGCATTTTTGGAGTCACAATTTCCTAACATTCATCTTTCCGTTACTTAAAGTCATTGGTGTTGAAACGCTCGTCGTTCGAGAGAATCGCTTCATTGCCACATCTCTAAACAGTCGGCAGTACTACTTTGTCCTTGAACCTTGTCGCTCTCCAAACGACCTGTATAGGATTGTGTGTCCTTAAATAACATTTGTTCCAACCCGTTTTGTCTGACTGATCCGTCTCTGTAGTCACGCTCGTCTACGACAGTAACTACTGAGAGTCAATTACTTCTCCACTTACTCTTATTTAGATTTTTTATTCCAAGAACGTTACTTATTCTGACATCAGTAACGCTGATTGTCAACTTCTAATTCTTTGTATTATTTTCATCTAAAGTGTGCAATTCTAGTCTCATCGTTATTTACTTAATACCATTTTCTTGGAATATCTTTCTAGTATTCATGTCGACACATGTATTTTATTCTCTACTTACATTTTACGTATCTATACAAGCCTTTATTCATCTTTCAACCTACACTTCCTTAAACTAACAGGTATTACCTTTTGGAGCCGTTGTACTATCTCAGAATTAGGTAGTGTTATTTGGAATATGCATTTTTATTTGTGTTTCACGACATTATTATGTCATTTTAGAATTTGATATGTTCCATGGGTATTGTAGATAACATTCTTGAATTTGGATGTTAGTGATTCTTACTAGTCATTAACGTTCTTTGTATTGCTGTTGCGTTGTTTCGTTTAGATGTTTGTATGTTGCTTTTAGGTGAATACAGCACTCGTTTAATTCTGTTTTGTCGGCTTTATATAACACTATTTGGCGCCAACGAATTTGTTGAATAAATTTATCTTCAAAATATTCTGTTCGATGCCATGTCTAGTGACTGATACGATAAAAATTTCACTTTATTTTTAATTGCGATGGTTTGTAGAGACTTAATAAGTTTTCTGGTCGATTGAATTCATCACAGATTGATGTTGGTAGAGTCTCATTGAAAACCAGGGAGCACTGGACACCTGTTTCATCCTTGTATGCGACTGTTCTGCAGTGCCCACTTTCGATTATACCTCAGGGGCTTCAGGTTAACAGACGCCTAACCATCTGCACCACAGGGTCGGCATCCAGCAGTAAAATTCCCACTTCCATCAATTCAAATCTCTGAGGCCGACACTAATCTGCCTTCTTTTTCAGGTTCCTCAAGAAACACCCTTCCACGGTGTGGGCAGCCGGGAAGTGACAACTGCCCTCATACCCGCAAAAGCACGAGAGTCCAAATTGGTCAAAATCAAATCCTTTCTATACCCCATAATATCTCTCTTATCTCTACGACTAACTCTACTCACATTCCTTCATCTCACTGCTCCGCTAATGCAAACGATGCGAGCTCACGAAAAATCATTCCTGGTCTCTTGAAACCCCGTTCTAGACTATATGTTGGAGCTTTTAATGTACGGACATTAAGTCAAATAGGGCAACAGGCTTCCTTAGCTAAGACTTTAGAATCTCACTCAATCGATGTAAGCTGCGTCTCGGAAACGCGCATACAGGATCCTAGTAAAATCATTAACCTGATCTCACCGTATCGAAACAAAGAAGCAGCCCGATTTACTCTTCGTGTATCCGGTAGCCCGGATGCTGCTTCCCGGGGTCTCGCTGGTGTAGGTATAGCATTGAGTAGTAGGGAAGAACTAGCTCTCCTAGACTGGATCCCTGTAGATAGTCGCTTGTGCGCTATCCGACTGAACGGGACAGTTAGGACTCGGAAAGATAGGGACACTCGTCGTTGCCTCTTTGTCGTATCTGCCTATGCCCCACTGACTGCAGTTCAGACGAGGTGAGAGATGAGTTTTACAGCAAGCTTACGGACCTCCTCCGAAAAGCTAGGCGCTCTGATATAGTTATAATGGCTGGTGACCTTAATGCTCAAGTAGGTAAACTAAGTGAAAATGAGAGACACTTGGGTGGTTGTTATGGTGTCACGGCTCAAAGAACAGATAATGGCGATCGTCTGTTGCAACTATGCTCAGATAACCGCCTGTTTCTAGCGAATACTAACTTTAGGCATAAGGAAAAACATCTTTTGACCTGGCGACCCCCAAAATCGTCTCAACGTTGGACCCAACTAGATCACATCGCCATCAGCCACCGATGGAGGGGTTCGATAGAGGACTGTCGCTCGTTCTGGGGCACATGTTTAGATTCAGACCATGCTTTAGTGCGAGCGCGTATTTGTTTGAGGCTTACTGGACGTAGGAAAGACATTGCAATGAAGCCTCCTAGGGTTTTACTGAATGATAATAAAGCTAAGAATATATTTCAGGAACAACTAGAAAAACAGTTAGGCCACCGTGTAAGCGATTCCCATCCGGAAGCAGGTTGGAATGATATCAAAAAGGCTGTGGAAACAGCAATGATATCTGCTACTAAGGTAAATCATAAGTCTAGGATGAAGCCGTGGATTTCAGTAGCATCCACCGAACTGATGGATGCTCGTAAACTCATCCCACCTGGCTCTGAACATGATGAAGAGCGAAGTGAGCTTAAGCGCAGGCTGATAAAAAGCCTACGCAACGACCGTGAACAGTGGTGGGTGACGAAAGCAAAAACGATGAAAAAGGCAGCGGCGATAGGCAACAGTAGGCAACTTTTTCGACTTATCAAGGAAACTGGTATTAGGGATCCGAATGTCAGTGAGACTATTTTGGAAAAGGATGGGATTATAATTCATTCTCAGTCCAGGAGATTGGACCGATGGGCAGAACATTTTAGGGATCAGTTCAACTGGCCTTCAGCCACACTTCGGTCGCCCACGATCCCTAATCATCCTGAATGGCAAATCGACTTAACTCCTCCTAGTCTTTATGAAGTTGAGAAGGAATAGGAAATCTGAAGCGAGGTAGAGCAGCAGGTCCTGATAGGCTTACCCCTGAAATTTTTAAGGATGGTGGTCCAGTTTTAGCAGCTAGATTGACTGAAATCTTAGGTAGAATCTGGGAACTGGGCGTAATACCATCTGACTGGTCTGAATCCCTGATTGTCCCAATTTATAAGAAAGGACAAAAGTCTTCCTGTGACAATCACAGGGGAATCAGTCTGACTAATATAGTTTCTAAATTATTAGCCTCGATTATACTAAGACGCCTAACTAGAGCTCGTGAAGAGCAGACTAGAGAAAACCAGGCTGGATTCAGACCTGGACGTGGCTGTATAGACCACATCTTCACACTGCGACAGGTCCTGGAACACAGACACACATTTAGGCGTCCTACAATAGTTGTCTTCCTGGACCTAAAGGCGGCATTCGACTCTGTTGATCGTGAGGTTCTGTGTCAGTGTCTGTCATTGAAAGGTGTACCAAAGAAGTACATTAACCTTGTACAAGCTCTCTACTCTAAAACTACAGGTCTCTGCCAGTCACTACTTCTTAATAGGGTGTGCACTGTTGGGGATTCCCATCGTAGGACCAAACAGCTGTTCAGTGCTCTTTGGTTTTCAAGGATACTCTGTTAACATCAATGTGTTACGAATTCACTCAACTAAATTCTTTTTATTTATGCTACATTTAAAGTTGAATTATGATTATAACTGAATCTTTAATACACAAATAATTTAATGTTTGTTAATATTGGGATGTTTATTTAACCTTAACGTTGTGTGTATGTCTTTAATTCACGTTCATTCCTTATCTTCGTCTAAATTCTGAGATTTTATTTCCAAATATTTTTAATTCAATCGCATTCTGACTTCTTGAATTTCTGTTATAGTTAACATTATTTTGACGGTTTTACTTCTCATCTTGTGAAATTCATCCTTAACTTGACTGATTCGAGATGTGGCAACTTGAACCGATATATAGTCCTACTTTGGCAGGTACATGTAAATTTGTAAACACAGTTGGCCAAACAGAAAGGTGAGTTTATCTTAAATTCTTTAATCACATCCCTAAACTTCTTCAATTAGGTGGGCGGAAATCTGTAGACAGCGCAATATCAAGATATCTGTTTGTCACAAGACATCATGTCGATACTTTGACATTGTTCAAAGTGATTAGTAAACAACCGAGCTTCAGTCTCCTGACGTTTACCGAAGCTCTTGCTGTTCGTCTTAAACCTGAATTGTGTCCTGAAAAGGAAATATTCTTAAGCCTTTCTTTACCTCAGTAACATTAACTTGATTATTTACATCGACAGTACGTTTGTTATAATTTTGTCACTTCTTTCGTATCATTACGTCATTTCTACGTAACTTCAATATGTTTTATTATTAACTAAATGAACTTTACTCACTTGTTTCATTTATTTCTCTTTATTAACGTTTGTGGACGTAATCGTCCACTTCAAGTTTTGCGTTAATAGTTAAATTCTCTCAAACGTTCTATAATATGTATATATTTAGTTGTAATATTTTATTCCACCACATAACTTTATTCATTTCTCTTTTACATCATGCCAATGTTAAGTATCAACCACGATTTACAACTAAATTTTCTGTATGTCCGAACCCCGTTTTAATTTTTATTTTAAAATAAACCAAACAGAAAAAAATGAATTCATCTTATTCTGGCATATGTTTGTTCTTACTCTTTCCAAATTAATAAGGGGAACTTTTTTGCAATGCTTTTGTTACACTATATGCTACCTAGATATTCTACTACCAAACTATTATGTTCTTATTATTCTTATGAACCCTTATAATTTTGTTTATTGGTTATTAGTCTTTTCTTTCGGTAATTTAAGGTCATACATTTTGTGATCGATGAATAGTAATTTTCTAAAATTGTTGTTTCTCAACTAGATCAAACAATATTATTATTATTATTATTATTATTATTATTATTATTATTATTATTATTATTATTATTATTATTATTATTATTATTATTGTGTGCTTACATTCAAAAGCAAATATAATTGAAAGCATTTGGGAGAAGATTCTCTGGTTTGTTCACTAATGCCCAGCCGTCTAAGTCTTTTAGTGGTCGAAGCAGCTCTCAAGTGCTTACTGGTTTTCGGGGGTTATCTAGCCTAAGTGAATTCATATTCATTAATCTCAATAACGCCCAACTACAAAAAGGATCTAGCCAAAATATGATTATTGATTTTCGTTATCTATCATGCTAAGAATATTTAAGATATCACATCGTTAGTTATTCAGCTGGTTAAAAATTATGTACATTTTCAGTCCACACTAGTAATATTGAACCATGAAATGAAGCGATATCTTATTCTCAACGTGGGATGATGATAGCATATCATAAACTGATTGTAATCAGGAATGTTAGCCATTAGATTCTAACAAATTGGCTAAAAGTATCGCGCTCGTTGCTAGTGCTGAAGGCTATTGGTATGGTTGTTTATGTGGGTTTATTAGATAGGGATTCTTAGATCAAGATGATACAGCTGCCCAATGTATCTTGTTTTCAAAGGTATTCAAGCTGATATCAATCTGTTACATAAACTACCATCGAAATGTATAGGAAAATCTCCGTATATACCATATGTAGAACATATATCACTAGCTAGTACATGAGTCCGTGCTACTGTATCATTTATTTCGTCAATTACAAAAGTATTTAACAACCTTAAAATTAGTTTTCAGTGCCAGCTGCTTTACGTTGGACGATTATAGAAGTTCAAACTTCACTGCTATATCATTTCGTTTTAGTTTGAAAGTCTCCAGTCGTATATTCTAGAGATATAATCATATCCACAACCTTTCGGTTAGTGAGCGACATTTTTATTAATCCAGTCAGTATTCCATGGTCCACATTTCTAGCAATTTAATTTTTAATATTGTACTATTCATGTAACACTATAGGTGCACACTTATGGTAACTCCCACACTGGGACAAAACACTTGTCTTAATCTAATCAACTGTACTTATACCTAATTTATTTGATATTACCTACGTTGTCAATATTAATAAGTAGTTAGGGTCTCTGATTTCTATTTTTCTTACTTTCATTCTCTAAGTTTTTATCTATGTGATATACAGCTAACTATCAACTAGTCAGCTACCTTTTGAACACATTCCTATCTACTTTGGTCTAAGTAATTAAGCAACAATGATTTTCAGAACTCACGATAAATATTGTTGCCTGACCATTTATTAGCACTTTCTTGTTTATTACACCTTAGTGATCCGTTTCACTTTATAGGTCGTATGTAATATTCTGTATCCCACACATTTAGTATAAAAACTGATACTAATTGAACAGTAGATTACTTTGTATAGACTTTCATACCTTCGAAAAAGTTTTTCTCTTCAAATGTTTGTCAGTTACAGTAGAACCACTGAAAACCTATAAACTCAGTTGAATTAGTTATTTAGCTCCCTTCGTTTATTCTACTAACTGATAAATCTTTAAAAATGATTTATTTTCACATTAAAGGCACATACTATTTTTCTTAACACGATATTTATAAAGATCATGTTACCATCTGACATCAAATTAAGTTTACTAAACCAAACTATAATATTTGTTTTGTTAGCTTTTTCAGCTCGTACTAGTTATGTCTTTGCACAAGATACCAAAATACATGAGTTTTTATCTAATTAGATGCAATTTTCTTTCGTTCTTTTCCTTTAAACTCCTGTAATATCTTTCCGGGGTACTATAGGCTTGGAATTTTTTGAAGCATCAGCTAAGGAAAATATTAATGTAAAGAATGTATTTGAGCGTCTAGTTGATATTATATGCGATAAAATGTCCGATAATGTCGATAGTAATCCATCTGTGGCTGGTGGACCATCAAAAGGTGAGTTCAAAATATACATATTTATAATCATTCAATTCTTCAAAACAATATTCAAATTGTTTCTTTAAAATGACGACCATCTTCTTTGGCTTAACGAACCTTTGTATCTGCGTGGTATTCACAATCAAAAAACATACTATTTTGTACTGGTTCATGTTGCAATATTGTTTCCAAGCGTAGACTACGAATTATCTTACAGATACTGGTTTAAACATCTGCACCGACTGACACAACTCAGACCAATAGTAAATGGCCTTATTGATTGACGCTTTGCCTTTCAATATACTTTTATACCAGTCATCATTGTGCGTTCGGTAGAAATGTCTTAATCACGTAAGACAATCCTGGTTTCGTGATCCTATCAATGTATTTATTAATTCTATCTAAACTGTGATTCCATCACAAGTGAGAGATTCCACGATGACACATGTAATTAAATATTTGTAACTTTTAGTGTTGTTTACACTCATAGGCCGTGTTTCACAGTCATTGGGCAACGCAAAGGTTTATTCGCTTTTCCATAAACAGACGGACGTTTCGCCCATATCACGGTTCATACTAATTGATGATTAGTTATCAGTCTTTTGTCTTTTACGGACTAATAATTCTTGATGTAATTAACCATTTAAAAAGCACTCTTTAACTTACTAGTCTGTAAACGACTAGTAAATAAAATAACTGAATCTTACAAGGTAACACATTCTCTGAGAGACTACTACCTACCTTATTTAGATCTTACTGTCATTTGGTTATGGAGGATTTATTCTAACACTAACTCTGAAAGATGTTTCTAACTTTAATGTTGACCACTTTCGTAATCAAGTAATTCCGAAGCCTTCTTAGGATAATACCTAGAACTCATCAGTTGCAGAAACTAAGACTAGAAAAGTTCAGGTTGTTTCTTGAAAGCCTTCTATAAGTTAACAATAATGTATTATTTTACCCAGTGGATGTGAATACAACACCGCGAATTTGTTAAATCTTATAATTAGTTATAGTATTTTAATACTTTATTTTAATAAATAGTCAAAATCTTAATTACTAGAAAGTACCAAATATATGTTTCTTCATATTTACCTTTTTGAACCAATCGGCATTAGTTTAAGTATTGCTTATCGCTAATCCACATCTTTAACATTTCTCCAAATATTTTCTGAAAACACTTGTATAAATTGACATTTATTTCTTAAATTACACTTATACAATTATTAGTATTAGAATATTTTTTCTATTGAATCAAATTAGGCAATCGATTGACCGATAAACCTCAACAGCAGCAAAACCAACAAGGTCAATGTCAATGTTAAACACGCTCTCACAAAGTGGTGGAAGGAAAGTTATGAAAAGCTAGTCCTACTCCGTGATGTATATACATACTTTCACCGAATGTTAAAGTTCTGTTTATTTTATTCATATTGAAACCAAGTCGGTGTTATTCGATGAAGTCATTTTCTCTATTCTGTTTATTGTTCCACAATCATATTGATATTTGTATGTCTTTATAAATAGTCATACCATTACAACACTAATTGGAATAATTTAGTAAGAACGAAATTAAACAAAAGTCAATACTTATTTATCACTTCTTGATTTTCAAAAGTTACCAGATTTATCCAAACTTTATATATATATAAAGTTTTTCATATACACAAAATTATAACTAAATGCATTTTATTTATACATATGCATATCTTACTACCGATACATTTCGTTAGTTTTATATTTCATCGAACAAAATAGTTTATTTTTTTCCTATTTTACATTCCGTTAATTTGATTGTTTCTCTTGTGCTCCTTTTCAAGTTCGCCAATTTCTCTCATCTTGTTTCTATCGAAACTGTCCATCTATATACATGTTGTGTGTAATACCTCTTTACATTTCACATTCCCTTTTTGTTTATTGACTCTTTAACCACTCCTCTTTTACACTCATGGTGGTTGTGGCAGACGTTTTTGTGCTAAACAACATGTTTCTTTCCTGTTTCCTCCTGTTTTATATCATACAGGTTTTGTGACTTGTTAGTATATGACCAGCATCTTTAAACTGCTCTTATTCTACTGCAATACCTTATCTGCCTAATCGGTATATTCTTTTAAATGAAATGAAATACACTTAGTGGACTTGATGATAATGATATATTTCACATCATGATATTAAAAATGAGATGAGACAGGAATGTCTTCATTATCAACAGGATTATCAAGCATATAAAATCGCCGTTGATGCTAGATATATTACATTTTGATACATATTTTGTCTTCAAAACTATTTATCTATTCATTTGCTTGATCATTTTTGCTTCTCTACTTCACATTACTACATGTAATTGTTTCGTTGAAACGAAAAGGAATATTTATCGATTACACACCATTTCACAGAACTACATATTCTAGTCCTTTAAGCTGTTGTCTTCATTTCACCATTCATTTGCATACATTCTTCGTTTATGAGACAATTTTACTTATTTCTGCTTTTCGATATTTTAAGCGTACGTGATAGAAAAGTAAAGTTTACATAAGCAGTATTTATATTACTATGAAAATTGTGCATATACACATTTTTGTTGATTTCTGATGAATGTCCATTTATCCTATTATTAAAGTAACTAAGTATATGATCGCTGAGAATACTCGTATTCAAATCCCATAGCGTTTTTTCGTCAACTTGCTTATCTGTTCAATAGTTCACATGTTTCTCTATTATGTGTTGTTCATAGTTAACCTTTCAGTCAATTTCCTTATTGATTATCTATTATATTCCAATCATTATTTATTGTTATTGTTATTATTCTCTGATGATACACATATTTATTTCTTAATATACTTTTCGCTTGTCCAATTATAGTTCTTTTCTTCTGTTGAGGTCGTTCGTTTTTTTCTTTCTATGCCCGTTTAAACATTCCTATCTACTATATTAGTCTTGCTCACAATGTTCGAGAAACGAAAATTATCTTTAAGTAAATTCTCAAAATTGTATTCGTTTTAGGATATATCTGTTCGCCTATTATTGTCACACCTTTCTTAGTTTTTTTGTATTTTCTGTGTCACCTATGTGCTTCTTTTGGTTTATCTGAACACTTTATTTATGTCCCTCCACACACAGGCAGTACGTACGTCTGCATATCTGCACTCATACATATTATACACTAGAAGTTATGCATAATTGGTCTTTCTGGTTAACCTTTACAAATCCTCTACTTACATAATATTTAAAAAGAACATTCTAGTTAATTATTCACTGTTTTTGTTTGCCTACTAAATACCACTGGCACATATATCATTCTACCAATTGCTTCTTATAATTCGTTGGTTCATTATCGTCATTTTTATCAAGGATGTGACTACTTATATGTATTACGTAACGCAGTTGCTTCTAAAACTCCATGCTTTTGTGATCATCAATGCAAAGTTTGTCGGTTCTATTACTATAAGTTACTTCACTGAACCGGTAATCAATTTGTTTTCTATAAGTGGTTAAAATTACTACCCAAGTTTTAGCTTGTTTTTGGTTAACAAAGCCTGCTAGGTTCTATGTATTAGTACATTATATTTTGCCGTGTCTGCACAACAGTAGCTGAATTCGCAAAGGAGGGATGTGATTTGCTTAAATCTGACCATTGTCTAGACGCTTGAAATCATTTAACTTTAGACCATTGAGTTTTATATCCAGATCCCACTATGAATTTTAACTTTGATAAGTAATTAGTATTACTAGCCATTGCCCAAAACTACCTTGACTTTTACATGCTAAATGAGTTTACCTTTATAAAAGCTGAATGGAGCATGTTTCTAAATTGTATTTGCAAGTGTACATTTTACTTTGGGACGTGTTCTCATTGTCAAGTTAGCAGTTTGTGTGTATCTTTAGTGTTTATAAATAGAGTTACTCTAACCTGTCCGTAATGAAACTTTTATTTTGCGTCCGCCCATACTTTTAACAATAGTCATTCATGACCTTGTCTATATTTTCTAGTAAGTCTGAGTGATTTCAGCAAGGGCTGCTTTTATCACGTTTGAATTGTGCACCACGAATTTTGTATCAGTAAGGAATTCTCGGCTCCAGCTGAACAGCACTAAAACGATGTTCGGTTTGACAAGCATTCAAATTGTAATAATCAGTATTTACACCGATTTCTGATCGCACTATGCTTTACCAATTCAACTGCTACACCTTTTTTAATTTATTTCGGAACGTTCCTCTTGTGTTTTCATGAGGTGGGCAAGGAGGAAAATATTCTAACACCTGTAATGTTTCCACTTCAATTCTCTAGTTTTGGTATAGGATAATGTTTAAACCTTTTGTAATGACACATGAGTACGTAGAGGTGCCGTTCATCATTAGTTTGTTCAAACAAATCCAAGGCAGGATAGTTTATTGCACTAAATGCATTCTGACTTCGCTACTCTTTACCTAAGGATCTTTTGACGGATTTCGGCTATATAGTCACTCGAAGTCGAATAAGCGATCGTTCAATACATTGTGTCGAAAATAATAGTAAAAATCTTGTAGTAGTATGTAAGTATAGTATATTCCAACCATGAATGTTACTCATAATCAACGTAGAACCGGGCACATACGACCATAGGTTCAAGTTGCCATACCACATTAACACTGCGAGATAATAGGGGTAACAGAATACAAGAGGGAAGAGTATAGTAATGATGTGCAGAAAAGAATAATGGCATGTATGATCTAGATGAAGGTAAAGAAAGAATACACTTGCGCTACTGTGATCGAATCTGAACCATGTCGCTCAGTGTTCCCAGCCATTCATTACGATTATCACGCGGGCCTCAACCAGGTAATCTGCATCTACCAACATGGCTTGGACCAACAGTCAAATACTTCATGGACTGATGCCATGTTTTGGTTTGACCCCCCCCCCTCTACTCTTCCTTCATCGTACTTCAACCCTAGCCAACATCGTGAGACGATGCAGGCGGTAGTCAGGCATGCGCAACACATGTCCTAGCCATCTCTATCGATGAAGGTTAATGACCTCTTTGACTGATTTGCCATATTTCCCAATAAACTTTTGCCTAACCTCAATATGTTTTATTCGACAGTTCCATGAAGTACGAGCGATGCTAAGAAGATTTCTATGGTCAGATATCTGAAGTCGACGCATATCTTGGGCTTTCATGAAATTTCTCTTGACAATTTGCCATAGGCTCTAACTCGACCGAGTAGAGAGCATTTATAAGATTTATGTACTTTTGAGGTACACCTTTTAATGACAAACATTGCCACAATATTTCACGGTCTACCGAGTCAAAAGCTGCTTTCAAGTCAAAGAATACAGCTATGGTCGGACGTTGGCACATATGTCTATGTTCAAACATCTGGCGCAGGGTGAATATTTGATCAATGCAACAACGTCCAGGTCTGAAACCAGCCTTGTTTTTCCAAGTCTACTGTTCTCTAGTGTTGGATAAACTCCGAATGATTATAAAAAATAATATTTTAGATACTATATTAGTCAAACTGATTCCTCTGTGGTTATCACAAGAGGATTTCTGTCCCTTTATGTAAATTGAAACGATCAGTGAGCAAGACAAACCAGATGGGATGATTTTCAGTTTCCATACGTCGGCTAATATATGAGTTAACCTACCAGCTAAGCCTGGACCACCAACCTTGAAGATATCGGTGAACAGCCTATCAGGTCCTGCTGCTTTCCGTCGCTTCAAGTTACCTATAGCCTTTTCGACCTCACTGAGAGTTGGGGGACTTGTGTCAGTTTTCCAATCAGGTAGTTTGGGGATATTAGGTAAGTTAAGAGTAGCTGGCGGTCAGTTGAACTGTTCCTGAAAGTGTTTCGCCCATCGCTCTAATCTAGACTGAGAATGAATCATAGACCCACCTTTTTCCGAGATAGTTTCACTAACTAACGGTTTCTTAATACCGGTGTCTTTGATAAGTCGGAATAGCTGCCTGTTATTGCCTGCCACCGCCGTTGCTTCCACAGCTTTTGCTTTTTTTACCCGCCACTGTTCATGATCCTTATGCAGACTCTGTAACAGTCTACATTTGAATTGTCGCTCTTCATCATTCTCCGAGCCTACTGAAATGAGTTTTCGAGCCCCCATCACTAGAAGTTCTAGAGATCTAATTGTCTTTCATAAACTTTGGATAGAAGTTAGGTGCAGATAACACTGCTGCGGTTACACCTGCTTTAAAATCGTTCCAAGCTGTTTCGGGATGAATCTGTTGGTTGTGGGTGACTAAATGGTTAGCCAAACCATTTCTAAATGCATTCTTGGCATTTCCAGTCTCGAAGTGATATCTAAGAGGTTTGGCTGATGTGACCTTACTGTGACTAGCAAAACGCATAGAGATACCTGCTCTCACTAGGGCGTGGTTAGAATCTAATCACGTGCCTCAGAAAGAGCGGCAGTCCTCTATACAGCTCCAACGATAGCTGATGCCGATGTGGTCGGTTTGCGTTCATCGTTGTGTAGATGTTGGAGGTCTTCAGGTTAAACGATGTCCCTCTTTATGCCTAAAGTTTGTGCTAGCTAAAAATAAACGGTAGTCTTAACATAATTACATCAGACGATCTCCATTATCTGTTGGCTGGGCTGGGATGCCGAGTGACCCACCTAAGTGTTTTTCAGCCTGATTTAGCCTCCTGACTTAGGCACTAAAATCCCCTGCTATAATTACTATGTCTGAGCGCTTAGCTTTTTAAAGGGTGCTAGAGAACTTCATATAGAACTCGTCTTTCACTCTATCTGTGCTGAAGCCAGTGGGGAGCATAGGCAGAGACGACATCGGCATGTTTCCCTATCTTTCCGAGTTCCTACTGTGCCATTTAGACGGACAGCACATAATAGATTGTCTACATGAATCCACTCGAGAAGTGCCTGTTCTGCTCGTAAGCTTAGTGCTATGCCTACACCAGTATGACCACGTGAACCTGCTGTAGGGTCTCCAGATAAATGAAGAGTGAATTGTGCTGTTCCGCTGCATTGATTAAATGAGGTCAGACGGATGACCATGCTGGGGTCCTGTATGCAGCATACATCAATTCCAAGAGATTCTAGTGTCTTAGCTAAGTTAGCTTGTTGATCGATTCGGCACAGCGTACGTACGTTAAAAGCTCCTATATGAAGTTTAGAGTGTGGTTTCAGGAGACCTGGTATGGCATTTTGAGAACTCAAGCAACCAGTACAAGTGGCACGTATAGATGTAGTGGGAGAAGTGGAAATAGTAGAAACCAGAGAAGGAGAACGTGTTCGATCGCGAACAATGTGATCTCGAGTGCTGTTAGAGGTATGGAGGCAGTTATCATTTCCCAGTTTCCCAAACCTTAAAAGAGTCCTTCTTGAGATGCCTGAAAAAGGAAGTGGATTAGAGAAGGTCTAGATGACTTAAGAGTGTGACCGCAGTGCCCAGGGGCAGCTGCTTTAGATCGTTTACCTATATTAATTGTTGATCCGGTTGTCAGAAGGGGCATCGGTTTCATGATTTCCGTAGAAGTTCAGCCTTCATCATGCGTCATAATTCTCCGAAGTGAAGACCTTCTAACTCCCAGGTCAGAATTCAAAGAATTTTAATGTTTTTTTTTATTTGCACCTTTTTAGTAGGGCTGTTGTTTTTACGGGTTAGGGTTGCTAACCCTATGCCCGACCCTCCTGCTTTATCCGAGCTTTGGATCGGCAGTAACTCCTGGGGAGGGGGGTTTCCAGGCTGAGTTTGAATGTTACTCATTTCGTTTCGAACATTCTCAGTATGTATCATTAAATCAATATAAGTCCAGTGTTCTGTTTTCTGCAAGAAGACATAAATACACTAGGTAATAGAAAGAAATTAAACTGTACACGATTTTTTCATGATCTTTGTTGACAGCATTTATTATAAGCACTTATCTCTAAGTGTATGCATAGTTGTCAGAATCATATTGGTTGAATATGGTTTATTTTAAAAATCAATCGATTACTTTTTTAAAATCAATTAGTTTATTAGTTGATAGACGTACTAATTTCAAATTTTTCTTTTGTATATGCTTCTTCGGAAGTTTTAATACTTTCTGATTTTCTGTGTAGTTCAATGATAATATAACTGAGAGATTGATATTGTAAGAAACTCCAATACTTTGTCTTATGATGCATTTGTTCACAACCACAAACTTCATATAGCACAAAGTAAATAACGTTTCTAATATAATGTTTCAGCTGACAGTCACATCTAAATGTTTAGATCATTGTATGATTCGATTTTCTATCATAGTTTTAATACTTGGCTTCGTCATTTTACATGATAGTAGGAATTCTCATGCAGATCGAATAAGCGTTAGATATTTCATCTTGTATACAGTGTTTAAATTCGTCTAAAAAATTTTCGGCAATCAATCTTTTATCCAATTTATCTGTATTTTTCTTTAAATATGCTATTTTGTCCTGAGGATAGTGGATCAGTACTGGCTTTTATTTGGTTAGTTACCACCAGTGGGCTTAACGTTTTTCATTTGGGTGAATGCTGCTGATCTATTTTTGTAACTACACTCTAAACATTATTCCTCAAAACAGTTGGTACACCGTTTATTGATGAGTTCGTTTTACTTTATTCTGCAATGCGGTGTCTATTCTTCTGTTTATGTTGCATAAAAAACATATTTCGTTACTTCGAGGAAGTTCTCTAAATAAGTCACGAATTACAGGTATGAACGTTAGGAAAAATTTCGTTTTTATTTTCACAATACTCAATTTACGTAAAAGTATTTAGCATCGTGAACTTTGATAACATGCTGATTCTTAAGAAAATCAGTGACCATTTAATAACTATGTTATTGCTCAAGATTCTGATGGTTTATTTAATATAATAATTTCAAATATGAAAAGCAGTTTGAGTTTCATCAACGTTACAAATATGCTGAACTATTCAACTGGAAGATAGTATGTGTGTTGTCAGTCAACTGACTGATTAACATACTCCAATTAATTCCAGGTAGAGTTTTTAAAAAAAATCAGTTTACTCAACAGAACACCGGTAAGTCACTAACACTTATCACAACTCTCTCCTTAAATCAGTTCAAAATTAGATTATTTGACTTAGTTTTCTTATTTTAATTTATGATTATAGATTTAAATTATTAATTTCAGTTTATATATATCCATATAATGGGTCATGTGACTCCGAAATGAAATGTTTGGCTCAAATACAATAATCAAGAGGAATCCAGTTATATCTGAAATTTATTCGAAGTAGAATTCGTCGTAATTGATAATTTATAGATATATGATCAATTGTAAACCTTTTACTAACTCTTTCTTTATTTCGATACACCTAACAATATATGCACCTTCTGTTCTGAGAAGATTAAAGAGCTGTTAATTCATAATAGCTTAGAAAGTTTATGAAGACAGTTTTCGTTGCTAACATCAGTTGAAAAGTTATTAAACACTCAGAAAGCCCAGAATAGTTCTTTCTTCCTGATTTAGGACTTTTACTCAGTGTTCATCCACACTCAGTCAAGCCGAAGACTTAGTTTTAGAAAATCATTCTCATTTCTTAAGGTGGAATTTATCAAACAGTTTATTAGAAATAGTTAAAAGGCATACATTCTCACTCTTGTTAAGATCAGTTCGTATAGGGAGAATATTTGATACGCGGGACTCTTTAAGCAATAACTTCCTAGTCTCTCAAAATCTCTGAATCCTAATTGCTGAACTGAAAAAATAGGAAGGAAATATTAAAAGACTACTTTGATGTTTAGATTAGACTACGTGAGCATGAGCACTTATAGAATTGCCTAGAGATCTTAAAAGCATCAAGAAAAGTTGCTCAAACAGTAACGAACTTGGTAATTATCCAGTCATGTTCAGTTTCTTTTCAAGATTTTTCTAAGAAGATTCTGAAGGATACTAATTAATTAAGTACTTTCGACATTTTCCTATTGTTTCCAGAAATTACTAATGAACCTTAACAGTCATATCATTGAATATATTAATAACAGGGGTATTCTGTATGGATCTTTATTCAAATGGCCTTATTTAAAAAAAGTGATGTGTATAACTGCTTAAAGATTCAAATGAGGCTTTTTAAACAAATGATTCTTTTTTTAGTATGCAGCTGTCAGCGAAGTTCACCAGTAACTTTATAAAGAAGTATCAATAAATATGCTTTAATTCAATGGGATTCGATACTAACAATGATGATCTACATATCTTTTCTTTAAAAATGTCAGACTGTTCATATTAAGGAGGTTGTCAATCGTAATTACATACCTATAGCTAACCAACACTAATTATTTCATGCAGGTATTTCATCTTTTATGGAACAACATTTCACAAGAAAGCTATAGAATATCTTCAACCGAATTGAGTTGCACAATACGACATATTACACTTTTTTATTATTCAGTATTGAAGAATGTAATTGTTCCAATGAGCAGTAACGTTATGCATAATATTCCTCTTACGTTTTTTACCAAACACGATAGTATAGTAATTGCTATTCAGTTAAAAAAAATCATTTGCTCTAAATGAACTCGAGTATGTAATGCGTGGAATAGCGTGTTTTCAAATGTAAAAGTGTGTAACCTTTTATTATTGTTGTTTCACAGTTCCCTAGAGGAATTAAATAAGTATTGTTGCTTCAACTTAGCAGAAGTCTCTTGAGTGAGTAAAAATTACTGAGTGTAGTTTTTGTAATTAGAAATTTAAGTTGATATATATGGAATATCAAAACAATTCACAAACATAGACTAAGCAAGATGCAAGGATGAAATACAAAATAAAGCGATATTAACGTGACAAGAAAAAGAATTATATCACTTCTCTCTTTACAAATGTCCTTACCACAAAGACTATTAGCTTTTTTGTGATTTTATTGAAAACGATAACCTCAATGTCAACATTTCAAAACGTCATCTCAAGAAATCGCTCCTTCGAAGGACGTAAATGTTCAGTTCAGATTTAATGTTGAATTCTATGGATAAACCGATAATATGGCTATAGATGGCGATGGATCTTCCCAATGGTCAACATACAGAAAGCCAACAGGGAGTGGTCAAGATATTAATTTTCAGGGATGGGTGCCGTTGAGCTTAAACAGAAATTTAATTTACTCTCTTATCTCAAGGGCAAGACGAACCATCAGTGACGATACCATTAATGACAACTTAGTGAAGTTCGGAAAAATATAGTTAATAGGTATCCATTCTTCCAGGGTTTGTCGGTAGGAATATGAAACCAAAACGACTATGAGAAAAATCGTCAGACGTACCAAATAAGATAATTTTCATTGACCTTCAATTCAGAGGTGATACTGTTGCAAGCATCTTGAAAAACAAACTCTCAAGATATTTAAAGAAAACCTATTAAGCCAAACTCAGCATCACTTTCTCTGTCTGACCTATGATTCAGGGATGTATCAAAGACAAGCTTACACTTTGAGCCAAATTAATGAGTATTTACAAGTTTACCTGCTCCCAAGGTACCGAATACATCAGATGCACGAAACGAAATTTTTCGAAATGCATCTTTGAACATTCTCAAGTTTGGCTATGCAAAGGTATGAATAAGCCTATCAGCAGCCTTATCCTGGAGCACCTAGTTAATTCGTGACGTGCTGCTCCACTGGAAATCTCCTCCACAGGTATCTATTCAGTCAGAGGGATTATAAATCAGTAAGCTATATACTGAAGAAAATTTAGAATTCACATTTTCAAGTCTGATCTCTGTGTACAGAAGCACTATGTTCAAACAGTTATTGTATTGTGCACTTAACACTTTTCAATTTTTTAATATTTGATTATCCTCACTCTATTCTTATTATTCTCTTCTTCATGATTATTTTTTATTAGCTACTACTGCAATAATAATTATTACTATTGTATCTTGAGAAATCGGGCAGTCACAATAATGTGGAAAGCAGGACCCTTGAATTAAGAATACAAGACAACTGAGCCAACCATTAAACAGTTACGTTCTGTTTCAGTCATCCATTTTATATATATACAAAACCCCACCAGGCAGCGCACCAATGAAGATAACATTTATACAAAACTGAGACAATAATGACTAATGACTGAGATTACAGACATATAACTAATTGATTATAGTTCCTGAATGTGAAGTGATATGATAAATGTTTAAAAGTTTAATAGGAGGTTAAGGTGATTAAAACATGATAATATAAATAAAACAAAACTTGATTATTACCAAACCTGACAAAGGAAATGGAGTAGTCTTACTGAATAAAAAAGATTATATTGTAAAAAATGAATGATATTTTAAAAGATAATTTAAAATTCCAGAAACTAGATAACCAAACAGATATTACTAGCAAAATGGAAAAGGACATGACAAAATCTCTAAAAAGGCTGAAGGACCAACAACTAATCCCATCAAACTTATATGAAGCGATTAAACCATTAGAAACACACACACCAAGACTTTATGGTTTACCAAAGGTACATAAACCTGGTGTTCCAGTCAGACCATTCCTAGATATGCGAAATTCGCCTTATCACAGCGTAGCAAAATGGCTGGTACAGCTACTAAAACCTCTTTGCTAAAAGATAGTTAAACACAGCGTCAAATATGTATTTCAATTTGTAGATATGGTCAAGGAACTGAACACCAAAGGGCGATGTATGCTATCTCTGGATGTCACATTCTTATTCACCAACGTTCCACTGATTGAGACAGATAACTATATATGCGACCAAGTCATAGAAACCGGAATAGATATCACCATCCCAATAGACACGCTTAAAGAACTATTACTGAAGTGTACAATGAATGTACATTTCATGTTTAATAATGACATATATAGACAAGTGGATGGAGTAGCAATGGGCTCTTCATTGGGTCTCATGTTAGCCGATATTTTCCTGGCAAAACTAGAAAACGGACCACTCGCACAACTCATTGGTAAATTGCCATTCTACTGTCAATACGTAGATGACACATTCGTTCTTTGCAAACAGGATATTAGTCGGTCTGATATTCTCAGGAAATTTAACGAGGTTCACTCGGCTATTTAATTTACGTACGAAGAAGAAGTGATGGTTAAATGGCATTTCTAGATGTTCTGCTCACGAATAGAACAGATGACTCATTAAGAAGAAACATGAACAAGAAAATCACATGGATAGGACAATAAACAAACTTCCTTAGCTTTGTACCTATACAACATAAAAAGAATCTATTAAAAACCTTGCATTATAGAATAATGACGATATGCTCTCCTGACGCGGTTGACGAAGAAACGGAAGCATTGCATAAAACCCTGAGGGAGAATGGCTACTCTATAAAGTTTATAAATAAACATGCCATCTCGAAAGTAAATAAGAAGATGATTCAGACCGTAGAAAGCAAGCCGCTTTCTCTGAGGTTAGCATTCAGAGGGGACGCGCCCAGCGAAATGCTAACTTTGAGCTTACGCAGCTCCATTCGGAGAACTTATAACGCTGGAAAACTACAACTCGTATTTTCTACCCGCCCCATGGTGATACCGAGAATAAAGGATAAATCACCTAAGCTTGACACTTCATTTTGTATCTATCAGTTCAACTGCTCCTGTGGAGCAAGTTACATTGGCAGATGCTCAAGGAATTTACTCCTCCGTGCTTGGGAGCACCTTCCGGTTTGGTTAACCAAAGGAGTTGTCAGAAGTATCAACAGTTCAATACTAGCTCACCTAATGCAAACAGGTCATGTGGCGAGCACAAATCAGTCATTCACAATAATATTTTGTGTAAACAGTTATCTGCCAAGATCGGTTAGACTCAAAGTCCTTAAAACGGCAGAGGCAATGGCTATACGAATCAAGAAGCCAGACCTGTGCATACAGAAGAAGTACGTTCAACCTCTTCTCCTGCCATGGCCGACGCAAGATCTACTAAACCAATCACTACCTTAATCATGCGACGATCTAATGTGATTAATGCATATGTATTCTCCCTCTGAATGTGCTTTTCCATATTATTATTATTATTATTATTATTATTATTATTATTATTATTATTATTATTATTATTATTATTATTATTATTATTATTATTCAAAGTACACAGAATGAATATCACATTTTAAGATCAAACAAATGAACTGATTGTAATTATGTCTATTCTTTTAATTTGTATTGTGACTGGCAAGTGGAATCCAAGACGCGCGTTTCGTCCTATTTGGGACTCATCGGCTGGATGTACCTGCAGTGACTGACCAGCTTCAGTCTATAACAAATAAATGGGAATATACAAGTTCATTCTACTATGTCTATTCTTGTTACTATTTGACGAATTTTGATTATCGTTCACTCCATTTTACAAACTTTTACCCATTCAGTTTCATTTGAAGTAGGATTTGACCTTTGTCTACAAACACTTGATCTAATCGCATTTCGCTACCACCCCATCTCCTATGTCACCCATATACAGAGATACCTATATACACGTATTTGACTAATAATCTTGTTTATCTCAATTGTCTTTTACGTTTCACAAGTTACGTGATGATGAGTATTTCAACATTAACATTCGTTTTCATGAGAGCAAGAACAAATACTTGTGCAGAATAAGATGAATTCATTTTATTTCGTTGGTTTCTCATCAGCTGCATACAACCTAGAATAATATTTTTACAAAATTAATATTCGAAACAAGTTTTTACATACTCATGAGAATGGATGGAGTTAGTTGAAATCGAGATTACATAAACATGTGAACATGGCTTAAAATGTTGGAGAAAATGCTGTGAATATATATATACGATCCAAGAGAAGTGAAGCGTACTCCGGTGATATGACCAAGTTGCGCTTGTCGTATAACCAAAGCCACTTCTATCGAATGGACCCCACTCTTATGAATGAGAAATCAAAAGGCAATGAAGGATGGAAGCGAAATTATATTTGATCGTAAACAGAGCTTTAATGGGATAGCAACGTCTAGGATGGCAAACTAGAGAGAGATGCTACCCACGGTGGTTCGAGTCGTGATCTGGTGAAGATGCGTGACCGCGCGCCTTCAACTAGTAGTGTCCGCTAAAACAAACATGGTCAGCATCAATGTCGAGAGCCTATGCAACTATTTATTTTGAGGATTATTTACCTCTACAGCTCACTACCCCCCTAATGGGTTCGTGAGGACCCTAAGACGTGCCAGCCAAAGGATAAAACCCAATGCGTCAGACATTGGTAAACGTTCCTTCGATAGCTTGCGATGTTGTGCAGCTTCTGGACGTCAATCCTTACACTATGGTGTCGTTGCATAAAATAATTGTACATAAAATAAAATTCTTGTTCCTTCGACGTTCTTCTGTTTGTTTCCAGACGGCCTGGAAGTCGAAAAGAAAAAATAAGATTTAAATCTGTGCGTTCTGTGTACAAAAAAAATAATAGTTGTTAATTCAATGTGTCTATGAAAAACGTGTTGAACACCGATAACAAATAACGAAACGTTTTTTTTTTATACGAAAATTTATAAAATGCACACAGTAAAATTATTTTATTTAAAAAATAATAATAATAACAATGGGTTTATCGATTATTATTTTTTTTCTTTGTTATTATTTATTTGAAGACAACAACAAAAATAACAATGTACGTAGGTAGTGGGAGGAAATTAGTAGACATAGTATTCGTTTAGGTGTTCTGGAAATCGTACTTTTCTACCAGAACGCGTAGCTTTCGGCGTTACGGAGCTCTTTGATACTTCCACTTGCGTGTTAGTCAATGCTTGCGGCGTAATGGCTTCGTTCATGTCACGTTTTGCAGGTGTTGCAGCGAATTCGACACTAAAAGGTGTACCTTCTAGGTAGGCTGCTTTGAGGCGGTGAATGCTGACGTTATCCTCGTGGCTATTTTTGCCGATCGTATAGTACTTTGTTTCACGTTTCAGGACCTTGTATGGCCCTTCGTAGGTTGCGTCGAGAGGTCGGCGTACAGCATCACGACGTACAAAAACGTGTGTACTATATTTTAAGGCAGGTTAGATAAAGGTATCTGTCGATTGTTGTCGAGTTTGAACTGGCTTAACTGAACGCATAGCATTTGTAAGCCGGTTCACGTAAGAATTGAGATCCAGGTTTGCCGAAGTGGAAGCGGTTTCCACAAACTCACCTGGTAGTCGAAGAGTAGTTCCATAGACTAATTCGGCGACACTACATCCAACATCTTCCTTCACTGTGCTGCGAATCCCGAGTAAAACTAGTGGTAAGGCGTCGATCCACTGAGGGATGTTTGTTGCTGAAAGTGATGCTTTTAGTTGTCGATGGAATCTTTTTACCAAACCGTTAGATTGTGGGTGGTAGGTGGTCGTCCTGAAACGCGTTGTTCCAAGAAATTTGGTCAGAGCGTGGAACAATCCAGATTCAAACTGACGTCCACGGTCTGTTATTACTGTGGATGGACAACCAAAGTTGGCTACCCATCGTTCGACGAAAGCGCGAGCAATCGTTTCACTAGTGATGTCTTTGAGTGGAATCGCTTCTGGCCAGCGTGGGAATCGGTCCACGCATGTCAGAAGATAAGAAAATCCATTCGATTCTGGTAAGGGTCCTACCAAATCAAGGTGGACGTGGTCGAATCGAGCGTCAGGGGTTGAGAAAGTGCCTAGGGGGCATTTATTATGTTGAATTACTTTGTTCTTCTGGCAGGCTATGCAAGTGCACGCCCATTCTTTAATATCCTTATTCATCTTTGGCCAGCAGAATCTCTCAGTAATCAGTTTACGTGTAGCACGAATTCCAGGATGGGAGAGGTTATGCAATGTGTCGAAGATGACTCGTCGATAACTCCTGGGGACGACTGGACGGGCTATACCTGTAGAAGAATCACAAATTAAAGTGTTCTTACCTTTTCCAATCGTTTTGGTTTGGAGTTGGAGCGTTGTTGCAGCTAACTCGTGATGAAAATCGATATCTTCACTTTGAAGTTGAGCTAGTTTAACAAGGTCGATTCCTTGGATACGATTCAAAGAATGTATTTTCGATAAGGCGTCAGCAACTACATTGTTAGCTCCCGATCTATGTCGTATGTTCGTAGAGAATTGGGAGATACAGTCAAGATGACGCGACTCTCGTAGAGAGTACTTATCTGAAGATGATTTCATCGAAAACGTCAATGGTTTATGGTCGGTGAATATTGCAAATTCATTTAGTTTATCAGGCTTTTATTCGCTGTATTTGTCAATGAATTTTTCGGGGTAGCCATTCTTCTTTAGATACTGTTTAATGTTAGTGAGTTCTGTATCTATCATATCTGAAGTACAAATCTTTTGGCTCTGATAAACAATACTTCCACTAATGCTATTTTGTGATGGATTGGACAGAAGCTATTAAAATTCAAGAACAATCCATTCCACGTCGATTTTCTGTAGATCGACCGTTACACTGAACCATCTCCTCAACGTTGCATGGCAATATCCATGAAATGAAATTTATTGTCTTTTTCTAACTCCATGGTAAATTGAATATCTTTATGTGCTTGATTGAAAATTTTCAATAAGTAGTTAGCATGTTGTTTATTATTGCATACAATCAAGGTATCATCCACGTACCTTGAATAATGCGTCATTTCTTCAATCACCTTTTTTAGTTTTGTGTTTTCAAGATCGGCCATAAAAATGTCTGCTACGATAGGACCTAATGGACTACCCATTGCAACACCATCAATTTGGCAATATATCTTATTATCGAACCGGAACTGGATGTTCTTTGTACACAAAAGCAATAGTCGTTTCAATTCAACCACTGGTAGAGGAAGTAGGTCAGAATGTTGGCATATGATGTCAATGGTTTCAAGGAGTGGTATATTGGTAAATAAGGATGTTACATCGAAGGAAACCAAAGACTTGTTGGAAATGTCAATTTTATCCAATATTTCAACGAAGTGAAAGGAGTCTTTCAGGGAAAACATAGACAGACGTTGACGGATAGGCTCCAGCTTCTCTGCTAACCATCGAGCCACTTTATGGTGAGGTGGATTTATAATTGGCATTATAGGCCTAAGTGGGGTGTTTTGTTTATTCACTTTCGGTAGACCATACATGTACGGCAATCGAGATCCTTTGGGTTACAAATTATTATACGTCTTGTTATCAATTAGTTTCTTCTTTAGAAGTTCTCTCAGTAGATAAACTAAATGATAAACTAAATGAAACTACAGTCCAAAAGAAGTCTATTTTCATTCAACTCGATTTTAAAGGTGATGACATTGCTGAAACAATCAGAAGAAGACTTAGCTCAGCTTTAAAGAGAACTTATTATGCTGCAAAACTGTTTATTTCATACATAACAACATGTTCGCTGAAACAATCAAAAATCGACAGGTATCCTTCTCATGTTACCGCCAACTGTCTATATAAATTTACGTGTACCTGCAGTAGCAGTTACATTGGCCGAACAGAAAGAAGGGCCTACCTACGATTTAATGAACATGTTCCAAAAAATCTACGACTTACAGGAACAAAGACATTTAGCAGCGCGATCGCTAAGCATCTAATTGACACAGGACACCAAATTGATATTAATCAATCATTTAAAGTGTTCAATAGACAAAAAACTTCTAATCTTCTAAAATATGCAGAAGCGATTGCCATTAAACGATTGAAACCAAACTTATGTGTTCAAAAAGAAACGGTTATATGCATTTCTTTATCCTGGTAACCTAACTTTTGCGTTATTGTTTTCATTGTTATTATTCTTTCGCTAAGTTTCTTTTAATACGTTTTCTCTTCTGATCAGATTTAACAATTCCTTCTCTCCGTTGCATCATCGTTTTTCAGATGGTTAGGTTCAACTTTCGTGTTTAATTAGGTCATTTAAAGTTAAATAACTGAGTTTTATTCACTTCATTCTCAAATTTTCCAACCACCTCTTATTGTGCAATCATTTGACCTCTGATCTCTATTTCGCCCTCTAGTACCTTCTCTTGGATCGTATATATATTCACAGCATTTTCTCCAACATTTTAAGCCATGTTCACATGTTTATGTAATCTCGATTTCAACTAACTCCATCCATTCTCATGAGTATGTAAAAACTTGTTTCAAATATTAATTTTGTAAAAATATTATTCTAGGTTGTATGCAGCTGATGAGAAACCAACGAAATAAAATGAATTCATCTTATTCTGCACAAGTATTTGTTCTTGCTCTCATGAAAATAATAAAGGGAACAAAGTGTATGAAATTAACATTCGTATTTTATAAATAACTCAATGAGAAAAACTTCCAATTATCCTTGATATCTAAATAATGTTGTATTTGCCTCAGAACTGGCTATTTTTGCGACTAATAATTTTGAACTAATAAACGTAGAACCTGTGAGCATTTATCGAAGAGAATATTCTTCGTTCAAACGTCTAATACACATATATATTGGAAATAAATGAAATAATCAACTGGAAAACACGTTAGAATGTTAGTTACTATTCTTGAATCGCCTAATATAACAATTATTTATACTCAATCATGTATCATTCTTCTCACCAACGATTCACTCATTAAGTATCATCATCTTCATAACTTGATATTTCTAATTAATTTATCCATTACATGGCTTCTTCCTAGTTGTTTTTTCCAAGCTACTTTTATGTTGATATCATTTCGTTTTCATAAAGTGGATCCATTGGTTTTATGATGGAACTCATTTTTTCTACTTCATGATAGACTTTTCTTATAAAAAGATTAACTATGAATTACGATTGTACAGCTTTAGTAAATACCATGGTCGAAAAGAACATTTTCTGCGTTGAATGTTATATTTCTCGTTACAAAAGAAGTAATTTGGCGTTACAAGTAGGCCATCGTAAATCCATTAGGAAGCTGAACATGTCGGAAAACGACAGAATAAACGAAGTTTAACACAATCAATTAATGAATGCCTGTTACCTCATGTAGAGCATAGGTCGCCGAATAGCATTCTTGAATCAACCAGACCAGTCATGGGCTTTACTTATCAGCTCTTCCTAAGTGCTCTTCATTCTTTTCATGTCTGTCTCCAATTCCCGACGTAATCTGTTCTTGAGTCTTCCTCTTTTCCCTTGGCCTTCAGGATTCCATGTTAATGATTTCCTCTATGTGTGTCCTATCCACCTTCAGCGTCTTTTCCTAATTTCTCCCTTGGCTGGAGGCTGGTTGATTTGTTCTCTGCCATAGAAGATTGTTGCTAATGGTATCCGACCAACTGATCCGAAGTATTTTACGCAGATAGTTGTTTATTTAAACTTGTTTCTTTTGAAGGATGCTTCTCGTAGTTCTCCAAGTTTCAGCTCTATACAACATAACTGTCTTTACATTTGTATTGAAAATCCTGACTTTAATGTTGACTGACAGTTGGTTAGAGTTCCAGATGTGCTACAGCTTTAGAAATGCTGCTCTTACTTTGTCAATCCGCGCCTTCACATGTTCATTGGACCCTCCTTGTTTATCCATGATGCTACCCAAGTATGTAAAGGTCTCTGCATCTTCCAGAGTTTCTCCGTCAAGTGAAATTGGGTTAGTGTGTGATGTTTTGTATGGTACTAACTTACGCCTGTTACCCCTCTCGGAGAAGCATAGGCCGCTCACCAGTAATCTCCATCCAACCCTGTCCTGAGCAATCCTTTCCAGCTTTTTCCAGTTGCTGTTCATTCTTTTAATGTCTGCTTCCAATTCTCGACGCAGTGTGTTCTTTGGCCATCCTCTTTTTCGTTATCTAACAGGGTTCCAAGTTCGTGCTTGTCTCGTGATGCAGTCAGATGATTTCTGCAATGTATGTCCTATCCATTTCCTACGTCGTTTCCTGATTTCCTCTTCAGCTGGAAGTTGGTTTGTTCGCCCTCACAGCAGGCTGTTGCTGATGGTTTCCGGCCAACAGACATTCAATATCTTGTGTAGACAGTTGTTTATAAATACCTGTACCCTCCTGAGGATGTTTGGAGTAGTTTCCCACGTTTCAGCTCCATACAGAAGGACTGACTTGACGTTCGAATTGAAGAGTCTGACTTTGAGGTTGGTAGACAGTTGTTTGAAGTCCCATATATTTTTCAGCTGTAGGAATGCTGCCCTTGCCTTGCTAATCCTTGCCCTTACATTTGCATTGGATCCTCCTTGTTCATCAATGATGCTCCCCAGGTACGTAAAAGTAATAACTTCTTCCAGACTTTCACCACCAAGTTCAATTGGGTCGGTGTTCTCTGTATTGAATTTGAGGATCTTGCTCTTTCCCTTATGTATCTTCAGGTCTATTGATACTGAGATTGCTGCAATGTTGGTTGTCTTCAATTGCATTTGTTGGTGTGCATGTTATAAAGGAGCTAGATCATCCGCGAAGTTCAGATCATCGAGTTGCATCCTACTTGTCCATTGGATTCCATGCTTCCCCTTAGATGTGGAGGTTTTTAGGATCCAATCAACCACTAGAAAAAAGAGGAAAGGCGAGAGCAGACAGCCTTGTCTGACAACGGTCCTCACGGGGAATGCATCTGTCAGCTGTCCTCTATGCACGATTATGCACTGCAGTACGTCGTAAGAATTCCAGATGATGTTGACGATTTTCTCTGGTATGCCGTAGTGTCGAAGAAAAGTTCATTACGGTCTCCTGTTTACGCTGTCAAATGCCTTCTCATAGTTAATGAAGTTGGTGTACAGTGACGAGTTCCATTCAATCGATTGTTGAACGACGATTCGTAGTGTTGCGATTTGGTCTGTGCACGACCAATCCTTACGGAAACCAGCCCGCTGATTTTGAACTTGAGCATTCACTGAATCTTTCATTCTGTTCAACAATACTCTGTTGAAGATTTTTCCTTGTACTGACAACAGTGTGATCCCTCTGTAGTTCTCACATTTGCTCAAATCTCCTTTTTTCGGTATCTTGATAAGGTATCCTTCTTTTCAGTCTGCCGGCACTTGTTCTTCCTCCCAGATCCTCTTGAATAAAACGTGGAGCGTCCTTGTCGTTATGTCTATGTCTGACTTGAATGCTTCGGCCGGTACATTGACAGGTCCTACTGCTTTCCCACTTTTGATTTGTTTGATGGCTATCTTGATTTCTTCCATCGTCGGTGGATTGACATCTATCGGTAGGTTCGTAGATGCTGCTTTGATGTCTGGTGGGTTCAGTGGAGCTGGCTTATTCAAGACTTCCTCAGAGTGTTCTACCCATCTGTTTCTTTGTTCTTGACCGATCGCTCTGGTTTACTATATTTGCCTGCCAGTATTTTTGTTGTGTCATATAGCTGTTTCATATTACCTTCTCTTGCAGCTATTTCCGCTGTCGTTGCAAGGCCTTTGATGTACTTCCGTTTGTCGGCTCTAATGCTCTTGTTTACTTGTTTATTTGCTTTTGTGTATTTAGTTTGTGCCTTAATTTTCTCTGCTGTTGTTCGGCTGTTGTTAATTTCTGTCTTCTTGTTCCTCTGTTAGGTCGGACCACAAAGAAACGTAACAAACTTTCAGAACTGTGTTTGCGAACATTACTTCATTCATTCGAACTGTATGTAATGTAAACATTTTGGTTCTATTATTGTTACGCTCCGCTTGCCCTATCCTCCCGTTTAGCATAATTACTGTTATTATATTGTCTGTTGTTATGGACTACAGTCAATTAGTTGTGTACAAGTTGCTCCTATTCACTACCACTATTTCCCTCGTTCTGTATTCATGTTAATTTTCTAATTGGTTTGCTGTGTGGTTTGATTTCATGTATATATAAAAGAATGCTTGAAATATAGATTCGATTCGATTCTGTCTGTCTGACCTATTGGATCGCATTCTTCTTATTTCGGCATGGGACCTAAGTGGGCACAGGGCAGGCGCTTAATAATCAACTAGGCACCAGTCTTTGGCACTCGGCCAACCCAATCACCCCCCATTTTTCTCTCGTCATAACAATTGGCGACGGGTGATGGTGACTGTGGATCCTACTAAAATGGATTCGTTGTTGGATGAACAACTTAAACTAATGAAGCTTTTTCACAAGCTAGAAATCTAATCTTGAATCTTCCTAGTGCTGCGTTGGTGTCTTCTTGATTTAGTCTGTTGGTGAGTAATCAGTATCGAGTGGTTGGTCACGGTTGCAAGTATCAGTTGGCGTAGATAAGTTTCCGATTAGCGTTGCGGTTAGTTCGTGTATAGCAGTAGGCGTTATAATTGCGACATAACATCCTCCTCTCTTGAATTTCGCTCAGGGTCTCAGTGGAGACCCATTCCAAGTATCTTCAGGTTGTATGTTTTCATTTCTTCATCTATTTGCAAGCTTCTTCCTATCTTTCACACCGTAGCGACACTGTATGTTCATACATTAAATGATAGTTATTGAACACATGCAGTGCGAAACTGCCAATCACCCCCCAGCCCTTTCTTACCCATCTCAGGGCAGGCCGCTAGCACCATCACATCCCTAAGTAGGGGACACAACGGGGCAGCCTGTACCCCACAAACAATATCTGAGATATCCTGGGGATCGGTAAATCAAACCGACCTGCTATTTTCCTTACTCATTAGTTTAAGGCATAAATGTGCCAGTTTGTTTGCTCTGTTTAGTTTAAATTTTATTACCATCCTTAACTTTATCAATTTGCAAATAAACAACGTAGATGGGTAAATCCACATTTGTATACAGTCTATAGATTGTTTTGCAAGCTCAAAAGTATTTTGTCAAACTGATGAAAGTCTCAAAAGTAATATTACTCTCTAGGTTTTTGAGTCAGTTATTCGTAAAATTTTCGTATTACTGTTGTTACATACTACTTATTTACTCGATTGACACTAGGGTGTATGATTTGAGTAGGTGGTTTCTTCATTAAATTTATTCATTTGGTTGATTACTTAAGGATATATTACGGTATGATCGGTCGATATTTTTATTCACATATAATTCAATTCCAGTTGCTAAGTTCGTTTTATGATTTGAATATTTATTCATTCAACTAATTAATTCATGCCCTTCAACTATTACGGAGAATAGAAGTTTGCACGATATTTTACATCCAATCGTTTATCAAAACTGGATCTATTGATAATGAATTGATGCTATGCTGCAAAAATATAACCAGGTCACGAAATTTTAGCAGTTGTTGTTATTCTTTGATTCAGGTTTGTGTGTGCATTATTATTTCTTTACATCTATGGTTATTAATTTTTTAAATAATGGCCATTATGATCTAAGTATTTATTCATATAAAGAAACTACTTAACATTTTTTGAAGGACTAGATGTTCATGAAAACAATTTGTCTCTTATAAATTTTGATAATGTATGTATGTATGGATACACTTACAAAGGGAGGAGCAATGGTAATCTGCATGTAAAGGTAGCTGAACACATACTTAAATGGCTCCGGAAACAACTGAACTCGAAAGACAAAATTAAAGTACAGGATAAATAACCTTCATCGTCTACAGCTAAACACTTAGTCGAGACAGGTCACATAATTAATATCAAATCATCTTTTGTAGTGTTGTATAAAAGTACTTTAGGACGTATACTAAGGTTTGTTGAAGCCTTAGCTATACAGAAGTTTAAACACTTCCCCCCCTTCTATGTTCAAAAGCAATTTACACATTCACTCAACCTACCTTGGTAGAGAGTGGTTCATATTGTTCGCTTTATTAGTCTTGTTTACTCAGCTAATACTTCAATTTGTCTAGTGACACTTTATTTTTCATATATATATATATATATATATATATATATATATATATATATATATATATATATATATATATATATATATATGCCTTAACAAGTGTATGTTTGATCAGATCGTTCGAAATGTATTGCGCAAATATATCACAGCTCTGATAAACTTCTTATTGTATTATCAAAAGACGGATACTTATTAATCATATTATAGCATGTGGATGTTGTTGAGTCTATAGTTTTACATCACAGAATGGGATTTTTGAATAACTATTAAGTACTTGGATTCACTAGTAAGGTTGTTAATTATCATAAAGGATAGTCAGTTTCACGCTAACGATAGCTGAACTCCACTGGTTATATCTCACTAGACCTATAGGAATTACTTCTCGTTGTTAATAACAAGCATACAATGATTGTTAGTAAAGTTTGTTTAGCTTGCATATTCATATAATGCAAGAAGTTTAGACAGATATTTAATTTTATTAGTAACAGAATGAATAAGTTTAGATTAGTGGATGGTGTGAAATAATGTTTTTTCACAATATGTGTATCATTTACTCCTAGTACTTATTAAAATCAACAGGTTATAAAAGATATTTCTTGTATAATCAACAGTCATGGAATTTTTACATCATATTCTTGACTCACGGGCTAAAAACATCGATCAATCCAACTTTTGCTAATCTTTATATGGCAATAGGCCACAGATGTACTCTTAAAAAATATTATTTATTTTAACATAATTTCCTATCAACTTTTAAAATGAAACAGTCACCTCGCCATTATTCGTCAGTCAGGTAGTTCAAACAGTTGTAAACAAAGTATGAATTATGGTTGATTGAATTCGTCACAGATTGATGTTGGTAGAGTCTCATTGAAAACCAGGGAGCACTGGACACCTGTTTCATCCTTGTATGGGACTGTTCTGCAGTGCCCACATTCGATTATACCTCAGGGGCTTCAGGTTAACAGACGCCTAACCATCTGCACCACAGGGTCGGCATCCAGCAGTAAAATTCCCACTTCCATCAATTCGTGATATGTCACGACGATCATCGGTTGTCATCGTTGATAACTATCTCACTCTTGGCAAACCTGGACTCTGCCAGTCACTACTTCTTAAAAGGGTGTGCACTGTTGGGGATTCCCATCGTAGGACAAAACAGCTGTTCAGTGCTCTTTGGTTTTCAAGGGTACTCTATTAACATCAATGTGTTACGAATTCAAACAACTATCCTTAATACCAATCTCCACAGACCACCTCAATTCAAAGCGAATAGGTTCAAGTAGCCAAAACACATTAAAGTATTCGTATTAGAACTTAGTATTATAAATGGTGGTCAAGAAATAACACAGTACGATCTCCGCAGTAGTAATAGCAGTTTTTATTGCATGATTTAGAAAACGGGACCACAAGTAAACCAGTTAGTAATTCACCTATTCAAGGAATGATAAATCTAATTAGGAATATATGTATATATCAAGCAGTGACAACTGGGGTAATATACAGGCCAGATTAATAAACTAAACCAAAACAATATAACGAAGAAAATAAGTAGGCACATACAGACAATCATACATTGGGAGGGATACATGAACTATAACGCATTATGACTGATTTATAAAACATTAAGGTTAATAATGCATATAAGTCTCGTGATTGTCTCAGTTCACCTGAACTAATTATTGGAAATCACCACACGCATTAAATTGTCAATGTTATCTATGATAGCGAAAGAACATTAAACGTGGAGATTATGTTTAAAGCCTAATCGGCTATTGTTGTAAACTACATCGAATCCATTGAATTACACTCAACTACACACAGGCATTGTAGTTAGTGTAGCATGTAAATATCATTGTGAATTAAACAACAATGATAATCGAGATTATCGTGTGTACCCCTAAGTAGCAGTGTGCCTCTTTGCAAGCAACTTAGATCAACAATTTGTGATTTCGTAAATTAATATCATATCTTAGTTTTATTTCTCTCCTATATTAATAAGCTCCACGCATAGGAAGTGGTAAGTAGGGACAATGACTATTACTTACAATATGACTTATTTCTACCTAGAACCTTATGTTAACATTAGGTCTGTATATTATAAGCATACAATGCCAAGAAGCTATCTGTGATCGAATTTTAATGCCTTACAAATATCATCTACGTTACCTTTCACCAACAACAAAGTGCATTAGAATAGTTAGTTCATTTATGATCACCTTCTTAGGTGAATAATCGAAAGTAATTTATGTCTCAATTAACTCAAATGGCAGCACTTATCAATATCGTTTATTGATCAGTAGTGAATAGAAAATATCGCTTTTTATGTCTTATTCACTTCTGCTTTGCTATTGTTTTGCTGTTTGTCTTCTTCTACTTGTTTTAAGTTTTTTTATGAAATTTAAGGAGTTGTACAGACAGATATATAACGTTATGTTAACCGATAGGCAGATAGTAATCAATAAAATCCCAATACTTATTGTCCTATCTGCCTACATCTCTACCTACATTCCCATTTATTTATCTTTTGTCTGTTAACTCTCCCCTCTGATACAAAAAGACAAAAATTTATTCATGACTAATGCATTTGCAGTAATAACAGGCATGTCGAAATCGAAGGATTCGAAGATATCAACCCATAGTTCTTTGAATTCTAAAATTTCATTGTAAGTGGTCTTGTGATTTGACAATTTTTTTTAATTAATGTTACTGTTATAAAAGCAGTTGATCATGACGATTAATGAAATACAGAACTGTTTACGTACAACATCATATTATAAAGTATTAGCTATGGACTCAATAGAAAGCAGTGAGGTGTGGGTAAAAGGCTATGTATGACACAGTCGTTATGTTCGTTTTGTAATTAAAATGATATGTAAATTAAGTTAATTTTTACAAATAACATGATTGATTCATACATTTTCTTCAATAGTACCATTTCACAGAAACTCTGATATTGATAGACTAAAGTTGAAAGACCGAAAGAAGTAAATTACAATGCAGAATAAGACGGAGCAATTGAATATCTTAATTTCAGTTAGTTCTTTATCAAAGCAATACAGTATTACATACATAATTAACAATACTAATATAATAATTGCCAAAACATGTGGTAGTGTGTTCAATAATGAAGTTTGTAAAAGTAATTGAGAATAATTAACAAAAATAAAATATAGCAGTGAACTAGATAATTATAGTATTCATAGTACATTTGAACAAGTAAATGAATTAGAACATGACAGATTACATAATATTCTGTTGAATTAATTTGTGATGTTAGGAAAACCTTAATAAACATGTTCCCAAATATCAATGATTCAATGGATTAAAAACATTTAACTGCGCAGTCGCTAAACATTTGATCGATACAGGACACTAGATTGACATCACCGAATCCTTCAAAGTGTTCAACAGGCATGTCCTGGTTTGAAACTGTAGATGACTTCTTCTATGTGCAAAAGATGTAAATATAAAGTATACCGTACATCGAATGAGATTCAGTAAATGATTTTAAAAACGCTCTTCACATCAACTTGATATACCGTATCGATTAAGTGTCCAAACCTCTTTACTTGTCGTAGTTATCCTTTACTCAATCATACTGAATGATGATCAGAAATTCTGCGAATGAAGTGGTATGGAATAATAAATTATCTACGTTAAAATATGTGGATAGATCTGTTCAAATGTCATCGCTTTAGCATTTATATTATTAAATATTTAGGCATTGATTGCGAATGTCTTGCAGTTTGTCATCAGGATTTTTTCATATTTCTACACAATTAAGTTTATCAGCCAGTAACTTTATGAATTGATGTCATAGTTTAGTCTACCTTGTGTTCATATTCCGGTCTATTATTACTTCATCTAGCATAGAGCCAGTCAAGTAGGTTATGTCTTTCATTATGTAGCACATTTTAAAATCATACTATTAGATTAGATTAATCTACTATTCTATTCCTACACTGGAAACTAATTACATATTGGTTTACAATACATAATCAAACATTAAATCATACTTGTAGAATGATGTGTATGATATGCACATATTTTTTATTCTTCAAGTTCATTTCTTCAGGCTATCTGGTTAGAGAGGAGCTGGGCATCTCTCACATCAATGAAAAGACTAGACAGTCTTGATTAATATCACTCAATGAAACTTCACAATATCACAGCACATTATAAATAATCATGTATTCGTGTACACAGCTTTCGCTAATGTTGATATACACTTTCAACAGTTATTTTAATATCAAATATAATAGTAATAACTCATAGTCAATGAATTCGAGTGACAATTTACAGTTGAAGTATGGAACCACATTGACCACTGTTAAGTATACTGGTGCTTTAAAATTCGACGCCAGAATATAGATATATTTAATTCACTATGCTTACAAATTGCCAAATGTTGTTACTCATTCCTTTCTAGTTTCATTTATAAATCAAGTGATAAAAATTATTTTAATAAGACCAATTTCTTTGGGATTATTATGTACAGTTCAATTATTTGTTAAGCGATGTAATGATGCACAACTGAAACCAACCAGTTTAATTTATAAATCCTTTCTGCAAAATGTAACGACTTCCATCATGAATGATGTAGACTGGAAATTTCAAAGACCACTTTACGATGTTAACGAAAGGAAATAAAGTAATGTTTTTAAATACTTGGTGTAGAAGCCATTTTTCTAAAGTCTTTAGAGCTCAAATTAGCCTCATATTATTTTTAATTTTATCACCCTCCAGTTTCCAGCATTCTTTCCTCTCTGTTTCTTAAAGATTAATTTTGAAATTCATTTTACAAAAATATCTCAAAAATAATTACTAGTTAATTTTCAATACTTTATTTACCCTAGTTGTTAACATCCTAACTACTATAACATAACTGAATCAATTGAGTGATATATATTTGTAAAATTCCAATGAGTAGAGATTAAAATTTCTGACGTTTCGCCGCTTACTGCAAGTCGCTTCTTCAGAGAAATGAATAACCGAATTGAATTAATACAAGATAAAATAATACAATGGAACAAATCAGAATCAAAATAAGTTCATACAATCAAAATGCGAGTTTTTGATTGTGTCATGTCACGTCACGTCATTTGGGTCAAGGGGGTTTGAACTGAGATATGTATGGATATGTAAGTGTAAGTGCTTCTCTGAAGAAGCGACTTGCACTAAGCCGCGAAACGTCAGAAATTGTAGTTTCTACTCATTGGAATTTAACAAATATGCATATTACTCATCTTTTATCAACAACCTATCCAATGCTCAATTTATTTGAAATTATCAAAGCTAACTTGGTAATGATATAAAACTGAATCAAGTTTAGTTCATTTTTTTATTCATTAAATTTAACTGAATTATGCAAATATTTACTAAAAGTAGGTATTTTTCACAAAAAAAGAAGGTGGATCACAATCACTTAACAAAAAACAACAATAAAATGAAGATTTTAGTAATATGTTGTCGAAAGTTATTAGGAAGAGACTGTAGACCTAAGTTTAAAAGAAGCTGACAATTGTCTGTAGTTACGCACACAATAAGGAGTGACATAAAAAGCAAATTAGTAGCGTCTTACACAATAACTTGGGATAAAACGTCACAACGAGCATCAGCTTTTTTTCAATATTACAGCGCCAACACGAATCATATGTTTCAGTTGTCTCTTAACTGCCTCCAATTACCTAATATCGGAATCTAATATAAAAAACTATATAAACTAGTAGTCACATTACAATATGATGGATAGAAGTCGATCATCACTAAGAATAGACGAATATAATGCAAGTTACTTTAACACACTACCAGAAGCAATATTTTTTCATTGTACTTGAAGTTCACGTTAATAATAATTTTAATAACATCATGAACCACTTTAAAAACCAATTGAGAATTCTCAAATATTCACATAAATCAAGGTAAATACCAGAGTAACAATTTATAATACTGTTAATTGTAATATTGTGTACCTGCTGATAATTTAGTGCATTTTTCAAGGGATCATTCCAACATGGCTCGTCTTTACAAATTTTCTTAAACATCAATTTTGAACAAAAGTAAAATATGTAATTGACTCCACGGAGTCGAACAATGAGAAAAATGTGATAGAATCCCTGTTGTGAAAGACACCTAAACAACTAAGTAGAAACTTTCGAAGATACTTTTCAGTGATCATATATACGTTTACTGATTGTATGTTTATAAAATATTTTGCATTCACTATTTCCGTACTACATTTGTTTCAAGCTTTTATTTAGATTATGAGTTGTTATTATGCAGTTTCGCTTTCATAAATCAGAAACAATTATTTGTGTACCTACTACTCAATCAACCTATCATTAATGCTACAATTTTGCATTGATAATGTCATCCTAATTGCTCTGTCACATGGTTTGAAACTGTATGGATATAAACGAGTACCTTAAACGTAGTATACAACTTTTGAACTGATTGGATCAGCAATCTTGTGTTCTTTTCATCCTGGTCCCATGTCAATTAGTATCGTAAGATCTATGGACATAGGACATCAGTTCATCGTTGTTATTGGTAGTTGTACTAGTGTGCCAAGGTCGTTGTTCCTAAATGGTTGGACATAGTGATTTTTAAGCGTAGTTGATTAAATTATTTTCATATTTTTTACTACATAATACATTACATCATCTATTTATTCTGAATGAATGTATATAATTATGATCTATATGCATTAAACACTAAAATTGGTGGTCAATTGATGAATATCACAAAGCTTATCCTATATAAACACATATTCTAAATAAGATGTTACATAAATACTAATTCTTCATGCCATCGTTCTCATTTAAAATGTTTTTAAATTATATTATTCGCCTTCTGGTTTGTGTCGCTAGCCGATACTTAGAAGTTTTGTTTCAAGGTTTAGTGCAACTTCAGACACTACCAACAAGTATTTGAATAGTGCGTAGCATCAACTCCTGTTTTGCACATATACATGGTGCATGAATGTAGTTTTTAATAGTAATAAATCTCATTCTTACAAAGTGAAAATATTTAACCACTGGGTAGGTATCTTGTCAACGGACTGTGAAATCATCTGAGAACATTAATTCTTGTAAAATGTTTTTAGCATTGTATATATGTCACTGCTGATATTACGAATTGATTTGAATCACACAACCATTGGTCACCTGAAAGCACTGAAAAGCTGTCTCGTCCTAGTGTGGGACTCTTCAGTAGTGAGCATCCACGATCCCGCTGGGGGTCGAACCCAGGACCCTCTAGCTCCGCGACGAGCGCTTTACCGTTGGACCACTAGGACGAAACAGCTGTCCAGTGCTTCCAGGTGATCAATAGTTGTCTGATTCAGATCAGTTCGTGATATCAGCATTGACAAATTAACTATCTCCACAACAACCCCCTGAATTTTAACTAAAATATCAGCTCACTAGTGACTAGCTCCTTGAGGTAATTCCTGGAGTTCTAGTGTGAAGATGTGACCGGTGGAGTTCAATCGTGTCGGGTGTGAAGCAGTTATCTATCGATGACAATGGATGAGGTCGCGCAAACGTATCACGAATTAACTGAATTAGAAATATTAACCGATAGGAGCCGGCTCAGTGGTCCAATGGTAAAACGCTCGTCGCTGAGCCAGAAACTCTTGGGTTCGATCCCCAACGGGGTTAAGAATGCGCACTGCTGAAGAATCCCATACTAGGACGAGACAGCTGTCCAGTGCTTCCAGGTGATCAATGGTTGTCTGATTTAAATCAATTCATGATGTCAACATTGACAAATTAACTACTTCCACAACAACCCCCTTCATTGTATATATACTAAATTTTATTAGCATGCTTTCTGATATATATTTTTATCAACACTCGTCTAAAACGTAAAAATGACTATGTAAACTTAACTACTCCAGCCGGGCTGTACGTCTGTTGTTGCACCTTACTCTTGTTCATAAAATATACGTATTCGCCCTAATCTTCTTTCTCAGTCGAGTGTCTGTTGCTTATAATAGTGGATCAATAACTATTTACTCTTACAGTGTAACAGCAATTATATCGTAAATTCATCTGGTATTGAACCTGCTCGAATCCAAGGTCTTTGATAAAATTAATGTAATGCTGATACTTCTTTGGATACATTATCAACGGATTAATACTTGTGGTGGAGTTTTTAAAATACACTTTTATGGTTACAGGCTAAGGCTCATACAGATAAATTACATTGCTTTAATCTCTTAATTTGAATAGATGTATTTATAATTTTTGTTAATATATATATATATATATATATATATATATATGTTTTCTTATTTAATTTTGTCTGTTTATATTCACGTATCTTCTAAAGGTATCGCAAAACAAGCTGTCGTCCAAGTATCGTCAATAGCTGTTTGTAAATTCACAAATCGTTACTATGAAGGGTAAGCCATACAACCACTATTTAGCCTGCAAGTTAATATTCCACTAAAGATTCACCTGTTATTCGCTAGTGATAAACTGAGGTGTTATGGGATTATTCTATTCACGAGTGATTTAAGTGATCAACAGGATGGGAAAATATAGGTAGACTTCCAAGCGATTTGTAGTCTTTTGGTTATCCTGAGACACGCCGCTAAACGACTTGTTGAAATAGCTATCATTTGAGTACCAGTCAAGTGTTTCTTGTCATATCACTCTGTTATTACCAAATGAGGCCAGCTGAGAAATAAATTTTCGCATGATTGCTCGATAGAGCATAATGGTTTTTCATTGAATGATATACTACCGAGAAGGCTTACCTATATGTCTTCTTTATAAGGTGTGTTGTTTAATTTCCGTCAGTTTCAGCAGATATTAAAGAAATATTTCTGCGAACTGGAGTTCCTGAGTGAGGACCGAGACTATCGGAGGTTCCTGTAGGAGGACGACTCTAGAGAGAAGATATATGAGTCCATCCTTTTGGTACCACTACATTCCCATTTTGTATTGAGCATGCTTTTTATCCAAGCAGTATGAAATCTGGTTCAAATACAAAGAATAAGGGGGGGGAAAGCGGCTAGTAAGTGGTTTTACGTTGACAATTATCTATCACCAATTGAAGAAGTTACCGTCGCTTGATTCTTCTCGGCAGAAATTAAATAAACACTATTGAGGGCGAGTTCCCAGACAACGAAGTTTGTCTCTGATAATCAAAAAATGTTGCAGAGTACTTGAGCAGCATGATCAGAGGTCGAAGGTAGAAAACCTGTCAATCAGGTCCGTTATCAACAGAATCCACCTAGAAGTTGAGATGAAATTTAATCGTTGATTCACCGGGTTTCGTAATGGAGAAAATTAATGAACCATTTGTCTTTGTTATTGGATCCATTAGGGTTAAAGGATTCATTTTTATTTTGTGTTAAACCGCTCTGTCAACAAACGTGAAATAGAAGTTTAGGGTTGAGTTGATATTTTGAATGGTGCATTATATGATCAGTGGGTGAAATAGAAGCGTAATATTAACCCCTTATCTAAAATGTCTTTGATCTGATATTTGAAAGCGACAAGAAATCACTGGTTTGTAGATATACATGTGTTTAGTGAGGCATCTGAAAGTGGATATAGTTCTTTAATAAACCTTTGTTAACAGGTAAACTGTTAAGCTTTGTTGCTGTTTCTTCTTCGCCCAACCATTAGTAAAGAGGAAGAACAAACTGCTGAAATTAGGTTCTATAAGTCACCATAATTTTTAATCTTCTGTCGGTGATGCAATGAAATGTCATGTTTAATACTGAAACAAAGTGGACATTTTTAGTCATTCAATTTCATTTAACAATAAATGCAAGGGAAAAAAGAACTTTAATTTCCAATTGCAGATATAATTCTGCTAGTTAAAGGCTATAAATCTTATCACTGCAAGTAAAACTAAGTTGTAATGAGAATATTAGCAAGAGAGAGCACAACGGCCGCTCTCTTCAAATATATTAGTATACCAAGCTTAGAATTAAAAGTTGTCATCTTGGTGGTACTGCTGTTTACAGTGACTAATGAAGAGTCAAGCTACATTATAAATGAGGCCACGTTTTGCAATGAAGATTATATTGTTGTAGGCGATGCTCAACGACACAAGTTCTGTTTTGGCCAACCCTATATGAGAAGGCATCTTATTACAGGTTACACAGACTGCTAAAGTCGCAAACTATAAACTAGGTACCTAAATGATACTGCATTGTTACTACTGAGTTCAGTTAGGAGAAGTATGAAACAGTATTGGATGTATAGAGGAGTATAGTGTCTAAAGGATAAAAGAGTGGTTACCAGGAACTAGCATAGTATCAGTAGTGTTGTAGGTATTAGTGGACCAGTAAGTTATTTAAATAGTGGGTTTGAATGATATATGGATTATGTAGCAGTAAGTAGAAAACTGACTAAAGTAAGTGGGGAGTAAAAATTGTGAACTCATTTTCGTTTTTGGTCACTGATGCACCTTAGTAGTAGGGTACTAAGTTCGGTGGACATCCATCGTGAGGTACTGAGGTTTGTACGCGGTTGATATTCGGGTAAAAACGTATCTGTGCTATGTATGTTGAATCGAGATAATAGGTTTACATACCATATAAAAAAGCAAAGAAAATAAGAAATTGTTTTGTATGTAATTATTGTAATTATTATAATTGTAGGATTATTGTTTGCTTAATAAATGTCATCACTTTGTACTTACGCAACAAATGTCTATTGATTTTCTATCTACTTCACATAATTGACAGTGTATATTTCCCTCCAATTTATTCCAGTCTATTTTTACCCATCATCTATCACCACTTATACAACAATTTAAAGTTCTGATGACACTGACTTTTTAATTATTTTAGGTTTCTTAGTTGTCTAATAGACCCATTCACACTGAATCTGAGCTATAACTACTTATTGAACTCTTTGGAATTTTGTATACAATTCCTTTCCTTAGTGTCATATATACATATTACTTCATATTGGCGTCTTATTCTAAATATTGTTTCGCCATGTAAACCAATTTTATTTATTGTATATTAATATTCATTTGATGAAACCGAAAACGGTTTCTTTACAACGCTTATTGCAAATAAGTTGTATGAAATTAAAATAAAATAATACGCAGATATAAGAATGGTTCAAAGGATGATCTGATTTATTATAAATCGTTTTGCTTCTGGCAGGGGAGGTGTAGATGAAGGTACAATAGTCCATTGATCTTTTATTCAGACAAGTCGTCGCATTATCTGTCTTTGATGTCCAATCAATTTCAGATATTAAGGGGACCTAAAATTTATAGTTTGCCTGAATAATCGGCTTCATCAACTAGGAGGCTAATATTTTTGATAGCTGTGTTAAGTAGCTTCCAGAATACTAGGAGATTATTTGCAATGAGTACTTTTGTAAACAATTTGTTCCATACTTGACCATGCTTAACTAAATTAAAGTTTGTGCGAGTCTTGTTTTATATTTTTTAATTTCAACTTGTTTCTCAGTTAATAGTCTCGAGTGTGGGTACAGTAGGCAATATCATTTGAGGTATGGGTTATACTGTGCAGCAGTGTATAGACGAGGATTAAGTTTGTTTTTAGTCTTCTTTTCTATAAAGGTTCAAGTTAGAACATGTGACATCTAGTTTTGTAGACTATCGTAGAATTGTCTTTAATCATCTGCCAGTGTTAAGTAGCGTTGCACACTACTCTTATTCTGTCACATGTTCGTAGATTGCTAAATAGGAAAAAACAGTACTTATGTATAAGTCTTACACTCATTATGTAGAAAGTGAGTTATCGACCCATTTTGATGACAGTTTCTTAGAATGAGACCTAGGAGTCGTCATGATTTGGACAGTTTGGCAGAAATTTGTTCAAAGAAGTTAATGTTATGAGAATATTGTATACCTAGGCCGGTTACAGAATAAGAATTACGAAGTGTGTGGTTGATACGTACAAGTTGCATTTCAAGGTTTGGGTCTCCTACACACATCCATCCACATTTCTCAGTTTTGAATTCTAGACACCAATTACCTAGGTTGTTTAGCTCGTCGTGCATATTTTGGATGAAATATGCTACGTCCTGTTTGTCAGTTTTATAGGCTACTTTTAAGTCGTTGGCATACAGGTATAACTTTTTTTCTATGAGGCACCGGCATATATTATATAAATATATATAATGAAGAGTAGGGGATGGTAGACACGACTTTTATGGCCGAGCTTGAGCGACTATAAAATGACCTTGAAAGCCTTAATTGTAATGAACCAATCACGGCTCTGTAAATCAGAATTAATGATTTTTCTCAAATTCTAGTGATTCATTACAGAATTCTAAACTAAGACTCATTGTGGTATGCCACCCCCACGGGAACCCTTAGTAAACGACGAAATATTCATTCTTTTATACAATATACAGATAGTATAAAGGTTTATCCGTAACCCATAATGTAATGAGAAATCCTCAAACTCTTATGAATTTTTTATAATTGAAATTGAAAAGTTAAACAGGATATATTATTTTTATGTCATCAAAAAACTTATGTAAGTAATGTTACAATGCATTTTATATAAGTATTCATCCCAAATGACTTCATAGCATTCTTCCTTGTGATCCAAATTATGGTCGCAAGTGACACCTGACTCGACTCGACATTGATTCGATATTGCTGGTATTAACTCCAGTATTCGGACCAACGAAATGTTTCTTATGCACTATAACTTTGTGTACATACCCCATGTTTGAAAGTGTTATGTCGTAAGAAATTGGGGAACAAGATGGCTGAGTGCCAATCGCTAGTGCCTAGTTGGTTATTGCGCGCCTGCCCTGTGCCCACTTAGTCCCATGCCGAAATAAGAAGAATGCGATCCAATAGGTCAGACAGACAGAATCGAATCGAATCTATATTTCAAGCATTCTTTTATATATACATGAAATCAAACCACACAGCAAACCAATTAGAAAATTAACATGAATACAGAACGAGGGAAATAGTGGTAGTGAATAGGAGCAACTTGTACACAACTAATTGACTGTAGTCCATAACAACAGACAATATAATAACAGTAATTATGCTAAACGGGAGGATAGGGCAAGCGGAGCGTAACAATAATAGAACCAAAATGTTTACATTACATACAGTTCGAATGAATGAAGTAATGTTCGCAAACACAGTTCTGAAAGTTTGTTACGTTTCTTTGTGGTTTGACCTAACAGAAAGTGACTCATAGGCTTTCCAGTGGTCACTATAGATTATTGTCTTAGGTAGGATATATTTTTCTACCAGCCGAAGGAGTGTAGTGGCCGATTTGTCGGGAATACTTTCACAATGTCTTTTATTTAGTGCTCTGTCCTATACACCAAAAAGTAGCAAATATTAGAAAAGGAACCGCTTACTCGAAAACTGTCATTTCCTTGCCACACTGACAATTTAACGCTTTTCTTAACAATCGCATAGTTTGCAAACAAATAACGAGATTTTTATAACTAGCAAGACCTAGAACACGCTCCATCGTGAACATACTTCTGGCAAATGTCCTACAGGACCTTGGAACGCTTACTTCGTTTCTCATTGGTTTGGCCATAAAAGTCATGTCCACCTAGGGGCTCTAGAATACTACCTCGCAGAACTCCGCTGGTTATAAGTCGTACTGTTGACGTTACAGTGCCTACTTTCGTTATCCGAAAAAGGTTCGTGAGAAATTACATGGACCATTCTAGGAGAGGATTAGTGATTCCTATGAACTGCAGCTTGTAGATTGATAGAATATGTGGTACCTTGTTGAAGTATAGTATTATCACTAAATACTTCTAATCCCAGTTTCGAGTAACCTGGCTAAAGAAATCACTGAGACATGTGGCGCATGACCTGTTTTAGAGAAAGTTATACTGGGAAGCATTAATTAAGGATAAATTTCTGGTTTCAATGAGAGCGTGAATATTCTAAGTAGGAAAATAGGTGTATCTGGTCCAAAATGCCTGTAGAAGATTAATGGGTTATTATCGGTCCTAATCTATTATTTGGCCTAAGTGCTGTTATAGCTTTACTGATATTTTTACGTTAAGTGTTACAGTACTTAGTGTTGTACTGCGCATACTGTCCAAACTAATGCCAGGCGTTTGAACTGCGTTTTCGTTATTTTCGTATATTTACACATATTTACTAACATATGTAGGGGAGGTGTTTGGTATTATATGATGTTACTTCTAGATATATATCAAGCTCAACAATATATATTGTCCCTAATTTACCTGTTGAGGGAGTGTCAAGTGATGGATTTGTATCCTGAGGTATGTAATAAGTTTGCTTTATTTTTGTAAGGGGTATTTTTCATTGGTTGGTACTTGTGGTGCAGTTTTTATATCTGGATGCCTCACGTCTCTTTATATGACGTTGGGAGGGGGTTAGATATTAGGAGACATATTTATAACTGTTTATTTTCTTAGCCTTTATGTATGACCTAATAAATAGCTTCGCATCTCTAAGGCAATTACATTTGAATAATAATTGGCGATTTCTTTCACTTGATTTTCTTAAGTAATATAACTTGGCATTTGAATTTCAGCATACCACATGCTGTTTAATATGCATTTTTTATTTCCACTAGGAGCACACGGTCCGGGATATCATATATCACCATATTACATAAAGAAATAACCCTTTTCACTACATCTCTTGCTACAAAGTCAATCAGACCGTTAGCCTTTACAAGTTTTTCTTAGGTTTTTTTCTGTTATTATGATCCCATATACTTGTGAGTGATGCTAATTGGTTAAGTTTAAATGTCAATTCAGCTAGAAATTTGTTGTAGTGGTTGTTACGGACTGTATCACGGCAGGCATCGTACAGGTGTTAGCACGGAACGATCTTGATTAAAGCATGTCCAAAACATACTCGCGAAGCTGTATTGTGATTAGTTCATTTTCAACCAATTAGGGCCAACGAACAATCGGGAGGTTTCTGGAATATTCTTATACTTACATTTATATAAAATCTAGTGTAATTATTTGCTTTTGCCTTCTTCTGTTGTTTTCTTAATACAGTTTGCTATCTATCCTACTCGTGTTTTGATGTAGGATCAAGTTGTTGTCATTGTTAAACTGTGGAATACTAAACGGAGTTAGTACATGATATTCTGGAGGCAATAGGGACAACTTAACAGATAAAATGTTAAAAATCTCAACCTAAGAGCTATTTAGGGTATTATTGAGGACAATAGATATCGGTTCGGTCTTCTTAGATGGGTTGGCTAGACTACCTCGTGGTCGTTTGTTGCAGCTTATACGTCTAATTAATATTGCCTTTTTATAATAACACGATATATAATGTAAGTGGTTTGGTACACAGTAAGATATACTTTTATAAAGCACTATGAATAGGGTAGTTGGCAAATTCTTTCACAAAAATTAAAAATTAAAAATCACATTTATAGATGTTACGACCTATGGATAGCGCACCTCATAGGTGGTCTTACAATGGCCAGTAGCTAGGTACCGGGATCTGTATGACCACGGTCCCAAAACTTGGCTTTTGTCTGTCGGAACCAAGCTTCTACATTGTCCTGTTAAGAATGAGTGATTCCAAAACCAAGGGAGATAGGGTTTTGATTCGCGTCAATTTGGGTATAAGCTAGGTCACTGTAAAAACACAGTTATTTTCTCATAAAAAAGTATAGTTCAAAAAATGTAAAAAAATGCCAGGTATGTGAACATATAACAGCTGTAAGAAGAAACAGATTCACAGAATGCCTGACCGTGATTCATGTCACGTCTTTTCCTCAGTGAATTACATCCTGCATCCACCTAAGTTTTTAATGTTCTGCTCTTGGAATAACTCTGGTGATTATTCCATCCAAACGATAAGACAGAAGACATTGGTGAACGTGGAAGAAGATACATTTAATAGGTAGAACAGCCCAAACGTTTTGAAACATGAATGATAGCTATCTACAGGTGGAGTTTATTTCGAGGGTGTGCTGCGTGGTGATCTATTGGTGATGTTTAACTGAGACCATTCAGCTAATAGCGTTTGTTTAGACAAATATGATCAGTACCCATGACGAATGTCAGCACAACTATATATTTTTGGAAATTATTTGTCACTGCACACCATTTAGTCTTACTTAGTAGGTAACTAAAGGGGTTACAGCCTAATTAATGACCGGCGTTTTACAAGTAACATGTACAAGGACACGAGAGCCTGAAGATAACTTATTCGTTGAGCACATCAACTATGGTTAGATGTCTGTTGACCAATGTGCCCACAAGATACCAATGTACATACAGTTCAGGTAAGTCCCTTTCTGGAAATACGAGTTTAATCATGACCACGCTTATCAATCCCTCTTCTTTGCTCAAAAATATATTAGATTTTGCAACAATTACTCTAATTACTGAGCAGTCAGCCATATTAATATCATGGTACCTGTCTTTAATCCTACAAGCTGATCTAAGCATAAATGAATATACTGTGATTACCAATCACCATTATAAAATGGTTGGAGGCTGTATGGTATATATTAGTAACTAAGCGATTGTAACGAGAATGATAGACAATACGTTAAATACTATCCAAATTTATTTTGCTTTTTGGTGTGTTACACTAGTTACAAGATGCTTATAGATCGTGTGCACAGCATCTAACTCATAGCCAGAAGTAAGTGCATAACATTATAGGGTATTTGTCTATGCCTTAGGTTTAGAAACAGATTTTGAAATGGTAGCCGATAATTTCCGTCTTGTAGACATTAACTGGGAGATAAGTAGTGGTCCATAGCCACGTAAAGACTTGGTTGTGTAAGCAGATTTATATGGACAAAAGTAGCATGACATATAATCTACAAGCGGTTACAACATTTTGGGTCTGGTAACTAATCACGCTATTATGCAGATCACGACATATGTTCAAAAAACGTCGGGTACAAGTGGTGGTTAGACAATTGTCTTCAATGTTTATTAATGGACTAAGAACAGGGTTCAAGCCGTACCCATATGATACACTAATCCTATAATTTAAGTCTGTAGACTGAGAGGATTTAGTGACTTAGATAGACCATGTACAATTAGATTCAATAAAACATTTCTATAGGGCTACGTCATCATGTTTCGATACCATAGTCGACGTCAAAATGTACTACGCATTTAGAAACGGGTCCAAATTTTTCACATTCAAGGAATGAGATGAAGTCTAAAAATCTTTACTTTGGTGTCCAACTTTCTAAAGACCTTCGTCTCTTGATTCTCTTTGAAAAACCTTAGAATATGTTGAGATTTACGCCTAGTTTATTAGTGTTACACATGTAACAAATTTTGTATTATACGTTACTAATAAGTGCTGTGTTAACATTGTTTAAGTGTAACATTGATATCATTGTATATACAAACAGACTCTGGCTTTAGCGCCTTGTACTTCTGCTGTCTGAAGCTTAAATAAACTCACTCCCCACTAATCTTCGTTCTAAACTGCATCTTGCTCATTGACTACTTGGATAAATATTCGATCCATGTTATAAAATCAGAACTGCATAATTCAACGTCACTGTCGCTCCTTTCAGCTAAACACACTTAACGAATTTATTGGACATTCGGACCAACGTATATAATGTGTGGTAGTCATCTGGAGAACTGATCATTGCTTTTAGTTCAAACAAACTAAAAGCTAATAACTGCTGGGTTTATGGTACGTACTTCTATTAACTGTTATTATAGTATTTATTTCCAGTTGTAAATGCATGCAAGGCTTTATTAACTCAATAGTTTTCCTTGGTCGCCACAATCCGATAAGCTAAACAAGAACAGTGCCTGGTCTAAAAAGCGTGAGACTAAACATCGTGATAACATATGCAGCCTACTCATCATTGGATACTGCAGACTAGGTAGCTGCGTTGGAGCAGATGAGGAATAAGTATCCAAGGGGCGAAAATTCTAAAACACGGCTTAAGGTACACAATAGATGTTGAATTCTCTAGACTAAGCCAATATTGTCGACGACAATTTTTAAACAAGCCGATTTCTGTGTGCCAGAGTCTTGATGTTGAGGTGGGGCTTAGGATCTTTCGTAGTGTTAAGTGTGGAAGTTCCAGTTACTCGTCTGCAAAATACCCTCCTCCCTGTTGTGGCAGTTGGCTTGCTGGTTGGTGTCGCTTGAAAATAGACGAGTGTACATCTCAGAGTGGTGAGTTAGAGGGGACGTTTCCGGATAGTCGGTTGGGTAATAAAAAGCGAAATAATAAAACAAAAACGGAATGTGGAGAAAAAAAAACAGGAAAATAAAGATAGATAAAAAATATAAATAAAAATAAAAAGATGAGTGAATGAGTTAGGTGAACTGACAGTAGCGGCCTATGTGACAGTGATAGTAGGTCCTCAGTGTCAGGAGATGGTGGAAACGTAGTCACTCCTTAGTCCCAGAAGTGAACGGGATTCCGTGTGTACATGCATATTTGTCCAACCGTTTCTTAAAGGTGTTTAACGAGGTCACAGCAGCAGATATAGTAATCTAAATGAAGTGGAGTGTGCACAGGCTTTGAAAGCGTCCACCTGATAATTATCGCTGGTATCGAGTGTGTTGGATCTCGTTAGTCTGTACTACCACACCCATCAACCCAGGAAAACAAGAGGCGACACAACTTCACACCACACCCAGAAAACAGGGAACAGAACGGCTCAACATCACGCTAACACAATGAAAGATCAAGCGTTACAGAATCAACGCAGGAAAGGGGTTACATTCGTCTGATTACGGACGTAAGGTTTGTATAAACTTGTTAATAAAATATGATCTACCTTTCCAGTGTAGCATCTACAACAAATGGATACACTGCGACTGTGACACAAAATTGCCCAAGGGATACCATGGTTTCATGAGGGACAATTCTATCAGTAGTTCTGGTATTTATGTCTGGTGGGTGGGTCTAGCCCTTTTATACTTCTGAGTGCTGTCAATACTATGTTGACAACCCAGGTCATAACACACCTTGGACTCTATGAGTGATATCACACACAACCTGGAAAAATATTCCATCTGAACGCATAGCTTTTCTTCAGAACACGACTAAAATAGCATGCTCAATGATACAATTAGTAGGGATCAAATAAAAGTGTGAAATTACATTTTTACCGTTTGCTAGACTTATTCCTAAAGTTTCATGCTAGAGAGAGATCGTGTTCAATGAAACCGTCAAGCCTTTTCTCTGTTTGGTAGATATAGCTAAGTAAAGATTATCAGCTCACTGGGATGTAAAGAAGTGGAAGACTGTTGAAATTTTCGGCAGAGCTTGCCAGTGAATTCGTTGTGCTGTCTTCCACGGATAGGCATTTGGTATATGTAGACATTACCGAATCCTGCTTTTCTAATGCCATCTGTAGTGTTATGGCCTTCAGTACATCCAGTCCTACGGAAACCCCATCTTCACATTCTGAACAGATTTACCGAAACCAAGTGCATGGATATTTTGACATAATATCGTAGCCACAATGGACCCACCTATGTAAAAAGTCACATTAGAGTGAAAGGTTAGTCGTCATTATTACTAAGTGACAATTATGTAATTATCAGTATTGCTTCTCAACCTTTTTGTAACCTTCTTAATTAGGAGACCCTGTAGCAACTTAAGTTGACTAGTTAAGAGTTTGCTTCAAACCTGAAGCATACGCCAAAACAATTTAACCCAAGTATTCATTTGCTTCTTAATTTTGTGTAGGGACTATATTTCCTATTATTGTATATTGAATGTTGAGAAGTTTTGTGTCTCCGATGTAAAGGCCACGGTTACCCCTAACACTATAATATTTGTACTGTATACTTCTTTATTGATATTTGCACCAAAATGTTGGACTGCACTGTTCAACTTAACATTAGCGTGTTGTACAATTTGCAATGCTGGATTCTTCCTGTTCAAATATATATCTATCGCATCTTCGTTCCAGACTTCTTGGTCATACGTGTAATTGGTGATTGTTGTGCATGTATAAGTCCTGTTATTAACGAAGGCGAAATTACTGGCATTCGATCCGAAGACATTACAAATTCAGAAGAATAAATTGGTTACAACAGTGGTCCCACGATAAAAAATATTGACTTATTCCCGAATAATCTGATTTCTTCTGTCAAATAGAAAGGAACGCACTAAGGCGTTAAACTGGTGAACTCTGTGTTGAACACAGTATTTAATTTCTGCTTTAATTAATTAAGATTACATATATATATTTACACATAGTATTACAGTCTAATCGCTAGGTACTACTAATAGATTCATTATTTTTCCGTTCTTATTAGATTATTATATTGTCCATATGGCATGTCAGACTCCAAACCAAAAGCCTAGAAGGTGTGTCATCGGTGAACATAGACACCGTTATGACTACGAAAATCTGACTCTCAGAATTCGATCGTAGTGACCCTGAGTTGTAGTTTGCTCAACTAGTGCATTATTTCACGAAACACAATATTAAACCTGAAGGAGTTCGCTATCTAGATCTATGTCCAGTCCTACCCCCTTCAGTAGCCGAACAATTCCGCTACTTGGTTTAAAGTCCACCAACACCACAGCCATACACCATCCTAAGACAAGAAAAGGTGAATTGTCTTTCATTATCAGACGGGCAAAGAATTCAAAGGCTTTTTCAAGGACAAACATTAGGTGATGGGTCACCGTCACAGTTTTTATGTTAACTCCAACCCCTCGGGGGGTGACAAAAGAGTGGGTAAAGGAGTCCTATAACGAAGACGGATACGAGCTCTCCCATACTACGTCCAACACTGTTTGAATGCACAAGATCCTGACACCTCTTTATCTCATTCAGCGCGTATTGCAGATAGGATAATCGAAAGACGTCCCCCAACTGCATCACGTATGATACACCGTACTCAAAAAGCAGAGTCGGCAAATGACCCAGTCATAGCACAACTCATTACGAATGTTAAAAGTCTCACAGAGGCTATCGACAAAATAAAAAAGGGTCATAAAGACAGGAGCAGGTCACCACAATAATTGAGATTCCAATCACGGAACAGGTCACAAGGATCTCGACAACCTGGACAATTTTGTTGATATCACTAGAAATTCGGTGTTCAATCAGCCAAATGTAGTCAACCATGCGCTTGGCCCAAACACTCCGAAGAATATGAGAAGCAAATAACCCCTTCCCAGGTTGCGACGACTGAGGAGGGGTGCCTAGACAGTCACTTGTTTTACGTTAAACGCAGATATTCTGGCTTGAATTTTTTGTGGATAGTAGGACTGCACTTAGTGTCATTTTTAAGAATAAAACCGAGCTGGGTCGAGAAACTTCTTCACTTACACTTCAAGCTGACAATAGAACTAAAATCGCGACATTTGAGCAAAGGACAATGGCGCTAGATTTGAAGTTAAAAAGGCAATTTTCCTGGGTTTTCACCTTAGCCGATCTCTAAATTTAATACAAACTCCGTCAGTAACAAGGGCAAAGTTCCAGGATATACTAACGGAATTTCCAAACCTAACAAAACCGAATCCCCAACACTCCTAAAGTAAGTTAAAAGTATGTGATACAATCAAAATGGAAGGGGGACCTTTTATCGCTAAACCCGGAAGACTAGCACTTAATAAGCTTAAAATAGCTGGAGACGAATTCGATTACATGCTACAGCTTGGGATAATGCGTATATCAGATAGCTAATGAGCATCTCCTTTGCATATGGTTCCAAAGAAAAATAAAGGCGATTGGAGACCGTGCGGGGATTACAGAGCCCTTAATCGTCAAACGGTACCAGACAGGTACCCGATACCACATATCCAAGACTTTAGGAATGGCTTACAGAATATGAAGGTATTTACTAAAATCTATCTAGTCAGGGCATATCACAATATTCCAGTAGCTGAGGAAGATATTCCGAAGTTAGCTATTACAACACCTTTCCAACTATTCGAGTTTGTACACATGCCATTCAGCCTACGGTACTTGGCACAAACATTCCAAGGGTTTATGTATAATCTACTTCGAGATATGCCATTTGCAAAGGAGTACGTAGATGACTTATTAATTGCCAGCCTGGACTTAAAATCACATAAACAACATGTGAGGGCATTGTTGAATCGACTAAACGAAAATAACATAAACATACATCAAAGTAAATGTACCTTTGGTGTAAGAACAGTAGAATTCCTTGGACATACCATATGCCCTGAAGGAATTACACCGATCAAACAGGAGTTGGACACTATTAAAGAATACCTTATACCAAGCTCTCTAACACAACTTCGAAGTTTTCTTGGTCTAATAAACTTTTATCCCAGATTCATACCAGGTTGTGCACAACTAGTGCAACGATTGACGGATCCGCTTAATGGAAAACCCAAAGAATTTAAGCTAACCTCTGGGGCTTTCAGAGCTATTAACCAACTAATTGAAAACACCTAAAGATTGATTGCATTCTTCTCAAAAAAAACTCGTTCCAGCAGAGACGCGACATCCTACTTTTGGTCTAGAACTACTCGCAATCTACCTAACCATCAAGCATTTCCAACACATGCTCGAAGGCAGGAAATTCATAGTTTATACAGATCATAAACCATTAACCAATCCATTTAAAGCGAAAGCCGATAAATACTCAACTCCCGAATTCCGACACCCCGATCACATATCACAGTTCACTAGTGATACTCGACACGTAAAAAGTCAAGACAGTCAGGTGACAGATGCATTAGCTCGACTAGAAATGAATATAATACAGCAGTCCACAGTAAATTTCGAGACTTTGAGGAACAGCCGGGAAAATGACCAAGAATTACAAAACCTACTGTCAACCGAAAGCTATATTCTCAAACTAAAACAGCTGCCATCACCTATGGAAAGTGTTCTGATTTACTGTGACACAACAAAGGCGGTGCCTCGACCTTTCGTTTCTAAAAATATGCGGCGATTAATATTTAATAACTTTCATTCGTTGTCTCACCCTGGGTTGAAATTTTTGACTAAACTAATCAATGCCAGATACATATGGTCAAATCTTTAGAAGGATGTATATAAATGAGTAAGCGATTGTTCGGCGTGTCAACAATAAAAAAATAGCCGTCACATAAATTCACTCATCGCAGATTTTTCCCAACAGGATGCACTTTTGCACATGTACATGTCGACTAAGTAGAATCTTTACGGTATTCAACTGGTTTTACGTATCTATTTACATGCATAGGTAGGTTTACGAGGTTTCCTATAGCTCGATTTAAGGACTTACGTCGACCAGCTACGGGATCAAATGTATAATTATAAACCAATTAATGCTCGTTGACAATAACAAGCGACGTTTTTACCTAGGGATTTAAACAATTGCTCGCACGTCTGGATAAGATGTGACAAAATAAAAGCACTACTTAGCCTGCCTTTTGAAGGTCCTTTCAAAGTTATTTCAAGAAGTCCTAAATATTTTATGTTACAGAAACAAAGAAACATCGACTGAGTAAGTATTGATAGGCTAAAGCCGACTTGTCTAGATAATGAATCACCATACGTGTTGTTAGATTGTTTACTTGAATAAGCAACCATGGAATCAAGAAATCAAAACGTAAAGGCTGCAAAAGTGGTTAAGACCTTTAGATGGGCTTAACCGATTATCCAGGCAGGGATGTCCACAGTTTTAATTTCAGCCTAAAATATAATCATGTTGCTTCTTAAATCTCAAGTTTGTAAATATTAGACAAAAAAAGTAAAATAAAATTGGTTTTGTTTGCATTATCGTGTACAGATATCTAATCCATGTCTATTTTCTTCCAGGTTGCCAAAATATTCTGGAAACCGACCTATTCCGTTATAATCTGGTTTCTTCTGTCAAATATAAATGAATATACCAAGGCGCTAAAAGTATGGTGGCCAGACGGAATACTATTTGTTCCAAGTATGGTATAAGTTATAGTAACCGTGGGCAAAGAAAACAAAGGACACAGCGCCATACGCTAGTCGGTAGCCCTATTTTCCTAGATAACCAGGGCAGAAACCGGTAGGAAGAGGTTGAAGGTAGTAACGACGTGATTGGAATTTTGTCATGCTATGCTCTATGCAAAAAATATTTTTATGGATAGAAGATTTCCCACTAGTAAAGTTGACATACAAGGTAAAACAATTAAAAAGCTAGAGGACACTAGTAAGGCTTGTATACTGTCGTCACATAGAGTAACTGAGTCGATAGATATAACCCTTTTCATAGCCCACATAGATTGACTGACCGCTACAAAGGCTGCGATAGATATTACTCGGTATATAAAGATTTCTAAGGAAGATATGACAAGTAGCTTGAGGCATAAATGTTATAAAATCGAAGGGCTTGATCGTTGGGTATGATCTCTTAGATGATTTGAAGATGCTAAAAATCGCCCATTAAATGCACATGGTTCCGAGATGTATTTCAGGCAATTTAAGATAATCAATAAGTTAAGACTTACCGTGAATATATAAAATGAGTGATATATATTTGTAACATTCGATTAAGTAAAAATTAGAATTTCTAACGTTTCGCAGCTGAGTGCAAGTTGGTTTTTCAGGGAAAAATAAATAACCGAGTTGAATCAATACAAGATGAAATAATGTAATCAAACGAATCGTACAACCAAAACGCAAGTTTGGTCGTGTCACGTCAAGCCATTTGGGTCATAGTAATTTATATTCAAAAATATGCATATCAGCATGATATAAAAGAATGTAAAAAATACACAAAATGGCTATAAAGTTGTATGTGCGCTCACATGAATGAGACTTGATGTACCTTGATTATGTTTACTTGAATAGAAAGTCTATGTTAGATGAATAGTAACGTCTTCCTTTTTATGAAGTGCATCTGGATTCAAAAATACTAAAGATTCTTCAGCTATTCGTTCTTTTTTATAACTGGATGAGATTTTTTTAATAATCTGAATAATTTTAATATCAATTTTATGGTTGTGATAGATAGCATGTTCTGTTAATACTGATTGGATTTGTAATTTTTTAGCTCAACATGATTGTTAGAAAGTTGTTTAGTTAAGCTTTCGTGTTTTATGGCACCAGTTTCGATTTCTTGAAAAGGCTATTTAATATGGAAAGCATCACAATCAACACAACCTAGCTTTTGGACGCAATTCTGTGTAGTGATTGAAGAGATCTTGTTTTCTATTTTAACTAATGCACCTTGAAGAGTGTTGGCAGTCTTGTCGAATGCTTGAATTCTATATTGTTTTAGAATCATTTGCGATTTTTTCGTTGTATTATAACGGTAAGGTAGAACGACGGTATCAATCCATGATATTTCAGTCAACTTGTTATTAATTAATAATAGGTTGCTAGGTATCTTGTATTTTATTAATAACACTCATTGGAAAATTATTAAATCGTAAGATGCTGATTATATTTTTGTATTCAGATTTTTTGTCATCTGTTGTAATGAGTCTATTGGCTCTTCTGAATAAATTTAGGGCTGGGGATATTTTTCTACTGAATAGATGTCCCGGATTGAAATCGATATATCGATTTGAGTGTGTAGGTATACCGTAACTGCTTAGATTAAGGGTCGCATTAGAATTCCTCCTGACTAGTGGAAATGAGAGATTCAGTGTGAACAATCAAGAGATTTGCTACAATTGACGAAACTAAAAAACCTATTGCCATTCAGTTAGGCTGTTTGTAAAGCATCCCTTTTAAAGTAAAGAGAGTTGAAATGAAGCATAGTTTTAGGGATTTCATGATTACATTGATGCCTAATTGACAACGGCTGCATAATGTATGATCATTTTATAGTAATCCATTAACGAATTCTGGACAGATATTAATTGGAATACTTGTGTATAAAGATGCATTATCATGGCTTGCCACATTTTTAATATATACAGATATTAAATCCAATATTTTTTGTTTGAAATCGCATGTCTTTGACTAAACCCTGTACATTTCGCTGTGGTGGTTTCATAATGTTACTTAAATATTAAGCAAGCGCGTACGATGGGGTGCTGGTTAAGCCAACTACTGGTCCCATCAAAATACCAGTTTTACAAATTTTCAGCAAACCATAGAAGCTAGGAGTTGCACATGGTTCCGAATCTTAAATGGACCATAGCAAGACATCAATGAATGGTTTTAGTTCTTTCAGAAGTTGGTCCATCTCTGATTTCACTTTATATCATTGTATGATTTACTGGATCAATCATTAGATATGATGCTGTGTATAAATGTTCAAAGGCTTCGTAATTTTTATTTTGCCTGTAAAGAAATTTCTTCCTTTAACTGTATTACTCCTTTACCTTTAACGTGCGTTTGGTGTCACTTTATTGTATTTTGTCACTATAACAAATCTTGTTTCTTTTTGTTTGCCCCCTTATTATAACAGTTGCTGGATTCTTGTTTACAATTAGGTTTTATATGTTTTGTTGGCATATGTTACTTACCATTGTTGTCCTTAGTTTCGTTTCACTAAGCTTCAAGTCATTGTTGTAAGCGATATTGGGTTGATATTTTGCCTGTCTACACCTGAGTGATCTAACTCAGTTGGTTGCAGACCTATTTTGGTTCCTTTATTTGTTAAAAAACAACTCTTCGTGAACAAGTAACTAATCTGACGTCTCTGTATTATCTATTTGTTATGTCATAGTTTAATTGTACAATTCACTTGAATCCCTTTGGCTGTTGATGTCTGTATGCTAAATTCGTGTTTTTTGTTAAATATATTACCAAGTTTTAAACCAATAAGTTGTGTTATTGGATATCCTATTGTGGATTCGTGCATGACTCGAGAAATCATCGGCCTTATACCAAAAAGGCGTTAACTTTTGAACGTTAACGATAGTTCTGGTCTATTCAGCTTTCTAATCATAATCTATATTATTTATTACTTCTGTAGTATTACCTTTGTGTGCTTTGGTAATTACTATTAATTTAGCCTTTTGTAATGAATGTTTTGAATATTTTAATTTTTCTTCCGACAAATTAGAAGGAAGATGTTTTATGTTGTCAAAATGTGAGATGTTTTTGACGTAAAATGTGAGCTTCTTTATGAGGTAACTTTTCCAGTAATGCATCTAGAATAGGTGCAGTTTCTAGCGTCGTGAGAGGCTTTCCATGAATATTAAAGTTAAGTCCTTTTTCAAGCAGAGCAATTTCATGCGTATCTGAAATTCTGTCTGACAAATTGTGGATGGTTTTAAATTTAGACAGTTTCGGCGTAGTTGTTAGTGTCGCTGTCCTTTCTACTGTTTTTCCCTTAATACTGTCTTACTTTTTGACTTGTCTTGATTTCGACAAATTTAAGTGGGGATTTTTTTCATTGAAAAAGCTAATAGTGGGAGACTAGGAAAGGTGTAAGTGAGAAGTGTAGATAGAACAAATATTTAAAGGTATCTCAAGTGACCGCCATAATGCGATTCACCAAATGTTACAGGTGAATACCTACGCCAGTGCATGGACCACATGCCATTCGGGTAGAACATCTGCATTTAAATCGCCGTATTTGTAAAGGAGACGTGAAAGTGCTTTAACAAGTATCTCGACGGATGCCTGTAGAATATCTGCCGGAACTGAAAAACAACAAACAAAACATTGAATAAGAGGAAAAAAGAACCATCTTCTGTCGTTAAAGCAGAGAAAAATAATGGAACCATACGATTCTGCTTGGCTTAAAGCAGGCTAAATACAGTAACGAGGAAGGGTTCACTTCTTCCGTTACATAATAATGGCACTCTGAGATCATTTTCTGAAGCATCATGGCTCTTAATCATTGAGTTACGTCCAGGGTGCTTGTAGGTAAAGGAGTATCCAGATGTTAAACTAAAAATGACATTCATCAATCCAACCAAGCTGTATACTTTTTGAACCTTGTCTTTTGGACCAACAAACGCCTACCACAACATCTCACAGGTTGAAGCAATCAGTATCAATTTTGACGGCCTGCAAGGTGTACCTTAATGACAGTTGTTTTCAGCGAAACTGTAGATGACCATTTGTTGTTACTCTGTGTGATCCTACATCAGTTTGATTTCAGTCTGAAGATTTGCTTTAGTAAAGATTGCTTGCTAAGGAACAAGGTTAGGTTTTAGGACTAAGTAGTTTTACCTAACGGTAACTGTAGCAACTCCGAGAAAGTGACGTCGGTAAAATAGTGGCTGGTATCAGCGATCGCTAACGAAGTAAGTAATTACTAAGGTTTAACAGCATTGTGGCGACCACGGAACACTACCGAGTAAATAAACGCCTTACAAACAGTCAGATAAGAATAAATACTATATTAACAGTTAATACAAGTACATATAATTAATTCAATGTCAATTAGAATTAGTTTACTTGGACTAACTGCGCTGTTGGGGGCGAATGGTAGGTTCTCCAAATGATCACCACATGCTATATATATGAACGCAAACGTCCAGTGTAGCCTTATTCCAGTCGGTTCAGCGGAGAGGAGCGGCAGGGACGTGGAGTGTCTAGTTCTGATGCTGTAAAATGGGAATCATTCATAATTCCAAGCAATCAGTGAATAAGACTCAATTCAAAACGAAGAACGTTGCCACGATAGTGTATTTGCCACTCGTACTGCAGACAATATCAGGCGCCAAGGGCGAAGTGTGTAAAAGTGTGTATATTGTGGTAGCAGTGTACAATTGTGTTAGTGATACATTTAAACAATATTGGTACAGTATGTATTGATAACGTTTAATGCAAAAACTTATTGCATACATAACACTGATGAACTTTAACAAAATATAAGGTCTTTAAGTTAGTCAGCACAGCATATTACGATCGGTTAGTAAAAAGGTATGTTGAAATGGCAAGTTCGCTGACACGATCAGCCATGAAGATTCTATCTTTCATTTGGTCTGAAAGTTATTAAATTCATTCACTAGTCTCTAAGGAGGACTTTGTTCCCCCCTTACTAAAGGATGCCTCCTTTGCTGCTAATAGATACACTATAAAAGCCGAAATATGCTGCCTGCATAAACGTAATCTTTTTTCTTTTACAGCAGCACAGCAATGTATCCTTTCCCCTGCCAAATCAGCAATAACATAGTTTCTAGTAAAAGTATTAGCATTGTATTTAATGTATCTGCACAAACGCAAAGTACAAATCTTATGCAATTTTCCTCCACTATACAGCCAAAATAACTCAGCAATTTGTAACAATGAATCTACAACAAAGCGTTAGGTAGAAAAGTGTTAATATCATTACTTTTTTTCAAAGATTTAAGTTCTTATTAATATTTGAGTCAAACTCTATCTACATTGAACTCGAATTCAGATAACAAAAATAACAAACCCATATGGCCTACGATAACCTCAATAAAAGAAAATAAAAATCAACACAGCTGATTATATATAACCACAAAACTACGTACTAACCCCTCGACAAAGATATACTATTTACTGAAATTCGGGATCTGATCACCTATCAAGCTTTCTTATACTTGTGACAACAACAGTTTCATAGCAGCTCAGTCTCCGTCTATTTTCTTTTGTAGAAGTTGGGGAAAAATATCCATATCATCAGCTAAGCGATATGTTTCTGATCAAACATTTTATTGCACTTGCTAATAAATAGCACAGGAAAGTCGAGAATATAAGTAAGAATATGGTTTAAAAGAATAGTGGTAATTAATTGATAATTAATAAATAACGCCGCTCTACCTATCATGGTGTTTATACTGTCTTATCTAAATAGTGCATACTCTCTAAGAAGACTGACTACTGATAATTACGTTTGCATCAGATACGGAAATAGAGGTCTCTGGTGAGCATGCCTACAGCAGAGTCCTGCTGTTCCATCCCTTAATCCCTTCACGTCGCCCTAAAAATAATGGTGTTTGCCTTATAACGTGTGGTTGCTGTAGATTAGACTCAAGTTACATCTTTAGGAGCTATATATGGATCAGTCGACTAGTTTCACAGGATCCGGTTCGACCATTTATCATGTTTCTAGCCAGGTGGTTCCTGATGATCTCGGATTATTAAATACCCGTCAAGAAGTTGTCATTCGATAAGTACAAATGATCACACTCCTTGATTGCTTCTGGCATCGGATGTTATAATACAAGCCTTTCTTCATCTTTTACAGTTCTTGCATAGCTATGATCAAGTTCTCCTAGCTCCTGGAGGTCGTATCCAGTAATCGAGAGGGGTTGATATTTGTGAGGTGTGAGGGACGAGGTAATCTAGTCACCCCCATAGTAGTTTTGCAGCTCCCCTCTCAATAGTCGAGACAAACACTACCACTGGTGTAAAGCATGGGAATGATCTTCACCTTTCAAGCCTTACTCTAGTTTATTGATTCCGTGCACAACCATTACAGTGGACTCTATCTTATCCTCTGGAAGGACCCTTGTTGCTTTCAAACTGTTTATCCGATTTCAATCTAATGGAATACGAATTTCAGACCATAGGCGGCTGTAACCTAAACAGCGTACTTTCCTCCTTGCTTGGTTTGTCTAGAGAGACCCTTGTTGAATAAAAGCCATCCATTTCAGAGTTTTTATCTTCCTACAGGCAGTACAACATTTTGGCACTATGCCCAGACCAACAGCGGCGTATAATTCATGTAGATCCTGTTTGCTGGTTATAAGTTTGTTCTTGGGCAAGGTTTTGTAAAAGACTGGAAATTTGATTAGAATGACTGAGTTTGGTCTTTCAGCCAAGAGACTATCCTATGAACTTCCAGAGGAACACCGTTCTCGCTAATGCGCTGACTGATTTAAGAACTTTACATTTTGTAAAAGTTTATCAGTGTTACGTATGTAATAAGTTTTCGTGTTAATACGTTACTAATACATGTTATGACAAATACCTAAAGAAGATTGATTATCTCGAATTGTTCTTCTTAGAAAGGATTCACTATTTTAGATTGCATACCAAGTAAGCATTTTATTCTTATTATCGTTACGTTGTTCTAATCCTATACTCCCGTTTAAGGCATTAACTGTTGTTATATCATTCCTCATTTGTGAACTATAGTTAGTTGACTGCATATATGTTACCCCATTTCACACTCACTATTACTCTTATTTTGTATTAATGTCAGTTTTCTAACCGGTTAACAATGCGGTCTTATTTTGTGTATATATAATAACATGATTGAAATACAAAGCCGATTCTGTCCGTTTGGCTCGTCAATCGTTATTTTTCCCTATTTCGGCTTGGGAACTGGTAGTGGAGGGGCACACGTATCCGTGCACTGATTGACAATCACCAAGGGCACTGTGTATTTTTTTAATACATAACAATACATACCGTGCTGCAATTGTTTAGATGTATTATTGATGTAATTGTACACACATTTTGCGATTGGCGTAATATACCATATGTTGTCTGAAGCGTAAAAAGACAGTCGCCGCGATATTATTTGTTCTAAATCTAGTCTCATTCATTGATTTCTTTTTAACAACAGAACCGAACACTCAGCATCACCGTCACTCCTTCCAGCTGAACTGAATAGAACGAATCTGCACTGAACACTTGAATCTATACTTACGTTTGGCGGTCATTTGAAGAACCCATCATTCACCTCAAACGTTGCAGTTAATTCTAGTAAACTAAATTCTGGTAGACACTGCACTCATTATGTGTACTTATACTAACTGTTAATACAGTATTTATTCCATTTGTAACTGTTTATAAGGCGTTACTAATTCGATAGTTTTCAGCGAGTACTACAAAGTGATTGACTTAATTTTTTTGCCAAGGGTACATAATAGATTGAATGTATTAATCTGATAAATCCTCTGGGCTTAATAGTGATAGGAAATTGTTTTCAGGTTTTCATCTAATTTTTTTTGGATAATGAGTTGAACATAGTGCCACTGTTTGTGACATGATGTTGTGTCATTGCTAGTTCATATGAAAAAAGAATTGCGTTACCGAATACTCCGCTTTATCATACCAAAAGATTTCGTTTGTGTTAGTAACACAATCTGCTTTTGTGAGTCTATGTATTGAAAACATTGACATTTACAATGGACCAGTCCAGCTTATAAGTACCGGCTCGTAAGGGTTTTCTTAATGTTGGCATTCCACACATGTAGGGATTTCAGTAAAAAGGAAATAAAGGCACTTTTATGATTACCGATTTACAGGGTAGGAAATCTAGTATTAAGAAAAGTCTTATTGTACAGACTAATAATTTATACGATTTGCATCTGTTAAAGAAGTTGAACATTTGTATCGCTGAATTTTGTTTGGTCGTATTGAGTTTCATTGTTAGCAGCCATTAGTTTGGGAACAACTGAGCAAACGTTTCTGTTACTGTTGGAGTCAATATTATTCAAAAACTATTGCTATCGTTATTTTATTGCTACTGTCATCGCTGATGCTATTGTATACAGTGTTATTGTGCATTCTTACGACAAGAAATTGGAGCATTCAATCGTTTTCTGACGAGTTGTTGTTATTCCTTTGGGTTGTGGGGATAATAATCAAGGTCGATACTTGGTCGTTAAAAAAAACGCAGTAATATTCTGAACTTCAGCAACCGCTCAGTCGTAAAAGTTTAATCCGCTAATTTGACAGCATCCATGAATAATAACAGCTTTTATCAATGCATACATGATATTCAAAGTAAGGTTGGCTAAACAATTACTGGCTCTTGAAAATAACATATTTTAGCTTCAGCTTACACTTCTTCACGGATGGTACTTTTAAAATAAAACTACTGATAAAGCCAGAAATTCGCCTGCATCGGAAATGAGGATTTAAATGAGTTGTTTACAAGGTCTAGCGATGCGTTGATGAAAGGAACTAATACGAGGAAAGAAAATTAAGTAAACACATTTTGAAGTATTATATATTTAAAGTAAGATTAGTAATGTCTTTTAACATTCCAGACAAACCTTAATGGTCAGTACATTGTGTGCACCTGTATTTGCAAGGATAAATCGTTATTCCTTATTATTTATCGCCTAAACTGTTTAACCGACTACACAGCTGTTATATCTGACGCAGAGATGGGAAACAATATTGATCTTGATTATTCGTAACGTTATGCCCTACAGCTAGTAGTTGGCCTTGTCTTGATCTACTCAGACACAATGATCCGACTGATTTATCAAGAAGCCGAATAATTACTCTCATGTATTATTATGATAATATAAACCAACAACGTACAATATATGTACATATAAACATATAACACCTAGTCTTTATCTCATATGCTATGTAGACATATTCTCTCGATTTAGCAAATATAGCACAAACCAAATTACCCCATGATGGATATCCACCAAACCTATTGTCTTACCACTAAGGTGCATAAATGACCAGAATCTTTAGTGAATTCATAAATTCTACTTACCACCCACAATTAGTCAGTTTTATATGTACCGCCATATCATTTAGGTACCATTCAAACCTACTACTCGAATAACTTACTGGTCTCCTAATACCTACTAACAATATGCTACTTTCTGGTAACCACTCGTCTATCCATCAGACACTATTCCCCTTTGAGCCTTCATTACTAATTCACGCTTTTCCTAACTGATGCCAGTCATAACAATTGGGTAGGGTGTTAGGCGAGTGAAGCTTTCAGCCAGCAAACATGATGGTGTGGGAGATAATTTCAAACTCCCCTTGTCTGTAGGAAGGAATCTGTTTTGTATTTACGGCTAAGTACTACGGTTCTGACAAGAGCAAGCACTCAGTAATAATCTTTTAAATGCTCCAATATATGCTAATCGGACTCACACATAAAATCCAAATGGTACTACCTATTTATCAAGCAGTTCTACTGCGAGTTAAACACAACCTCTATGCTACAGACTATGATGCTGATACATATTAAGTTAAGATTGGTAAACCAAAAAATATACCCACATATATAACTATTTATCCCATCTAGTGCCATACTGTGGACTTAATTTATAACCATCAAGTCCCATTCATAGCTACTGCAACTTCTTAAAATCAGCTTCCTATTAGACCTCACCTTACTCAAAAACCCAGTCTAGACACTACTACTGTAACCTTCCATGATAGCCAGCCTATCAAATATAACAAATTAATTCTTTATAAATGAACTTTAACACCAAAATGTTCACCAATTTCAACAGTTATACTCTTCAGATTGCTAAAATAATCAGGAAAGTATAGCTATTATTATAATTCTGTCACATCCTGCTGCTTTTTTCCTTCTTTCTTATCAGCATTTAGAGGTCGTGTCGTACTGTGTAAAACGTTGAATATCTACTTTTCCTGTCATAATGCAGTCCTTCGATATGGCGACTTGAACCTGCCCAGCAGTTTTCCCTGTGTAACAAGATCGTTCCAAGGTCTAGTTCATAATCGATGCTACATAAATGGCCAATTTAGAACAACGTTTATTATTCTACTATCTCTATATATCACAGCAAAAAACAGTTTACACAACAATCGAACACTACTATTATCATTTGTTTTTGTTAATCATGCCTGTAAAAATAGCTTACTCTTGATATCAGGAAATGAATTATAATTATTGTTATTGTTATTTTTATTAACAGGTCCCCTTGCCAAACAGCCTAGATGACTCAAAAAACCAGTAAAATTAATGTACGATGCCAGAATGGTTACCTGATAAAGATTAATTTTGTCTGTAGCCAAGAAAAATAAAGTGGTTGCCAAATGTAGGCAGCCAGAACAACTTAAATAAATAAAACAGTAATACCTCTAAAATCCACCAAGACAATGAACATTCAAACAAAGTAGCACATACAGATATAGCCGTTAGTAACTAGCTATTAATAGAAAAACAATTTAAAAATTGAACACACGGAGTTGGAGAGTAGCAAAGTAACATTAAATAAGAAATAAGTGGAGATTAATTAGTATAGTAAACTAAAGAGATTATCTAACAAAAAAAATACGATTTAATGTGTGCAGGGAATAAAGGGATTGTCATGTTTATGTCTGAAGTACAATTGACAGGAATGATTTCTGCAATAACCTTGTTGAATGTCAAGCGCATCACTTATATGATTGGGATACCTTAAATCTATTAGCTGTATCGTAGCTCGAGTCGTGCAAAACTATAAGGACCCACGCGTTCTCACATAAGGGCATATTGCATTTTAACTGTTTAGTCAGAATGCTCTAGACGCGTTTCCTCATCAGGGGTTACTATCAAACATTCGTCAATATATTTTTAAACGAAGTCAAAACCACAAAACAAACCACTTACAAAACTTTACAAGAATTCTCCTACGCTTTATAATTCAAAAGGCATGCGTAGAAGGCTAGAAGGCAAAAATCTATGTTTTTTTTTGTAAAACATATGACTTTAAGTTATTTTGCTAGTGTGCATTCCAGTCTCTGACTTTTTAGAAGCCATAATATAAATCATCTATGAAACGCTGTAACGTCATATCTAGGGGTCAATACTGATCAAAATTTCAGCTCTGTTTATTATGTTTGTATTTGTTGTTCTATAGTGGAATGCATTTTTGATCAACAACGGCATAATGAGTATTTCAAAACCTTAGCGACAGTTCAGTCAAATTAAGAACTTTTCAAATCTGACACATGGTGTTATTCAGGCAAAACGTAAATCAGAGGCGAGGATGAAGCGACGACTCTTAGAGGCAGCCATCAGAACCATACGCATGAACAACAGAGTTCCTATGCTACTAATGATATCTGGCTTATATTGACTCAGTCTTAATAACAATAAGTACCCAAAAGTGATGGTGTATCGTCGGCTTCCAAATGATCGAAAACACACTGTTAGAACATATTTGACATCTTCGACATTAACGAACATCGCAATCTACAAAACACTAATCGGTGGAGATTTTAGTACCCCACCTTTTGATCTTACGAATAATAAAATGACATCAAGTTGATGATTTGCTATGGAGTTCGCAATCTTTATCAGAAAGGTGGATCTGATTCGAGAAATAAAGTTGGGTCATTCTTCCTTCAATCTACGAAAGATGGATCGCAAAGGCTCTAGCACTTCTCGACCAGTAGCAGTGACTTCAACATTACCTACGGCTTTGAGGAGCCTTGTGGACGACAGATAAGCGGTCCATCAACAAAAATAGTCTGTAAAATCATTCGCAACATGAGTTTTGAGGTGGCGGTCTTCGAACACTAACATTTTCCTTGCGTATTATCACTAGACAGACTAGTGGAACAAGAATATGCCTACATACGCACCGTTTTTTAACTATGGTCAGTTTACTATAATTATGAATATGTGTCAAGCAGGATGCACATCTTAAGGACGCGATCGAAGGTCGCAAGGGAGAGACTTTCAAATGAGGTATTAAAAACAGTATATACCACTAAGGTTTGTCAGGATTTACTTCAAATAGGATACCAGTGTTTTGTTTGTCACCTTAACAAAGTAGCTATTGACGAATAAGCTCACTACTATTATTATGATTAAATTTAGTAAAGAATTCATGCCAGTCTACAGGCATGGTCATAATGATACAGAAAGGCTAACTCTTACACAATAGAACATAAAGTTTCACCTAAATAAGTGCCTGAATAGCCATAACATTTACAGAACACTAGATTCTTGTGCAAGGACATTAAATGCAAGCAGGGAAACCGTCAACCACCAGATGGAAAGTACTTTGTAATCCTAGTTGTTCAGAGATACATGAATAGACAACACTTATTAAGATATGCAATCAGTTCAAGTAAGAAGTGCCATAAACGTGACACTAGAAAAATTTAGAAAACAGATGGTTGTTTAAAATTATCAGTTGTAGCGTCAAGTGCAAAGAATACCTTGTGTGAACAGCATATCGCAAGAAGATAATGGAGATCAAAGGTGTCGTACTAAGGTATCCCGATTAGACTACATAGACGCGTTTCCTTTACCAGCGTAGACTGTAGGTGATAATTTCAACATGACGCAGTAGCTTAGAACTGAAAAAAACAAGCAGTAGAGAAAAAGGACACAAATGATAGATTAAATATAGCTGTTCGCAGTGGAACCTAAGGTTTACATGTTGCATTAAATGGAGCTTATTTGTTATAGTACTGGAGGTAACTAAAATATATTTCTAGTCTACTCTGGAATAAAGAGCACAGTAAAGTATAGTATAGGGAAACAAAAAGTAAACGAGATCATCTCTAATAAATATATGAATATTACGAGATTCCAGAGCACTTTCTGCCAGTAAAGAAAGCGTTTTGTTGCTTGTGGGTGAATAGTCGAAAAAGCTCGTAAGACCTGCAGAATTCTGTAAGTAATTTTTTAGATATTTTATTAGAAAGATTGGATGTCAGAAGGTCCATTGAAAAATGCACTCCATTCTATATGTTATATTAAGTTGCAGATACCGGCATTGTTTAAGTGGAGATTTGTTGCGGATCTAAACTGTAATAGGAGGCCATATTGTTGTATGCTTTCTGGTAACCGGTTCCAGAGGTTGGCGTAGAGTGCAACAAAGAAGGAGGATTTTAATTCACTAGAGGCTTTCCGCACTTACCAGATAACTTTAGTTTTGTAAGTCACATGTTTTCGAGCATATGTCAAAGCATTACAATCTGTTATAGTTTCTTTATGAAGAATTTTATAGAGTATCGTAAGATTAAGTTTAATCTTTTCGACTCATAAGGAGTCTGATTTCCAAACACAGCGTCTATCACTATAGGGTTGGCCAGGGGTTAGTAGTCCAGTAAGATGCCATTTAACTTTCTATTTTCTGTCGATCTAGTGAATGCAAGCAGCTGTATGCAATTGGGCAGAACTCAAGCAGAGGTGAAACACGAATTCTATAGAGAATAACTTTAGACTCGTTAAGATGATAGTTGCGATGAATAAAACAAATAAGTCTGCGAGCTGTAAAGACTTGCAATAAAGCTTGCTCAGAAAAAGATAAGCTTTTTGAATATCTTACTCACAAACCACAGATACTACTTAGTCGATGAAATTCGTGTTCGTTAAGGTGTAGGTTGATCTCGGGGTTAGATTCTCCGAAATATAGGTACCCTGACTTTTGTGTGTTAAGGGGGAGGGACCGTTTATCACACTATTCACTAAGTTTATTGAGATCTCTCTGTATTATGTCGTTAACATTTTAACTTTCATCTGGGTGCAATGTATAAACAACTTTGACTTCGTCCGCAAGCATAAAGGTTTTATCCCCTTGAAAACAGTGGCACATGTCATCAACATACATAATAAATAATGAACGGTCATATAACTGGACCTTGGAAGACACCACTAGTGATATTGCGAGGACATGAAAATGTTGTCCAAGTTGTACCGATTGAATGCGATCTTTTAGTAATGAAGCTATCCAATCATGCAACTTGCCCGTTATTCCGAAGGCTTTGAATTTATATAAGAGAGATAAATGATGTACTTTGTCAAACGCCTTGGTAAAGTCAAAGTATAGGTAACAATAAGTTTTCTGTCGTCCCTATTGTTTATTATATGATCAAAGCACTCTATGTGACAAGTTAAGCAAGATTTCTTAAACGTGAAGCCAAGCTGGAAAGATATGAGTAGTTTGTACTTAACTAAGTAAGTGTAAATCTCCCCTTATATAGCTTTATCCATGACTCTAGATAAAACAGAAGAGTGATTAATTAGACAGTCGCTCTCAATACTAAACCTAGAGTTTTCCTTAAAATGAGGAATTGTGTATGTGGTTTTCCACGTTCTAGGGAAAATTCCATCTTTTAAGGAGAGATTAAATATTCTGGTGAGCAGTACTTGGAAGACTGAGCTACCATAGTTAATCAAATCAACCTCCATTCTCTTCACTACTAAATAGAGGTTTTAGTGACCTTATAGCATCTCTAACATTATTGATTGTAAACTCCAAGCCAGTTAATTTAAACTGGTCGAAATCGCTGATCGTTTTTATACATGGACTGTTTCTGGTAAAAAAAGTGTGCCAAAGATTCACTAAATAGTTCACAAATCTCCATAGTGTTACTAATCATTTTATTTTTGATATTCAGAATGATAGAAAGACTGAAATGGGCACAACGTTTTTTTCTGAGGGTGGCTGCTAAATAGACTATCTTGTCAGGTAATTTCAGATGTACTTTTTCGGTTACTAATTGTCTCATGTTTCTGTAGCTTGTTACATTTATGAATACTGAATGAATACTAAAATTACAGAAAGGTCATGTTAAACAAATAATCTCTTCCGTAACGTCGCTACTTTGTTTTTAAATCCAACGAGGATGTATTCGCTATTTTGAATATGTGATTTAATCACTTTAAAAGGTGTAACTTAGTCAATACATAAATTTATATTATGGCAAAAAGCATTTAGTGAGTTATGAATTCTACAAGAAAAAAAATGTCCCAATTCAGACCATGTAGTAGTTTTTGGATACGAGACCAGTTAATCTGTACACACTTTTCTCGAAAATCAGGGAAATATTTGTTTCACTCTAAGTTCATGAACATTCATTGACTTTTAGGGCGGCAACGTTTTTCCACATTGTGATTTTATCGAAATATCTTGCATATTTCTCAATTTATTACAACTTTGGTAGTACTCCGGTAGTATTACCTTACTCCACTCACAACCTTACAGTGTCCTGTAATAATAAAATGGCACGCATCAAGGCCAAACGCTGAAAGCTAAATATTAGTTTTCCTGAGCCAAGCGATATTTTTTCTACTAGTTATTTTCTTCCTAATCCATCAAAAACACAACCAAACTGTACCGACCCTAAGCGACCAATACTTGATAATCTGACCCTCCCATACCCTACAACATCCGTCACCGATGAGTTTGTTACCAATTAGTAACTAGCTGACAGCCGTACACTACTTTTAAAGGTTGTTAACATTGCTTATTAGAACAGTGATATTGCCACTTACAAAATGGAAGTTGACAACATTAAATCAACACTTACCAAGATGCAGTATATCCTACAAGAACTAGTCCTTATATCATACCTGTTTGGTAAACATAATAACATTAACAGAAAAGCAAAGCAAGCTGAGATTTTCCTCGATTTTATTTCGACTGAAGTTGTAAAGCGTACTAATTCGTTCCATAACACAATAGTTTACATCATCCCTGAGAACTCCCATCTAAATTGGGTAGAGACAACTCTCTTAAAGGCCTATGGCATATCCCAAGTGCCTTATGAATACAAGAGACTTAAAAAAAGACTGGCAAACTAGGTTCTCAATCCATTTTTATTTTGAATCTACGCAGAATTCTATGGAATTCGCTAGGTCATTGAATCGTATAAAAACCAACAGCGAGTACATGAATATACTAATAGTTACTGACAAAACACCCTTCATCGGAGAACTCGTAATAGGTATAGCGCCACAACTCCTAACTCACGGAAACCTGAACATAAACCAACAGATCAGAACAACCTCAGCAAAGTATGTCCCACAGCAGCCCGGTATGATGGCAACATACCATCAGGACTAACAACCCGTCGACAGAATAGTAGCGGTTTCGTAAAGCCCATGATTACTGCCTTTCGGATTAGGAGGCTATAGAGGAGCACGGTGTCGAACGCTTTTGTGACATCCTGGTATACCGCATGAAGGCAAGTGTTGCTTCCCCGACAGGCCACCCAGTCATCTCAGGCCAAGAAGATGTGTGTTTCAAGTACTGTTCCATCGATAGCCATCTTGTGCTTCATATAGCAGGTCGCGACTGCCAACGAACTTCTGCACCTATTACACCCAACGCTTCCCGAACCCCTCGATATTATTGGGATCGTTGCGACCGGCCTATAGCAAGCAGAGTTTCTTCTGTCCCCTCCCCTGTAGATTGGAGATATAATTACCTGCTTCTATTCTTCTGACAACTTCTTTGATTGTGACGAGTGTCATGAAAGGTCACTTATTTGGTGGTTGGGTGCGTCACACATCGCTCTAATACCACAGGCTTCATATTATATCCCGGTTATTTATTGAGCTTTAATTTCCCTAGTTTCCTCAAGAGTAACCCGAGTTTAATCTCGATGTGCCCAATTCCCGTTTTCGGATATGTAGTCGCCTTCCGAAATGGGCGTTAAAGACTATATCTGCCGTGACAATAATGAGAAGCTTCCCTGAGGGCTTAGTAGACAACCTCCGAACCATGAGTCTCTACAGTTGTTTAGGATCCTCTTGAAACTTCCCAATCAGGTGGGCTTGCGGTTTCCTGTTGCCATATCTGACATTTGTGTTGCACCTATTCTTTAGACGAGACCTTCCATGTAGTCCTTTATCTGTGCCACGCTGTTCTCATTGCTTTGAAAAGGCTCACGGTTCCTTGTCTTAACCACAGGTTTGTTTTATCTGGTTTGCTCTTCATGACGGCGGTACACCTCGGGATTAATTTATTGATAATACTTTTGGTACTTTTGCTGGTCTATAGATAGGTTCTACCAGTCCTTAGACTACATGACATAGGGCCCGATAATCTGTTCGAATATAGTGAAAACATGGTGCGCTTTGACTCATAGCAAAGTTTTGCGGGTGACCATTTTAAAGATTATCAAGATATGATCGCTGATCCGTTTGGTGACACTAATTTTGGTATTTCTTAGTGCGAGTAGGTATGGAATAAAGTAGAATGTATTGATCTGAATATATCAACAGATTAAACGACAACTAATAGTGGTCAAAGTCCAACTGATATAAATAAATGTAAGGATATTGACTTTATTAGCTAAGGATGCTCCTATTGCGTCAAAACTATTTTAGACAACAAATAACAAACAACTAACGAAACCTAATCATATTAAAGTTAGTTCTTATCTAAACACTTCACAGCGCGACGTAGATCATGCAGATCTCATTTCCAAACATCTCAAGGTAACACAACAGCCTCAAACTCTTTTCAATCAACCCATGGCGACTAAAACTGTCACCAGAAGTAAGTGAATGTGAAGCTTCTTCCACATATCATATTATCCGCAATAAACAAATCACTCTACTGTGTGACGTGTAACGAAATCGTAATCAACTTGACCTCTTATAAACACCATCATCAACCATGAGTACTCATGCTAATAAAAATAACCGAAATGATTTTAACGCTGCCACTGGTAAACCTAGCTGCTTACTGAGCCCTTTATCAGGTATCTGAAAACAACCACATTACAGGCAACGAATGACTCCTCAACCTTGTATCCTTTAAGACTCTAAATATGTGTCTAAGTTGCTATCAGCCTCTAACCGGCACTTCAACGCCACCCTACCAATTAACTTTCTCACAAATCCTTCCCACTATAATCACGGTTCAATATGCTCCTATGGTATATACCAGCACCGTACCGCACACAGATTATTGGTTGCCTACATATAATTCATTTGACTTTTTCCATGTAAATCACTATCTGTTACTCTTACTCCTCCCCCTTCACGGTCCAACATGCCACCCCAACTACTGTATTAGCTCTTCCTACAAATATTGATACTTCAAAACAATCTACAGCGTCTCTTTTGTCTCCCACTCCCAATTCTGTCGCGACCAAAGTCTCATCAGTTTCCTATACCTTTGTTTCTTCAACTCACCTGTCACCACCTCCACCTTAGGTACTTGGTACTAAATTGCCCTCTGCCGCTCGCCTGTCTAATTTGTCATTTTCTTGTTAGTAGTCATCCAATAACCATAATATACTAAGTAATGAAGTGACATCCAGTCATTTTGACGACCTAATATGCTTTTACAAATCGTCCAGCTCCTATTTATACCTCCTTCTCATTAATACTAGCTCTGAAATAGATAAGACGCTTCTCTTTGAAGCCATTGCTATGCTATCCACTCCATCCATCCTAATAATAACAGAATCTTGGTGCCATTCTGGTATTTTGGATGGTGAACAAGACACAGACTTATACATTCTCTGCCTTTGTGACCAAAAGAACGAGTGAGGTGGTTTCTTAGATTTTTACTTTACGCTCACTTTTCCAAAAGTCTTAGTAACTAAACATTTAATTCTGTGAGTCTATATTGGCCACCATTAATCTATCAAACGTCAAACTACCGGCTGGCAGTATGTAGAGACATTCCAGCGTCTTTGAATACACACCATCACTTGCATGTATTATCGAAGTCATTTCTCTTTCATATGACCATAAGGTCATCTGCGGTGACTCCAACTTTCCAGACATCAATCGGGATGTTTTCGTCGGTCCATCTATGCACGATGAACGTTTGTGCACTATTGATATTTACTGTTGGCAACAATATGTCACCGATCTCACGAGAGGTGACAGCATTTTGGATCTTATTTTTTGTATCAATATTAGTCCCATCAACGTTCATGTAGCTCACGAGTTAACTGAGTGTGATCACATGGTAGCGATTTCCTTGCTACCAGCCCAATCTTCATCACACTGTGCTACAAATTATAAACATAACCACCTAGTAGTTTCTCAAAACTATAGTGCTGCTGGTTAAGCTATCCTGTCCTTGTTACTCCGCCTGTCAGATTGGACTCAGTTCATTGCAACTGATGATCTCCTACTTGATGTGAGTATCTTCTATATAAATTTTGGCCTTTGTCTAAATGTACTTGTCCCTTCGTAGCAGCTAATGTGGAGAGGAAGTAACAAGCATACAATCCCGCTGCAATTTCAACACAGGCTACGATTCTTCTGCAAAAGGCTTTCTATTTCATCATGACTTTTGTGCATTGGGTTCTATTATTAATACGTACAACAAGATTTCTTCTTATCATAGCAACAACGTCAAGAGGGGCGAACTTGTGACACTCTCCGGTTTTTTCAAGCAGCCTGCCATTTCTTCTAAGGGTGGTTTGAAAACAGTGCGCATACTGTTCCTCTCCTTGTCCACAATGGTGAGGCGCATAACAGTCGTGAAGCTATTTCTTCTTACTACTACTCGACATTTTAAATAATTCACAAGTATAATCAGTACTGTTGAATTTAATTTCAGCAGCATTTGCATAACCAATAATACACTAAAGTACTCCCGGAGTTCTTGCATAAATGGTATGAATTCTTATATAATGAAACATAGTGGGCATGGTACTTTGACTATTTTACTTAAAATGTTTAGTACCTTACTAGAATCGTCCACTTATCTGGATATTTAAAGAACCTCTTCTGTTATTCCCAAGTATAAGTCAGGCTTTACGTCGGACATTAGAAACTGTCAACCAGGCGACATCACTACTGCCGTTTCAAGAGTTATAGAAAAAGACAATCAATAAAAGTATTCTTAAGCCCTTACTATCCCAGGACATAATTACTCCTAGTCAATATGGTTTCCTACAATACCGATTGTGCATGACTTGTCATTCGAACTTCTTCAAATACTAGATTAGTGATCGCAATAAAAGTTATACTGTTCTCGTCTTATATTTTAACATTTCCAAAGCTTTTAACTACGTCGGCCACTTGCTATTAATAAGGAAACTTAAGACATACAATATTGCTACCCTCTATTAGATTGGATCAGGTCCTTTCTCAGTAATCGCACACAGATGATTACATTTGACTCTATGCTCCCCCATCCGAAACCTATAATTTCGGGAGTTATCCAAAGTAGTGTTCTTGGTCCACCTCCCTTCACTCTCCATATCAATAATGTGTATGATTGTCTCTCTAATGGTAAGTTGTTTATGTTTGCTGATGATCTAAAAGTCGCATATTCGTTTCCGCCTGATGAACTTGTAAACTAGTAAACTTTATACTTTACCTTGACTGTGAAGCGTACCCGGATATATGACCAAGTTGCGCTTGTCGTATGACCAAAGACACTTCTATCGAATGGACCCCACTCTTACGAATGAGAAATCAGAAGGCAACGAAGGATGGAAGCGAAATTATATTTGATCGTAAGCAGAGCTTTAATGGGATAGCAACGTCTAGGATGGCAAACTAGAGAGAGATGCTACCCACGGTGGTTCGAGTCGTGATCTGGTGAAGATGCGTGACCGCGCGCCTTCAACTAGTAGTGTCCGCTAAAACAAACATGGTCAGCATCAATGTCGAGAGCCTATGCAACTATTTATTTTGGGGATTATTTACCGCTACAACTGTAATAAAACTCGACAATACTAGGATTCTATGGATAGCTGTTTGAGTAATTACAGTGTTCAGGTTGTGGCCCGCTGTAGCTGTCAAGACCAAGAGGCATGTAGCAGATAACCTACTAGATAGATCTACTATCTTGTAGGTTGGTTGTATCATGATTCTGGTCTCGGGAAATTGGTGTCGTAGCTAATTGTGATTGAAGTTGCATTTCAAAATTTCTTGGTGACTGGTAAAAACTGGTAATTTTTGAGTAACTGTTGATATGAACTAAGGTGTGAATAATTGTTCAGGCAGTGCGCCAAATATGCGTCCTGCTTCCAATATTGTCAAAGTATCAGATGGCTTGGTTGACGGTCAACTATGAAAGCTTGTCGATGAACACTGGCCAGTCCAAGAGACAAACTATGGCTTCAGAGAAAGCGGATCCTCTGCGACAAGTGTTCTTCTAGCACAAAGTAACTGGGCATAGCTTCTGGAACCAGAAAATTCCCGTTCACACAATATTTTTCGGCTTTTTTAAGGCATTCGACGCAGTGCCCCACAAAGTCATGCTGAAGATCTCAGGTGCGGGCCTCTATTACTTACTACTAACGTGGTTGCAGAACTATACACAAGTATGAGAATTTTGCACCTTAGGAAACAGAGTACGATCAGTGCAAAGAAATATAACACTTAAGTACGGGGATCTATTCGAGCACACAGGAAACAACAGAAGACTGAGTCTTGACAGAAAACTATCCAAGTTAGGTAGCCTAATAGCAGACTTCTGGCCCCTAGTCAAAAACGTTCAGGTGCAGGCCCCACTAGAGAACAGGGCCACATAATAGTCGTGAGTATCACAGAAAATCATCCTGGGACTATTTCCTTCTTTTCATTAACGATCATTCTAACAGATTCACGTTGTCAGTACTGATCTGTACAGACGATGTGGAGATATGGATGAATACGTACTGCGATAACGACATGCAGACACCATAACTGGACCCGTTTCAGTTGGAACACTGGTCTCAAGTCAATGGTCTACAATTCAACACTAAGAAATTCCACGTCATGTACTACCACACTTCAGAGGAGCGGAAGCAACACTCTACCTTAAGGCAAACCGCCTCTTCGTTAGCCTAACAGGAAAAGGACTCAGGTCTCACCCCGGTTAACATACTCGATACCAGCGATAATTATCAGGTGGACGCTTTCAAAGCCTGTGCACACTCCATTTCATTTAGAATACTATATCTGCTGCTGTGACCTCGTTAAACACCTTTAAGAAACGGTTGGACAAATATGCATGTACACACGGAATCCCGTTCACTTCTGGGACTAAGGAGTGACTACGTTTCCACCATCTCCTGACACTGAGGACCTACTATCACTGTCACATAGGCCGCTACTGTCAGTTCACCTAACTCATTCACTCATCTTTTTATTTTTATTTATATTTTTTATCTATCTTTATTTTCCTGTTTTTCTTTCTCCACATTCCGCTTTTGTTTTATTATTTCGCTTTTTATTACCCAACCGACTATCCGGAAACGTCCCCTCTAACTCACCACTCTGAGATGTACACTCGTCTATTTTCAAGCGACACCAACCAGCAAGCCAACTGCCACAACAGGGAGGAGGGTATTTTGTAGACGAGTAACTGGAACTTCCACACTTAACACTACGAAAGATCCTGAACCCCACCTCAACATCAAGACTCTGGCACAAAGAAATCAACTGTTTTAAGCCAGCTCGTCAATTGGATACTGGTTATTGGATATTGGACCTGTTCGTCGGTTATGGTCTTCATATCACTAGATTTTCTCTGTTAGATTTGAAAATCGTCGAGTTTTACTATGGTCATAAGTGTGATGTCTAAGAATCTACTTGTTGACAGAGTCGTAAACTTTGTTATCTATTTACTCCGAAATTAGGTGTTTCTTATCTGATACCTTAAAGAATGTTGTACACAATGTTAGTGGTGTAGCAGTAAAGTACTCATTAAAATACACTATTACCTAATTAGATGGCAACTAGCTATTGCATTTGTCTGTACCTTGATGAATAGTGTTTACATAGTGATTATTGTGATAAAATACTGTGCATTTTCTTGTTTTAATGTAACTATGTATGGTGGGAACAATGCTTAGGTATCTTCTTCATTTACCCCGATTTTATTGTTAGGGTACAGGCACTTTGTATTCCTTTAGTCTTATATTATGTAATTTGAATGAAAGTTACATATCTGACATAACATTTACGTTACTGTCATCAAGGGGATGTCCAGGTTTGTTTTTTACTGTTGTCTTATATTTGCTTTTGAATTCAGCATACCTTAGTATTCGTATCAAGTTTGCACACTTCCTCCTACTGGGTGTTTTATATGTTACTAGATTTGAAAATTATGTTCCAAATTAACCCTAGTCAACAACCGTTGGAGAACAGAGCGCTGAGCGTCTGTTTTATCACTGGATTCTTCAGCAGCGAGCTCTCACGTTTACACGGATCGAACTAAGTGGAGTCCTTTACCGTGATGAAATAGCTTTCCGATACTCCCGAGTTTTCAATCATTCTCAAGTGTCACTGTTGTATATTTATAGGAAAGAAATTCTTTTTTAAGAATCATATTCACTTGAAGTAGTACACTATGTTGACTGTGTTGTCATTAAGCTTGGGTAAGATAGATTCCTTATTTACGATCAATGTCGCAAGTCTTTATGCGGAAGTATATACGAATTTGAGTAATATATCGGCTAAAATGGCATTTCCATACTGTTTGGCATATTCACACTAGATGTATTCGAATATGAAGTTAACAAAATTAGCGGATTAAGTATGCAGAACACAAGCAGACGTAGAACTAGTACTTTTAAGCTGTGTTCCGTGTAGGGAAAGAAATTACGTGTATATGTTTGCAGCTGTGATTAGCATTTAGTTAATTCACTTGGCTTCTCCGTCCGTTTGTTTATGTATCATCTTAATAACTTCACGTTGCTGATACCACTTCCCACTGACTCCATGGGTTAGCGCCAAATCATATTTTAACCTAGCTTTTAGTCTAATCTGATTATAATTTAATAAGCAATTCACATCCTATATATCAACCTATAATGATTCACCAGTATTAGATAAACAACTGTTGTTTTTTAGCTTCGTCTCAAGTATTAGGCTCAGTTTCAACATTGCTCATCTAACGGTTTCACTCTATACGTACAGCCTTAGTATTTGTTTATCAATATTGAGTAAAAGTATTGTTTACATAGTTTGTTTGAAAATATTACATACATTTATCATCTAGTCAGCCTATTTTGTAGGGTTAAAAGTGTATTTTATGCTGCTCAAATAAGGTATATAAGCCACAGCAAGCGTACTTATTTCTACAGGTGGTTTTGAACATCACTTAATCCTCATCATAGCTTTTCATTTATCTTAAAAGTGTCCATCAGTGTCGACAATTTTATCCCAGTCGCTCAGTATCGCATTAACTTGTGATCAGTGTTATTACGCTAACGATTACGCTTCGTTTGGATATTTTGTACAAATACTAGTAACTGGTTTCCGATACTCTATATCTTGTCTCGATATATTTTTGGATTAATATCCTTTCGACACTTTTTCGACTGCGAATTGGGGGGGGGGCAGCTTGATAGAAAAGGTAATTAACTTCATCTATATTTACGGGGACTTCTGCTAACCGTCATGCATTTTCACTGAAAACCAACTTCATATAGCTATTGTTAGTTAACATCTTTCAGTGATTTATTTTGCCATCCATTATTTTATGATTTGATGCAACGTAGTTTTTTTCTGGTTCACACTATATTCGCCCTACCAAAAACGTCTAGCGCAAACTTTTCGGAGTTGTGTAAACGCCCGGTTTTGATTTAACTTGATTAGCGGTATGTTTAATTCATCAAGTTTTCTATCTACATATTTCAGAATTTCATGTAAATTCTTTTCTATAACCTGGAGTTCTTAAATTATGGTTACTGAAAGATGTCAGGAAGCAAATTTACTTGGGTCAGAGTCATCTGATCACCAAACAGATTACAATTTCAGTACAATTGCAACACCAAATCAGTCTTCAGATAACCTCGACGCCTGTCTAGATGACATTGTACCTAGAAGTGATGAATTAAGCGATAGTGATTTTGACGAACGAGATGTTTCGGCTGAAGATGATGACAGTATTCCTCCAGAGGAAGATGCTGCTGACGAGGAAGAAATATTAAGTCTCATGAAGGTGAGTCTACATAATTTTTATTATGTAAAGTACTTTTTGCTGAGATTGTTATAGCCAATACAACCTGGCACAAATTTGCACTAGCTTAAGCTACCATACCACAGGACAACTAGATGAAGTTGGTAATATGAATTTCAAACGAGTCAGAATAATCTTAGTGAGAATTTTAGTGGGAATGACCTATCCTTCAAATTATGGGTTGCGAAGACAATAAAAATATATGCTTGAAGGAATACTTGTAATCATTGTTTAGATATAGTCATTGGATACTATCGGGCTGACTAACAAATCGGAGTCTTAAGTTTCTTCCTTATATAGCATCGTATAACACTAACTTGATTCCAAATTAGATCAGTCAAGCAGGGAACGAAGTATATTCCGATGATAGGGACAGGATAATATATCAATAAAAGGAGTATCCGGAATTTAAAGGAGAAACTTCCCGCATTTTCTCGACCGTTGACTAGCACTGATTGGTTTAAAACAGACCAATCAGCGCGCATCAATCTTAGCATGATTTGAGTGTGCATTAGTCACTATTGTATCCTGCTAACATGATTGTTATCCTGTGTTTACAAACACTGATCATCCAACATAATTCGGAGCAGCATTCGATGATTTGATTAATTGATGCCATATCTTGGTTTGGACATCTCTAGCTTTCTTCTGAACTGAACTAATAATGGACTTTGTGTTGGTTAAGTATATATGCCCCAACCAACTCAGATGGTGAATATTCAGAACCTCATCAGCTTATTCGACTTAGCAAATATATCATATTCCAGTCAGTCACTGTTAAAGATGCTTATTAGAAGACTACAGCTCGTTTTGAAGTACATGTTTATACTCATAATTTTTATTTTCTCTCGACCTAGGGTTTTTGAATGATAAATGGGACAGCTTGAGGTACCGTTCAGTTGGCCTCCAACTACCCATCTAAAAAATAACCGGAACAAGAGATCGACATAACCGCCCAACTCTTAATGAAGTTAAAAAGACCATGACTAATCTAAAGAGGATGAAGCAGAAAAATACCGTATTTCTAGTTCTCATGTTTTATTGCACTTATAATAAGACATGTACCGTCTAAAGGAAATATTGTACCTCGAATCTAAATCATTCAACATTGTACGTAGATGTCATTATTAGTGATTGGCTTATTAACATAATCTCGTTATACATTAATAGTCGTAGTATACATTCATCACTAATATCATCTATTTTGAGTTGGGATTTCAGAAGAGTGAGCTCTCTAATACATATTACTGTCGATAAGTGGGGTTGAGACAAGAACTTGGGTGTAGACCTTGTGGAAAGCCATTTCTCATTTGTCACCAAATACAATACTACTCAGTGTTTTGTCGTTTGAAATCATGCCTATATTACAAATTAGTATTAGTAAATACATGGCATATTTCACCACCTGACGATCAGTTTCACGTCCAGTTGGTCACTCTCAATAATTTGTAAAACGGAAATATTATACTGGCTTACACATGTTTGTCTATTTGATTGATTACTTGCGTATGAGTAAACTTTCAGTAAACAGTACTTTTTTATTTCAGGAAAGTCAAATGTCATTGGATGAACTTCTAGCTACTTACGGGATTCCTCCCACCGTCAGCAATCACTACAATAACAATTCCCAAGTCTCCAGAGGTAGATCTGGACGTCTACGGAGTACTCGACGTACTGTTACTCCCCCTCCAAATATAGCTTCATTACAAGAATCATTGGAGTCGTTACCTCCAGCTAAGAAACCTCGTCGGGCTCCTCATATATCTAGCTGCTTAGATAGCGAATTCAACGATATTTTTGCCAAGCGTACTATCCCTCGAAACAAACCGATATCATCTACTGGTCACTCAATAATTCACTCATCATCCGATGTTGATGCGTTGGTAGACAAAAATAAAACTAATAAATCTTCGTTGTCTTGCGTTAGTTCCTATTTTTAAACAAATTCTCACATCGTTCCACTAAAATATTAGTTTATTCAACATTTCCAACTAGTTTAACCTTTTACTGCCACTCTGTTATACATTTGCACGTGGTGATAATTCAAACAATGGCTTAAGAAAGTTTTAAACCGTATTAGCCATTTGTACTTCACATGAAAGTTAAATTATATGTATGTACTTCATGATTATTACTGTATTTTGATGAAACTGACAAACCTAGAGTACATCCTCGTAGTTCGTTCCGTTATGGTTCATTTAAGTTCATTGTTTTTTATCTTTATTTATTTGCCAAAAACTCGTATCAATTTTATTCCAGATATCAAATGATTCGGACAAAGTAAATTCGATGTATCATTGTCGTGTAAATTATGCTTATCTAGCAGTTTCATAGCTGTTTTGTGTTTTAGTTATAGATATTTTTTGAGGATCCAATGACACTTCTTATTGTTATCGTTTGATACCTGCTTTCGATTTTATGACATGGTCTCCTGACTTTTAAGCTGGTTTCCCACGGTGGCATTGATGCGACTTTAATTGAAAACTCATTTTAAGTTCATCAATCATCCTAATTTTAGTTGGCATTTAGAAATACATATCTACGTCACTTGTGTTCATTTTATGACTAATTTCAACTCTTTTTTAGATAAAGAACTATACAGTGACTCTGAGATCTAACTGTACAGCCATGATCTTTCATTATCTCTTATACAATAGATTTGGTTTATGGGTTAGTACATGAACTTGTGCTTGATTTCTCAGTTAAACTATCATTATTAACTGTAACTGCCTACAGCGATTATATTTCAATTGTATTTTAAATCTTTTAGAACCTCATTAAATGTCCAGATTCAGCAGAATAACATTTCGTTTAACTTATTCTCAATAATTTAAGTAATGTCTGTCGTAAATTTCACAATAATAATATATCTTTTCCCTCACAGCTTACTGCGTTTCCGCATTCACACTCAGTCCCTTGTTCGCACAACACTAGTCCAATATCTGTGGATATATCATGTTCTAATCCATCTTCAGCCACTATAACTCCTAAACACTCAAAACGAATTACTTCTGAGAGTCTAATTAGTAGTCATAAAAGAACATCGCGTTGTCACATACTTAGGTCCCGTTCAAAATCCAGTCTAGCTATTCATACCTCTGAATTTTCTGACAATGCAACTCCTAATGGGGAGAAACACTTGGAGAGGGAAGATACTGGTACAATTTTGTCTGATTCTGAAGTAGATGTACAAAATGAATATTCGAATAATGAACAAACTAATGAAGTAGGTAACAAATGTGAAGTTAATGAAGATTATTCTTCACGCTTCTGGAAGAGTGCAATTACTGGTGAGTTGAATATATTTGAAATATATGAATGACAATTAACGGGGGGACTAAATTAACACTAAGGGCCTACAATTTATTACTGTTTTGGATTTTGAACTTTTGCTCCGACTAAAAGATCATCGGGTCAGAAATCCAATAGCTACTGACTCGAATCTGACCGATATAGATTTCTTTCAATTAATTATTCCCGCATCATAGTTCTTTAATTATTGTGCTGGAGCTTCAGGTCTAGTACATCTAATAATCTAATCGTTTCTCTACATTCCTGACTGAGAAGTGTGCTTGTCATTTCCGATTATTCGATAATAGCTTTTATGACTCTACGGTTGGTCGTCACTTTTAATTGGTATGACTACCGGATTACAGATAAGCTTAGAATCTATTGTCTAGTGGTTGAAAGCTGATAAATACAACAAGTCATTGCTCCACTGTGAACTGTTAGTATTAATGGGATGTATAGTAATCCGAATTGACATTTCGCTTACAAAATGCGACTCAAAATCTCAACAGTAAGTAAGCTTCAGAAAATGAAATCACTTGTCAACTTACTCATTATATGTTACTCAAATTAAATCATCTGTAAAATATTTAGTCAAAATGGTATGGATCTGTCACTCATTGGGTAACAGTGCATTGAGAAATACATTTATTCATTCAACTTATGATCATTAAGAAATTTGGCTTTCTTATTCAATTAGGTCAAGAAACTCCCCCTTCATACAATTCAGATGAAGATGAAGACTACTGTCCGAGTGAAGATAGTGGTCGTGATTGGAAAGGTGTAAGTTTTTGTAAAGTGTATCGTACCTTTTGTACTTGATTGTATGCATTTAGCCGATAATGCCAAACAATTAAGTAGCAAATCCACTGGTGAATCAAACCGGTTTGTTGCTTGTTTATTACCGTAGATAATTGTTGGATACTAACATAACCTATACAATTTCTTGATATTTATTATGACAGATTGACGTTAATCTCTGAAAAGCAAGGAACATTGGATAGGTATTCCTTCTTAGTATGAGACTCACTTGTAGTACACACGATTTCATCAAGAGTCGAGCCCTGAGCCATCTGGATACATTATAATAGGATTATCCTCAAGTCACTGTGTTGACGAGGGGTTATAGGCGCTAGTTTATTAGAGCTGGAAATATATACATTTGAATGCTAAATTAATGTTCATTGCCATGAGATCCGCTGACCCTCGTGTGTCTTACAATTGAATCCAATTCCAGTATTGGATAGTTGTCCATTACCCACCAAAAATATTTTACACTTGTTGCATGAGTATTTCTCTTATTATATTTTCACTGTACGTTTCGTCTGCATACATTGAATCGTTGGAGAGATTGTCTAGTATTTATTCATTGAAGGTATTTTTTAATATGATTTGAGTGTCGAAGTCAATTATGATCCGGCCGACACTGCCACTTGGAAGTACAAAAACTGGAGTAAGAAGATTTAATAGCCGAATCGAAATTGACACTGATGGAGATGTCCATATTGACATATATATATATATATATATATATATATATATATATATATATATATATACATTCAACTGACTGTTAATGGCATAATTCGTGTTTTTCTTCCAATGGACAGACAGATACAACGCAGAACTTCGTACGTACGTACATCAGTTCAGGTCGCCATACCACATCAGCACAGAGACGCAACTGTCAGTTCAAATCCAAGAGTGATAACGATAATAGAAGTATTAGCAGTAATGCAGAAAATTAGGGAGCGAAGATATGATTCGAAAAGTATAATTCAGTGAGATAAATTTGAAAGGAGAAAGATAGAGAATTCGGAAGGTTAGATTTTGAGAGAACACAAAGAGTGGATGCACCTGCGCCATTGCGAACGATTCTGAGCCATGTCGTTCAAGGTCTCTAACCATTGGTGACTTTCGTCTCGCGGACCCCAACCACGCAGCCTACATCTACCAACATGACTTAGTCCACTTGTCAGTGACTTCATCGATTTCTGCCATGTTTTGGTTTGGCCGCCCCTAGCTTTCTTCCAACCTATTCCTACACCGCAAAACATAGCACGTCGAGGCAGTCGGTAGTTAGACATGCGTAACACATGTCCCAACCACCTCAACTGATGAAGTTTCAATACCTCATCTATTGATTTGCCCTCCTTTCCTAGAACCCGTTTCCTAACGACAGCATTGCTCACTCGGTTGTCCCATGATACACGAGCAATGCTTCGGAGACACCTATGATCGAAGACCAGTAACCTACGAATGTCCTCTACTCTTAACGGCCATGTTTCGCTACCGTATAGTAGGACAGAGCGAACTGCTGCACGGTACACTCGTCCTTTGGTTAGCAAGCGGATATCTCGCCTGCGCCATAAGTGACGCAACTTGGCAAAAGCCAATCGAGCTTTCTGTATCCGTGCTGAGATTTCGTCAGTCACCAGGCCATCAGCACTGATGAGACTCCCCAGATACGTGAAGCGGTCTACATGCTCGACTACTTCACTCCCTATCACTAGTTCAGGTGCCGATGCAACCCAATCCTGAAGCAACATTTTGCATTTCGAGGGGGAAAATCGCATCCCGAATATGCTTGCATTGTTGCTCAAGGTAGTCAGAAGACTCTGCATTTTGTCAGCGTCTTCACCAAATAGGACTATGTCATCAGCATACTCTAAGTCAGTAAGCGAGGCTCCTGGTAGTAAGTCAACTCCTGAAAAGTCAGACGAAGACATGGTTATATCTAGGAGCATGTCTATGACAAAATTAAACAAGAATGGGGAAAGTGGACATCCTTGACGGACACCACTTGAAGTGAGGAATTCCGATGACAGTTCGCCATAAGCTCTCACTCGACCTGTAGTTTTAGAGTAGAGAGCTCGTATAAGGTTAATGTACTTCTTTGGTACACCTTTCAATGACAGACACTGCCACAGAACCTCACGATCAACAGAGTCGAATGCCGCCTTTAGGTCCAGGAAGACAACTATTGTAGGACGCCTAAATGTGTGTCTGTGTTCCAGGACCTGTCGCAGTGTGAAGATGTGGTCTATACAGCCACGTCCAGGTCTGAATCCAGCCTGGTTTTCTCTAGTCTGCTCTTCACGAGCTCTAGTTAAGCGTCTAAGTATAATCGATGCTAATAATTTAGAAACTATATTAGTCAGACTGATTCCCCTGTGATTGTCACAAGAAGACTTTTGTCCTTTCTTATAAATTGGGACAATCAGGGATTGAGACCAGTCAGATGGTATTACGCCCAGTTCCCAGATTTTACCTAAGATTTCAGTCAATCTAGCTGCTAAAACTGGACCACCATCCTTAAAAATTTCAGGGGTAAGCCTATCAGGACCTGCTGCTCTACCTCGCTTCAGATTTCCTATAGCCTTCTCAACTTCATAAAGACTAGGAGGAGTTAAGTCGATTTGCCATTCAGGATGACTGGGCATCGTGGGCAACCGAAGTGTGGCTGAAGGCCAGTTAAACTGATCCCTAAAATGTTCCGCCCATCGGTCCAATCTCCTGGACTGAGAATGAATTGTAATCCCATCCCTTTCCGAGATAGTCTCACTCACATTCGGATCCCTAATACCAGTTTCCTTAATAAGTCGAAAAAGTTGCCTACTGTTGCCTATCGCCGCTGCCTTTTCCATCGTTTTTGCTTTCGCCACCCACCACTGTTCACGGTCGTTGCGTAGGCTTTTTATCAGCCTGCGCTTCAGCTCACTTCGCTCTTTATTATATTCAGAGCCAGGTGGGATGAGTTTACGAGCATCCATCAGTTCGGTGGATGCTACTGAAATCCACGGCTTCATCCTAACCTTATGATTTACCTTACTAGCAGATATCATTGCTGTTTCCACAGCATTTTTGATATCATTCCAACCTGCTTCCGGATGGCAATCGCTTACACGGTCGCCTAACTGCTTTTCTAGTTGTTCCTGAAATATATTCTTAGCCTTATTATCATTAAGTAAATCCCTAGGAGGCTTCATTGCTATGTCTTTCCTACGTCCAGTAAGCCTCAAACAAATACGCGCTCGCACTAAAGCATGGTCTGAATCTAAACATGTGCCCCAGAACGAGCGACAGTCCTCTATCGAACCCCTCCATCGGTGGCTGATGGCGATGTGATCTAGTTGGGTCCAACGTTGAGACGATTTTGGGGGTCGCCAGGTCAAAAGATGATTTTCCTTATGCCTAAAGTTAGTATTCGCTAGAAACAGGCGGTTATCTGAGCATAGTTGCAACAGACGATCGCCATTATCTGTTCTTTGAGCCGTGACACCATAACAACCACCCAAGTGTCTCTCATTTTCACTTAGTTTACCTACTTGAGCATTAAGGTCACCAGCCATTATAACTATATCAGAGCGCCTAGCTTTTCGGAGGAGGTCCGTAAGCTTGCTGTAAAACTCATCTTTCACCTCGTCTGAACTGCAGTCAGTGGGGGCATAGGCAGATACGACGAAGAGGCAACGACGAGTGTCCCTATCTTTCCGAGTCCTAACTGTCCCGTTCAGTCGGACAGCGCACAAGCGACTATCTACAGGGATCCAGTCTAGGAGAGCTAGTTCTGCCCTACGACTCAATGCTATACCTGCACCAGCGAGACCCCGGGAAGCAGCATCCGGGCTACCGGATACACGAAGAGTAAATCGGGCTGCTTCTTTGTTTTGATACGGCGAGATCAGGTTAATGATTTTACTAGGATCCTGTATGCGCGTTTCCGAGACGCAGCATACATCGATTGAGTGAGATTCTAAAGTCTTAGCTAAGGAAGCCTGTTGCCCTATTTGACTTAATGTCCGTACATTAAAAGCTCCAACATATAGTCTAGAACGGGGTTTCAAGAGACCAGGAATGATTTTTCGTGAGCTCGCATCGTTTGCATTAGCGGTGCAGTGAGATGAAGGAATGTGAGTAGAGTTAGTCGGAGAGATAAGAGAGATATTATGGGGTGTAGAAAGGATTTGATTTTGACTAATTTGGACTCTCGTGCTTTTGCGGGTATGAGGGCAGTTGTCACTTCCCGGCTGCCCACACCGTGGAAGGGTATTTCTTGAGGAACCTGAAAAAGAAGGCAGATTAGTGTCGGTCTTAGAGACCTGAGAGCGTGACCGCAGAGCCCAAGGGACAACTGCTTGAGGCCTGTCACGCACGGCCTTTTTATGAAAAGTTTTCTGAGTATTAGCTCCGCACTTAAAAGCCCTTAGTGGGCACCCTTACCGCCGGAGACGGAAATCCGTGAGGTAGGGTGAGGTGTGACATTTTTAGGGCCGACCTTTTCTAACCCCTCCTTCCTTGTGAGAAGGCAGCATCGCTGCAGATGCTGGTTGTCCGAGGGAAACACCTTACTGCTGTCACACCCCTCTGCAGTCAGCAGTACGACTTCGCCCTCAGACCTTGAGTAGCTGCTTTTAGTCTCATCGTTCTCCAATCGACCTACCTAGCATGGTAGAACCTACAGGAACATATGTTCCAGCCAGTATAGCTCGGTTGGGTCATCACGATAGGCAAGCCCGACCACCACGACAAGGTAGCAGCTACGGTCGGGTCTTCCAATGGAGTACACTATTTGTGACTCCGCCTAACATTTCGGTCCTGAGATGGCCTTATAACCTCTGGTCTTACAATTGCTTTGAGATGCCCCACCTCGAGCTGAGGAATTTCTTACACTAAATTATTGTTTCTAACAGATAGTAATTTCCTGTTAGCTCATTCAGTCGTTCAAATAGCTTCCGTAATTCAGTAAACCAATTATAATTAGTCAACGTTTAATTTACTGGCGTACAGGTATCTATTTTTTATGTGACAACTCGTAGAAGCTATGACTGATATTTGTATATCTTACTAGTTTTCACTATTTTGCATCCATCAATTAATGTAATGGCAGTGATAACTGCTTTGTTGTGAATATGAGGATTTCGGATCTATCAATATTTACTATGCCCTAGATACATTTACTTCGAATTAAATATGTGGTATCAAACTGTAGTCTTCAAGCTTATTTTTTGACAGTTTATTGTTCTGCTGCCTTTTTAATAATAATAAGCCTGCTAGAATTGGTTTGTTTTATTAATTTCTGGAAATTATCGAATTTGTGAATTTTCATTGTGTGACATAACTGATTTATGTTTTTGGCTGCTGTATATTATTCTTGTAAAAGAATTTACCTTACGGTAAAAGGTGAAGTGCTTATTCAGAAATTCTGAAACAAATCCATCGATTCAAGTATTCATACCGTCTATGTTTTCGGCATTTAGTATCAGTTGTCATGCGTAGAATCTGACACGCTCTATTAACATAACAAGTTGAATGCCATTATAATAGTAACATCGGAGGCAGTAACATTATTGATTGGACATAGAAAACATGATTCGGAAAGTAGGAATTCGTGGGAAGGTATAAACTAATCTCAAGATCAGAATTCAAGGGTTATTACAACCAGTTCTAAGCCATAATGGTGCTAACTCCAGCTAACTAATCTGGCTTTACCTACATGCTTCGGACTAATAGTCAAGGATTTTACAGACTTATGTCAACTTTCGATTTGACTGGTGTTTTCTAAAAATGCATTGACATTAGTCCGAATATTTAGAGAGAAAATCTAAAATCCTCTGGTTGTTCGAGTTTTTCGAACCGATGAAGTTTATTTCAAATAGTTCATACTTAAATTATTCAAACACCACCTAATCATATCGTACGTTTCAGATTTCTAATGAATGTTTGCTCAACTTTACTTTATTCTCACCCGGTAGTATCATTATGAGAAATTACATATGAACATGTTATGAATCTACAGTTATTCGTTGTAGTAAATTACATTATTTTCTTACAAGAACCGTGCGTTTAGTAAAGTTATAACGTTTATTTACCGACTCGGTATGAACTTCATATTTTGCGCACCTGAATTGTCCACTTAATTTTTCTTAATTCATGTCCATTTTTTCTGGTATGGTTTCGTTTTATTTTACTTTTTTCTATCCGATTTCAACTGATTATTAAATAGGAAATCAAAATTGGTGATGAGTATCAAGCGAATGTTCCTATGCTTATTCTATCATCAAATGCAATAGAAAATCAAAATGATGAATCATCATATAATGGTGCTGAACGAATTTTTCAAGAATCTATTCTTGTATGGAAACCTGCGGAGAAACTCTATGAATCTGATGTAGCACGCTATGAGAGATCATACGCTCACGCTGTTGTGTCGACACTACCTACTGAACGAACAATAGATGATGAAGAAGTAATTTTCCTGTTTACATGTTTCACTCTAATTACTCATAAGTAGATAAACTACTATTGCGAAAATGTACTGTCAGATTTATATTCATCAGATTTGAATGAGGCTTTCTTGCACCAATGTTACTCCTAGATGACGAGTCCCTGTTAGCACGGAGCTTCACTTCAGTCCTTTCCACAAACCCTCTCCATCTAAACTATATTTTATATATCATATCAGTTTTGGTTACAACATTACTTGTCATTGCAATAAGGTTTGTTTGATCTATATGATCATATATTGCGAAATTCGTCAATACTAGTTATTTCTGTGAGTTATAACTAATTAATCAGGAGATTTTTGGTAACGCATATAAATGATATTGTCAACAGGATTAATCTCGAAAAATTATTTATGGATAAGAATGTTGTTTTTAACAATTTTCGCTAATACATTACCAACGCAGCAATAATATCACTTTAGACTTTGATTTCATTCGGTAATCATTGTAATAGCATAGTTACATTACTTACATAGCTTCATCAGTCCTAACGGTCTGGTGTCCGATGAAATCTCGGCTCGTATACATAAGGCCCGATCGGCTTTTGCCAACCTGCGTCACTTGTGGCGTAGGCAAGACATTCGTTTACTGACGAAAGGACGCGTTTACTGCGCAGCAGTTAGATCCATTTTACTTTATGGATGTGAAACATGGCCTTTAAGGATAGAGGATATTCGTAGGATCCTAGTATTCGATCATAGATGTCTCCGAAACATTGCTCGTGTTTGCTAGGACAACCGAGTAAGCAATGCATGGGTTAGGAATAGAGTACTAGGTAAATACGGTAGGTCTATTGATGAAGTAGTGAATCTTCACCAGCTGAGGTGGTTAGGACATGTGTTGCGTATGCCTGACCACCGTCTGTCTCGACGAGCAATGTTGTCTGGTGGGGAGTAGGCTGGAAGAAAGCTAGGGGTGGCCAAATGAAAACATAGCACCAATCCATGAAGTCATTGACAATTGGGCTGAGCCATGTTAATAGATGTAGACTACCTGGTTGGGGCCCACACGATGAACGTAACAAATGGTTAGAGACTTTAGGTGATATGGCTCAAAATCGATTGCAATGGCGCAGGTGCATCCACTCATCTTCCTCCAAATTCTGATTTCTGAGCTTATTATAATTTTCTCTTTACTGAATCACTTTTTATCTCAAATCTCATCCCTGATCTGTATGCCTTTCCATTAGTACTTACTCTCTTACTACCTTCCCTACTCTGGGATTTGGTCAGACAATTTAATCTTTATCTGCTAATTGAGGCATGGCAACTTGAACTGATGTACGCATGTACCACGTTCTACGTTGCAACTGACTGACTGACATCACTTACATATGCCTAAAGGTTTAAACTACTGGATGATTACATAACTTACCAAATCTTGATGGCGTCTGGAGCGGCGTAGAAATTTCCACGTCTTAACATTTCTGGATCAAACTCAGTCATACAATAAATATAGTATGGTTGATATTTTTATGCACTATATATGATATTTGGCATTAAATTAGTGAAATTTAAAGATAAATAATGAAGGAGACTGAGCCACCGCGAATGGTATTGTTGTGCTTCTTGCTTATGTTTATTTTACTATGCATTTATGTGTCCTACTATTAAATTCTTTTCTAGGCTTTATTCTTGTTGATGCGTTGTGATTACGATGTTGACGAAGCACTTCAACGGTTACAGCTTAAAGCAGTACAAGCAGCTGGTATGTTTTTTTTGAATCATATAGTCGTACATATGTTTGTGTTTATATTTTCTTTTATTTGTATAATAATCTGTACATGCATAAAGCATCAAAAATAGAAATCGATCCAGAATCGCATTTTTTACCCACTTATTTAATTGATTTTAAATTAAAGTGCCTGTATTGGCATTCAGATGGTTGTATGATACATTTTTATCTTACAAACATTTTGGAAACTCACCGATTATAATATTTTTTAAATTCTTTTTTAACACCACTTATCTGTCCACATTCAAATATCACTATGTTTATGTATGGTCATAACAACAATTGCATTGCAGTTTTTCATATTTTAAATCTCATTAATCCCAATACGTTCAGGTATGTCAACTTATTATTATTAATTGTGTAAAGACAACATATTGTACAAAATGGCACCCAAAATATGTGCGCCACAAGTACAAAAGTAGCGTGAAGAAAATAGAACAAAGAAGGCAACAAAATACTTAAAATGTGATATGACAACGCGAGAATTACAAAGCAGAAGATACAGTTTGAATAGATATACAAGCAAGATTTCATTATTATTAGGAGAAATCATCACACTTATAAAAATTGTAATCGAAAACTCCAGCAAGATAGCCACTAGCTTCTATTCTGTGCTATATCTGATAACGTCTCAAGCCACTGATTTACAACATCTATAGAGCCATAGCCAAGAAGTAAAAATGCACCGACACAGGTCAGTTGTATACAGCTTCCTTTCACTCCACAGTACCATGTCATACACTGATCACCTCCGCTTTTTCCAACTAGTCCCAGTGTCAGCAAATAATGCGCGATATGGAAGCTGATGGGATGACATTCATAAAACGTGACCAAGTAACCGAAGCTGATGTTTTAAGATGGCGACATAATTTGGGTTTTCATCACTAAGCCCGAAAACGCGATGTCCAACTCCAGTATTACTGACACAATGCTCTCACTGGATGTCAGCAATTCTTCAGCAACAAGGCTGGTCGAACACAGCGTGACATTAAACATCCCCAGCTCGTCGAAACCAAATGTTGCATGCATGGGGCAGAATCACTCTCACTAAAGCGTTATAAACCCGGCCTTTTGCAGTCAAGCTCACATCACGATGGCACCAAAGATGCCTCCGTTCGGAATAAGCCAACCCGGCTAGCATTATGTTTAGATTGATCTCGTCTGAAACACTGTCACCAGCACTCACACAACTACCGAGATACACGAACTTGAATACTACTTCTTGCTGGTCACCATAAATAGAGCATGTACACACCCCTATCAGTCTTGTAGAAGTAATTTGCACTTGAAAAATGTAAAGCACATGCCATACGGATACCAATTTACAACTAATTGGATAGTTTGTATGTTATCACACCGTAAGACAATATCATCCACGTACTCAACGTCAAAAAGTGTTTTAACATGCACTTCCTTTATAGCCATTTCTAGAATGTCATCGATAGCGAAGTTGGAGAGGAAAGGTGAGAACCAACGTGCCTCAATGAGTTGTAAGGAACCTGAATATTAGTAGTACATAAATATGTATTTTTAACTTAAATATAGTGTCTCTTGCATATTTTTCTACTGATATTTTAAATTTATTCTGTTTGTACAAGCAATTTGTACACATTCAACAAATTCGAGTAATGTCAGTGCCAGTGTTTGTCATTAAAAGGCGTATTTCAAGAGTACATAAACCTCATAAAAGCTCTCTACTCGAATACGACCGGTCAGGTTAGAGCTTACGGCGAGCTATAGCGAGAATTGTCAGCCTCAAATGAGGGAGGTTCGTCAGGACTACCCCTTATCTCCTTTCTATTCAATTTTGTCATAGTTATCTACCTAGAGGTTACGCTTTGTTCACTTAACTTTTCAGGAATTAGTCACTTTCCAAGAGACCTCGTCGACTTAGTATACGCAAACTACATAGTTCTATTCGGTGAAAACGGTGGCAATAAGCAGATTCTCCAGGACACCCTGAGTTACAATTCAAGCATATTCGGTATGCGTTTCTCACCTTTCAAGTGCAAAATTTTACTCCGGGACTGGTCTGCACTTTAACCTAGATTGACCATAGGGAGTGAAGTAGTCGAGTTCGTTGATCACTAATCACTTATCTGGGAAGTCTGATCAACCCTGGTGGGTAGATGTCTGACGAAGTTTCAGCCCGGATGCGGAAAACTCACTTGGCTTTTACCAACTTACATCACCTGTGGCGTAGGTGAAATATCCGTCTCTCAACGGAAGGCCGAGTGTACTGCGCAGTAGTTCTGTTTTAACTTACGGGTGTGTAGCATTGGCCATGAAAATGGGAGATACACGTAAGTCTCAGGTCTTTGATCATAGAAATCTTCGTAACATCGCCCGTATATCATGGAATAACGGGTTAGGCAATACTAACGTTAGGTATCTTGTACTAGGAAAACATGGTCAGTCAAAGAGGTCATAAACCTTCATCGATTGAGATGGTTGGGGCATATGTTGCGTTTGCCTGATCACCGCCTACCACGCCGCACGATGTTGACTGGTGTTGAAATAGAATGGAAGAGATGTAGGGGCGACCAAGCCAAAACACAGCACCAGTCCATAAAGTCTATAACTGTTGGTCTGAGCCGTGTTGGCAGATGCAGACTACTTGGTTGGAGTCCGCGTAATATTTAATATCAGTGGCCGGAGACGCTGGGTAACATAGTTTAGAATCGGTCACAGTGATGTCAGTGTATTCACTCTATCTTCATTAGATCTTAAGCCCTATTATTCTCATACACACTTCTTCATTCTTTGTTGTATTATGTTGTCGTGTTATTATTGTAAATTAGATCTCATGGTGTTAATATGGTATAGCAACCTGAACTTATGCGCATATTTGCCCGGTTCGACATTGTTAATGACTGACTGATTCAATAACGTCAGCTTTCGTGAAAGATTGTCCTATGATAAAAGTATTTAGCCATTAATTGCTATGTATCCATTTGATCTAAGCCAGTAGTTTAATGAAGTTAGATTTATTACAGTAAAAATTCAAACGTAATTCATAAGAAACTTAAATCGGCTAAACCGATTACTTTCATTGGATTTAATGCATATATATTTTATTTTCAAATTTAGAGAAAATTGTAAATAGGTGTATTTTTTTTCAAATAGTACACACTTTCCTTGTATATTTCTATGTTGTAGCTGGATTTGCATATTTTTTTGGGTGTTAAATAAATTTGGGTGTAGTTAGTTTGCCTATATTCTTGATAAATTAAAGTTGATTTATATTCGTTCATTGTTTACCCTTTTTATATCAATCTGTTCAACTTATATGTTCACTCATATAATTATGTAGCTTCACTGTTGAGTACATATAGACAAAAACCTATATATTCAAGTAACTAGTCCTTGTTCGGTAGTGTAGTGATAAGACGGAGTCAAAAAATATTTCAACGTAGCAGTTATTCATTATTTTTGTCATCAATGATAACATCACTGTAGATTATTTAGCAAATTAAATTGTGGCTCACCATTTATTCAAGCATATTGGAAGTGTAATAAGCTGTATTTGACTGACATTGTAAATAACTCTTCTCTGATCGTTAATATCTTCAATAATCGAACCCAAGATACTATTAGATAATAAAAGATGCCTGGATTGCAAGAATTTGACTACAGACGTCTTTATTATTTTATGGTGAGACTGCTAATTTATAGTACTAATGTTAAGTGTACATTTTAAGGTCGATAGATTACTTTGATTGATAAGGGTCTGAACCATCAACTGAGAACCTTCAGGTGTTGTTTTAGACTACCGAATTACTGATACCATGATATATGAAGATGATAGTGTTATGTTATAATCAAAAACATAAGGGAAAATTATCAACCATTTACTCCTTTTTTTATTTCATTTACAGAAGTTCCCGGCTATTTGGATTCATGGTCAGAGTCTGATTGTACAGCATTTGAGAAAAGTTTCGCCTTATATGGAAAAGATTTTCGCCAAATTCGAGAGACACGAGTGAGTAGTTTTCTAGCATCTCGCATCACATCATCTGTCTAGTCTTTTTTACTCTAAAATCTGTACTTTACCAGCAGAGGAAATAATCATACTTAGGTTGCCACTTCCATAGAACTTGTAGATGCAGTATTAAAGTTTTGCATATTTGAACAAACGTAACATCAGGGGAATATGATTCGATGTGGTTAATTTACACGTATTTAGTAGAAATGGTCTTAAAACCACTGAGGTGTCGACTATTAATGAAAAAGTTCTGTCGTTAGCTTTTTGAGTTGACGTAGTTTATGACTTGTTCACTACATAGTCCATTAAGTCACTCAACATGTGTGCCAGTTGATTAAGATCAAAATATTTTGGAAGCAAATAATCAAACCATGCTTTTATATAGCCCAACATTCATAAAGTTATTCATTGTTCTTTTGAAAAGATAAAAACGCGCTTTTTAAACAGCATATTTTACGCTTTTTGTTTTCTTGTGTCTGAATCTTCCATCATTGTGCCGATGTAGAACTTAGTAAGCCCCATATTGTTCCTGTCGGGAATGCCAGATTCCTAGAATCCACTTAGTTAACCTATTATTTTGCAATTTATGTGGAGATTCTAATTCACTATTTTTGCGCCTAAAGCTCCCATTTTTACTTTCAGTTTGTTTCCCACCTAATGGGACATTAAGTCTCATTAGCCCGTTGTCCCTTTACGCACACTAATTTGTGGCTCTTCCAAGAACATTTTTTATTGTATGTATACGCGTGAGTTAATTGCTTTTCAATCGTCTGCCCGGGATGCTTATGGAATCATATGTATTCTGCTGACGTTGAACTTCTTCCTCTAGTTAGCTGGGCCGGGGCCCCAAGGGATAGCTTAACTCTATCTGTTATTATGTTGCTGATCATACGTTTGTGCGCTGGTATCGAGGTGCTGCCTTAATTCTAACCTTAGCATATATTATTTCATTGTTTCCACTACACTTAGGCATATTGTTTCTGAAGCTGAATGTTTTAATAGTGAATTATTGTAGCTATTATGCTCATGAGTAAAAAGCACTAAACAAATGGTTCATTCTATTAGTCCTCTTGCTTTTCAGACATACAAATGTACTTTATACACTAACAATGTCAACTACTCATTTTTCTTAATCCCAATTATTTGTCCTATATTTTTTTCCTCAAAAAAATCTAGCTTCGACATAAAACTATAAGTGAAGTTATTCATTTCTACTATCTTTGGAAGAAGACAGCACGTTATGATGAATTTGCACGGACATATCGTAGAGATAAAAAGAAATCTTCACATCCTAATATTACGTAAGTCTGTTTTTACTCATGTCATAGTTTTGCATGGCTATCGTTTTGATTCGTCGACAGCTACGTTACTGAACCAATCAGTTATCTATACTTTGTGTTTGTGTACAAAAAATATTTCAGTCGGGTAATACCAGTATTTATAGCAGAATAATATGAATTGGTTTTCACATTTTTTTATCAGCTGCTTAAAACCTAGTGACAATTTTAACTATTAAAAACAAAAGTGGTATGCATACTTTAGATAATAATGAGTTTGGAATAATTTGGACGTTGATGTATTTGTTTGTAGACCTAATCGAAAACCCTAGAGATGATAACCGAAAAGAGTATGGACAAAAAATTGCAAAGATAAGTTCCATAGGCTATGTAATAATAAATGCAAAAACAAATTGGAATAAGAAGCGTTGCGTAACATCCTAAACATGGCGTCTTTTTAAAAACATGAATTTGATCTTAGCGCTTTTTGGCGATCGCCTCAGCAAATCGTAATTAGTATTTGTTTGCTTATTGGTTACTGTGAAGGACTTTGAAGCGTCGACATCATGTCCACTGTTAAGTTGATGGCAAGTTATTGAACTTCTAACAACATTTTCCTTTTAACCTCAACATTTGTTCGGATACTAATCTTCATCTCTATTTTACTAATGTATTTACGTTAGCACGTACATGTAGGTACAATTGGAAATCGTCTCAAAGAGCAATGCGATTAATATAGAGAATATAGTTTATTTGCTAGGTACTTTTTCGATATAGCCTTTAATTTATAATGAGTAGTTCTTATTTCATTTCCATTGAAGTCGAGTTTTAGGAAGATATTCTTTTTCTCGACCGTAGCATACTCAGTGCCCTTTGTTCTAGTCTTTCTGTAGTTATTAATTTCTGAGGATAAACGTCCTCAGACAACGTTCGATTATGATCAACTCAATTCTGTACTCTGAACATAATCTTTATACACGGTTAAATAGCCTTCTAACCAAATTTGTTTTGTAGATTATTTAACAGAAGCTTTGAAGTTCAAATATAATCCACTTCAAATCTGTCTTTAGTAAATAGATCCTGGAATTCCACCGTTCGTAGTACACTGGATACCGAAATAGAGAAAATGAAACATTATTGTGTTCATGAACCCTTGTAACTCGTATAATAGGATATACATAGTTAAGAGAATCCAACATACCTGTTGTAAAATGCTTCCTCACTATTTATCACATTAATCAGTGTTCCAGGTTGTATATAATTATATTTTTTCTTAGGAAAGTCCCAACTGACCCACTGTAGCAACTTCATCGACTGAAGGAGTAAACGATGGCGACACGCTTAATAAAACCGTAAATTTATCAGATAACTGGATGTTTTCTAACACCTGAGCAACTTAAAATCTGTCATTTAAACTACAGACAACTAAAATAGTATCAACTGGCTTTGCTGTCTCGCTAGCCAACGAGCAAGTTTGTGAAATGCAGATATTATTAATTTGACTTTAACATCAAGTTTATTTTAGTAGACCATACTATTAAGACTAAGCAGTTTAAAACCTGAAAGTTTAAGCTCATTTTATGTGATCCTACCCTTTGATTTTTTTGGAAGAGTCTCTCAACCTCCTTGTAACGATGTGTTTTTCCGTTACTTCAGTTATATGTTTTTTCGTACTATCAGCAAGGAAACTTGACATAGTATTTAAGATAATCTTGACGCTATTAGTATACTCTCCTTTATCCATGATAATTACATCAAACTTCTTATCATATCAAAAAACAACGATGCTTAAATTTCGTTCAACCACTGGATGACCGTATGAAAGTACTGACTGTGAAACTTGTATTATTGATCTGCTATTTCAACCAGCCTTATTTTTCTTCATCTATTCGTTTTCTATCCATGCTCTTGGGTTCTCATTCCTACACAATCGTTTTAATGTATATATATATATATATGTTTAAAATCAGTGGACAAATATTCTTAAAACTAGATCGTGGAATTTTGTATGCGACTAAAAATCTAGGCCAAATGTCAGTTTTCTTCAGTTAATGAACTTGCTTACTTCAAATCTATTTGGACTGTAATTGTTTTCTTCTAATATTTATTGTGCTAATGCTCACACTAAATGTGTACTTAAGTTTGTAGTGATTCTGTACTATGTTTAATTAGGGTGAATGGTTTAAAATTTCTGAACTTTTGTGTGATGATGACTGATGTTCGTTAACGGTGACACAGGTGCATTCACTCTTTATCCTCCCTCAAATCGTCAACTTAATATTACCCTTCACAAAATACTTTCTTGGATTGTATTCTACGTACCCAGTATTTTTCTTGCGACTGTAGATATTATTACTACTTTGGTGTTCGCCACGCTGTGCTTGTGGTATGTGGCATCCTGGACTGGTGCACATATGTACCAGGTTCTACGCTGCATTCAAATGATTGATGCTCGTTAGCTAAATTGCTTTTAACTAGCAGTGATGCGACTTCAACTGTATTATTATGATAGAAGCACCTTTCGATGATAAAAAAACTTAGAAGTGACATACCTTTAGCATTAGCAATAACTTATATTCAGTGATACTAAGGTTAAATATTGATTATATATGGTTTTCTCATTACTTGTTGTTCTCCTTTTCTGTTTTACGTTTGCTAGAAACGGGAAAGGTTGTTGCATTAGCGTTTTTCATCTTGAGATTTACTTTGTTATGCAATCTTTCACTCAAAACGTTTGCGCATTTGTGCACATACTCTTGCTATTTAACTTTACAGCGACTTTATGGATTGTTTGGCTATGGAGCAAGAAATCCTAGCTGAATCGTACATGCAAAATGTTAGTGACGTAAGTAATGTCAACCGGCGCATCAAATCCAGACATTCATTCTTGCCATAAATCTGGCAATATTAATTCAGTACAGAAATCATACAATGATCAGCTTACTCCAGCTAATAATGAAAGTTCCGTCAAAATTGTTGATTATCAGCTACATTCATTGTTTAGTTCTAATAATGATCAAAAAAGAATAATTTTTGCAAATTGTAGTGAAACATGTACTGTGGGAAGTTCTCCTAATCGACCTAAAGGATCATCAGATGACGAAAGTGAGTCGTTACAAGTGTTTAAGTTGGGCATTTACTCCTTTGTCTTTATAAATACGGAAATTCGTCTCATCTAGTTGCAACTTCAAAACTAGTTCATTGGGCCCTAGATATCCGGGACGTTGCGGTGCAATTTAAATTTAATAAAAAATCACTAGAACCATAACTCAGACATACTCAACTCAATAAATTCAAATAGCTTAGGAATATGCTAAGTAACCAAAACCAGTTACTGTAATGTTGATACTGAGTCGTACATTCAGCTTATAACCGGATATTCGATTGGTTAATCCTGATTTGGCTTAGCAGGGTTTAAACCTGTTCCCTAATAATTAAAAGTTGAGTGCTCCGACCATTTTATCGCTATATTTTGTGAACAATGTGTACACATCTCCACTAAATTTAAACGTCAGTAGAATTCTTAGTACATTGAATGCCCATTATTCAGGCCAAACAACAGGGCATCTGAGGAATTTGCTAGTGATAACTCTCAGGGATGTCTTTAACAGTAAAGATGAGATAAATATTATACCACTAAATGCTAGGGTAGGTATTTTGAAGTTGATTGGAAGTTAGACCTAAAACCTTTTGTCTGTTAACATCAATGGGATTTCGCTAACTATAGACTTGGAAGAATGTTGACGTACGTAAGCATACCTATATATTTATTTAGATAAAAACCCAACTAGACAGTTAAAAAGGAATTTGATGTATTTATAAAAAAGATATGAAATAATATAATTATGGGTAGTTTTTTTTAAGAAACGTCTGCGTTATTCACCAGTAATTTTTCATTGGTTACCTTCGTTCCATGTACTTCATACTTATTTTACAATTCTCTAAAATATCCTGTTTACTCATTACTAAACACTATTCCGTCTAATGTTACAGTGGTAAGTGATGGACTCATTAGTGGTATCCCCTTGGATTCTTCTAGTAATCGACCCAAATTGAAATCAAATAATATATTGAATACATCTACTACTATTAATAATGATGGATCTGATAATTATAATTGGACTTATTGTACAAAGCAGTCAGATCACTTGCCTAACTCATCATCTACTACGCGTTCTACACGTACATCGTCAACGGTGACTGTCTAGAATGAGATATTTTACGACAACTAAATAGTATCCAATAATTTTTTCCACTCGCATCTTTATTTTATTTAGAAAGTTCCACTTATTTATTCCTTCACATTTGATGTTTAAATCTCTTGACAACTAGCTAAACTCATGGTTGTTACACAATAGTATTTCCAACTCTCTTTCTCGTAATACCCTCTTCTCGTGGCTTGCTTGCGTACAAGTCTTCGAATTTTGTGATAAATAAAACATTATTCTAATTTTTTTATAAATGTATGCCTGTTGTATAATTGGCAACTCTGTACTTTCCAAAGAATCCTTCATATTGTTACCCATTGCTACTTCCATAGAATTGTTATTTCTTTTCATTTTCGCCACATTGTCTTGTTATTCCCGAAACTACTGTCAAATTATTAGTGTCCAAAGTGAATATTGTCCCTCCCCCTCTCTGTTCATTTGTAGTATCTATTCTGTTTAGTTCACTATCATCTGTCGTGTACATTGGACTATATTTCCTGCTTACCTTTTAATTGCTACCTTTTATTGTACTTATTAAAGTGTGGTTAATATGTCACTGTTTTGCTTTTTAGAAATATGTAATTGCACTAACATATTTTAAATATAATCTGTTACTCCGATTATTCAAATTTTATATTACATTATCGTAACATATCTAATAAAACATTTAGTAAGGATAGAAGTAAATTGCAACTTATTCGACATACGATTACCTGTTTATTGCATTCTAGTCTTCACCCGTAACGTAAAGTTTAGTGAGAATATCTGTATCCAAACAGCAGACTACAGTCCCAGTATTAGTAACTTCTACCGATTACAAGAATTTATCCTGAAAGGATCATACTGCTGTAATCTAATTAGGATTGAATGTATCATGTATTGAAGATAAAGTTTATTTGTTTCGTATGTATGATTTATTGTTACAAAATCGTAAGTGAATAATTGATTAGGATTAAGAAAAGTGGGTGTCGAAAACGAAGCTTGTTCATTTCAAGGGTGTGAAGTGTATGATATCTTATTATCAAACTAAAATATTGTATTTGCTTATCAAACATAGTAAAGACCCCGACTATTCCTTAGTTTCCGGTAATTATGTAGAGGTGACTACTAGCGGTGATTGGTGACAACTTTAATAGACCAGTACGATGTATCGTCTAGTAGCTTAAAACTTCTAAACGTAATTGTACTGTGTAACAGTGGTATACAGTATGATCAATCCTACGTTGGTATAGCGCTTGCTTTCGTAACGTATTGTTAATAAAAATGGCTGCACCTTATGTGCTTAAAATTCTAGCATCTACAAATATCTTTGCAGTAGCATGCCTCTTAACTGATCACTAAGAGTCCACTTCCTCATACTGAACCATTCAGAATATCCTCATATGGTGATTTATGTGCACATAACTTGTAGTCAGTTTTATTGTCCTACGAAAATGGCTTATCACTAAGATAAACCACGTGCAAATTCAGCGATTCCCATTTTCCAGATAAGATCGATTCATCATAATAACAAGACTACAATTCGACTCCATGTAGTCTCCGACTGTTGGCCCAAGCCATGTAGGTGGATGGAGACCACCTAGTTGGTCCCGCATAACAAGTGTGGTCAGTGGCTGGAGATACTGAGCGACATAGCTCAGAATCCATCACAGTGGCCCCAGCGTATTCACTGTTTCTTTTAATCCTAAGTTCCGTTATCTCTTACGTTCGTTCCATCCTCCGCCGCTGGATTATACTATCGTGTTAATCTTGTGGATTTAATCTCGTATCAACGCAATATGACAACCCGAACCTATATGTATACGCGTTGGGTTCTACGTTGTTCATGACTTACTGAGTTAGTAACTTTACTGTTGACTTGGTTAATTTCGCAAGAGTAAGCTGCTAGGAATCGGTAGTTGTGTTGAAAAGCATGTAGGAAAAAAAGTTGCCGATAGGTAAAAAGCAATTTCTGGAATCCTCATTGAGAGACGATCACCTGGAACAATCAACTTTATGGACGACTAGGTTATCTAATGTTCATGACTATGCAAAGATGAAAACAAGGATGCTATCTGTTGTGCAAACTAACGGAGTCACGTTACAATAATCCTACTTGACCCTGTGCTATATATTTTTTGAAAAGTTACATCCAATATGTTGGCAAAGAATCTGCTCAATCACACCATTGATTTGTCAGGTCCCCTAGTTGACACAACTCGAAGTTCACCGTGAGAATTATGGCTAATTTAGTTTCTCTTACTTTCTGCTACGTTTTGATGTGTGTATTACAACTACAAGCTTGAAAAAAACAATTAGCTTACATGCAGCAGACAAGTCAACACTAAGTCAGAAATTTCCAAAGTAGAGACCTTAGCTCTCACGATAGACCTGAAGTAGATAAAAGATGCTGTGATTTATAGTCACTGACATAATGAAAGAAGTCTGTCTGTTTGTAGTGTTACTTTTATTTTATTTGTAAAGATAATTATCAATCAGTCTACAGGTCTTTAACTAATTAGAAGGACAATAGTCAGATAGCTGTCTACTCGTGGATCCAAGTATTTATACCTTGCTCGTATCGGCATAGTTCTTGTGGAGAAAACCACAAATTGATTTCCCTATTGGCACTCTCAACTGAGTCTGATCCATGAACAACATTCCTCCCAACATCTTGACAGAAATCTCCTCTAATTGATCCAGGGCAACTTGCTTCAGGTCTAGTAGCACCTAACATAGTACGTCCGTTCTCTACGGCCTGAAATAAGTGAAGAATATTGGTAAAATTTGTAACATAATATGTAGTACATCGACAAGTGGTAGGGAGGAAGTACTATCTTTCCCGAACTTATTTAAAATCAAAGGTACTAGTAACAACAATGATATACTAGGCAGACGGGCAAGATGGTAGCTGAAACCGTTAAAATGTGGTGAAAAAAGTTCAAGAGCTTTTACTGTATCGAATAACAAATGTCATCAGTCGTCGTTGCGTCTAACTAGAGTTGTGTATAATGAAAAGTTTAGGTTTAAGAAACAAAGACTACTGTTCCCACTCTGATAGTGCATTTAGAAAGCTGTTACTATGCGCTGACTGTATAAATGTGTGAACAGGGCAAACTTTAGAATTCCAACGAGTTTGAGCAAGCTAACTATGAGATCTAACTCAATACCACCTGCTCACTCTTAATGTCTGATGTATATTTACAGTGTTCCTATTGTCAGAAATAACAGCGAAGCATTACATAATTGAGGGCTAGGAAAATATCATGAGTTGGTAATCCTGTGACTGGATAGAATGTGCATTTTGCTTGACAACATTATTGCATCGTATCCATTTCACGTACAGTTATTTATTGGGATCTAATAGTCTACTTATGCCATTCATAAGTACAGATGAAACTACACATATACTGTATAAACGCTTAACAAGACTGTGAAAGCATGCATATATATATATATATATATATATATATATATATAACTTATTGACGAATATTCAACTTTAAATGTTTTGGCTCCTTACTTTACGCCCTTCGAATACCATTGGTACGACGGGTCCAGAAGACATATAAGCAACTAAATTTGTGAAGAATGGCAGGGATTTGAGTGCCTCATAATGAGTCTGAAGCAGTTGTTCTGAAGCATGAATCATCTTCACTGCAATAAGTTTATAGCCTCTCCTTTCAAATCGTTGGATAATCTCCCCAACGAGACCTCGCTGCACGCCATCGGGCTTCACCATTATGAACGTGCGTTCCATGTTAGTAGCTCTAACGAATAAATGTGCGCTAAATATCTCCAATATTCAATATCATTTTGACGAGCTAGCAAAAATTAATTGATTTCTTCGCGATTGCTTCTTAGAGCTAAGGTGAAGCTTCAGGCTACTAGCATCGTCTGATGTGAGAATTCCAGTTGCTGAACAATACAATTCCCCTCCGACTATGTAACTTATAGGTGCTTGGGAGAGTAGGTGTGTCTTAGAGTGATAAATTTGTAACAGCCATCACCTATCACATCTTTCAACAGTCGGTTTGTTGGTTGCTAGGAAAGAGTCATAAAAATACACTGCAAGGTGACTGAGGTATGAAGGTGGTCAGTTAGGCAGGGATGCAGAAAAAACCACAAGTGGACAAAAATGGCTAGAAATAGGTTCAGTAACGTAGAGCATTGCCAGCAATTTGAGAAGTGCAAAGGGTGTTGACGATATATAGTTAGTTATTGCTTAAAAAAAACAGAGCTCCAGGAGCATGTACGGAATCGTGTGACAAACTTATGGGAGTGATAAATGAAGTAACTGGGATCACGACGGTGAGTAGAGCATTCCAAGTTCAACGGACTCTGGGTTTACAGAAGTGTAACTTTACCATATGGCTTACTCTCTAGTGTGCTATCCTTCTGTAAAGCCTTGTTATAAACAATGAAGGGTACTAGTGACTTTGATTGATTGACGTCGTTTGCGTGAATTGGCATTACTTCTCGAGACATTTTTGTCCTTTGGATTAGTTTTGTAAAAATGTACTTGACGAAATGTTCAGTTCCATTCTAGGACATCGAAGAGGGTTGCCTATGCTTACAGTTGTCAACGGAGACCACACTGGTATCCAATTGCTTTTTATTAGTGTATACTGCAGTCAATCCTTCAGCAAATGATTTTTCCACTTTAAACGCATAGTTGTTACGTGGGTTGGCAACTTTATAACTATTACAGACGTTCATTAGGCCAATATGGCTGTAAGAAGTTCACATTTTGTTTCTACTTTCTAAAGAAAATTGTTCACCACAAATTAAATACCTTCTGTCACACGATCGGCTATGTAGCTTTGTGTGTGTGTTTGTATGAATCTATCATATTTACAACAATTTCAAAACACAGCTCAATGACCAGTGAATTTTGATCCGAGGGATTTAAAGTAATATTCAACAACGAGAATGTCCTAGCTAAAGTATGAAGTCTGGACATTTCGCAGCATCGAATAAAGATCAAGAAGCTATAGATCTATTACTGGATGTTGATTCCACTTAACTAATGCGAACACTGTGACATGCGCAGCTGACAACTCGTTATGTCTGTGTAAATAGCAATCCAAACAAATGAGATCGAAAATTGCCCAATGAATATGCTATACACTTGTACTGCCCTAGGTATAATTCGAAAGTCTAAGGACGTGGTTAGTGAATAAAAAGGAAATTTACTGTTATTATTACTTTAAATCCCTCGGATCAAAATTCACTGGTCATTGAGCTGTGTTTTGAAATTGTTGTAAATATGATAGATTCATACAAACACACACACAAAGCTACATAGCCGATCGTGTGACAGAAGGTATTTAATTTGTGGTGAACAATTTTCTTTAGAAAGTAGAAACAAAATGTGAACTTCTTACAGCCATATTGGCCTAATGAACGTCTGTAATAGTTATAAAGTTGCCAACCCACGTAACAACTATGCGTTTAAAGTGGAAAAATCATTTGCTGAAGGATTGACTGCAGTATACACTAATAAAAAGCAATTGGATACCAGTGTGGTCTCCGTTGACAACTGTAAGCATAGGCAACCCTCTTCGATGTCCTAGAATGGAACTGAACATTTCGTCAAGTACATTTTTACAAAACTAATCCAAAGGACAAAAATGTCTCGAGAAGTAATGCCAATTCACGCAAACGACGTCAATCAATCAAAGCCGCTAGTATCTTTACATGATTTCTGTTAGAATACAAAAATGAACTATACATTATTAACGTGTTTAGCTAAATTTACAAAATATTACTGTCTTAAAGTAAGTACGTGAATTGGTGAAATATGAATTTTTTTTAATATACTGTACTCACAACAATTAGTCTTCAAATATATCGCCATCATCTTCAATATAGTGAAATATTTCCTGCGTTGTATTATCATGCTACATTTAGGAAATTTATATTAACGACGTTATGAATGAACCCGAGGGAAAATTATCCACTTTTTCATCAGCTAAAAATTCGACATTTTTGAGTGAACAAATTCCATTAAACTTACTATCCTGGATAGTGTTTACCTTAAATCGGCTAACCCCACATTGCTAAAAATGTGTTTTTTCGTAAAATCCTGCTGTAGCTGCATGTGGTTACGTAAATTCGACTCTAGTGAAACTAGCTTCATTCTTTTTATTCCTCCTACGTCCGCGAAACTGGCAATCTAATTAACGGTCATCTATTAACAACAGAAATTCCTTTGCCAAGTATATCTCGGAATAGTCAATCTTGTCCATTACTTTATGTTGCTTCAGTGAGGAACACTTGGCTAAATTGATAAACACCATGTCCTAAAAATAGTCACTTTACTAGTACATATAGCAACAATTACACGATACTAGCGACTACAGATATCTACAAAAAAAGAATCTTCCACGATCTTGTACCTCGCTGGCATCCTAGGAATCTTTAGCACCTAGGTACGTTCCGTTCTATTTAACAGAAGAAACCAGATTATAACGGAATGTGTCTTTATTTCAGTATCGTGGACAGGAGACAGTGGAACGCGATGCTTGTCAATCAGACACACAATACTTCTCAACATTCAATATAAGATAATAGGGAATATAATCCCGATGAAGAATAAGGAAATAAATGAATACTTATGCTTTATTGTTTTAGTGTATGCTTAAGGTTTGAAGTCAACTCTTAAATAGTCAACCTCAGTCGCTACATGCTTACTTTATACATGTAGTCAGGCGCTCGACGCGCTCACCGGAAATATGACAACAGTTTCTCTTTTACCTGTTTAAAGCGCTCGGGTCAAGTCCAGTGAGGTATTCTCGCACCTGCTTTGTAGGGCAAGTGACTTACCCAAAGCTGGTTTCTGGGTGGATGGATTTTATTTGTGTTTATGCTACGTTCGCATTACCACATGAAGGATTGTTAGAGAGCTATAGTACTACATACATAGAGGCTTCAGTTGCTTCCAATAAATACATTTAACCGATCCTCTAATAATTCGGTTGCACATTATTTTTTTATTGTAGAGTTGGTGGTTGATTGATAATAGACTTGTTGGTTCTTGCCGTAGACCTATCTACCAGCCTAATTCCCATCGCATGATAAGTGGTATGGTGAAACTGATTGACCTATATTAAGTTATTTGTTAGTTACGCTGCCTGATGTTGCCGCTAGCCTGTTTTGCTCTAACTCTGGTGGCAAGGCTTCTAGATTAATACAGAAGTGATTATTAGTGAAATGAATTTAAGGTTATAATTATAAGAAACGTTATAAATTCATTAGCACACGCCGCGTTGTAACCAGTTCCATAACGCAGGCTTTTGGGTGGACCATTCTTGGCATAGTCATTTTCTTGTCATATTCTGATAGAAATATATTACTGATTGGTGACTGCTGGTATGCAAATATTTGTCACTATACATTTGACGTTTTTGTTGGCTTAGTACCTTTATATGGAGTTTTTGGAAACTGTTTTCTATAAGGCTGTCAATTTAACCCTCAGGCTTTATGATATTAACAGTTTTATGTCCAAGTTGCACTGCGTTACACTTGTCCCTAGACGATATGTGTTTACCTATAGGCTCAAAAATAATCTTAGTAGTGTTTATGCATAAGTCGTCTATGTTTTATGTGAGGTTCGGATGCATTTGATGGAACATTTTTGTCTGATAACAGTGCCCAATAGAACTCTCGAATCGAATTTACAAATGCTTGAAGACATTTTATGTCTTTTGGCGAGTCCTATGACACTTAGGCATGGATTATTGAAACAAAAATGTCAGTTGAAGAAAATAAACAACAAACCACTTTAAACAGTGTAAAAGACATTAAAATATACCAAATCGACAAAAGAATTGAGAACTGAATTCAACATGGCTTAGAAAAGACTGAGAAATTGAAGTGTACACGGGTATATGACCAAGTTGCGCTTGTCGTACAACCAGAGCCACTTCTATTGATTGGACCCACTCTTACGAGTGTGAAGAAATCAGAAGGCATTGAAGGATGGAAGCGAAATTATATTTTATCGTAAACAGAGCTTCAATGGGGTAGCAACGAACAGGCTGGCAAACTAGAAAGAAATGCTACCCATGGTGGTTGGAGTCGTGATCTGGTGGTAATGCGTGACCGCGTGCCTTCAACTAGTAGTGTCCGCTAAAACAAACATGGTCAGCATCAATGTCGAGAGCCTATGCGACCATTTATTTTGGGGATTATTTACCGCTACAGGATGATTCACATTCCATTAAAAGCGTAAGGCTCTTATTAGTTGCCGCGGTTGAAGGCGTGGACCTATGATACTTTAAGCCATGGCCTACAAACAACATATCGTTTATTGAGCATTTAAGATGGATATCGACATGTTCGGTAGGACCATGTATTTCCTCTACCCAGCAACTACACGTCATGAAATTTCGCAAATCCATTGCGCTATCAAGATGTTTTTGGTTCTGGCAGACTCGTAGTTCGTTTAGTGATTTTCTCCTAGAGCTTATAGATACTGCCAGATATGCCCATACTATCAAACAGAATCATGCTCAGCTGCAATTTAAAAGACGGGATTCTTATAAACCTATTCCGCAAAAGTGTGTAAACTTCATAACCGCCTGTTCGTTAATATATTGTTGTTTCTTTTTATTCCAGGTTGGTTTCACACTGTCCTCCTTTAGAGTATCATCTTTCGCACGTATTCTTTATGTGCCTTTTTTCTTCTCTCGTCACCTGTTCAGTGTAGTCACCTTATATGGCATTTCGCCGTTTACTATTTGTATGAAGTTTTTAAAATGTTATCCACCACGTAACTGCAATTTCAAAATGCCACAAATAGTACAACTTGGACTTAAAAACTGCACAAGAGATAAAAGAAAAAAGTAATAATGATAGTAGCACGCCATTTACTGATGGCTTAACAAGAGCTAGCTCAGTTGGGCGTTTATACGATTGTAGCTGAACAATATCAAATAGCTGAAAACGAACCTAGAAATAACAGGAAGCGAGAGGAAAGAAATCAGCTGGTTTATATGAAGTCACCACAAAGATATAATCAACACTAGTCAATCTCAAAGATATTGGATATTGGATCTTAATAGCTGAATATATGACACATCATACCATTCTTTTCCTTCGAAAATTTGAATAATGCATCGATAACAGTATTTTCGGAATACTTTGAAGTCAGTGTATTTCGTTGCCTTCTCATCAGCTACATATATGCTACTGATTTTAAATAACCAAAAATATTATTACATGTTGGTTTTCTTGATTGAAATGTCTAACAGATAATGTTAGAATGTTTGATAATGAAACTGTAGAGAGATTGAATTTACAGTATTTATAAATAAATAACTAAACTCTAGAATGTTTATTGAATCTATTTATGAATACTCTAAATTCAAACTCTGTACGATTTCATCAATAAGACAAGCTTACATTATCTGGTTAACATTTCGATTAACAAAATCAACAAGTTAGCTGTTTAAAATCAGTAGCATATATGCAGTTGATGATAACATAACGAAATGCATTGAATTCAAAGTATTCTGCAGAAGTTACCGTTCCTTTATTATTCAAATATACAACAATTTGTCGCATCTGAACCAGTGCCGAATCATCAAGACTCCAGCAAGAATATATCAAACGGTCCGTCACATAGATATTAGGAGATATCAAGGCGACCTAACAGCTACACACAACATTGTCATTACTCAAGAACACCCAAATAGTATTATCCTCTCATCGATCTTTAAAACCAGGGGAGCAACTTTCAAGAATCATCTCCCAGAAAGAAAGCGCAGGTGATGTTGCGTTTTCTTTTATTCAAAGCTTGCTAGGTCCGAGGTATACACCTGAAAGATATGTTTAAAGCCTAAACAGCCAGGTGTTTTACAAGAAGATTAAATGACCATGTGACACCCTACGGACTACAATCATCCCTCCCGGACCAGTTCCAGATTCAGGCGATTACCCAGACCCATGTTAATGCAATACAGTTCATTTACCCTTAAACATTTTTCATTGTTTACCTTCTATTATCTTAACTTTCTTTCTTACTTCTTCGCGCTACCAGTTCTCTCTTTTTTTTCAACGTTCAGTTGCTTCGCACTATCCATTCTATATCCCTTCTGACTTTCCAACTGCCTGATATTAGGACGGGTCACGCCCAAAGTTATATACTCACTCCCACATGGAATATCCCACAGGTGGAAAAAGTAATAATATATAATAATAACAAACCGAGTTAGTTTTGTAGTGATTGGTACTAAGTTTAGCTGACTAGAATCGTCATAGATTGGATTTGGTAGAGTGCCATTGAACAGCCGTTTCATCCCATCATGGAACTCTTTAACAGTGCACACCTTCAATTCTATCTGAGGAATCAAACCCTGTGACTTCAAGTCAATGATTACCTAGTCCTCTGAACCATCATGAAGCGTTCCAATGGTAGAATTCCCATCCATCAACTTTTTGATATATCTCGACGATCATCCAATATCATCGGCGATGACTGTCGCACTACCGACAAGTTTGAACTCCACGGGTCACTGATTCTCGCTATAACCCCAAAAACAACCAGAAGTTAGTCACTAGTGAGCTGTTCAGTGTGGTCGAATCAACTAAACCTAATACAAATATCCGAAAAACCACCTCCATTCAGTTACGATATTACTGATATCAAATTAACAAAACAACCTAAAAGTGCATAAAGAATCATAAAACAACAAAAAATATTTATGAATTAAAAAAATCATTAGTAATAAAAGGAAAGAAAATCCTGCTCGGAGCTGACGTTAGGGAAAAGTAGAACTTGAAATCATAAAAAGCAAGAACCTCATAAGTTAAATTCACTAGGGCTAGTACAGATGGGCAGCTAGACACCTCTCACAGGACGACACTAGAGATCTGAAACTAGACGAGTGATTTCAAGACAAGATAGCCAAGAAGTAGCAATGTTTATACTAGCTAGTAGAAACGATATTGAATATTTGTTCACCGGAGAGTTGTTTCGAGTTTTTCGCTACTAAACTATGTTGGCTCGTTCGACCAGTATGTTTATCTTCTAACCATCTCACATTGATTAGTTTTCAACTTTTCAGCCAAATATAAAGCATGCATTAGTAATTTTCATATTGGCATGAATTTAAAGGCTGTTATTACACCCCCGGAAAAGCCCAAACAATCTTTTAATGATCCTTCTATGAAAGCAGAATCGGTGGCAGATCAATATGAACAAGTGTGCTCTCTTTCACAGTTTTTTATTAGTAGGATGTTAATAATTCTGTCGCTAGATGGGTGAATGCTGATGAGATATATTATGGCAGAGAACGTGATCTTCAGAACTACCCAACTTTTAAGTTATCTAGATGTCATCCCAAAGTCAGAATGGGTGTTTTCCCTGATTCCTGGTTTCACCCATTTTACAGTAAAACTGGTGTTACTGGTAAGTTTAATTTATGTGTTCTTACTCTTAAGGACCATACATGTTCATGTTTGGTTCCTTTATGTTCTTAATCAACAAAGAGATATGGTTGTTCGACGGCCATTTCTTGGAATGTCTTGTTTTCTTTGGGATGAGTACTGTAATCATTAAAAAAGCTGGTCCTTATGCCAGGAAATTTCTCGACGAATGTACGCAAGTAAATTCTGAATTAGTATAGCATGCTTCTAGGAAGATGAACAAGTGATGTATCACAAACCAATAAATGAAGTAAAGAGTTATTTAGACAATACAATTAAAACATGTGAAGTGGAAGTTGGGAGGACGACTGCTGTTTCTGAACATGTACGTGCCAAAGAAGAAAATATTGCCTTACAACTTGAAGCCACCTATCGTGAACGTCTCCAAAAGGTGTATCGAGCAGTGCACCGTCGCCTAGTAAGTTTTGTCATATCCATGTATGATATCATGTAAAGTCCTGTTATTTGTTCAGCTCATTAAAAAACTTTCGTTTCTAAGTATGTCATTATACTTGTCGAATCGATGGCCATTACGTACTCCAGTAAGGAAACTACTTTTAAGGCATCAGTAACTGTTCCAAGTGTTAACTGTACAGGATACCCACCAATTTGTATACAGTGCGTTATATAATGTGCATGTAAACCTTGTCTTTCTGGAAGTAAGCATTGGTAACATTTATTTAAATTGCCATATTGTACGTTAAGTAACGATGTTGCCAATAAGACTATTATTTAAGTGCTCTAGTAAATTTTGCTCTCGTCCTCCGCTAGAAAACTTGTCATTTCATCGAGACTTATCCAGGCTGTTATCGATGAAGTTAATTAAAGCTGGCAAGAAATCAATCTAGTTGCCATCGATGTATTCACGAACAAAAATTGTTTATGGACGCTAATACCAACCAGTTGTCCTCGGTTGTGTGGCGGTAGTCACAGTAAGTCCCGACCTTATTTACAGTATTATTTAGAAAGATCGTTAACTAAAACATCAGATGATTTTCCACTTATAGGATTGTAAATACTAAATTGTGTTAATGATTAGTCGATGATAAACATTGATCTAGCTTTTTTTTCATCGTTAGTCCAGATCCATCTGTTAAATGATACTTGTTTAAATAATTATATAGTTCCCTAATTTAGTTATTTCGTGTTATTTTTCTGTCAGGATTATCATGTTGAATGGGAAAATACACGGAAACGTTACATCCAGCAGCATATGGTAAACTGGGTTGTAGATCATGTAGTCAAAGGAATCACTCCTGCTCAAGAAAAGGAAACTCTGGCTCATTGTATCAACGAGCTGGAACGATTGGCTCAGAATTCAAAAGTAACAACACCCGTTTAGTCTGTTTTTCTCTTCCGACTTCTTAGAGGGTGAAATAGTTTATTCTAAAACAATATAATAACGTGCTTTTAAACTTCTCGTTCTAGATATCGCTACTTAAGGTTGATTTGATGAATTGACGCGAGGATTGATTTCGGTAGATTACAGTAAATAATGTACTTGTAAAATTCCTGTTTAAAAAGTTTTAATTTTCTGACGTTACGCAGCTTTAATTTAAGTCATCTTTTCAAAGAATAAATATCTGAATCAATTTAACACTAGTTCAAATAGTACAGAGGAACAAATCAAATCAAACATTAATTGTATGACCAACCACAAAGACCAGTCTGATCATGTAGATGTTATATTTTAAAAGAGTGATTAGTTTGTGTAGATTTATGTGAACCAAATTGGAGTGGAACAAGTGGATGATGAACATTCGTAATGTGAAAGAGTTAAGTTACGTTTTGTGTTTCCTGCGTGAAATTGAAGGCGTGGGTTAGACGTGATCATTTGGGGAAAATCGTCCAACTTGGATAAATCATAAGTCCTTTCCTATTTAGCGCAGTTAGGTTTAGTAATGCATTCAAAACTTCAGTCACTCGCCTTACTTCGTAGTTGGAGAAGCCTTTTTGAATTATTTCGATGTTCTTAACATCGATTTGGTGGTTATTGTTGAAAATAGCGTGCTCTGCTATTACTGATTTTATTCGTGGTATGTACCGAATCGATATTTATTTAAGAGCTGCAAAGTAATTCGTTACTATCTACTTAGCCTGCACTGTCAAAATGTGAAACAAAAGCCCTTTTTACTTATTCAGCTAGAGAAGTCCCTCAGTTTCCTGTTACTTATATAAAATTCGTGAACTGAGGCAAGCGATAAGTTGGGAATATTCAACCAGACAGACAGATACAACACAGAACTTCGTACGTACGTACATTAGTTCACGTTGCCACACCACATCAGCACAGAGACGCAACTGTCAGTTCAAATCCAAGAGTGATAGCGATAGTAGAAGTATTAACAGTAATGCAGAAAATTAGGGGGCGAAGATATGATTCGAAAAGTTTAATTCAGTGAGATAAATTTGAAAGGAGAAAGATAGAGAATTCGGAAGGTTAGATTTTGAGAGAACACAAAGAGTGGATGCACCTGCGCCATTGCGAACGATTCTGAGCCATGTCGTTCAAGGTCTCTAACCATTGGTGACTTTCGTCTCGCGGACCCCAACCACGCAGCCTACATCTACCAACATGACTCAGTCCACTTGTCAGTGACTTCATCGATTTCTGCCATGTTTTGGTTTGGCCGCCCCTAGCTTTCTTCCAACCTATTCCTACGCCGCTAAACATAGCTCGTCGAGGCAGTCGGTAGTTAGACATGCGTAACACATGTCCCAACAACCTCAACTGATGAAGTTTCAATACTTCATCTATTGATTTGCCCTCCTTTCCTAGAACCCGTTTCCTAACGACAGCATTGCTCATTCGGTTGTCCAACGATACTCGAGCAATGTTTCGGAGACACCTATGGTCGAAGACCAGTAACCTACGAATGTCCTCTACTCTTAACGGCCATGTTTCGCTACCGTATAGTAGGACAGAGCGAACTGCTGCACGGTACACTCGTCCTTTGGTTAGCAAGCGGATATCTCGCCTGCGCCATAAGTGACGCAACTTGGCAAAAGCCAATCGAGCTTTCTGTATCCGTGCTGAGATTTCGTCAGTCACCAGGCCGTCAGCACTGATGAGACTCCCCAGATACGTGAAGCGGTCTACACGCTCGACTACTTCACTCCCTATCACTAGTTCAGGTGCCGATGCAACCCAATCCTGAAGCAACATTTTGCATTTCGAGGGCGAAAACCGCATCCCGAACATGCTTGCATTGTTGCTCAGGGTAGTCAGAAGACTGCATTTTGTCAGCGTCTTCACCAAATAGGACTATGTCATCAGCATACTCTAAGTCAGTAAGCGAGGCTCCTGGTAGTAAGTCAACTCCTGGAAAGTCAGACGAAGACATGGTTATATCTAGGAGCATGTCTATGACAAAATTAAACAAGAATGGGGACAGTGGACATCCCTGACGGACACCACTTGAAGTGAGGAATTCCGATGACAGTTCGCCATAAGCTCTCACTCGACCTGTAGTTTTAGAGTAGAGAGCTTGTACAAGGTTAATGTACTTCTTTGGTACACCTTTCAATGACAGACACTGCCACAGAACCTCACGATCAACAGAGTCGAATGCCGCCTTTAGGTCCAGGAAGACAATTATTGTAGGACGCTTAAATGTGTGTCTGTGTTCCAGGACCTGTCGCAGTGTGAAGATGTGGTCTATACAGCCACGTCCAGGTCTGAATCCAGCCTGGTTTTCTCTAGTCTGCTTTTCACGAGCTCTAGTTAGGCGTCTAAGTATAATCGAGGCTAATAATTTAGAAACTATATTAGTCAGACTGATTCCCCTGTGATTGTCACAAGAAGACTTTTGTCCTTTCTTATAAATTGGGACAATCAGGGATTCAGACCAGTCAGATGGTATTACGCCCAGTTCCCAGATTCTACCTAAGATTTCAGTCAATCTAGCTGCTAAAACTGGACCACCATCCTTAAAAATTTCAGGGGTAAGCCTATCAGGACCTGCTGCTCTACCTCGCTTCAGATTTCCTATAGCCTTCTCAACTTCATAGAGACTAGGAGGAGTTAAGTCGATTTGCCATTCAGGATGACTGGGGATCGTGGGCAACCGAAGTGTAGCTGAAGGCCAGTTGAACTGATCCCTAAAGTGTTCTGCCCATCGGTCCAATCTCCTGGACTGAGAACGAATTATAATCCCATCCTTTTCCGAGATAGTCTCACTGACATTCGGATCCCTAATACCAGTTTCTTTGATAAGTCGAAAAAGTTGCCTACTGTTACCTATCGCCGCTGCCTTTTCCATCGTTTTTGCTTTCGTCACCCACCACTGTTCACGGTCGTTGCGTAGGCTTTTTATCAGCCTGCGCTTAAGCTCACTTCGCTCTTCATCATGTTTAGAGCTAGGTGGGATGAGTTTATGAGCATCCATCAGTTCGGTGGATGCTACTGAAATCCACGGCTTCATCCTAGCCTTATGATTTACCTTAGTAGCAGATATCATTGCTGTTTCCACAGCCTTTTTGATATCATTCCAACCTGCTTCCGGATGGGAATCGCTTACACGGTCGCCTAACTGTTTTTCTAGTTGTTCCTTAAATATATTCTTAGCTTTATTATCATTAAGTAAAACCCTAGGAGGCTTCATTGCAATGTCTTTCCTACGTCCAGTAAGCCTCAAACAAATACGCGCTCGCACTAAAGCATGGTCTGAATCTAAACATGTGCCCCAGAACGAGCGACAGTCCTCTATCGAACCCCTCCATCGGTGGCTGATGGCGATGTGATCTAGTTGGGTCCAACGTTGAGACGATTTTGGGGGTCGCCAGGTCAAAAGATGGTTTTCCTTATGCCTAAAGTTAGTATTCGCTAGAAACAGGCGGTTATCTGAGCATAGTTGCAACAGACGATCGCCATTATCTGTTCTTTGAGCCGTGACACCATAACAACCACCCAAGTGTCTCTCATTTTCACTTAGTTTACCTACTTGAGCATTAAGGTCACCAGCCATTATAACTATATCAGAGCGCCTAGCTGTTTGGAGGAGGTCCATAAGCTTGCTGTAGAACTCATCTTTCACCTCGTCTGAACTGCAGTCAGTGGGGGCATAGGCAGATACGACGAAGAGGCAACGACGAGTGTCCCTATCTTTCCGAGTCCTAACTGTCCCGTTCAGTCGGACAGCGCACAAGCGACTATCTACAGGGATCCAGTCTAGGAGAGCTAGTTCTGCCCTACGACTCAATGCAATACCTACACCAGCGAGACCCCGGGAAGCAGCATCCGGGCTACCGGATACACGAAGAGTAAATCGGGCTGCTTCTTTGTTTTTATACGGTGAAATCAGGTTTATGATTTTACTAGGATCCTGTATGCGCGTTTCCGAGACGCAGCATACACCGATTGAGTGAGATTCTAAAGTCCTAGCTAAGGAAGCCTGTTGCCCTATTTGACTTAATGTCCGTACATTAAAAGCTCCAACATATAGTCTAGAACGAGGTTTCAAGAGACCAGGAATGACTTTTTGTGAACTCGCATCGTTTGCATTAGCGGTGCAGTGAGATGAAGGAATGTGAGTAGAGTTAGTCGTAGAGATAAGAGAGATATTATGGGGTATAGAAAGGATTTGATTTTGACCAATTTGGACTCTCGTGCTTTTGCGGGTATGAGGGCGGTTGTCACTTCCCGGCTGCCCACACCGTGGAAGGGTGTTTCTTGAGGAACCTGAAAAAGAAGGCAGGTTAGTGTCGGTCTTAGAGACCTGAGAGCGTGACCGCAGAGCCCAAGCGACAACTGCTTGAGGCCTGTCACGCACGGCCTTTTTATGAAAAGTTTTTTGAGTATTAGCTCCACACTTAAAAGCCCTTAGTGGGCACCCATACCGCCGGAGACGGAAATCTGTGAGGTAGGGTGAAGTGTGACATTTTTAGGGTCGACCTTTTCTAACCCCTCCTTCCTTGTGAGAAGGCAGCATCGCTGCAGATGCTGGCTGTCCGAGGGAAACACCTTACTGCTATCACACCCCTCTGCAGTCAGCATTACGACTTCGCCCTCAGACCTTGAGTAGCTGCTTTTAGTCTCATCGTTCTCCAATCGACCTGCCTGGCATGGTAGAACCTACAGGAACATATGTTCCAGCCAGTATAGCTCGGTTGGGTCATCACGATAGGCAAGCCCGACCACCACGACAAGGTAGCAGCTACGGTCGGGGGAATATTCAACCACTTTCTATTTTTGAAAGCCGAAAGCCCAGTCAAGATTGTTTAATGTCACTACTGATATTCTGAAATCAGTTTCCAATAAACTACACTTTGTACTTGTGTTTTACCCCTTCCTACGACAACTGCGTTACTGTCCCCTCGAAACAGACCTCGAGGCATCTTCAACAGTGTATATTAAGCAAAACATGGGTGTTTACTGGTCCGCAGCTGGCTAACCAAGCTTGATTCCCACGTATCATCCTGACTTGTGAATTCTGTTTTAAATATACCTTGGTGAAAGTAACTTTACAATCAGGATCGTAATTAAATTCTGGAATATTATTGGTTATTGTTTCCCCAGACAGACAATGTGTTGCATGAATTAGGGGTTTGGAGTTACTGGATCAAAGTATCAAGTGACCTTATTTGAGAATCCAGTTGGCCTTCTGTTGCTGAAGAGTGTGATTAAGTTGATCATCTGATGGAGGCGTCATGAGTTCGTTTATTTATTAAGTTGCCAATATTGTGTTCTACCCCTGTTTAGTATTCTACTACACGATAACTTTACTGAATTGATCTAAAATCAGAACGAAACTTGAACAATGAAGCAGTATATTGCAGGATAAGAACGGAAAATGCATCGCTAATTAAAACATTTAAGTTTATATAAGTTTCAGATGGAAATCTAGCATTTACTCAATAGTTCGTTAGCACCAATTTGTTGGAAATGAACCGGTCACTGTACGTCGTTACGAGCATATTTTGAGCTTACTTTAATTAGAATTGTATTCTGCTAATAGTATTGAATTATTTGCGTCTGTATGTGATTTATCCAATCCTGTAAAAGTATTCTTTATGATACCTGGCTGTTGCTGCTACCTTGATGTGGTAGCCGGGTTTGCCTGTCGTGATAAACCAGTTGATCTCTACTGGCTAGAGCAGTCGCTCCTCCAGGTTTTACCATGCCAGGCAGGTCGGTTGATGAGCGGCAAGGCTAAAGGCGGCAGATCAATAGCCCGAAGGTGTACTGTTGATCATAGAGAGATGTGACGGCGGTAAGATGTTTCCTCATGGTAACCAGAATGACAGAGATGCCACCATTTCACAAAGAAAGGGTAAGGTTGAAAAAGGTCTGCCCTGAGAATGCACACCTCTCTTTACTCCTGATTTCCATATCTGGCAATGAGGCTTTCCCAAATATGGAGCTAACTCACCAAAAATTGCCTGGAAAATGATTGTATGAGACCAGCTTCAAATAGTTATATCTTAGTCATTGCAGTCACACTCTTGGGTCGTCAAGGCTCCCTCTAATCCACTTGCCTTATCATGTGCTTCAAGAAGAAGAATCTTTCCACAGTGTGAGGAACCTAGAAGTGATAACCTCCCCTTATGCTTCTGACAGCACTCGAGATCATCTTGTTCACAACTAAACCCTTTCTACTCCTTATATTTCTAGTACTCTCAACTTCCACCACCTTCATGATGTGTGTCACTAGTACTGGTTGTTCGAGTTCTTAAAATGTTATCCCGGGTTTCCTGAAACTGCGCTCTAAACTTCGTGTTGGAGTGGACGCTGTGTCAAATCGTTTAACAAACCTTATTAGCCAAAACTCTGTAATCTCTTGTGATTATTACATACTAATCCCAGTGTGATCATCCACTTGACTTCACCTAGCTGATACGGATTCGCTCTTAGTTTATCTAAGGACCCGACAGCAAGTTCTCGTGGCTTTGTTGATATAGACATACCATTAGGTTTGCGGGCAGAACAGGCACTTCTTTAGTGGATTCCCGTAGACGTTTATGTGCTGTCCACCTAAAAAATACATTACGATCTCGGGGAGATAGATATGCGCCGATGCCTTTTTGCCGTTCCTGCCTATGTCTCTCCCCACGCTGGCTGCAGCACAGATGGATCGGAAGATGAGTTCTACATGCAGTTTTATAGCCTTCTCCAGAAAACCAAGCACTCAGACAACAATAATGAGGATTTTAATCCTAAAGTCGGTAGGCTAAATCAGGCTAAAAAAACACTTGAGTAGGCTCACTCGGTATCCTAGAGCAGCGAACAGATAATGGAGACTGTCTGATGCAATTATATCTAGACTACTGCTTAATTTTAGCCAGAACAAACTTTAGGCATGAAGAGAGACATCGTTTACCCTGACGACCTTCAACATCAACACAACGATGAACACAAATTGACTATGTTGGCACCAGCTATCGTTGGACAAGCTCCGTAGAAGACCGCAGCTCATTCTGGGAAACGTGTTTCGATTCTGATCACACCCTAGTGAGAGCACATATTTCCATGCGTTTTACTGAGGATATAGAGGTCACAACAGGAAACACCTTAGATGTCGATTTGAGACTGTAAAGGCCAAGAATGGATTCAGAGAATGTTTAGCAAAACACTCACCTGTTCGTAAACGACAGATTCATCTCGAAGAAGCTTGGAATGATTTTAAAGCAGTGATATTTAATTCAACTTAAATCCAAAAGTGATGAAAGATTAATGCATCTCTGGAATTTCCGGTGAGCTGACGAAGGCTCAAAACTCGTTCCGACAGACTCTGAGTGTGATAAACATCTAACCAGTAATTTCTATATTTTTTGTTTATTCTACAGTTGTACAAATTATACAGTGAAAATTCGTCAGTATTATGCATAAGTTCAAGATGTTACGTCATATCAACACAAAACTAAAATTATCAAGAGTATGATTAGTTATATTATAAAAGACTAGGTATACTGAATATAATTTAAGTACACTCAATTTGTGAAGTGATAAATAATTCCGAAACACTGGATCTAGGAGTAGACAAAGCATGAATATATATACCAATGCGAGTGATTTTAGCCTTGTCAACCAATATCAATAATCATTGATTGCAATAGTCATAAGGACATAAACCAGGTAGTTTGCATCAGCCAACATAGCTGAAACTAGCAGCCAGTGAATTCATGGATTAATATTGTATTAGAGTTTGGCATAACACCTCGAGATAGGCGGTGGTTAGGCAAACACCTTTAATACACCATAAGACGGTACTACAGATTGTGCTTCGTATGTAAAGTATCTTTGAAAATACTAACACTTGACATGTTCATAAACCCAGGTAATTACAAAACCAAAATCCTACTAAAAAATCAACACCAAAGTCGAATTTTAAAAAAAGGAAGTTACTTGTCATAACAAAGTTTAAACAATATTAGATATAAGGGTTATGAAATTTGAAATGCTTTAGTTGAATGACATTACTAATGTTGTAAAGTGAAATGTCCTATTTTTTTTTAGAAGAAACTGAGACTATTTAGATTAAAAGCACTTCTTATTAATGAGCTAACTTGAGCAAATACGCGGTCGTGCTAGACGTTGTTTATGACTAACTATCAGATGAACATCGAAAAAATCTAAACTAGCTTTGTGAATTCTTGCTGAGAATTTATCTTACATCGAAACACCAAAAATAATGAAACATTCAACGTAATCGAAGTGGTCATTGCAGTCAACGAATTCATTCCATATGATCATCCTGGGAGATGACACAGAATGGTTCTGAAGTAGGATTTGCATTTATGGGGAGCAAAACACATTCCAAAACATATTTGTATTGTTATTCGAGATGTTTAGACCTTCTCTACTTCTCTATGATTAGGCGGGCTTATATTAATAGACCATCCAGGCTGCATCATTAATTGAAGTGAAGTATGTCTGAGTCCCAATAGAATTATTCCTTAAAATGCTATGTATGTAGTTCTAATCTTACAAATAGTCGATAACATATTGTCAAGTAAACAGTGTTTGCTAGAACCTATTGTGAATCATATATATGAGTTGTAAGGAACCGGCAAGAACCCAGTGCTTGAAGACAGGATGTTTCCGCAAGAGATGTGGCCTACCACTTTCATGGTGTCTCGCAAATGTAGCCATGAACCTGAGTTTGATTGATATTTGATTACAACAAAAGCTGTAACCAACTTACCTGTTCCAATCCGTTTAGGGTGAGACGTTTGTTGGCCACCCTAAACGCAGTTAAAGCATGATACAAACCAAGTAGAGTCTATCGGAGCATTTTAAATGGGAATAGTAGCCTTTAGCAGAACTACGTTAGTGGTAAGTCATCGTGATGTAACCAATCTATGCCGAATCTCGGGATGTGGAGGAAGGACGCATAGCTGTGACAGAATCCGGCGCTAGCCAGAAGCAGACTGTAGTCTACACAAAGCTATAGAAGACTGTCAATATTAATTTATTTCATTTTGCTTTGTGTGACTAGTCCTTTTTTATGATTTTCATTACTCCTCACTTATGTCTTCCTTCGTATCCTTATGATGCTATATCTTTTGTGTAATGCATCACTAGTGTAAATGAATATCTGTTTAAATAAGGAAAATAAGTTGCTTAATTCTTTATGCAACACTAGAAAAAGATCATTTTCAGATTAAACTCAACGGTGAGTCATAGTAGCTCAAACTGTGGACCTGCTTGTAGTTACTTTGCTCTTAGTTGATTCTTCATTAGCACAAATTTTAACATCTGTCAACGAGACTTGGTAGTTTTATAAGGAATCGTGGGTGGACTAAAAATGATATCTGACCTAATGTTTACAGACCAGTCTGTAAAACCTCATGTTTGGAAGTAAATAAAATTAACAAATACACTAGATCATTGAATTCGCCACAAACTGATGTTGGTGGGGTACTATTAAGAACAAGGAGCACTGGATAGCTGTTTCATCCTAGTATGGGACTTCTTAGTAGTGACCATTATCGATTCCGCCCCAAGAGCTTTAGGTTGACGGTCGCCTAACCCTCTGAAACACAGGGCTGGCATCCAATAGTAGAATTCCCACTTACATCAAGCTTGTGATATACTGCGACGTTTATTTAATGTCATCAGTGATAACTGTCTCACTCCTGATAAACCCGAACTTTCCCAGTCACGATTTCTCACTAGAGTGCGTACTGCTGAGGAACCCCCCATTAAGACAAAACAGCTGTCTAGTACTCTCTGGTTCTCATTAATACCCTACCAACATCAATCTATGACGGATTCAATCAAATAAAACTTAATACCAATCTCCACAAACCGTCTCAATTCAAATACACTAGTTGTCAAATTTTGACTAATCCATCCATTCATAACCGTATAGTTCTAATAGTTTCTATAACAACGGCTGTGTAACTAATTCCTATGCGGCACAAATATCAAGCTGTGCTAAGGAAGTTTTATTAATGATGATATCACCCCGGTAACCTAGTACAATGGAAATGGTATTAAGTATTTGAGTCGAAGGTTGTGTCTAGTCAGTAATAGTGATGGTTAAACCTATATACATATGTAGCGTTCAGCTTGTTAAGCGCGTTACTTCCATATTAGTCCAATAGCTTCTGAGAACGTCACTGATTCGTTGAGAGATACTCTAAGTGGGTGTCTCTAGTTATCTTGCAATTTACTGCATGTTCACAGTTTGAAAATAGAGCTATATTATCAACGTATTTTTGGTAGTCCAACCATTTGCTTTCTGGTGAGTTTTCTTGTAAAATTAGTCTTCAGCTTGAAAACTCGATTCATATCACAGGCTCTGACTCAAATCGTGACTCAAAGCTAAGTATGCAAGCCTATATGTTTTAAATGATTTACTGAGCATATCCCGAAGAACTTATGATTGAGAGAATAAACTATTTTTAGAAGTTTAATTACGTATCATTTGGTAGACGCGGGATATGAGGTCAATATAACAGATGCTTTTAAAACTATCAATAAACAAATCGATTCTATTAAAATTTGCTGAGGCCATTGCATTTAAAAGATTAAAACCTAACCTTGTATTCCAAAGGAATCAGTAGTTAATCTTCGATTTCCCTGAATTGATGACCCAGTTTCCCCTTCTAAAAATAGATAATAGGAAGTCAGTGAGTTATACTCCTACTTTTCTATTTTATTCCTTTTCTTCACATATTCACAACAATAGCGTATCCATTACTACATAGTCAAACCCTTTCAACTATTCAATAGAACTCCAATTCTTACGTCACCTATCGAATTATTTTTTGAGCATTATGTCATGTTACGTAATTAAACTCTAGAATATTCATCTAATTTATATATAAATAATCGAATTTCAACCTCTCTACAGTTTAACCACCTAGACAATCTAACATTATCCGGTTAACAAAACTAACATGCATTAATAATTTCAGTTACCTAAAAATCAATAGTATGCATGTAGCTGATGATAATGCGACGAAATACATTGAATTTAAAGTATTCTGCAAATGTCGTTCTTGCATCATTCAAATTTTTGAAGGGAACAAATTGTATAGATGATTTGGGTTTTACTTTTTCAATGATACATTCATTGCTGTAACTTCAGTTAAATGTAGAATGAATTTGTAAGGAGTTCAAATAGCTGGGCCTAATTTTGTATTTCATTCGGAAATATAACTGTTGAACAGATATATAAACTAGCTCTTGAAGATTTTGTTTTCCGATTATTAAACAGAACTATATTCCTGAAGAACTTTGTCGGCGTAATCAACCCTATCAAAGCAACTGGATTACTGAGTCAATTGTCAAAAAAACGTGATATACATCTTCGAAATCGATAACATGAAGCACGCCTACGCAATGATCGTGTGCAGTGGTGGGTGACGAAAGCTAAAGAGATGGAAAAGGCAGCGGCGATAGGTAACAGTAGGCAACTGTTCAGACTTATTAAGGAACGCGTATCAGAAACCTGGCTGTAAGTGAAACTATCTCCGAAAAAGATGGTTCCACTATTCACTGTTAATCCAGAAGATTAGATCGATGTGCAGAACACTTTAGGGAACAGCCCAACTGGCCCTCGGCGTCATCCCTGTTGCCCACCATCCCTAAACAATCTGAACAGCAAATTAATATTGGTCCTCCAAGTCTCAGTGAGGTTAAGAAGGCTATAGGGAACTTAAAGCGAGGGAGAGCAGTAGGACCTGATGGATTAACCCGAGATATTTGAGGTTGGTGGTCCAGCTGTAGCAGCGAGATTAACTGAGATCTTGGTTAGAATCTGGGAACTGGACGTAATCCCATCTAACTGATCTCGAACACTAACCATTCCGGTCTATAAGAAAGGACAGAAGTCCTCGTGTGACAATTACCGAGGAATCAGTTTAACGAATAGTGTCTAAAATATTGGCTTCAATAATACTTAGACGTCTAACTAAAGCTCGTGAAGAGCAAACTCGAGAAAACCAAGGTGGTTTCAGACCCGGACGTAGTTGTATAGACCAAATATTCACACTTAGGCAGGTTTCTGGAACATAGGCACACTTTCAGACGCCCAACAATAGCTGTATTCCTTGACCTTAAGGTGGCGTTTGACTCTGTCGATCGTAAGTTTATATGGCAATGTCTCTCACTGAAAAGCGTACCGGAGAAGTACCTTAACCTTATACAAGCTCTCTACTCGAACACACATGTCGTGTTAGAGCTTATGGCAGATTGTCTTCGGAATTGATCACTTCTAGTGGTGTTTGTCAAGGTTGTCCGCTTTCCCCATTTTTATTTAATTTTATCATGGACATACTTCTGGGATTTGGTCCGACAGTTTAATCTTTATCTGCTAGTTGAGGCATGGCAACTTGAACTGATGTACGCATGTACCAAGTTCTACGTTGTAACTGACTGACTGACTGAACGTGAAGCACATCCTGAGCCTCTGTCAATAGTGTTATTCTACATCCTTTGGTTAGTCAGTATTTTATCACCACAGTTAGTTTAAATATGGTTGACTTGAACTGCTCGTTTATAGCTCAGAGTCCTAAATTGTCAAGATTTCTGAGTACTGGGAATTTTCTTGACGGTTACTTTGGCTATGGCACCTTGACTTCTCTCTCAACTACATTAAATAAGAGTATGTTTAAAATAACAAAAATCTGTAGATCGGTGTACAATGCAGACAGGAGTAAGAATTTAGTCATACTGTGGGAGTATCTCCTTAACAGACGAAGTTTTAAGCGATCTATAATTTAAACCTTACTAGTTTATATATAGATATATAGATATTCGTAGCAAATGCAATAATCAAACATATGATGGTAATGTTAAGCAACTTTCTTCTGCCGTCATTGGTAAATATTCGTTCCTGTTACACGGTGCTGATGTATGCCGTGACTACACTTCCTAAGTACCTTACTGTGACATGACAACAATAACACAGATTCACAACCCAACCCGTAACCTGTATCATATGAACATAACTAACACTCCGCCCCCCCCCCAAAACAACCACCACTTCCTCGATCTTCGAATTCCCGCGCTAGATAATCGGCTTTTTCGAGTAGGCACAAGTTTCTCACGACTTAAGTAATTCCATCAGTTACCATTTTCAAAGGTATCGTTCTGAAACATCCATCAGAGCCATAGTTCACCTGTTCGACTACAGCTCACAGCTGCTTCATGGTGGTTGGTTCCGGATACTCCAGAATAGACGCCACTGTATTTTTGAGGTAGTATACCATTAGTATCAATAGTATGCCACAGTAAGTCCAATGACGATGTTCTGATTCAGCATATTTGTATATTTATTGTAATTCTATGTTGTTGAAGTCTTCCGAAAGCTGTGTCCAGATATTTTATGTGTTTCTTAATCTGGGCTTGCAATCAAGCAACCGTCGACGTATGCATGGACGTAGTCAACCCTCTCCCCAGAGCACATCATCAATCAAACGCTGGGATGTATGTACTGCACTTCTCAAGCCAAAAGGTACTCGAAGGAATTCGTTAAGGCCAAATGGAGTTATGACAGCAGTTTTGTGAATGTCGTTTCGGCCATTGGTGTTTGAATGTGTGTCTTTCCTAGGTCGATCTTTAAAAATACGGTTATACACTTCCAGGTAACCGTTACGTCGTGGATGTGTCGTAAGGAGTAACGACCAGGCGTAGTTTGATCGTTTAGTCGTCAGTAATCACCGAAGGAAAACCAATCATTGCTATCTTTTTTTGGAACCATATGTAATGGAGATGACCACGGGCTACTGGATGGGTGGATTATTCCCAGGTCCATCATATGATCGAATTCATTTTTCGCAATCCTTGATTTTTTGGGTTGACCCGTAATTGTGATGTGATATGTAACATTGCTAGTTACACATAATCATTTCCACATTGCCTTATTCAGATCTGGATACTTGTCGAGTATCGACTGAAAATAAGGGTGAATTAAATGTTCAAAATGAAGAGGGCATAGGCTGTAACCTGGAGCAGTGGTTTCTCAAACGTATAACTTTGTGTTGCTATCCACTAGCCTCTTTTTACTAGAGCCCACAAGCAAGTTGTGGTGGTTTAGTAAATTTATGCCTATAATAGATATTTTCATATCGGCGATGGTGAAAATTTAGTGTATGAGTTTTCGTAAACCCATGTTTAAGTAGACATTTCTTTTGCCATACGTGGCTATTTCCTTTTCGTCAGCTGCCTGTAGATCGAATGCACCTTCATGTTCGCAATCAGATGAAGTTGCAAGAAGGACAAAGACTTCTGCGCCAGTATTGACGAGGTAGCGAGTCTTCGTTAACATATCATTAATGAATAACAGGCGGCTGTTTCCACCGGCTACAGTTGCCGCTAACGCGCGCCAGTGGGATAATTTCTCGATAAGTCAACGGTGGGTTTCTGGTTAGGGAAACAGCAGGGATCTCTACACTTCTTTGAGGCTTTGTCATAGGTGTTGTCGCCGAATCGTTAGCAATCTCGGTGGTGTAGAACAATCCATTAAGACGTTGTCTGTCAGACAAGTCTCTTCGTTTGGGAATTAACTTTTTGAGTCAGTCGTAAGGTTTTAGGCAGTCGTGGCTAAAAAAGAAAGGGGTGACTTCCCTGTTCAATTCCTGCGAAGTGACTTTACAACGGCAAGGAACTGAACGCGTGGATCTGTCACGCCGTGGTCTCAAATCTCGTCTTCTGTGTAGCAGAACGATGCTTCTATGTTTTCTGTCCAAAAGGTGGGAGCTGAAAGTTTGGAGGTGCGGGAGTTTTAATCCTAACAAGCTTAGGAGTTTGATTAGTCATCATTAAAGTACCAATATATGCAAATACAAAAGTACAGTGAAAAATATGCGAAGAAAATAACTACATCAAAAATACTCTGTTAAAAACTATAAACAGGAACGAACTCAGTTATGATTATGCCCAGATCACGTTGTGCTCACCACTTAAATGCACCAGGCATATAACCAAGTAACGTTTGTCGTATAACCAGAGAAACTTCTAACGATTAAACCCACAGGTATGAATAAAAACAAATCAGAAGGTAATGAGGGATGTAGGAGAAGCTTTTTATTGATCGTGAGTAGAACGTCAATGAGATAGCAAAGTCTAGGCTTACTAACTAGAGAGAGAGCTAATTCCCACATCGTGTCATATCGTGATCTGGTGATGTGTGACCGAGAGCCTTCAACTAGTCATGTCCACTAAAACAAACGTGGTTAGTATTAATATCGAGAGCCTATGCAACTATTTATTTAGGGGATTATTTACGGCTACAGATATAATCAATATAGTCGGTCGAAAAAGGAAATAAAAAAATCACATACTGAACAGCGATGAGGAGTGCGTCAAAATGAACAATTGATATTAGTCATGTTTATAAAAATAATGCAGTTCTATGATCGTTTATTAAACAAAAATAATCTATACAATAAGAGTGAGTCCAAGTGGTGAACGTTTAAACGGATGTTATTAGTCGGGTTTATTCTGAACATAGTAAACATTTGCATAGATACATTGTTGTATATTAGGGTAAGGCCTAACGAAAATTTACTGCTGGTTACGTCATAAAGATGACTTGAAGACATACTTTGCCACATACGTAGTTATTATAGATTAGCCTAGAAAGATCTTTTTGTGTTCATCGTAACTCACTTATATTAGAATAATAGTCGGGCAATATTGCAGATTAACCGACTCCATGGTCTAAAGTTTAAGCATCTGCAACGATACTTAAGAGTCCTGGAAGAAAACCCCAGAGGAGTTTTAAGTAGTAATCACGAAAGAGTTGTATACCAGATCGAAACAGCTTTTTCATGCATCTCCGTTCTCAGTGAATGCCCAGTCAAAGTCAGTTCGTGATGCAGTTTCAAACTCAACAATCTCTGCAACGTCTAATAAAACGCAATATGAGAGTTGATGGTAGGATTCATTCATCAGTCATTGATTTTAAACACCTTATTTCTTATCCTAATGACATTGTTATATTTTAAAATGACCTGGGCTGAACATCGTTTCTAGTTGTAATATGGTTGAGTTAGTTTAGTTCTCTCTGTTTAGTAATCAATGATATCTATATTTTAATGTTATCTTGCTGTGTTGATATGGTGCAACAACTTGGGTCAAAGCAAAATTGATGTTAAGTTGTTTAGTGATTATGACACCATGAAAACCTGAACTTCAATACAATCTTCAATCGGGTATGCATAAAAATTCCTCAGCTAGGCAGCTTTCTTCTGATCTAATAATTATAATTCTGTCGCTTTGATCGAAGTAATTTAACCAATATAAACAGATTGGATAATTAAAGAGTATAAATGTTTATACAAGTTTTATCTTTATAATCACGATAAGAAGTTTATTGAGACAGTCAATCAAATGAATATGGTGACAGAAATTAACATTATAAATAAACTATATATTCATGTACTGGTTGTTTTCTTTCACATAGTTTTGACTATAATATTTTCTGGACTTTGTTTCAGAAAAGTATACGACGAGCAGCCTAAAGGTAAGACAGAAATCTCAGGAAATAAAAGAAGTGATCAAGAGATATGTACACACAAACAAAGAGAACAACTGCGTACTTCTTAAGAAAGACAAAGTAGGTAGACAAGAAATTAAAAATGTCGGACACCCAGATACAGAAAAACAAATCAAGGCAACAACGGCAAAAATCGAAAAAAAAACTCATTATTTATTGGATTATTGCATACTTTGTAGTTCACATAAGACTTTTGTTTAATTCACATATTATCACTTGTTGATTATTACGCATACAACTTAATCGATTGTCAACAATTCTTTCTACTACTACTAATAATAATGATAATTATAGTAAGAATAAATGACAAAAAGAAGAATAATGTAAAGCAAAAAAAGAGTAGATGTAACTAATCCAAGTTTACAGGTGTAGTAACTATGTGTGCATATGTACGTAGACTTCATTACCAGCTCATCAGGGATAAACAAAGAATACAAAAGCTAACGAGAAGATATAACGCAACAATGTAAAATACCTACATGATGTTATACATTCAATAGATAACAACAACAGGTATAGAAACGAGTGATTATTGAAAGAAAAAATACACCTACAAACTATAGACAATGGCATGTATAACAATGGAGTAGATATACGGTTCATTTGGATTCGAAAAAATAACATGAAAGATTTGAACAAATTATGAAAAAACAGGTTGATTATTGTAATACTAGCAGCCAGATGAAATGTTAACGGCAGAGATAAATATGCATACAAACTAACAATCACCGATGAATGAAAATGTTTTGTACATACAATAAAAAGTCAAAAAGCATTATATGTATGTATGTAAAAAAGTATGCATATAAAGCTCGTTATTTTTCCTCTTTCTATATGTTCCTTGACCACAGATAACTTTTTAGGCATTTTTAATGTTCATTCATTACACTATTGCGTCCTTCTACTCTATAACTGATGATCAACGTTGCTGCCTTTTAGTATTAATATGCATCACTGGCAAAACGAATGAATACTAAAATAAGTAAAAATATAAATCAGCATTTCAAATTGAAAAGAAGGAAGATATAATTATGAAGAAAAAAATAAAACGTATTTGTGTATAATATATGTATGCCATAAGTATTAAATAACATGTAGAAGAATAAAGAATATTTAGCAAAGACAAAAACAACAACATTGAGAGATTTTTACAATAAACATATTTTCTTAACTGCCATAAGTTCAGTACAAGGTAAAACTTATACACCAATATATATATATATATATATATATATATATATATTATTATTATTATTATTATTATTTAAAATGATGCTCGTGCTAGTGATATATAATGACATTGTACGATGATGATGTGGATGTAAATCAAGCAGGTACCAAAAAACAAAGCTTTTTATTTATCTCAGTACTAGTCATGACTAAAACAACAATGATGTGAACAGTGACGTTTAGCTGAATGTCCATAAATGGGAGAATGATGATGATGATCACATTTCACACTATTAGTTGATGTTTGACTGTTGGAGCCAACATTAGTCTCTACAGAACCATCAGCTGAACTAATTGAAGATATAGATCCACCAGAAGCCGAAGCAGCAGTATGAATAGTACGGTTACGAAGTCGTAATTCTTGTTGAACAGCCATGTGCATTTCACGAGAGTCGAAATTCACAGCTTGACTGTTTCTATAAACAATGAATCAAGAAAAAGGAAATTAGACAATTTAGATATCTCCATCATAATAATTAGAGAATATGATTTGGTCAAAATGTCTCAGTACCAAGTAGTAGGCTTTGAATTATACTACTGTAGGGATTTCTAATATATCCATATTTAAGATTTGTGCATTTGGAAGCTATGTAGGCAGTTGAAATACCGAAAGGATATAAATAATAAATTTATTCGCAAAACATATAATACTGAATCCCTTTAGTAGTAGTCAGATGAATGTTCACACACAAAAAAGCGTTTAAAACTACACATCAGTTAAAGCGACAATCATGTTTATCTATCACTACATGAAACGTAACTATTATCAAGGACTCAGTTACATAAAATAAAAAGGAGAACGCATAACTGGTACCAAACAACAAAAGTTGAAAGGAACCGCTTCACAACACATGGTAACACCACCAAAATCAACTCTTAAATCTAATAAAAAACCAACGAAGAGGTGTGTAAAGTAACTGTAAGCAATAACTGTATACAATAAGTTACTGGTTAGCTACAGAATGTCATCTTGATTTTATCAAGCAGGTGATCATTGAGTTAAATTTAGTTGTAAAACGCCTGGAAATGTTTATGAACACAATTTCATTGTTACTGATTAATTAAAAACTGTCATCAATAACATGAAAATTCTCACTTAGACGCTTAATGAAAAAATAATGGAGAGATGAAATTTCTTTCAATTAGTATGCATAAATAATTCAATTTAGTATTGAAATCGATACTAATCAAGAGGTGGTGTGTTGAGAGGCAGATATTTAGACTAATTAACACAAGGTAAATCAATACAAAAGGTCAACTTCAGTGAGCCAATGATTTATCTATGACGATAATGCAAACATATAAGCACCAAATTAGTCTAGTGAGGATCTACTGAAAATGATCACTTGCATTATTATTACTACGTCCACCTACGAGCGATTTCACCTAGGCGTACAAAGAATCAAAATGACGTTACTCTAAAAAATATTTATAATCACAGTCAAGTTGAAAACAGTCTGATAATTTGAGCATTAAATAACTTTCAAAGTATTGTAATAATTATGCAAAATTACCGTTCCATGATTTCACGTAATAAGGAATCCACTTCAGGATTATGTGTCATTCTTACAGGAGGTAGGACAACTCTACGATTATAACGCCGGGTAGGTATTGTCATTGTTGATGTAGAGGATGTATTGGTATTTGTAATAGATGTAGCCGATTCATTTATATTTACAATTGATTTATTTTGTGCTGATGAAGCACAAGACATTCGTTCAATATTATTCGAGTTGTGACAATTTTCAGAATTACCATTTGTCAATAAATATGAATTCTTTTCACGACCGTTACCATTATAGTTGCCTGTATTACTGATCATACTGGCTTGACCAGTATGTGGTGGTTGGGGATATCTGAATTCATCAGCATGTCGACATTGATAAGATTGATGTGTGGAACAACTGCAATCGACTGAACAGTTTTTAATCCCAACTGTTTTGTCATCATAATACGCATAATCTGAAATATTTTGCTGTTTTTTATTATGGCCTGTGTTAGTAGCTAAATATGTGAATTTATGTGTGTATTCATATATTACGATATGAAGGACAAAAAAGAAATATATACATAAATAAAGTTATTTAAAAATAACAGTCAAGTATTTCAATTTTAAGCATAAAATTACAGTTGAAGTGTGATGGAGCTATATAATTAGAAATGGAAATTCATTTCCCTGTGCAATAATAACATTGCGTATGATAAGTAGTTAGTTAAATCCTAGAGGTTTGATTTATGCCTAACTCGTATATCTTAAATCAATTCTGAGATGAGTACTAATAAACTACATTCGGATCGAGTGGAAACAATAAGTAGCCGCTAATACGAATCAATACAATTTGAAGTAATAAGTCGTAAGCTAAATTTATTATTAAGTAGTATATTTGTAATAATCCAGTAAGTAGAAATCGAAATTTCTAACGGTAGGCTAAGGCTATCTATCCAAACAGATACAAGTAAATGGGTCATGCTTAAACACACACAAATTATCGCCAAATTCAATTCCCTTCAATCATCACATTTTTAATGCATACTGACAATTAACAAACACATACAAATATATTTCATGGTGAAACACCTTGACCCTCATATTGACACGACTTCAACATATTCGAAAAAAATAATTATCCCAATTGAACTATAATAATCGGATCATTAGTGACTAACTCCAGGATGTTCCTGAAGCTCTAGTAAGAAGTCGTGACTGATGAAATTCAGACTTGTCGGGAATGAGACAGTCATCAACAATGACAATGGATGATCGTCGGGCTATATATCACAAATTGATAAAAATGGGAATTCTACCGTTGGATGCCGACCCAGTAGTGCAGATGGTTAAGCGTTCGCCGTCAACCTGAAGCCCCCCTGGTGCGGAATCTGGGGTACGCACTGCTGAGGAGTTCCACACTAAGACAAAACAGCTGTCCAATGATCCCTAGTTTTCAAAAGTACACTGTCAACATCAATCTGTGACATTCAATCAACTAAATAACTAATCTCCACAAAAATAACCATCCTAATTGAAAATTCAAACTTGTAATTTAATAGTACTAAGTATTGTGATTTTGATTTGTTCAATTGTATTACGATAATGTATTTCAGTTATTTACTCTTCTCTGAAAAAGCAGCTTACACTAAGTAGTGGAAAGTCAGAAATTTCAATTTCTATTCATTGAATGATTACAAACGTACTACTTAATTCTGTAAACCATTTACCAATGTTCATTTGAAAGTATCAAGTCTAATCTTAAATTCAAAAAATAGAGGTACAACTATTGTGACTAGTGACATAGCTGTAGTTTGAATTTGTGGTTTTCACGCAACAAATGTGCTTTACAACAGAGTAAAAGAAACAAACTTTTCCATCAAATTGATTTTTACTCAACACAATTCACAGACAATTAATGGATACAGCATTACATTGATATACATTTTACCGACGATAATGCCGACTACTTAATCATTGTACATCACCAGTAATAACTGGTTTTTAGTGATTAAACTATTATTGTTGACATGCTCAATACATAGGTAGCCTAAGATATTGTTCAATTTCTTGCTGATTCCGACATTCGCGAAATGGTTAAATCTCCAACGCCAAAAAAGTAAATATGGAAAACTAGTAATAAATTTTACTCATTGTATAAAACGAAAGGTTATTTAAAAGTTTACGAGTAACCTTATTATTATAGCGGTCAAATGGAAAAAAACAATGTCTATCTACATCTTTGGCACTAGTATTAATATCGTACGTTAACATGTGTACATAATTTGCCATTATTAACTAGTAAGACTTGAACAAGGAAAGTCTTATCTTAATGGGATCATAGATCTAATGCCTGAATTGTTCCATTCTTTCATCTTGTCAATCGCAGAAATTTAAGTCTACTGAACTTACTGGCGTATATGAAAATTATTTCTAACTAATCCAGAATATGCAAACCTTTACAATATACAGATGACCTTAAGGCAGTGCACTATTTACCAACTAAGGAATTTACAAACATAAAAAAAATCAAACTCCTTCCCTTCATAGCATTTTCTTACTTTCGCTATCAACCTACAACTTCTGATTCAGTTTAATCAACACGTAACACTAATGCATCTTCACCCTATTGAACAACATAATCTGCACATTCTAAGTCAAGAAGTTTATATCCTGGAAAAAGGTCAACCCTGGAGAAGTCAAACGACGTAAATGTTAACTTTAAAAGCATATCGATGATAAAATATAATATATAATACACGAAGGAAGAATTAGTTCATGGGAAGTAAATTACAAGCTCATGATTTAAGGGAAGATAAAGTGTGGAAGCACCTGCGCCACTGTTACAGATCCTGAGCCATATCACATAATTGGTTACCACAGAGCTGACCACAACCAAGTAGTCTGTATCTACCAACACAGATCAGATTAGCTGTCAGTTACTTCATGAACTAATGCTGTTTAGTTTTGGGTAACTTCAGCTTTATTACATCCACCTCCAATATCAATGGACATCGCGCGTCGAGGTAGGCGGTGGTTAGGCCATACGTAACACATGACTCAACCACTTCACTCAATAAACATCTACAACCTCATCAACTGATTTACTATCGTTCCCCAATACCCGGCGTCTAACCTCATTATTACTTACCCGAGAGTCCCAACAAACACGGGCAACGCTTCAAAGACGCCGATGATCAAATACCAATATTCAACGAGTGTCATTTACTCTTAATGACCACGTTTCATATTCATACAGTAAAACAAAATGGACTGTTGAGTATTATACTTGTTCCTTAATTGGTACACGAATATTTTACCTACGTTACAGGTGACATAAGTTGCTAAAAGTCAAACAGACCTTTTGAATCTGTGCTGAGATCCGTCAGACACCAACCCATCATGGCTGATCGGACTTCTATAATAAGTGAAGTGGTCAAAGCGCTATAACATCAAGTAAACGTTTGTGTACTTGACTTTGAGTTGTATTTGGTAGTGTGTATGGGTCTACTGATACGATCATCCAACTGCTTAGACCCGAATAAATATAATGTTTAAAAAGCAGAATGTTCTACTCGCTACGCCATGGCTGAAATATTAATTATATGCCAGTTTTGTTGTTAATCTGGCCTAATTCAAATATCCCTCCTTGTTGCTTTCCCTAGTCGTCTTAAAAGTTACAGATCTTTAAACTCTTTTGTACTAAAAACAAGGATGCAAAATGCTTATCATATTTCACATAAACTGCCCAAATCTAGAGTCAGTAAGTGGTATTTGCAATCTTGTTGCAGTCGGTGCACCCCATAAAATTCAAACCATATTGTTCAGCGAGTCACTGTCAAATAAGTTTTCACTGTTAAGTTATTTGGTCACTCGACATCAAATATTATATTTCACAATGTGTCAAATATACATGGTGGATTCATTTCTATGAAAAATAATTACAAAAATATCTGTCAATAACTTACATTTCATCCCGGGACAATAACTATTACTGCTAGGACTAGTAAAGGATAAATTTGAAGAATTCGATCCAAATCCACTTGTACTTACACTGCAACCACTCAGACTACTCATACTACAGTTGCAACAACAACTTCTACCGCCACTACAACAACAGCAATAACAACAACTAGAACAACTTGAAGTCGATGTTGATGTTTCTGAGTAAAGTGAATCCCGACTAACACCACAAATATTATTCCCATCATATTCGCTGAATTCCGATGGTGTAGTCGTTCGCATGCTTGTTGAATAGAATAACGAATTATTTTGATACTGATGACGACGATGGTGACTATCACATATAGGTGATGAACAGGAAAGTACGTTGCCAATGTTTCGAGCACAAGCAGCAGCTGCTGCACCTACAAAATGAAGATGAGACGCATATACATATAAAAATAATATAGAGAGTAGGAATTTGTTCAACTCCGCCCGCAGCTCTTCTAGGGTTGCTGCTGGTCCCAAGCCCGGGTAAAGCAGGAGGGTTGAGCATAAGGCTAGCGTCCCTATCCCGTAAAACACAAACTTGCTAAGAAAAAAACGCTAACCAGATTAAACAAACTAAACCATTTAAACTCTGCCCTGGGAGTGGAAGGAATCTATATGAAGCTTCATGATGAAAGCCGAGATTCTTCGGAAGTCATGAGGCCGATGCCTAGCCTTCTAATGACCAGAGCAAAAATTTTTATAGGTACATGGAATGTTCGGACAATGTGGGAGACCGGGAAGATCACCCAGATAGCAGCAGAAATGAAGAGATACAACTTGACTGTGCCCGGGATCCGCGAAACGCATTGGACTCAAACTGGATAGAAAACATTAGCTACGAGAGAGGTGCTACTATACTCCGGCCACGAAGAGGAAAATGCCCCACACACCCAAGGAGTCACTCTGATGCTGTCCAAGAAAGCGCGCACTGCACTTGTAGGATGGGAACCACATGGACCCACAATCATCAAAGCATTTTTCAAGACAATGAAGAAGTGGATTACAGTGAACATTATCCAATGTTATGCACCCACCAACGACAGGCAACGACGGAGACAACAAAGATCATTTGTTAGGATAGGTTGCAATCAATTATAGCGAATTGTCCAGGAAAGGATCTGATAATCCTGATGGGGGACCTAAATGCCAAAGTCGAAATAGACAACATCGAATATGAAGACATCATGGGATGACAGGGACTGGGAGAAAGAAAGGAGAATGGTGAAAGATTTACAAATATACGTGCTTTCAACAAAATAGTTATAAGTGGTACAATATTCTACCACAAACGCATACACAAGGTTACATTGGTCTCACCGGATCATACTACAGAGAAACAAATTGATTACATGCATCAATAAAAATTTAGAAGGTCAATGGAAGATGTGAGAAACAGGAGGGGAGCTGATATAGCTTCAAATCATCACCTAGTGGTTGCCAAAATGAAACTGAAGCTAAAAAAACAACGGATAACTGGAGTATCAGCATTACAACGGTTTAATACAGCCTCTCTTCGAGATACTGACAAACTCAAGGAATTCAAAATAACTCTCAACAACAGGTTTCAAGCCTTACAAGATCTGCTGAAAAGGGAGAAACCACTATGGAGGACAACTGGAAAGGAATCAAAGAGGCACTAGCTTCAACTTGTCAAAAGGCTCTGGGCTGCAAGAAACACTATTATAAGGAATGGATTTCAACAGAGACCCTGAGCAAAATTCAACAAAAGAAAATCAAGGCACAAACTGAATACACAGAAGCAAATAAGCAAGTAAAGAAGAGCATTAGAGCCGACAAACGTAAGTATATCGAAGGCCTTGCAACGATAGAGGAAAAAGCTGAAGAGGAGGAAATATGAAACAGCTATACGACACAACGAAGAAACTGGCAGGCAAATATAGTAAACCAGAGCAAACGGTCAGGAACAGAGAAGGCAAGCCAATCACCGAGCTTTTAGAAGAAAGGAACAGATGGGTAGAACATTTTGAGGAACTGTTGAATAGACCAGCTCCACTAAACACACCAGACATCAAAGCAGCATCTACAGACCTCCCGATTGATGTCGATCAACCAACGATGAAAGAAATCAAGATACCCATCAAACAAATCAAAAGTGGGAAAGCAGCAGGACCTGACAATATACCAGCCGAAGCACTCAAGTCAGACAGACATAACGGCAAGGATGCTCCACGTTTTATTCAAGAGGATCTGGGAGGAAGAACAAGTGCCGGCAGACTGAAAAGAACAACACCTTATCAAGATACCAAAGAGAAGGAGATTTGAGCAACTATGAGAATTACAGAGGGATCACACTATTGTCAGTACCAGGGAAAGTCTTCAACAGAGTGTTGTTGAACACAAGATTCAGTGGATGCTCAACTTCGAGATCAACAGGCTGGTTTCCGTAAGGATCGGTCGTGCACAGACCAAATCGCAACACTACGGATCATCGTTGAACAATCAATTGAATGGAACTCGTCACTATACACCAACTTCATTGATTATGAGGCGTTTGACAGTGTAGATAGGAGATAGCTATGAAAACTTCTTCGACAACATCATCCGGAATTCTTACAACGGACTACAGTGCAAAATCGTGCATGGAGGACAGCTGACAAATGCATTCCCAGTGAGAACCGGTGTCAAACAAGGCTGCCTACTCTCGCCTTTCCTCTTTCTTCTAATGGTTGATTGGATCCTAAAAACCTCCACATCTGAGAGGAAGAACGGAATTCAATGGACAAGTAGGATGCAACTCGATGATCTGGAATTGGCGGATAATCTAGCACTTCTATTCCGTACACAACAACAAATGCAACTGAAGACAACCAACGTAGCACTAACCTCAGAATCAGTAAGCCTGAACATACATAAGGGAAAGAGCAAGATCCTCAAATCCAACACAAAGAGCACCGACCCAATTGAACGTGATGGAAAAACTCCGGAAGAAGTGGATACTTTCATGTACCTGGGAAGCATCATCGATGAACAAAGAGGATCCGATGCAAATGTAAAGGCAAGGATTGGCAAAGCAAGGGCAGCATTACTAGAGTTGAAGAACATATGGGACTCTACACAACTGTCAACCAACCTCAAATTCAGACTCTTCAATTCGAACGTCAAGACAGTTCTTCTGCATGGAGCTGAAACGTGGAGAACTACTTCAAACCTTCTCAGGAGGGTACAGGTATTTATAAACAACTGCCTTCGTAAGATACTAAATGTTCATTGGCCGGAAACCATCAGAAACAGCCTACTACGGGAGATAACAAACCAACTTCCAGCCGGAGAGGAAATAAGGAAACGACATTGGAAATGGATAGAACATACATTGCGGAAATCATCAGACTGCATCACGAGACAAGCACTAACTTGGAATCCTGTTGGGAAGACGGAAAAGAGGAAGGCCAAAGAACACACTGCGTCGAGAGCTGGAAGCAGACATTAAAAGGATGAACAGTAACTGTTAAAGGCTGGAAAGGATTGCTCAGGACAGAGTTGAATGGAGATTACTGGTGAGCGGCCTATGCTCCTCAGAGAGGGGTAACAGGCATAAGTAAAGTAAGTAAGTAGTGAATTTGTTCGATGTAGCTAAAGATCATACTGAAAAAATAAATCAGTCAGTGCAACTAAGAACCTGCCATATATGTACATCAACTCAAGTTATCACTCCGCATTAGCACAGTAAGATAATTACTAAAGTAGTAAAAGTAGTAGTTACATCAGCGGTAGTACAAAAGTTTGGATATGGAAATGAAAGAATTGCTTCGTAGAAACAAAGAAATAAAATAAAATAAAGCCCAGGAGTTAAAGAAAGGCAAAGAGTGGATACACTTGTGCTGCTGTAACCGATGCTGAGCCTTGTTACACAGTCTTTAACTAAAAAGTGAGGATACAACAGTAGTATTGAAATAAAACGTTTCAATAGTTATATGGTTTCATTTTTATTAACATATGAATATAATAGATACATTTTTTTGAAATAACTGCTTCTTTAGTAACTCTTAATAATCTTGAGGATTCAATAAGTTATTTAAACAAACGTTTATTGTACCAAATTAATACTGGAACACGTTATATTTGGTCTGATTGGTTGCAACTTAAACTTCTCTTCAGCGGACTTCATACATATATGAAAAGTTGACTGTCAAAGTAATTAAAACTCAGTAATAAAATCAACAGACTAATCTGAAATTATAACTCCTAGTTCTTGGGAAGAACACAAAAACGCCTTGAGTATAAAATCCTTCCCACAAAAAATTAATGGAAATAGATTATATCCTTCTATAGTGAATAGTTTCAAAATGGATTTTCCAGTGTCTCTACAGATAAACGATTATCTATGTAGACAAACAAGTTGAGAATGACATAGTAGGTTATCAGTGACATTTGATGAAAATGGTATAGTATCAGTAACTGACCGAAATTGAGAGTAAATCACTAAATCTTGATACCGTCAGACAGAAGTCATGGGCTATGATCAAAATCAACATTCAAGAAAATCGTCATAATATCATACCAGTGCCAATGGCTATGGGAACTGATGCAGATTAAAACTTGAAGATACAAGAAAACAACAGTTACCATCGAATAATATATTGGCTAGTACCGACAACCTACCAATGTAATAACTTTAATTTCATGCCCTGAGACGTGTTTGACAATTAGCATCAACAATATTGCCGATTACATGCAAAAATCATTTGGAAATATCACATAAAACACAGGATATCACTCCCCCCTTAAGAGATATTTACTATTAGTAAATAAGATTCTTGAAAAGTACATGTTCCTCTGTGAATACGCTGCCCAGGGGATATAGACAAATATTTCAATCTCACTACTACAGAACCCACGAGAATATTAGTGTGACCACTATCTAACTCATTCCATAGTTTGGTGACTACTTTTCAATTGTTAATATCTACGAAGACAATGATGAACGAAGAGGACAATTTTTTAACACATGTTTGCAAATATACTCAGAAGTATGAACACCTTAAATGACTGACTAAAGATCAGACATAAATCTTATGACGATTGAAGTGACTACCTTGACATGGTGATAAGAGTTGCAAACCATGACGAAAAACACTCGATGGAATACATGACTTTTCAGGTCTTATATATAAGATCAGTTAAATAGCCCTGCGCCTAAAAGCAGAAGACCTAAGATCCAAGGGACAGGTCACGGTCCTAACTGAATAATAGTGTGATGGTAGTAAAATGTTCTCCATAAAAAAAAACTAGAATTAAAGTAATTCTTGCAAAGACCAAAGAACATGGTTAGAAAGGGTTGACCCTAAAACTGTGCACCTCACATAATTCCACAAACTTCCGTCTCCAATGAGGTTTTTTAGCATACGAAGTTAATACATCAAGGTGGTGTTATTTAGGCACATACATAGATAGCAAGGGGAAACCTCTTCTTTATATCCTAACATTACATCGAATGCACTTGTCAAATATAAACTTGTGACTTTGAATTCTTCAACATATGTAACTAATGTCAACAAATCGGGCTCACAAATAACTAACCGAAACTCAGAAAAAACAGTCTTCTTAACTATATATTGGAGTCCACAGTGTTGAAACTGTACATCAAATCAAGGAAATAAGGCTCATAAGTTAAAATTCCAGAATGCAAATTAATTAGTGCATAGTATGGCTCAAAACAAGCTGAATTTCATTTGTGATCTGGTTGAGTTTGAGTACATAGGGTAAACTATTCAATTGAAAAGAAATGTTAGTAAAATGCAGTCTTCTGAATAACATAACTAAAATTTGAGAAATTTTTCAGAAACGTCTGTATCTCCCGACTGTAGATGCTACTCTAACGTGGATGTTGGCATTAGATATGTGACGAACCGACTGGAAAAATTCACTCTAGGTCTTAATCAGCAAACGTAAGGTACGCAGGCGAAGTAGTACCGCAGACTGTACGCGCTGCCGCGGCAGTAAAGTGTTTACCTATCACAATTATGATTGAAGCCATGTTCCCTTTGCACAACGGATAAAAGGTCAGCATTGAAAATGGATATTTCACTTTACATGACAAACATCCGTCACTGGCGATAAGGCCTTAGAAAAGTACTAAGTTCGATCAGTCATGTACACTGTAGAACCAGCAGCTTATGTATCGGTCCAAGAAGACACGTCCCATTAAAGCAGCAAGATGCATACCAAAGTAACAACACCACTACGGAACCAAAACACTAATAACTACCATCAAAAACGTCATGCGAGTCTAGCCTCAGGTAGATTTTGTGTCACAATCCTTGAGAAAACCATTTGGCGGTGTGGGTAACGAAAATGAGATGAACACCCTAATATCTCTAATAGAACTCCAAACCAACTAACTAAAAATCAAACTCCTTCACTTCCTAGCATTTATTCTACTTTCGCTATCAACCTCCAATTTCTGTCTTCAGTTTCTCACACATATAACACTAATGCTGACGATTTCAGATCATGAAATGCTATCCTGGACCTACTGAAACGGCAATCTAAGCTACGTGTTAATGCCTTCAATTACTGAACCCCATTATCAAATCTTAGAGTTGTCATCCACTTCACTTCATCTAAGCAGTTTATAAAGCAAACACGATTTACCCTCTATTTATCTGCTGACTTGGCAGGAGCTTCTCAGTCTTGCCAGTATATGTAGAGCATTGAGCATGAGATTAGAACAGGCACTGGATCCCCATCGATAGTCACTTATGTGTTGTCCAATTAAATAGTATTATAATAACCCAGAATAATCGAGACGTACGCTACCTTTGCATTATTTCTGTCTAGAACCTCACTGACTGCAGTTCCAATGGAACGAATGATGGATTTTATAAAAGACTTTCCGACCTCCTACAGAAGGCGAAACACTTAGATGCCATACTCAGCAAGTGATTGCGGTCCCCATATAAGTTGCCGAAACATGACTATAAAATATAATATATAATACACGAAGGAAGAATTAGTTCATGGGAAGTAAATTACAAGCTCATGATTTAAGGGAAGATAAAGTGTGGAAGCACCTGCGCCACTGTTACAGATCCTGAGCCATATCACATAATTGGTTACCACAGAGCTGACCACAACCAAGTAGTCTGTATCTACCAACACAGATCAGATTAGCTGTCAGTTACTTCATGAACTAATGCTGTTTAGTTTTGGGTAACTTCAGCTTTATTACATCCACCTCCAATATCAATGGACATCGCGCGTCGAGGTAGGCGGTGGTTAGGCCATACGTAACACATGACTCAACCACTTTCACTCAATAAACATCTACAACCTCATCAACTGATTTACTATCGTTCCCCAATACCCGGCGTCTAACCTCATTATTACTTACCCGAGAGTCCCAACAAACACGGGCAACGCTTCAAAGACGCCGATGATCAAATACCAATATTCAACGAGTGTCATTTACTCTTAATGACCACGTTTCATATTCATACAGTAAAACAAAATGGACTGTTGAGTATTATACTTGTTCCTTAATTGGTACACGAATATTTTACCTACGTTACAGGTGACATAAGTTGCTAAAAGTCAAACAGACCTTTTGAATCTGTGCTGAGATCCGTCAGACACCAACCCATCATGGCTGATCAGACTTCTAAAATAAGTTAAGTTGTTAACGTACTAAACTACTTATTCCCTATATTCAGTTTATATATTGATGGAGACTAGTAGTGTAGCAACAATTTGTATTAAAATGGGGAGAAACACATCCTGATCATACTTACATTTTTGCTTATTGCTACCAAAGGAATCTGTGTTTTAGCAGCGACTTTACTAAACGGAACTATGTCGACTATGTATTCTAAGTCAATAAGTGGATATCCTAGAAGGAGATCAATTGGTGTTAAGTCAGACGATGTGTTATTTTTAACAGTAAATCATTAATGAAATCAAACAAAGGCGGGAATAGTGAGTAGTCTTGACAGACATCATCACAGTCTACAAGTTCGAATGATAGTTCTCCATACACCATATCACGACAAATGGTGTTCGAGTAAAGCGCCTTCACAAGATTTATGAACTTGTGGGGTACATCTTTCAATGATGGGGACTGCCATAGAACTTCTCGGTCAACAAGGTCAAATGCTGCTTTCAAATCAAGAACAATCACCATTATCGGGAGCTGAAAAACATGTCTAGATTCTATAATCTGAAGAATGAATGTTTAGTCAATACAACCGCAACCAGATCTGAAACCGATATGGTCTTCTCGCAATTACAGTTAAAGAGTCAGATTTATGCATCTGAAAATGATTGTAGCTAGCATTTTAAGTACTATATTAGTCGAACTAATTGCTCTGTTGTCAACACAAATGATTTTAGTCCTTTATGATATACTGATTGAAACCAATCAGATATGATTATATTCAGTTACCAGCAATAATATGAGTTAACTGAATTAAAACCGGACCGCCGTCTTCTGGAATCAGTCCATTCAGACCCGCTGATCACCACCGCTTCAAATCAGCTAAGATGTTTCTACTTTGTAAGAGTCAGAGATAAAACCTATGTCGCTTTTCGATCCAGGTCAATCGAACTGTTTTTTGAAGTGCTTCACCCATCTTCTTGGCCGAGAGTAGATAAATGTTTCGTCTTTCTCAGAGACTGTATCACTAACACCTTACTTTTTAGTCCCGGTTTCTTTTATTAGTATTAAGAATTGCCCAATGTTACCTATCGTCGCTTCCTTTACCATTTCTTTTGCATTCGTTACCCACAATCACACAGGATCATTCTGCAGACAATTTACCAGTCTACATCCAAGTTGTCTACACTTCTCATGTTAGGAGCATAACAATGTGATTTTACAGGAGTCTTCCAATTGAAGAGAGTTCGCTGAAATTCATTGATTTTTCTTAACACTTTTGTTCAAGTCACTGATAAGGAAGCCGCTGTTTTCACAGTCGCCTGGATATCTTGCGAACCTACATGCAAGTAAATCTCGTTTTTAATTGTTCTAGGAATTCACTGTTAGCTTTTTAATTATTGAGCCCAAATCCCATGGGTCTCCATGTTGTAATTTTCCTGCGTCCATTAAGATGCAAGCAAATGCATGCTCATACCAGAGTATTATCAGAGCTAAAACATGTACTCCAGAGAGATCGGTAGTCCTCTGTTGAACCTCTTTAACAATGACTTAGGGTGATATGGTCCATTGAAATACATCGTTGAGTAGGTGAAGTAGGTCACAATTCTAGACGATGTCTCTTATGCCTAAAGTTGGTGCTTGTTAGAAATAAGCGACTAACTGCGAATAGTTACAGCAGATGGTTGTTGTTAAGAAACATAATTCAACTGTTTCGTAATTTGGAATGATAAAACTTCATTTTATATCACAACATGAGTTCAATTTCTGTTTGTGATTATGCAGTATTGATGGGGACTGTCAAATTCAAATGAAATTAATTTCTTGCTTTATTATGGGTTTTAATTTATTTTAATGTAGATTTTTGATCATGGCAATATAAATATAAAGAATATACAACTTCCTTTATGAAGTGGAATTACAGCTCATAAATTTAATACTGACATGAGTAGCTTCCCAGGAGAACAACATTAAAGATTAATTGCTACTATTCCGCAAAAAAAGATGATTTAAGTTTCATGAGAAATGTTACTATTACACATGACAAGTTTACTAGGATCGATAATTACTGATATGCTTACGACAACGACTAGAATGACGTAGAAAAACAGAGACGTGCAATTCCCTAGTTATGAAGAACATGTGAATTAGTAAATTATAATCAATGAATGATCGTGCACAAATATCTGTCAATCAAAGCCACCGCACTCCAGCAGCACAAGAAAAAGAATTATGTCAATAGTTACTTTAACTAGCTTCACTCGAATATAAACTTCACGTATGAACATAGTCATGTTGGGAAGAACGAATTTCATAGATTTAAATGTAACAATAAACAAAGATAAGCCAGCAACGTGTTTTATGTGAACTAGGACTTTCAGAGGGATCAGTATCTACCTGTGGATCTCGTCTACAAGACAGTTATCAAACTGCTGCTCTTTTATTGACTATAAGATAATGTCTTGAGGATACGATAATAAAATAAAAAGCACAAAAACTACAGTACGCGATCCAATTATCTTACTATACCGTAAATTACTGCTAAAACAACATCATAAATTGATTTTTTAAAAAAGTAGTACCCAGTGCCTTCTGTCCATTAAAATCTATGCGTCAGTTGAGTATTGAATGAATTCAGAAAAATGAAAACGAAAATCTGAATTATCAAGAATTAGTATTTTATGTTACATTTAAAGTAAATAGACTGTTTAAATCCCTTTTAAAATCCGATCATTCCAAGTAAATAGTTTAACTGAAATTGCTGGTAACCCCTTCTCGATATCTACGTGTGTAAAAGAGTACACTAAGGTATTTCTTCTAATTTGTTTTATAAATAAACTGATGAATTTATTCAAATACGATGAAATAAAATAGGAAGCGTTTTCGTGTCAATAGCTTTTGTTGAGAAAAATGAATTTTTGATTATCGATAGATAGAAATGACTTAATGATTAATAGTTTTCCTGGCTTTCCTTATCTATAATTTTAACTAAAATACGTTTTTACTAATAATACATTCAAACACATTATATTTGTTACTTATTCCCAAATAAAACAAATTTACTTCATTCCAACAATGAAGCTTGAAAGGAAGATTTATCTAATTGATCATTATTACTTGTTGTCGGAAGTCTTTATTATTAGATTTTCATAAACAGAAAAAGAACATATAACCCATATTACCTTGACAGGCCACATTAAACATTACAATAATGAAAGTGAATTGACAAGACCGGAATCAAAGGAATCAACAAATACCAGTAGTAACAACAGCAATAAAAGAAACTAAGAACAAAACATAGTTCTAAACTGATGAATAAAATCGCAGAATCCAGAGTATGAAGTAATATCCAAAACTGAAAACTTATCAAGAGGAAACAGGATGAATATATCCTCACCAATAATATCTATTTTAAGCCAATTCCCTTGAGGTCTCCAATTATAAATTAAAACTAACTTACAGGCTTCGGTGAGAAGGCTGACAGAGCCCAAAACGGTCATTCACTAGCCAACTTCACAGACTGGAATCATATCCAGTAATAAACGAATTTCATCCCTGTCTAGTTTACTTCATTGTATAATAATGCACCATATTGAAAAGTAACTAACATTTGATTAATTGGTTAATGGAATAATTCTATGAATATATATATATATATGGTGGTGTTGTAGAGATTGTTGAATGTCAATTCGATATCATGAATTGGTCTGAGTTAGACAACCACTGACAACCACGAAGCATTGGATGACCGTTTCGTCCCAGTATGGGACTCCTCAGCAGTGTGTACTGACAATACCCAATTACAATTAATATCAGCCCACTAGTGACTAACTTAATGAGGTGATTCCTGGAGTTCTAGTGGGACTATGACTACGCTAAAGAAGGCTAAATAGTTCTTTAATTTAGGTAAAAGCATTCAATGAAACACTATAGAACCCCTTAAAAAAGTGTACACATGGATTAAGCAAACAACCAGAAATAAAAATATGCACAGATGGGAAAATATCTATACACTAGTTATATAAACAGAACCATACATTTCACAAAGAAGCAAAACGATATTTTTGTCATAAAACCATAAACTAAAGGCAGATTGTATAAACCTATAATGATGCTGCCTATCATTAGAATGTTGCCGAGATGGTCATGACATAGTCATAGGTTATAATGTTGACAAGTAAATCTCACAGTACGATAAAGGTACTTAAATTGCAAAAAGTGTCTACCACACATGGGTTTTGATTCCATTCAAAAGAACGTAATTGTACACTGACAATAAGATATGACACTTTAAAACCTAAACCTTTTGTCAATTGTCAATATGATAATATGTCACTAATTTGGGGTAAGAAAAAAAATCCAATTTCAGACTCAGAACACAACATTTAGCACTAGATTTGATTTACATGTTTGGCATATTGTCCAGTAGTAGTCGTCCAAGTGGGATTAAAAATGAATAAATTCTGTATTAAATCAAACCTCTCTCTACTTACTTCGGTGTTAGGGTAATCAGGTACTATAATAACTTTTAAAACACGAAAAAATGTGACTAATATTTGAGCATATTACTCAAATTAAGTTGGGTTGTAAGACATATGAATAGAATATATTTGTTAATAATCTCAGCGGATGAAATTAATGAAAAATTCCAACGTTTCGCTCGGCAAACTGGTCCGAGCTTCTTCAGGGAAATAACCAAAATCAAAAATTATCGAATATAAAGGTAAATAAGAGGTCAAATTGATTACGGATATCCAATTGCATACAGGGTATGAAATTGTCATATGAGTCATTATAAGTGAACCAATATTGAAATTGTGTGGATGAAGGAAGGTGTGCATTTTTGTGTGCAGTTCATGCTACAATCATGTGTGTACCTGTACTGTTCTGAGTTACGTGCACGGAGAGGGATAGACAATCTGAAGATAGGCTTATTATCAAATCATAGTTGGAGGAAATCAATGTAATGATGATTATAGGTCAAAGGAAGGGAGAATATTCGTAAATGGCTACACGTTGAATGTGAATCGGAATAGAGAATTCTAAACAGAATTCATCAATCAATAAACAAATAAATGGAATGCATTGGAATGCAATGGATATCCGTAATCAATTTGACCTCTTATTTACCTTTATATTCGATAATTTTTGATTTTGGTTATTTCCTTGAAGAAGCTCGGACCAGTTTGCCGAGCGAAACGTTGGAATTTTTCATTAATTTCATCCGCTGAGATTATTAACAAATATATTCTATTTATATGTCTTACATACACTCGGCGCCCAAGTTTTGTAAATATTTTCGTTCATTTTTGGACGAAGATACCTATAAAATAAGTTGGGTTGTGTTCATAACATAGAATATAACCATACTAAAGGTTCTCATCAAAAGCATTTATGTTGGTGAATGTATTCGGAACCGTGGTCAATTAGAATAAAACTCATAATTCCATAATTCAATAACTGAAGTATTAAGTTGCATCACACGTACTACACAATCGAAGAAATTTGATAAACACGATTCTATTTTATTATGAGAAAATGAATAAATCAGACCTTTAAAATATATCAATAAATAAGTAGGTTGTGATAAATCTGATTAAGTAATGATAATGTAGCTAAAACCTATATCACTAATATAGGCCGGTGACAAGTAAAAAAGAGGTTATTCTGCTTTGGATTCCTAACTGCGGTGATATAATTATCTGAGTAGTTCGAGTGGGTGATTTATTATATTTATAGAATAATCAGCGAAAACCGTCCAACCATTTTGCAAGAGCATTATCAGCTTGATTTATCAGTGTTGATAAAGCTCTGCAATTTTAGATAATAACACACTTTCATATTCACAAAATATATTATCCCCGAAATTACCACTTCTCGGTACAAAACAGAGCAATTGGATCCGTTGTAGTGTAATCAACTGATTATTACTGTACATCAAATCACCCATAGAAGTAAGTATGCAACTTATGAACTCCATCATAAACTAGATCAAATAGTAATGTATGTTGTCTATCAAGTGAAAGCACTAATAAGTATCATTAGAATACCGTTTTACAAAATCTACAACATATCAGTCTTACTGCATTCAAAATACTCATCGGTTTGACAATACACTAGTCTCATCTTTGTATCTGATGTTTGAAACATCTATCTTAATTCTCAGAAACCAAGTAGTTTATATTCCTAGTCACCCCCCCCCTCACCACCACCACCATGTTTTGTCGTTTCTACATCGTCATATTGAAGATACCATATATCAATTTTACACTCCGAAATAGTGAAATTGCAAGAAACTAAATTTGGCACGTTTGATGACTGATTTAGCTTGATAACACTACTAAAGGCTGTAACTCGCAGAAAATACTTTCTGAATACTTAGGAGTAGTGTCAGGATAGAATAACTAACAATTATCATCAAGTAATTTAAGTAACACACAGTCCTATAAATGCCACATAACTTCCACATAGAAGAAAGTATTCATTATTTACCTTTCAAGAAGAAATTGATGGTGAACAGCAATATGAATTTCGGATAATTATTGGATAGGCTATACAATGAGAAACAGTACACTTACTACACTTACAGTACACTTACCAATAAATAAACGAAACGACTGACTTTTAAATACACAGACCATTGAGTACTGAATCAATGCTGTCATGTATGCTGTGAGAAGTGACGATCCTAGATCCAATAGATAAAGAGGTCATATATGTGCACTGTTAAGGAGCTGAGTGCAATCTTATTTTTGCAACCATTCTTTAGCTCAAGTTATGATGAAGATCACCATTCAAAAATTCATAACAGAAAGTGACTTTTTGAATCCATATAAAAAGATGCACTGGAAATGTTTATTGATATACCAAAGAAATAAATACATAATTTGTATTTTTTATTTTTAAATAACTGCAATGTGATGAGGAAACACTGGTTACAAATCACGAGATCCTGCATTCAATCGAAGAAACTGCTAATGTATGTCTACTTCAAACAATAGTCTTCGTCCGTCATAGACGAACTGCAGCAATTATTATGTGTGTATTAATGTTATTTGTTACAAGGTGAATGAGTGTGATATTTACATTTCTTCTATTTGGATTCTACTGTTGTGATAGAAATTATTCTAAGTGAGAAAGTTATGAATGAAGTAAACTAGTAGGAAAAGAAGTGCGTAATTTTAATCATGAGTTTCAACGGTTTCAAACACCTCCAAATATCGTTTGGAAAGAACGGATGAAATTGAGGATAGAAAATGGATGCAACAATTAAGAAAGATGTACACCTAAGGTCCCTTCCTATCATAGATTACAATCATAAAACACTTGCACCAAGATAGAAACTAGGTTGATGTAGCTGAAAAAAATTATACTAGATAAAGTAAAAAAGAAATACTTACTAGCGGCCTCTAACTGCCTGGCAGCAGCTGCACGAGTTCGTGTTGCACCTTGTGGATAAGACAATCCAGATAAATATTCTTCTTGATTCGAAATTGCACAAGGACAACATCGGTGTTCCATAGTGCTGTTTTTACTAGTAATATGATGAATTGAACGATTATGATAGTTGGGATTATTACTAACAATGATATTGCTATGTGAAGAACATCGGTGTCCATTTGATAATGGTTGTAAGTGTTGTACACTTGATCGCGTCGTGGCACTTCCTCCACACGACTGCTGACAAAATGTAGTTGACTGTTTATGAACAGAACTGGATGACATGTAAACTAAATGCTCTGATTTTGCACTAATTTGTGTGTGGTGAAGATTTCCACGTGACCCAGAGTTGTTACTGGGACAATAATGACCATTTCCACATGATGAACGTGTAGTAGCAGCATGAATAGTGGTAGTAGTATTAATTGAAGTAAATTTTAAAGACTTTTGCTCTCTACCTGTAGAGGAAGCGGCAGCAGCAGCAGCTTTTTGTTTAGCCTCACGACGACGTGCTCGTTTAGTGATTTCTTTCATATGCTTCGGTCCAGGGCCTTTTTTACTATCAAGGACCTAGGAAATGATTAAATAAATTCACGAGAGTTATTAATTGAGACAAAAATGAACGTACTTTATTGTTACATCCAACTCAAACTAAATGAGTACGGATAAGAAGTAAATATAACCATTTGTTAAACATTAATTACTTTTACTATTACCGAAACAAAGATCAATCTTTTTCAAAGTATATTCAGCTGATAACACACGTAAATATGACAAAACGTATGGACTGAACTTGACTATTAAAATTTGGTTTGAAACGTTTGATTGTGATTGCTGTAGAAAAGTTCAGAAGACTGCAGTCATGTTTATCTATTAACTACTTTGAGAGACAATCAAACTGTAGTCTTTTTAAATTTGTCAAAGCAATCGTAAACAAACGTTTCACATCAGATATATGTATTCAGTAAGAAACAGTGGTAAATTTCTTTTTAGAATAGTAACGTTTCACTAATAATATCATTTATTTCAATCTTCACCTCGTCTTAATAACTTTTCACTTATTACAACATTCCTCTTGTTTTGATTACTTCATTTTAATTCTTATAATTCCAAAATTTTGTTGTTTTTAACTGAGTAATCTCAGATCATGTTATTGTTAATTATTAGTAATCCATTTTGTACAGCTAATCCACGATTAAGTTTTTAGTTTTTATGACTCAGTGTTATTGATTCGACGTTTTAGAATCTTCATCTCTATATTATATTAATATACACCACACCTCAAATCATATTAGATTTACTTGAATGTTGGTTCCCCCATGATCATAAGTACTGACCTCAGACTAGTTTCACTTGTAAAATATGCCAATTTCTATGCATAATTATGAGTTGCGTGCAACTCATGAGAACCTAATGAAACAAAATGGATTCAATCTGATCTGTATAATTCTTTGTCTTTGCGCTACACTAATTTAATCCGGACAACTGAGTAGCATAAATAGTTCACAAATGAGCAGTACAAAACAAAGCTGACTACATGGACTATTACTTAATCAGTCTTATTTATTTATTAGTTAGTATAAAGAAAGCCTATCTAGTCCTTAGTTACTTAATGAAGAAAATATTTTACACAATAAAAATGTGAATTTGTTACGATTATAGTTACGTTGCCATATAAAATATAAGAATACTAAATCTTCAAAGAAAATAGTGTGTTTTTGAATAATTAAATACCCTAGCTTAAATAGATGGCCGAACAGTGCTCTAGTAAATATCTTCAGAATGTTCCCAAAAGTCCTAGTGAGAAGTCGTAAAATACGGAGTCCAAACATGTCAGGAGTGAAATAGCTACCACAGATATTGACTGATCGTTGAGCTACATTACAAATTGATGGAAAGGGGGTAGCTCTGCGTTAGTCATGAGACCTTAAAGCCCTGGGTTCGATTGACTGATGGAATGGAGGATGTACACTGTTGACTAGTCCCATACTAAAATGAAACAGCTGTCCAGTGTAATTTGGTTTTCACTGCTACCCAACCGATAGCATTGTTTGACGAATGCAAACATAAAAATATTTGCCTTTTTAATCAGTCTAGACTATATTAAAAACTACGATATAGACTGTTTATAACACAACGGATAAAAAAGGGGGAAAAATTGTTATGTTATATACATACTTAAATTTATTCAAAAGTTTGTAATGGAATAAAATTTTAATGACCTATGACGTATGAAGTGATAGGTTCGAAATATATTTTTCAATTACGATGAAAAATCGTTGATCCTGTATCAAGTTACGTCTGCACGATTCCTAAATGTTTACTAAATCGAGCAATAATAGATTTAACAGAATAGTAAGAATTCATTTGAACTCTGTGGATAAAATTTAAAAATACTTGCAGACTTCTGTCTATGATCTTCCTATGTTCAGTTTTTACAGTGACAGTTTATTTCATTAAAGTGGTGGCAATTACATAACCCATGAAATGATATTTTTACAAGAGATTAGCTGCGGCTTGAGAGTTCTAAATATAGGCACATCTTATTGTGACAATGGATACATTGTACAGGTTGGAATTCCTCATGATTAAAGATATAATGTACTGATGAGTACTAACTAGCGACAAAAGTAAAATTAAACGGGTTTCAGGCATATGATAGGAATTAAATGATACAATGAAAATATTTGTTTTTAGTAGTGAACATCTAATAAATCTGATTATAAGCTAAAAACAATTCACAAATTTGCAGACAATAGTTACAATGTAACCAAAACACCATAAAACTAAGTTATAAGTGAAAAAAAAGAGGAAACTTAATAGAATATTCAACTGCAAGGTCAAAAGAAGCAAAAATTGAGATCAAATATACGTAATTACGAGTATTGAAGATTTAGAAGACAGAGATCTACGTCCATAAATTCAGTTTCAAGACACAGCATTCCTAAGAGTTCAAAGAACACATACATTTCTGTCTGTAAAATGTGATGTCAGGAGCTAAAAAGCATTTGCGATACATAAGACGAGTAGGCAAATGATGATGTAAAAAATATCTATGAATTTTACTTTATTCGACTGCATGTCGTCGTTAGGATGCGGAACACAAAGCTTATAAAGTGAATGCATTAGAAATAATCAATGGAAAACATAATCTAATATCATTATGATTCACTGAAGTCACTGCAATCGGAAAACTAAAATCTAATCACTTTATTCAAAACGAGTCAGTGGTTGACTTTCAATTGCCGTCGTGACATAAATAGAGTTTATATTTTGTATTCCCTTTTTCATGTCCACAATTCGGTGGGTTATATCCACACATTTCCACTTTATTTTTCATTTTCATGTATTCACAATAAATGTGTGTTAACAATTACATCATCAAATCTTTTTCATTATTCTCTAGAATTGTCATTTAAACTTGACCATTTGATTTTATTATATTCACAATGATTCTTTGTCAATATTATGCAATTAAATTGTCTTCAATAATTTATAGAATTATCCTCGAACTTATTTACATTTAATGAAAAGCCTACTTTCTTAACAACTACCACCCAAAATATTTAGTGTTATTTATCGAACATTTTAATGTTAAATAAAAAAAGTATCTTAGTATTTTAACTTATCTAAAATCAATTTTCGAAGGAAACAAAGCATACGAAAGCATCTGTATATAGATTAAATTAAAAAATTAGGATACATACTGAGTACAAGAATGAAAAATGGAATAAAAATATATTTAATCATAGTGTTGTTCAATATTCTAATGAATGAATACATAATTATCCGTCAAATCGACCTTCAGCCATATTACTCAACTTTTTCAAAAATTTATCAATATACTCATTAGTCAAGTAAATGTAGATATGTAACACTTGATCTTGAAGGCAAAATACATCCAACGATGAAATGTCGAATATTTCGAAATGTGAAGATCATACGTACGTACATGTAAATGAACAAATGATTGGTAATTTGACTGATATATTTTATAAGGAAAAGGATTAAGAAACTTTTCTTTATGTTATTTTCATTTACAATTACTACACTAATTTTCAAGGGGAAATGGAAAATCTTATTTATATTCAAAATTACATTTAATTACGAAGGCCAAGGAAACGCAAATCAGATGATCGCCAGTATTAAAAATTGGTTCAGGTAGGCTATTTCTAGTGTATTTTTTATGCTGATAGCCGTATAACTTCGGCAGATCATTAAGATTTTATGGGAGACCGGAAGATAACGAATTATCTGAAGCGTTCTTTTTCAATTTGCAACCAATGAAATCAGATTATTTTAGTGCAGACAAAGTTTATGTTCGAATCAACTTTTTCTTAATAGTGCCTAGAAAATAAGTTAAACTTGGTAAGTTCTAGAGATTCAGGTTACTTCGTTTGTTTTCAGATGTCGAATGCACATTTACAATTTGACTGTACGACAATAATTATAATGTTGAACTTTTATTTAAATATTATTGACATACCTGATTATTATAACTAATAAGCGGCTACAGTAGAAATTTTATAAATTCGTCATAAAACTATCGTTTCATGAGCTAATAAGTCCTTGTATTGACAGCATGAACTACTAATAGCAGAATGACTGATACATTAAGTCCATGTGTGTATTTAAACTAGAAGTATTTTGAAGTTACAACTTAATAATGTTTTGATTTATCACACCTTTCACAAATAAAATTAACAGAATAAGATTACGAATTATATAGTCACACAGACAGTGGCCAAGCAGTTGTTGACCACATACACCAAGGTTGTGGATACAGTTAACTGTCAATCTTGATATCACTAATTAATTCGAATCAGATAGCCATTGATCACCAGAAAGCACTGGACAGCTGTTTCGTCCTAGTGTGGGACTCTTCAGCAGTGCGCATTCACGACCCCATAGGGGGTCGAGGTAATTCCTAGAGTTCTTGTGTGAAGAAGTGACCTGTGGAGTTCAACTGTGCCGGGTGTGAGGCAGCTACCCACCGATGACATTGATAAGGTCGCGTAAACGTATCACAAATTGACTGAATTTGAAATATCGACCGTTAGGAGCCGACTCAGTGGTCCAATAATAAAGCGTTCGCCGCGGAACCAGAGGGTCCTAAATTAGACCCCCGATGGGGTCGTGGATGGGCGCTTCTAAAGAATCCCATACTAGGACGAAACAGCTATCCAGTGATTCCAGGTGATCAATGGTTATCTGATTCGGATCAATTCGTGATATCAAGAAATTTATGATTCATTAAAATTAAGAATGACAGTCAAAAAGTTGATGTGTACAGTTGTATTTAGTTTTCAAAGTACATATTTTGACTACAGACAATCAACTGTAGCAGCCTGAAAGTATATTATTTGTGAATATCATAGACGAACAAATCGACAACAGAGAAATGTGAAAAATGAAGATTCTGGAGTTCAAGTGAGTTGGGTTTTTGGATAATTATGTCCGAGTTCTAGCCTGAAAAGATAAGCATTCTATACTCCCGGGAATTAAATAGTTCCCTAAATAGCGTCAGTTACAAATTCAGAATCATCAAAGTAAACAAATACTTGGACTAGGATGAATAATGTCAGGCAACGATTAACAAGAGAATAACAATCAGCTTGGTCAGTAATATCTGAATATCAGGAGGTAGGTTTCCATAAATCGTCTCATTATATCGCACAATTGAGTCATTTTAATTAGTCGGATGTTATAAAACCTCATTATAAATAAACATGAACTAAAGAACTCAGAATAACAGCTAAGGAAATCTTCTTGATTTATATGTACTAATTTACAACTGCTGAAAAAAGCAATTAATTTTAAAGAATAAGAAGAGTGAGCGCATGACCAAAGAAGTAACTGCTCGTGTCAAGTCACAAATCGTTGCATATGCTAATTATTGTTTTTAAAAGCATCTCAAAAATGTCAATACCATCAAAACTGTGACCCTGTACACAAGGACCAGAAATGCCAGCCGAACATCAGCGAGTTTAATTGAATACACTGCATAGAAATAGGGATACTTATTCCTTGAGACGAGTGCGTCATACCACCGCTTAATGAACATTCAACAGTGTGTATTGCAAACCTAGTGTATGTGCCCTTAATAAGTTAGTAGCTTAAAGTGGCTAACTAACTAGTCAGTTTACAACGAACAGCAACTATAAATATCTTGTACTAATAAATAATGAATTATTTACAATAATGCTATGCTCGGAAACATTATATATATATATATATATATATATATATATATATATATATATATTTGCTTGCATTTGCAACGTATATATGCATATGTACTGTATCCTAGGCTTGACATATATATTTAAAGCTTGTGATTTTATTAATACGAGAAAAAAGATAAAAGAGAAGGAAAGCTGGGTACTCCGGGAACGTCAAAATCATATGAACTCAGCATTAAATATGGTAATAAAAGTAGCCTTGCAATCAGACGATAAAATTAGTAAACTGAAATTAGTAGCAACCTATGAGACAATACCAAGGTCAAAGAGAATAACACAAACAAAGCATTGTTTACTCGTCAGCTTTAAAATTTATTGAAAATAAAAAATATAATAGCTAGGTATTTTTTTCAGTACTTTCTCTTTCCAAAGAAATTATTTTGCTTGAAATCTTACAGTTCGCTTACGAATAAGTGCATTCCATCTTGGTGGAAGGTTTTTTGAAAGCGCCTGGGTTCGTAATTTATCAATGCATATGGATCTACGGTTAGAAAGTTTGTCATATCATGTAACAATATGACTGACAATAATTAAATGAACATATGCACAATATGTGTATAGAACGTTAATGAAGTGAAAAGCATTGTAAAACATTCAGCCTAGAAAAAAATTGTCAATAAGTCTTGCATGGATATATTTTCATATTAAAAGGAAAACTCATTACGAAATCGATAAATCAAGTAGCAGAAAATTCTAATATATGAATTTACTGTAAACAGGGTGAAAGTGAAAAAAAATCATTGATTACTTTATCACACACGTTTTTATGCTTGCCTAATCACTCTGCTTAAAATATCATCGTAAAAGACAAGGCGATATCACGTAGAGCAAACAAAACATTTCACTCGAAGTATATGATTGGTGACTAGTAACTAGCATGAGTAACAACTAAAATAATGACAATAACGATAGTATCAACACTAATTATATTAATAATAATAATAATAATAATAATAATAATAATAATAATAATAATAATAATAACCAAAATGGAAATCAGTACAACATAATTAAAATGGATTGAAGTATGTGGCAATGGAGTTATTCTACTAAACATCCTCCGTGCCATATTGACCATTAAACAACGCATGTGAAAAAACAACCAACACTCAATAATAATATAGTTTACAAATTTATGTACTAATTCTCAATATAAAAGGAATGTAGCAGAAACACTGAACATGAATCTTTGAAACAAAATAAATAAGTTTCGATAAAATTTACTACTGTTCAAAGTTCAACATTATCGACCGATCTATTTGATGGTGTCAAATAAACAAAAATGATATTGACTTGATCAAGCAAATAGCACACCCCTGATGTAAGGAATACTACTAAATAAATCATTTAAAATATACAAATAAGAGACGAAAATGCTTGAACAATGTTAAAACTTCACGTATGTACAAACAGAAATAGATTCCTATTACAGTTCCTATTTTTGAAAAAAGTGTTAACAATTTAGTAGCAGTATATTGGATTATAATATATGATGTAGAAGTGAATTCTTTCACTGACCATAAGATCTACAGATATCGACAAAAAATAATGGCTAAGTGCAACTGATGTATATGATAATGCGTTAATTAAGAGAAGTATTTACTATAGTAAACAGGTCAACGAAGATAATGTTGAAAACAGTAAGCATATAGATTCAATTAAACAGTTAGCTAGTTGTTGATAAACAAGGTAAAGATATGCATTTATCCACATCATCACACTTCAGTATCATGAAAAAGGCATCAAATTAAGTAAGAAAGTGAAAACAACGAAGATGTCAGTAGGAAAACTGAACATAATGAATGAGATTGATGAAGCGGAAGTATGAAGTAATATTCAAATTTAAAAATTAAAAAGTAAAAATGCACATATTACCACTACTAATATCAGTATGGAACACAGGCTTCTAACTAAACGTTAAGACTATATCACGCATATAAACCACGATAAGAATTGGATCGACAGACAACAGCCCATAAGACTGATACCGTTTGATTTTGGTTTCATTACTTCGAGATTTTTTTAAAAAAAATCTCAGCACATAATCGCTTTTACTTTAATAATGGGGGAGTGGCTGAAAATATGTAATAAATGTGCTATGTCACTTCGATGAAAACTAACAAGTTCATCCAACATTCGCATTTATTAATCTAGATTTGATACAATATAGCTCACGTAAAATACAGTTTCAGACGTAACAGACCATGGGATTACAAATGTAGTAATTGGTAGTAAGTTAATGACAGAAAGCGAATTATTCATCAACTTCTTGTGGTCAATTAAAAACAACGAATGATTTCTCAGAAAGTCAATTGTGTAATATGACAGAAAATTATTATGAATGGTCAAGTTTAAATGACAATTCTAGAGAATAATGAAAAAGATTTGATGATGTAATTGTTAACACACATTTATTGTGAATACATGAAAATGAAAAATAAAGTGGAAATGTGTGGATATAACCCACCGAATTGTGGACATGAAAAAGGGAATACAAAATATAAACTCTATTTATGTCACGACGGCAATTGAAAGTCAACCACTGACTCGTTTTGAATAAAGTGATTAGATTTTAGTTTTCCGATTGCAGTGACTTCAGTGAATCATAATGATATTAGATTATGTTTTCCATTGATTATTTCTAATGCATTCACTTTATAAGCTTTGTGTTCCACATTCTATAGACGGCATGCAATCGAACTTCCATGTGATTCTTCCTCTTAGAATCAGGCTCTATAGGATATGTTCAGAAAATTATAAAAGATGTTTGTCTTTCTGTCTCCCCAATCTGCTTTCGAAATTACACTTAAATTGGTAAATACAGTCATAGTTGACTTGTGATGGATATTTGTTTACTTTCGTTTGAGTTAATGAACAACGCATTGTATATATATTGGTATAGAGAAGTCAAATTTTCCAGTTTTCTTTCAATGACTCATCAAATGAAAGAGGATACGATACTTCGAAAAATTAAAGAAATAGACGATAAAGGAAACAAACGTGACTATGTATAAGAGCATATTCTTGTAGGAAAAAGTAGCGATATATACATATATACTAACCTGCACAAAAAAATTCGGTTGTTTGCCACGCTGAAGCCATCGTTTGACACAAAGTACACATGCATTGCATAAATCTCCAGAACGCGTAGCTCCTCGTGGACCGAAACACGCGCCAAAGTGTTCAGCGTATCGTTGGCTAGCAGTGAAACGAGATGATGATGATTTTGTCCCGCATATACAACAACCCAATTGGCTACGAAAGTGTGCACGACCAGAACCTCCACCACCAGTGCCACCAGCAGAACCACCGCTACTCCCAAATCCCCCACTCATTTACAGTAGTCGAATATAGGCTTTAAACAAAAAGTTATTCAATAAATAAATATTATTAGGAAATGACAATATTCACAACAAAATATTTACTAAATAATAAAATATACGAATACGTCCGCTTCTGTAGACATGCTAATTTTTCTTATATTACATTAAGTAGTATACACAAACAAAGGGAATATCATTACCATATGAATATAGTGAATATTCAACTGCCGATTTTCAGTAAGAATATCAGCTAGAAAATTTAAAATATACTTATCAAAGAAATAACATTAATCAAGAGAATCGTAGGAAATAAAAAAGTAATGCGTTTATAGGTGACACTAATTATTGTGACCGTACTAAGTGATGTGGGTGACAAAATTCGTTGTGATGGTGCAAATGTATTCACCCCTTATTTACTTTTTGATTATACAGTTCAAACTTATTTCGCACTTTGCAAAATCTCGAACCATATTTTCTATGGCTACGCACACTTAGTATTACTGTTACTACTACTATTACTAATTCTACTCTGATTATCAAACTGATAAATTAATATTAGTGCGATGATATGGTGCTGTGAAGCCCTATATACATTCATACTAGCTTCCTACTTATAATTGAAACCGATAAGAGGTGTCAAATGGAAAATAGACGATTTCACAGATGTGATACTTGGTATGCGACGGAGGATTTTTCAGTTGTATTAATGCATCACCAAGATTTACTTACATATTATCAATTACGTATTTTCAGAATAATTAACAAGATGAATAAGTTATGAACTCTAGACAGGAAAAACACGAGAAACTACTATCATCTAAAAGTAATACATGTACAATCAAATAAAACCAGATGCTTTACGGGTAAAAAAAAATAATAGTAAATTCACTGTTATAACTGATATGCTTTCATCCTTACTAATCAATTTTCATGAGCTAATACTTAATTAATCACATAAGTATGAGATTAATGACAACAAAACTCATTGGTGTTTTTCGTAAGGTCATGCTTAATTATAAAGCTAGATTTCACGTATTAAATTTCAATCAAAAATTTTTTTAGTGATTTTGAAATTTTTCTACACAGTGGAAAGTGTCGTATCAATGTATAGATCAATATACTTCTTCTGATGAAAACCAATTGTACTCGACAAGTCAAGGAATAAATACAAAAATAAATCAGACAAAAATCGAATGAGATACTTGTATTGCAATCATTAAACAATGAACAATGTAACTCATTTATCAAGCACAGGTTTAAGGTGAACTAGTCTCCAAGCCTACACAATTTTTGTGTGGTTACTGGAACAAGGAAGGTACCTAAGCGGATTGATAAATATTTACTAGTTGGAAACAGAGCACTTCAATCACTAAACTGTTGTTTCAATAAGTAACGACTTCATTTAAATTGCCTAAATCATCACAATGATAAGTTAAAGATTACCCTATCTACAGGCAGGGAGGAAAATGGAAAACGAAGAATATGTACCAGCTTTATTTATCAGTATACAGATAACTATAGACGACTGAAAAACAATGCCTCAATGCTTGAAAATAAACAGTCAAAAGATGGACACAAACGGAATAGAAACAACTAGTACTTGCATATGATAAATATATTAGTATGTCGTCTCGACCGTGCAGCTACCTTGATGTGATGGTTGGGCTTGCCTATCGTGATGACTTAATCAGATTATACTGGCTGAATTATTCGTTCCTCAAAATCCTACCATACTAGGCAGGTCGGTTGAAGAGCGGTGAGACCAAAAGCAGCAAATATAAGGTCCGAGGGCGAAGTCGTACTGACGGCTGTACAGAGATGTGATGGCAGTAAGGTGTTTTCCTCAAACAATCAGCATAACATCGATGCTGCCTTCCCATAAAGGAAAGGCGGGGTTAGAAAAGATCACTTTAAAATGGACACCTCACCTTACTCCACGGATTTCTGTCTCCGGCAGTAAAACACCAACAAGTGCGGAGCTACAACAACGAAAACCTCTCTCAAAAAGGCCGTGCATGACCGGTCTCAAGCAGTTGTTCCTCGGGCACTGTGGTCACGCTTCCAGGTTTTTCAGATTAACCCTAACCCAATTCGCTTTTCAAGTACATCAAGAACCCTTCCAAAGTGTGGGAAACTGAGAAGAAATAACAGCCCTCATACCTATAACAGCACACAAGATCACCGCCATTTTAGTCAAACCTCGTCTTCTATTCCTAATATTTCTCCTGCCTCTACCTTCAACTTCCTCCTCTGTCATCAGTGCCAACGATTCCAGCCCACAAAATAATGTCTCGAGTATACTAAGACCACGCTCTAAACTTTAAATTCCACGAACAACTGAAAAATTACTTAGGCAATTATAAAGATGTGACCCAAGGCTTATTAGCTTTTAGTCTAGACGTTTAGAACTATGGGCTGAACACTTCAAGGAGCAGTTCAGTTGGCCTTCAGCTGCTCTAGAACTTCCCACTATTTTAAGACAGCCTGAAATGAAAATCGACTTAGGATCCCCGACTCTTGTCGAAATCGAAAAAGCTACAGCCAATATAAGGCGACGTAAAGCAGCAGGTCCGGGTGGATTATCCTCAGAGGTCTTTAAGGATGGTGATCCAACTTTGACGATTAGACTGACTGATATTTTGACTAAAGCTTGGGAACTTGACATAATTCTGTCTGACTAGTGTCAATCGTTAATCATCTCAGTATATAAGAAAGGGTTAAAGTCGTCCTGCGATAACCATAGAGGAATTAGTTTGACTAATATAGTGTCTAAAATACTAGCTTTTATAATTACCAGACGTTTAACTACAACTCGTAATCTGTAAACGCGAGAAAACTAGACTGGTTTCATACCTGGTTGCGGTTGTATAGACTAGATTTTCACCATTCGTCAGGTTTTAGAACACAGACATACTTTTCGGCACCCAACAACGGTGGTTTTTCTTAACTTGAAAGCGGCATTTGACTCTGTAAACCGACAAGTTCCATGGCAATGTTCTTTATTGTAAGGCGTACCCCAGAAGTACATAGATCTTGTTAAGGCTCTTTACTCAAACACTATTAGTCGTGTCAGAACTTATGGCGAACTGTCATTCAAACTCATAACCTCAAATGGTGTCAGTCAAGGTTACCCACTGTCTTTATTTTTATTTAATTTCATAATCGATTTACTGTTGAAAATTACACCCTTATTGTCTGACTTTTCAGGAACTTATCTCCTACCAGGAGATCTATTTATTGACTTAGAATATGCTGATGACATAGTCCTGTTTGGCGAAGACGCTGATAAGATGCAGAACCTTTTAACAGCAATAAGTTCCAATGCAACCATGTTCGGAATGCGCTTCTCTCTCTCTAAATGCAAACTATTGCTTCAGGACTGGTCTTCATGAACACCTGAACTAAAGATAGGGAGTGAGGTAGTTAAGCACGTCAACTATTTCACTTATTTTTAAAGTCTGATTAGCCCTAATGGGTTGGTCTCTTACGAAATCTCAGTACGAATTCAAAAAGCTCGTTCAGCTCTGGCCAACTTACGTCACCTATGGCGTAGACGAGATATTCGTCTCTCAACGAAGGGACGAGTATACTTCACAACAGTTCGCTCTGTCTTACTGTATGTGTGTGAGACGTGGCCATTAAAAGTAGACGACATTCGAAGGTTATTAGTTTTTGACCATCGATGTCTTCGAAACATCGCTTGCTTAGCTGGTATTGTGGTGGATACTACTTATAAGTCATCAATAAGTAGTAGGTAGCAGAGCGTCAAAGTAAATTGGGAAGAATCAGTAAACAGCAGACAAGACGAGTTGCGAGAGGACAAGAAGTGAAACATGATTGAAACACAGAGGACAATCGAGAACAACTAAGAGAAGCAGGCCGAGAAACGATACAGTGCAGACAACGCAGAGGATGTGCAAATTAATGCTTGAAAGTATTGTATGTATTATTTTATGACCTACTCTGTTTTCGCCAAATAAATATTGCTTTACCCAATTGTTGTTCTTCACAATTGGTGTCGCTGCCTCGGTACGAGATGAAGATTCCGTGGCCACAGGAGTTCGGGGACGGAGACGTCGGGGCATTCCTTCGACAATTCGGAGCCGTCGCAAAGCTGGTTGGCGTCCGAGGACAGAAGGCGAGGGTGACGGTCCTCGGTACCCCGCTGCGGGGTTGTGCGAAGGCGGTGCTCGACGACGTGGTGCTGGCTGACGGCGGGGCTACGTGGGAGGAGGTGGTGGCCAGGTTGGTGTCTGAATTCGACAGTCCAGCGGATAGGGAGTTGGCGTTGCAGAAGTTCAGGGCCGTGCGTCTGGCCCCGGATGGCGATCCGTCGGTGTTGGCCACCACTCTGACGAGTTTCCTGCGTCGCGGGTTGCTATCGTTGGACGACAAATCGAGACAGCAGCTCCTGACATCCCAGTTCTTGATGTGTGTCCCTGGTGACGTAGCGAGACAGCTTCGACTGGCGCATGCCGTGCAGCCATCAAACGTGATGGAGATGGCTCGAATGTGCAGACAGCTAGTGAGCACTTCGGTATCTTCGTTAACCGAAGACAGCAGAACGGCGCCTATGGAGAAACGGATCGCCGAGCTGGAGGAGAAAGTCGCGGCGGTCCGAATCCGTGCGGAAAGGGGAAGTAGGTGCTTTCAGTGTGGAGAGTTTGGACATTACAGAAGAAACTGCCCGAGGAAACGAAGATTAAGACATTTTAAACGTTATACACAGCCTTCTCTTTTTGAAACGTCTTTCCGGGTTGTGGGGTTGGTTAACAAAGGTGCGTTGTATACAAGAGTTCGTATAAATGGAAGAGTACTGGTTTGTCTAGTTGATACAGGCGCGGCTATATCCTTAATAAATGTAGGATTGTGTCGTGAGATCAGGGCGTGTTCACTTGCAGTACAAACAGTGAGCGGGCATGCACTGAAAATTTTAGGAGTGTCAGACTCTTGTGTCAAAGTCGGAGATCGCGTCGTACGATATCCATTTGTAGTAACTAAAGACATACAGCAAACAATACTGGGGGCAGACTTCCTTAGAGAGGTGGAGACGGTAATCGACACAAAGGAACAAGACAGTAAATACTAAGTACGGGCATTTTAGCGTACATGAGAACAGCCAGATAGCTAAGACACGAGCCGCGATCCTACCGCAAGTGAACATAGAAAATATCAATAAGGTAATAGCAAAGTACGGAAGTCTGTTCACCGACGACGGAGAGGCCTATGGTTATTGTGATAGGGTGACGCATGAAATCCCCGTAAACAGTCGTAAGAAGACAACGTTCCACACACGCCGAATACCAGTTCATCTAGAGACGGAAGTAAATCGTCAAGTGGAAGAGATGTTGCGGGACGGAATAATTGAAGAGGCTGATAGCCGTTACAACTCACCTGTGCTGCTAGTAAAGAAATCCAATGGAAAATACAGATTCTGCGTCGATTTCAGAGAGCTAAACAGCATAACCGAGTTGAAGCCATGCCCAATGCCAACTGTAGCCGAAACCCTGGATCGTTTACAACAAGCAAAGTTGTTTACTGTACTGAACCTCAGGTCAGGGTATTGACAGCTACCGATAAAAGCGGATGACAGGTACAAGACAGCCTTCACTGTTGGTCACAAACAGTACCAGTTTAGAAGAATGCCATTTGGGCTGGCGGGAGCGCCATTCACATTTAGAAGATTAATGAACTTATTGTTACGAAATCTTGAGAATGTGGAGGTGTACGGGGACGATTTGGTGGTTTACAGTAAAACAGAGAGAGACCACGCAAGACATCTAGAAGCAGTACTCAAACGAATCGAGGAATTTGGGTTGCGCATCAATAAGAAGAAGTCACAGATAGCCAAATGTAATGTCACACTGCTGGGGTATAAAGTAGGAGATGGTGAAATGAAGCCGTTACCCGAGAAAATTTTGACGATCCAGAACATAACGGCACCCACTTCGAAAAGGAAATTCAGGCAGTTTATAGGAAGAGCAGCATTCTACAGCCGCTTTATAAAGAACTTTAATGAGATCGCCGCACCACTATATAAACTACCAAGCAGTGGAAAATTTATATGGACAGAGGAGGCTCAGAAAACCTTTGATCGGATTAAGCAGCTATTAAACGCAAAGCAGATGACATTGAGACTTCCGGTCTATGGAAAACAGTTCACAGTGGCCACAGATGCCAGTGATTTTGGCATTGGTGCAGTACTTCGGCAGGATGACGGCGTAGTGGAATATGCCAGCCGCGTTTTAACACCAACGGAACAGAAGTACTCGACCATCGAGAAAGAGTGTCTAGCGATCGTTTGGGCAGTAGATAAGTGGAGACCGTATCTGCTAGGCCAGCCATTTCACATCGAGACCGACTACAAGCCACTACAGTGGTTGAAGACGGCAAGAGACCCCCGAGGAAAACTGTCACGATGGACACTACGCCTGCAAGAATATGATTTCACGATTGGTCACATACCAGGAAGCCGAAACGTAATAGCTGACTACCTGTCAAGACCGTGTGAGGACGCTAGCTTACCGGAAGTAGCCTGTGGAGTCAACAGAGTGCAAACAGACCTAGAAAGACTACTTCGTTGCCAGAAAGCAGATCCAACGCTTAGGACGGTGAGACGAGCGTTAACTGAAGCAGTGGATGACGAATCAGTGCACTTTAGCAGAGAGGTAAAGACGTTGTTAAGCCAAAAGGACAGATTAAGATTAAATGCAGCTGGAGTGTTAACATGGAAAGACAATGATGGAAGCTGGATACCTGTAATTCCAAAGCCATTACGACATGAACTAATCAGCGAATGCCACCAATTAGCACACACAGGTGTCGCAAGAACCACTGACCTCCTGAGACAGAGTGCTTACTGGCCAGGAATGCAAGAAGACGTGATGAGATACGTCCTCGCCTGCCCCCAATGTCAGTTAATGAAAGGGGATAAATGCATACGCACTTCGTTACAGCCCATTCCCGTAACGACAATAGGCGATCTGTGGTCAGTGGACGTAATGGGTCCATTTCCCCAGACATCGAGCGGTAACCAGTACGTGTTGATGATGACCGAGCATGCTACGCGTTGGGTAGAGGCTGTGGCAATTCCTGATCAACGAGGAAAGACGGTGACCGAAGCAGTGATGCGGCACATCGTGGCCGACCACGGCGTCCCGAGAATGATATTGACCGACCAGGGTCCATGTTTCGAGAGTGAGGAGTTCACATCTCGCCTTGGGCAGTTAGGTATAAAAAAAATCAGAACAACACCGTATCATCCTCAGACCAACGGACTAACTGAACGAAATAATCACACTCTAAAAGAGTGGTTGGCAGCAAAGGGGGGGGGTAACTGGGAGACGGAATTACCGATGATATTATTAGCACATCGAGCCTCGAATCAAGGAACAACAAAGAAGTCGTCATTCCAGCTGATGTACGGAAGGAGACGACGACTGCCAGGCAACAATATCGCCTGGCCTCAGCCACAAAAGTGGAATGATAGGAAATGGAAGGAAGAGCGGAAACAAGCGGTGGAAAACATACGACGGAAACAGGATATGGACGTTAAACGATCAGAACAGCATCATGGGAATCAATTGAGACACTTTTCAGTAGGAGATCTGGTGAAGTGTAGATGACGGAGGAGCATAACGGGTAGTGGACTAGGCTCGAAGAAAGTACTCCCCAAATAGGAGGGCCCGTATACAGTCATCGCTAGTCGTGGACCGGTATACACCATCAAGAAGGACAACAAAGAGAAGCGTGTAAACATAAGTCAATTGCAAAGATGGATGTGTTGGAATGATGGAGCGAATACGCAGAAACAACCAGCGACCGCAGAGGCAAGAAGGTCAGCGCGCATACGAGCACAGTAATTTAATGGAGGGGCGAGTGTGGTGGATACTACTTATAAGTCATCAATAAGTAGTAGGTAGCAGAGCGTCAAAGTAAATTGGGAAGAATCAGTAAACAGCAGACAAGACGAGTTGCGAGAGGACAAGAAGTGAAACATGATTGAAACACAGAGGACAATCGAGAACAACTAAGAGAAGCAGGCCGAGAAACGATACAGTGCAGACAACGCAGAGGATGTGCAAATTAATGCTTGAAAGTATTGTATGTATTATTTTATGACCTACTCTGTTTTCGCCAAATAAATATTGTTTACCCAATTGTTGTTCTTCACAGTATCACCGAGTAAGTAATAATGAGGTTAGACGACGGGTGTTAGGCAAAGATGATAAATCAGTCAATGAGGTTGTGAATGTTCATCGACTGAGTTGGTTGGGACATGTGTTGCGTATGCCCAACCACCGTCTGCCTCGACGCGCGATGTTGGCTGATATAGGAACAAAATGGAAGTGAGTTAGAGGTGGCCAAACTAAAACATGACATCAGCCCATGAAGTCACTGACTGCTGGTTTGAGTCGTGTCGGTAGCTACAGACTACCTGCAAGGGGCCCTCGCGAATACCGTAACCAGTGGCTAGAAACACTGAGTGACATAGCCGAGAATCGGTCACACTGGCGCAGATATGTCCACTCATTATCCTCCATTTTATCGTGAGTCTTAAATTATTTTATAACTTTCTTTCCACGCTCCCTGAACGATATTCTATATGACCACACTTCTTGTTATTATTATTATCATTGAAGTAACTTCTACTCACGTGGTGTTAATCTTGCGGTGCCATAGAGGTATGGCAACTTGGACCGATGGACACATGTGCCAGGTTCTTCGTTGATCATACATACAAACATACATGATTATGTCGTCACTTATAATGAGTTAGATTTCGTTACGAACCCACTAATTAAAGAATAAATAAAAGACAGGAAGCATAGTGAACATTTTTGGAATGTGCATCCACCACCTCACACGAAGTCAGAAGCAGTATATATCATGACCTTGTAAGTTTAATTATCTAACTGATATTATTTCTGTGCTACCTAATACAGTAGGCATAAACATAGGTGTGTACTACATTCCAAACAACACTTATTTTGTGACCGATATAGATAGAAAATTGTCACCTAAATACATAGAAATGCAAACGATGGTTTAAATTCATAATCCGATAGTTAGATGCCGAATGTCTAGATTCATTATTGCACAAAATTATATCAATTCAATTCGCTAGTGAAGAGTAAAATATCACTATGACAGCTTTTAAATATAAATCTAAGTATGCACTATATCACGAGTCTTTTGTTAAGCAATATGTAGACGAATTGATAGATTCTATTTCAAGTTGTGAAGAGTGGTAATGTACCTAGCAACGCTTATGTTACAACTGTTTAATTAAATTAATCAATACGAAAAGGATCATGACTTCAAAACAATTTAACGACACCAGGACAAGACAAATTATCAAATAGAGTGAAAAAGAAGTCTCAAAAAATTGTATTGATAAAATTGTCTAGAATGATAATCAATGCTGCAACACGGATTCACTAAATTTGTAGAATAAAACTACACTCGAGCAACCACAGCCAATAAAGGACGCCCTAAAGGTGTCTATAGATTCACGTTATCGACAAAGAGAAGTTGACATGAGGAATAAAAGTCAAAATGATGAACATTAGTGTGTAAATGTACTAAAAATAAAAATATGCCTGAAAAAGCTTAATGCAATCATTCATTTGGATGTATACAATAATATAGTGAAACTCCAGATCTCTATGAAGTATAAAAAATGAATAACAAATGCGCGAATGAAACGAGTTTTCGAATCATGGCACCTGAAACTCCAAACTATTTCATCGAAAATGTCTTGGTTAATGGTATATATATGCTATAATAATGAATAATATATGAGGAATACAATTTATAAATGTCACTATAAAAAGAAACCATAAGGTAATGTACATTTATTAAGAGAAAACCAAGATGAATGACGCATTATTATCAACTATTTTAGCCAGAATCAACAAAGTGGAAAAATAATCGCCAGGAAAATGTAGATAGTCTACAAAACAATTTTCATCTTTTTCTCTTACAAAAAACCTCTCCCCTCCCCCCTAATATTTACCAGAGAAATTACACAAAACAAAAGAGTTAACTTTCACAAACATAAAAAAATAATCGACACAAGCTCATATAAATAAGCAGAAATTTACAATTTCTTGGATGCGTCAAAATTACTTATGTCAAAAGTGTTGCATTTTCGTTTTGATAAAAACAATCAGAAACAAAAACTGCCCACATAAAGATCGAAAGGGGTAAACAGAATACACTTCTATACAGTAATGTAAATGATTACCATACTAACTTGATATAGTAGGAGTTATTTACATTATGAGTGAACATCATTACGTGCACTATACCACAGATTTCTAATGGTAGGAAAATTTCACTTGTTCAGATGTTTACATTGATTAATATGGTCTATGATAATCTAAATGTATCTTGTTAGTTATTATTGATGTGCAATAATCTTACTAAACGTTAATAACTAGTGTTGAGAAAATAACTTCGACTTAACACTCAAGTAGAGTGACTTTCAGATTCAAACATTTTAAAAATTTAACAGCCCATCAAATGTAGATAGACTCAATTTTAAACAACTAATCAGATTATGTTAAAAGATGACTCTCAAACAATCAAGTAATTCCCGCAGTGAACAAAAAGTGTATACTTGATAACAACTAACATTTCACTCTTCAAGTTACACACCAACCATATCTTGCTTGGTATTTTCGACTGAAGAGCTTAAAAACTAACTAAAGGGTACATAATGCAAGATCTAGTAGATGGAATGACGATTTTTCTCTAAAAATAGAAAACGTTACCACAACATGCGCTGTTGCAATGAGATAAAAAGGAGTGAACTAGCTGAGATGTTGTATAGCTGAGGAACGAATATCATTTTGATATCACGAATTGGTCTGAATTAGACAACCATTGATCCCCTTGAAGCACTGGACAGCTGCTTCATCCTAACATGGAACTCTTCAGCAGTGCGTCTCCATGACCTCACTAGGGATCGAACTCAGAACCCTCTGGCTTTACGGTGAAAGCTTTTACTAATAGACCATTGTCTAATTCAGACCAATTAAATTAACACTCAAAAATTTTCACAACACCCGATTATAATGAATATTATTATCGGAAAAATAATTTATATTATGATTCATGAATGTCAATTGTATAGCACTTAATCATAGGTAAATATATTAGATTGTAGTAAAAAAGTGTGCATCTGTTGTTTAACGTACGTTTCTCTGCACAGCGATGCGAGAGAGAAAACTAACATAGTGAAAATAAAAGTCAAATTTGTGCACAGAAGAAAAATATGAATTGTAAAATAAAAATGAACGATTAAAACACGCTCCGAAAGAAATGAATGAAATCAGTGTAAAACGAGTATAAGAAAATATTAATCTTCAATATTTTGAAGACCATAAATAAGGAATATATTTACCTTACTGTGATTAATGTTGAACTTAAATTTTAACCAGTGACACTAAACTACGAAATCCGCATTTCCTGAGTCAGATAAGATCGAAAGACAGTGATTTCCTTGACTAATGCCACATATTTTTATCTGAACACTTCTAACCACTTCCTAACATACTTTAATTTAGATCAGCGTCGTAAAGTGATTTAGGTAGTTGGTGGGGTTGCGTAATACTAAGTCATAACACCAAATTCAATAGGAGTTCATAGACGATTACCTTTACTTCTCGTGGTAGCTTTATCCTGAGAATTACGTAGTAGTAAGGTTTTGCAGACACTCGCTGTCAAATTCTAGCAATTTAAACACATACTACTAAGACCCATGTTTCAAAACCATTAAGTACTACAGTTTGTAGTATATTCACCCTCTAAAGGACAAATCAAGATTATTTCGATAACGTGAACATTATAAGTGGACTGTTTTCATCAAAGAGAGATAGTAATCAGCCATTAAACCAAGTCTAGTGATATTCCCAATATTAATGCAATCATCAATACACTCAATTTAGTCGTTCAGTATTACCAAGTTGTGCAGTAACACTGACTGATACTGGAGCAACAATTTGTAAAACGACGGAACGAAATGAGTGCTGGACATTACTGCATTGATGCTGAATTCAGATATTGGATTTAATCAACGTTTACGCGATTATGTTGCATTCTTTCTCTGAATCCATAGAGAAAGACTTAACATAGGACGACGACACTATTGTAAGTTGTATATGTTGAACGATTAAAAAAACCAACTACTTGGTTTCGCAATTATTACATTAAGACACAATAAACTTAAATCCATAATTTATTAAGTTGGAACGTAACTAACTCTACATAGACCAATGCCTAATCACACCTGGAAATAACACTGAATTCTATGAGTAACTGAATGAGATAATAATCATCTTGAAACAAAATACTAATCAGTTAACAAATATTAGATTAGACAAAGAAACAACAAATTGATTGATAACCAGTTACTACTAGGAATACAAAAATGATCATTAAAAATGATGATGTGAAATTTGCAAACCAGAAGAGCTATAATCGAATTCAGGCATACAATATATGAAACTGAATACCATGTTGTGCATAAAAAAGCAATTAATCATCATAAGTAAATTGAAAACGCCCATTCGAACGTACAAATACGATAATATGGTTAAGCAGGCAGTTTTCTTTTTGGCAGTTTCATTTTCAAAGCTGTACAATTGCGTATACATAAACATGATTTCAATAAAATAGTTACAATCAGTTAAACATGGTAACAGAAGGAAGTGTACGTTAAATTACTGCTAGTCAATAAAGCTTTAATAGGAGTTGGAGAATGAATATCATAGGAATTACATAGAAAGCATGCAGTTAAGTTGGGTTAACTGATAAAATAAAGCTTTTAAGATGAAATGCAGTTGGTGTGACAAGACGAATTCTGAAAAATAACTAAGTTCCGAAGGATACAGAGAGAAGATTCAATCAATTCGAGTAAATAATGTTGGGAGATAAAAAGAAAGAATTACGAAAATGAGTGAAATTAAATGGCAAGTATGAAGAGCATAAGAATAACAATTATATGATAATATAATATGGAAGCTTACTAAGTAGATTCTTGGTAAAATGAGTGGATGAACAATTTTGTTTTGTACCCAGCTCCGGATCCTTCATGCGTATGGTGACGGCCTTAGTGACGCATAAGAGTTGGAAACAGTGTTTTAGGAAGGTTTATGTTTACTACATGTATTACTTCGAAAGATGCATCTTTATTAATCGGGCTAAAAGTGCATCTTAATAATAATCCCTTGAAATAAGTATTTGGTATTCCAATGTTTACTGTTTTCTTCGATGCATTTTTAAATGAAGCATATTATTTCAGTAAGAGTAATATTAGTAAAAAGAGATTCAACATCAAGTGAGACCATGAATTTTTGTGCACGTTAGTGAATTAGGTGTCTTGTAATGAGCGTTTGGGGATTCGTCTTCTAACAGGTTCCAAGATATGCAATGATATGGGGATTATGACGAACGAAGAGGCGATCCAGGTTTATAGACTTTGAGGAGACCGTATGGTTATGGCATAAATGGATTCAGATGGTTAAACTTTTTCATATAATTATTCGTTCATTACGTACTCTGCTTCATTCTTTTAAGAACTTGGCTTAGTTGTTTATCAATCACTTCGGTTTTGTAATTCTTTTGTTTGGAAGATTTGTCATTATCTGATAGCAAGGACATCATTTTACCATTGGGATAACCTACACCATTATCATAGTGTTACCAGGATATCATGATTACTCAGTTTATCACATTGATTACAATTCCCCTTACGAATATTACTTTAACAATTCAACCAACGAAATTCGATACTTTCTATGACATTCATTCTCCAACTCTGATTAAAGCTTTATTGACCAGTAGTAATTTAATGTACACTTCCATATATACTTAAACACTATCATTTTTTACAATTATCATTAAACAAGGTTCAACATTCGATTTCAATTAAAGAACATTTCATCTGACGTTTTTCTTAAGGAAGCAATGATAAAATGAAATTAATTATACACTTACACTTTAATGCCTGGATTTGGATAACTATAAAAACAAGGATATTTAAATATATTAATTGTAAATAACAGGACCCAGGATAAATCAAAATAGCGTAAATCTATCCAGAGGTTTTTATTCTTGGGAGAGCATGCATTAATGCATATTTATGAAGATGTCCTACTATGATGTATTTATGTATATGACATAACATATCATATAAAATAAATAAACGGGACTACTTCCCATTGAAACCTGATATCGGTTAGAAAATTATTTACGATCAGAGTGAATTCTGAGTAGCTACTTCATTCTAGCTCAGTTACACTTGACTGCAGATTCATACAAAGTGGAACTGTAAACTTTTAAGAAAGTATGAACAATTGAATTACAGATTATCGACTAAATAATGATAATGATATTTGGAAGATGTACAAACTTCCAGTTCAATATCTTAAAGTCGTGGCGGTTGCTCGAAAATAATAAATAATGAAAATGAGAAATACTAATCAAAGACAAAATAAGTCCCCTGGGTTCATGAGCTTATAATAAACATCATTTCAAAACTTGATACAAACCGATTTATTTTTCCGCTGTGTTTATTCAATTACCAGTTGGATTGTTTGTAGGAGAGGTAACAAATTGCCATAAACTACATTTATGAAATCTCAGAAGGAAGTAAAGATGAATCTAATTTTTATGGCACAAAATATTCACTTTATTAATACAATCGTACATGAGATGCATACGTTGAGACATTTACCAGAAAAACGAAAACAATCAGAACTAATGAAGCAAACAAAAGGAGTACTACAAGTATTCTTAAAATACGCTACAGATATTTTAAAATCGTTTAGAAATACCATAAAAGAAAGAGTTCAGTGAAACAGAACAAGCTTTCTGTATACTCTTTCTACCACCAAATAAACTGTGATCATAGCGACCACTAAAACTAAACAGGAAATATGAACTACTAAGTGTAAACAATCGAGTCAATTCACGATATATACTATTTAATAAGAAACAGTCAAAATAGATGAAATCAAATAAATAAGATTTCGTCAACTCACAATCATGAAAATAACAAGTATTTCACGTCTTTTCAATTATTTATATTATGTAACTGTGTCTAGATTGCTGAATACTGTATAACACATTCCAGATCCATCAGATGTTATTCAAGTGTCGTATTTTTCAATAAAATCTGTAGAAAACTACGAAATCTTCAAGTTTTATAGTGGTTTCAAATAAATTTACGTTGTGTAAAAATACATACGAATCTAAGAAGGGTGTGAATTCATAAATTGTTAATACGATAATATTCTTATTATGGAAGGGGATAGTATATTGGACAAATAATTTAACATTTCTACAGCTTGGAAGAGTTATCAACAACACAATATTGATAATATTTCTTCAATGAAGAAATAACAATATAATAGGATTATTCTTTTATGATATACATACTTGGACATTTGTAGTTTACACAACCGATTAACTATAAATAGACACCCATTGAGAAAAACAAAAACCAATAAAGAGCCGTCTTACTCTAGCATAAAACTTTTTAACAATGCGCATCCGCAAAGTGCGCTGCGAAATTTAATTATCTCCATTAATCTCCTTCACTAACAATCCTTGAATATATTAACACGCATAACTTCAATTCTTTATTGCATAAAAATGCAACTAGTTGATAGATTAACTAATAAACAAGTGGAAAAACTCTACTTTTCACCGAACAAACTATATGCCGTGCAATAAGTAAGCCTAATGTTCATTGCTTAGTTTCATAGATTCGTGCGTAATCTAAGAGCTCAATATCTAACAACCAATGGTGATCTAAACGGATTTTGATTGTGCTTCGTGAAATATTTTTGTTCTGCGAAAAATCGATTTCAGAATGACAGTCAGTCATGGATAAAATAGAACCTGGCACATATGCACATAGGTTCAAGTTGCCATACAACATTAACACAACGAGATCATTTACAAGATTAACACAACAATATAACTCAACAGGAAAAAATGAAGCAAACGTATGCATGATAGAATAATGGAATTTAAGATACAGAAGACAAACAGTGAATAAATTTGCGTCATTGTGACCGATTCCGGGACATATCCCCATCTACTGATATATAACCGAGCCAGCCACATAGTCTTTTGCTGATAAAATTTATTCTGACCGGTAACATGCATACCATATAAAATAAGCGAGTTCACTATAACTGAAAACGTAAAACAGTTGTTTTATTCAAATTCGTTAGCAATGCTGAAACCGAGGAAAATATAGTTCCCGATGTTAAATTTCTCAGCCCACCATCCGAACTGAACAAGCCTCAAATACTGTGAATTGATGAATTCGAAGTATCAACTAATTAACAGTAAAATTTGGAAGCTGTTTAAACATTGTTCACAAGTCGATTAGTTGGACAAATTGAATAAAAAATTATTCCGTATAAGTTGAGAGAAGATATTCATCAGAAACAAAAATTAAGCAAGAGAATAATTCTTTCCAATAAGCTCCTTGTAAACTCGATTCGGATACTAGTTAACCACTCGAATTGATTACATAGGGAGAAAGATAAGTGGTAGGTTTAACATAAAGCGCTAGATTATTAGAAATGACTGCATAACAGAAATCTAGAACAAAACTAATACAAATAAAAATTGAAAGTGAAGTGAGACTTTAAAATTAGTTTGATGTCTACTACAGAACTAGAGGCTATACAAGCTTTTCTAAATGAAGATCAAGTTTGTTCAAGAGGATGCTTATTCGTAGGAGGTGATATTTGGATGTAAAGGGCGAATTCGATGGTACTCGGCAAATCACTTTGAATGCTGCATTTACGCCGACTTAAAAATATATTAGATGGGATATTTAATGGCTATCAACATATGTACTGCAGTCACTTTAAAAACCACCTGCTGATTAGTCGGGTTTACAGCTATATCTCGAATGGGATAGATATCATAAGTTAGCACTGAATAACTGTAGCAACGCAATGTTGACAATTAACTGAAGTTTTACAAATAGATAACTGAAGAAAGCATAATGAGAGCGAGACTTGAACTCAATTTCGTGCAGCGTTGCAGGTGTACATTGCTGAAATTTTCCGCCCCAAGATGAAGCAGTTCTCAAAGGCTATCTGATTTAAATTAGTTCTGCAGTTGATATCAGACAATTATAAAAGTTAGCCGGTTGAATTAAGGTCACTTAAAATATGTCACTTATATTTACTAATCCACACTGATTACTTATCATTAGGTTACATCTTTATCACATGATATTACTTATCGATAAAAATTACTTTTAGAATAAAAATGCTATATAAACACCCATTTATATCGATTTTTTAAATTTCATTTTCTAACTCATAGAACAGCAATTAAACAGAAAATAACTACTTGTTAGACAACAAAAAGACGAATTTAAATTGAATTTATACTACGACATTAGTTAATTATGCTGAATACTCTTATTCAAATCACCGTAATTACATCTACTGATGTAAGATATTTATGTATTATAATTTCTAGCGTAAATGTTTGAAGATGCAGGATTCGAAAGTAATTTTCATTAATTACTAAAAATATATTAAAATTCAGGGTGGTACATGATAAGTGTTTCGTTTTTGTTTGCTACTACAAAACAACAGTTAACGAAATAGTACTGTAGGACTTTCATGTTTTACAGTTAGTACGATAACTTTAGACCATGGAGTTAAAATATAGTTGGTTATATATCTGAAACTTGTAAACTCATGATCTGTTGCTATTATTGGTGGGTGACGGCATAGTTGAAAAGTCTTAAAGAACGGACGTTGATTGAATGATTTACCTTACGCTGAGCATTTAACTTTTCAAATATCTATAAAAAATGTTATCATTAGTCTAATGATAATGAAAAGCACAAGAGCGAGAACTTGATTTAAAAATTTAGTCAGAAATAAGATGTACATTCTAATAAAGATGTTAACAAAGAACCGACAGAATGTTATTTTTAGTAAACCTTATGCTGAACACCGTGGTTTTTAACGTAACTCTTAGAGAATTGTTACCTATGGAACTATGTTAATCGGATACATATTTACTGTTTAGTAATTAGAACGCTTCCAATCAATAGCAGATAGACAATTTTAACTCTGATTTACCTGATTAAGTCTAGGCAGTCGGGTAATATTACTAGCACTTAAACAAACACTATGATTCAAAACCGAGCACAGAAAACCTGTATTTTTTAAAATAAGATACAGTATTATTTTTATAATTACCAGTTTCAACACTGAATCCTATAAGTGACAATTTATGTGCTATAAAGGTATAAATAATTTGCATTTGAAGTATTTACAGAAGACGAAACAGAAGCCGGGGAATCATTAACAAAGTGATTAAATAACCAATATCTATAAAAAAATCACTGATTCTTTTGAACAATATTTTTCTATACTAATCTTTATACTGATTTTAAAATTTAGCAAATAATCTATGAATTTTAACTAGAACCACATGCAGGTCAATTGAAAGTAAACTTCTGCAAACATTCTTGAAGTTACCAAACTACGTCTTTATTCAGCAGAAAAAGTTAAGTATTTAAATCAAATATTTATAGGATCTAGAGACAAACGTAAATTACATGTACACATACTGCTCGTTTACTGTTTATATTAACAAAAAAACACGCTCAAAATCCTATATTCCTAAATGTTGAACGATGCAATATAATAAATAAATATCACTCAACCACCAGTCATGTATCATAATCAAATAGAATTTGTCATTACAAGATTACGGCATGCACGTTTACAGCCTGGAATTTGTTACTCGACTTAGACAAATTATGCTGTAGGTTATATACTGAGAGTACCATGGGAAACAATATTTCAGTAACGAGAAAATTCCCATTTAGGTATTAAAAAAAGACGAAGGGAGTAAAGAAATATTCCTTTTTAATTATATATATATATATATATATATATATATATATATATATATATATATATATATATATATATATAGTGATCAGCTCCAGATCTCAGGATGATGTTATTAGATTCAATCAATTTTTACAAACAACCATTAAGGAAAGGAAGTTTCCTCCACAACTGGCAAGATATTTAAACAATTCTTCATCAGTACAACTTACACATATGCAAACTAAAGTGTTTTCTCTTGGTCCACAGTATTGTAATCATGCAGAAAAATGCAACTCAATACCCGTATAAATCAAATCCGAAAATCTTATTAATCAAATACATAACCTAATACCAACATCAATACTAGAATTGCAGCATTTTAACTCAACAGCGCATAACTGTGCATTCCAATTCATGAAAACTAAACCAATCATCTCTAACCAGCAGCGTAGATTAATGGAATTCAGCCTCAGGTTCATCATTTTACATAATCCACAAAGTCCAGTCAGATAAACCAAAAAGCCTACGTTTGAATCTACTTTACATTTCTCTAGCGATCTACAATTCGAAGCCTGAGTTGTGCAATTAGTGAGATCACTTTCTTTATCATGTCCTTAATTGAGAGTTCACATAATTTTATTTAAGTATATATATATTTATTTGCACTTTTCTGTATCTTAATTTATCATTCCTACCTCCATCCATTTTACCATAATAATGATAATACAAGTATTAATATCATATTATTATCACCGACTATCTCCATCCTAATTTTCTCGATTTTCATTCACAAATATTCACCTAAATTTAATGATGATTACAATTACTGTCTCCACCCTACTGATTACATAATCTTCATGTTTCACAAAGCCCCTCCTTCAATCATTCACTGATTATTTAAAACACTAGATAGTCAAAAAAATTTAACATGATAACTAATTGAGATACTTACAATTACTCCGTGACCTATAATTGATCATGTGTATATATAAACAATTGTGCAATGTGGTAGTAATGATTTCTTTAAAGAGATCTCTTCACTGAATAAACCTGTTTTATGATTTAATGGGTATATTTAAACTAGTATACATAATTTGCATTAGTTTCGAAATCATTACCAAATAATTGATGTTAAATGGTAATTTTACAAGTTCCAAGGCGTTTATAATATAATTACGACTAATTAACAAATAAATTGAGACATGAGGGTGAATTGAGTTAAGATGTATTATAAAATTACGTGAAACCCATATACCTCTAAAAATAGGTTAAATTATGACAGTCGGAAACATATAGGTGCTAGTACTCGCTAGACTGTAAGTGCACTCCAGGTAAAGTATGGTACATTTTACATTGCGGATTGAACTAGATGTTTATAATTTTAGTTACAACAATAGACCTAGTCAGTAAAGCGAAAACAACCAATTAACAAAACATTATTTGTTCAGCTACCCTAAAAACTAATAAAAAATATCACTATATTTCATATTATATTTGTGTATTGACAATCACGTGAGCCAAGAGAAAAAGTAAACATCCCTTTACTAAGCATGAAACGACATACGACTATTCAATAACCTCATAAGATACTCAATCACCTGTCCAAATAAATAAAATAATACATCGTATTTATTCCAAATAAATACATTTGACAATTTGAATGAAGCGGTCCCGAAAGAATATTTTTAATTTATGGGTAGTATTCTTTATGAATCGATCTCATTGGAAGAATGAAAGCACTAAACAACTGTCTCACTCTAGTATGAGATTTCTCAGCAATAGGCACTTACAATATCTTAACGGATTGAATCAACTTTTAGGTCTTGTAAAGTTCAAAATAGTTAAGGGAATCGATTAACTTTGTATCTTGTTTTTTTAAAAACTATTCAGCAATAACTGCAATCACCTAAGATACTTGGTCAAAAATAAGCCTTGCGACTGCGCTTTAACCTCTTTTTCTCTACAATATATAACAATAATAACAAACTGAACCATTCCGAAAAAAAATACGTAAGCCCATACTAGAAATGCATGACCTGAATGGGTGGGTTATATATGCAACCTTAAACCTATAACTATCATCGCAGGAACATTATATAATCAAAGATCCAGTCCAGTTGTTAGAATTACAGCCAATCAGATTAAAAAGCATTACCTGACCAATGGTGTAGTAAACGTGTCATTTGACAATGAACGAAAAAATGTTTCTTAAGGATACAAGAACCAACTAGTTAATGAATTATTCCGAACAGTTTCGATAAAGATGATTATAGTGTAGACTTCCGAAATTCGGTATCAATTAGTAATGACAATACGTTGGTGGTAAAACTTAACAGAAACGATGTAATTATAGTCATCTTTCCCGACCGTAGCTGCTACCCTGATGTGGTAGTCGGGCTTGCCTATCGTGATGACCCAACTGAGCTATATTGATTGGAACATATGTTCCTCTAGGTCCTACCATGCCAAGCAGGTCTGTTGGAGAGCAATAAGACTAAAGGCAGTGACCTATGGTCTGAGGGCGAAGTCGTACTGCTGATTGCAGCGAGGTGTGACAGCAGTAAAATGTTTCCCTCGGATAACTAGCATCTGCAGCGATGCTGCCTTCCTAACGAAAGGAAAAGGTTTAAAAAGATCAATCCTAAAAATGTCACACCTCACCTTACTACACGAATTTCCGTCTTTGGCGGTGACGCCTTTTTAAGAACGGAGCTAACACTTCGAAAACTTCCCATAACAAGCTAGTACGTGATCGGCCTCAAGAAGTTGTCCCTTGCGGTCTGCGATCACGCTTCTAGGTCACTATGACCAACACTAACCCAGTTTCTTTTCAGGTACCTCAATAAGTAATATCCTTGTTGGCACGAAACGAGCCCGATTAAAGCACGCTCAAAACATGCTCACGAAGCTGTGCTGTGATTGGTCCATTCTTAGCCAACGACTAATCGGGAAGTTTCTGGAATACTTGATACCATTGTTTATATAAACCCCAGTGTAAATCATTTTGCTTGACTTTGCCTTTTGCCTCCTGCCGTTATTTTCTCAATATATCTTGCTACCTGTTCTACTCTTGTTCTGATTTGGGATCCAGTCGCGGTCGTTGTCGAATCCTAGAATACTAAGCGGGATAGGACAATATATAACAGTGGCGACGGAGAAAAAGGAAAAATACATTCAAAATGCCGATATCAGATGACCAGCTCAATCGAATACTACAACAACAGCAAGCCCAACTTGATGCACAAATGCGGCTGTTAGAAACTCTGACACAACAGCTGAACATCCACTGCTCGAGTTCCTATGCTGTTTCAAGCACTTCTTGTAATGCAGTTGCCAGCAGCATACCAGAATTCTATTATGACCCTGAAAATGGAAATACCTCCCTCATGTGGTTCAAGCGTTGGGAAGATACATTTAGAATAGAATTCTGTAAACAAGATGACGCATGGAAGACCCGATTGTTGACGCGTAAGCTGGGAAGTAATGAATATGCACGCTTTACTGACCATATATTGCCAAAGTTACCTCGAGAGCTCAGTTTCGAGGAGACCGTAGCTCAATTATCTGAGATATTCGGCGAATCATCCTCATTGTTTAGTATTCGTTATCAGTGTCTTAATTTGGTGAAACGCGAAACCGATGAATATGGTGCTCTAGCAGACATGGTCAACAGAGAGTGTGAACGCTTCAAGTTACGCTCATTGTCAGAAGACCAATTTAAATGCCTTATATTCATCAAAGCCCTTCAGTCACCACAAGATGCTGAGATTAGAACTAGACTCTTAACTCGACTGGATCAAGATCCTAACATCACACTCAGAACATTGACAGATGAGTGTAAGCGGCTACAAAACATCAAACATGACAATCAGCTAATTGAACAGGTAAATCCTAATTTAACCTACAGTAGTGTCAATGCTATTACTAGGTTAAAAGCTCAAAAACCGAGAACAAGTGATAGTAAACCAACGACTGCATGTTGGTTATGTGGTGATTGGCACTATGTACGATTCTGTCCGTTCAAGAAGCACAAATGTCAGATATGCAAGAAACGTGGACATCATTGTCCACCGAATCGTACGTCTCAGCCCAAGAAGAAGCATAAATGTCCTCGACACGTGGTGAAGCCAGTCGAATCTCAATCACTTTCTCTGGTAGCAGCCTTTCAAACAGATCATAATATTCGGAGAAAGTATGTTACTATCCAGATTAACGGCATATCAGCTCGTCTGCAAATTGACACAGCATCCGATATCACCTTAGTGTCTAGAGAAACATATAACCTGCTTGAGAATCCTCCAATAAAGCCATCTAAGAAAACTGCTAGAAACGCATCAGGAGGAGTTCTGAAACTGGTTGGCGAATTACAGTGTGAATTTTCCTTCAATGGAAATAGCTGTAAAGGAATATGCTATCTAACAGAGCGACCACACCTTGATCTCCTTGGTCTAGATATGCTAGAAAAACTTGGAATAATGGATATGCCCATCAACAGTGTTTGTAACGTGTCATGTCCATCATTAGACACGTGCAAAAGGGACAGGTGAAAAGTTACTGGAAAATCTGAAGAGAAAATTTGCTTCTGTTTTCGAGAGTAGTCTTGGTCACTGAACCAAAATGAAAGCTCATTTACCCGTGAAACCAGATGCTAAACCTATTTTTCGTCCGAGACGTCCTGTACCATATGCTGCTTTGGAACTAGTCGACCAAGAACTTAATCGTTTGCAACAAGCTGGTGTAATTCAACTAGTCAACTACTCTGCATGGGCCGTACCGATTGTAGTGATTAGAAAGCCAAATCGAACTATACGAATTTGTGCTGATTTCTCAACTGGTTTAAACGATGCATTGGATGTATATCAATATCCGTTACCAGTTCCTGAAGACTTGTTTGCTAAGCTAAATGGTGGAACATGTTTCGCGAAAATAGACTTCTCTGATGCCTATCTGCAAGTGGAAGTAGATGATGATAGTAGAGAGCTTCTGACTATCAACACTCATAGAGGGTTATTCCAATACACACGCCTACCGTTTGGTATCAAGACTGCACCTGCCATCTTTCAGCAAATAATGGATACGATGCTAACAAGTATACCTGGTACAGCAGCTTATCTAGATGATATCATAGTTATGGGTTCTACTAATAGTGAACTTTCTGATAGACTACATCAAGTCCTTAACCGAGTGTCGGAGTATGGTTTCCAGCTACGTGAAGAAAAGTGTATCTTCTTCATGCATTCGATCAAATACCTTGGTTTCATTCTAGATAAGAACGGTCGCAGACCAGACCCTGCTAATATAGAAGCCATTCAGAAAATGCCTGTGCCAACTGATGTTCCTTCATTAAGATCCTTCTTGGGATTAGTTAGTCATTACAGCACATTTTTGCCTGAAATGCATCGAGTGAGAGGTCCTTTGAATGAATTACTATCGAAAGATAAACCCTGGCAGTGGTCAGCAGAATGTCAAGCATCGTTCGAAAAAGTTAAGTCAATGCTCAGCTGGAAGCTTCTGTTAACACACTTCGATCCCAGCTTGGAAATTGTTGTTGCATCTGATGCCTCTAGCCATGGAGTTGGAGCAGTGATATCTCACGTGTTTCCAGACAAATCAGAAAAGACAATTGCCCATGCTGCTAGATCACTCAGCCAAATTGAAAAGGAAGCCCTTGCAATCATTTTTGCTGTTAAAAGATTTCATAAAATGCTATATGGCCGTAAGTTTACCCTGCTGACAGACCACAAGCCACTAATTGCAATTTTTGGTTCTAAAAAAGGAATCCCTGTCTATACGGCTAATAGACTACAACGCTGGGCAACAATGCTTCTGAGCTATGACTTCAATATCAAGTATCAGTCAACAAATACTATCGGTCAAGCCGATGCTCTTTCACGACTGATTGGAGTTCAACACCCTGGACCGGAGGACATAATCATTGCCTCCATATCAGTTGATCCAGAAATACGGAGCGTAGTAGCTGATGCCATTCGAAACACTCCAGTGTCATCAGATGAAGTTAGAGAATAGACTCTTCGAGACCCAGTTCTACAAGAAGTTAGGAAGTTCCACATAGAAGGGTGGCCCTCGAAGATCAACTCTACAGAGCTTCAGCAGTTTTACCAGCGCAGATTGTCTCTTTCAATCATTGACGATTGTCTTCTATTTGCCAAACGTGTTATAATCCCAAAGAAGCTGCAACCAGCAGTGCTTGAACAGCTGCACGCAGGACATCCGGGAATAAATCGCATGAAGGCGCTAGCGCGAAGTTATGTATACTGGCCGCAACTAGATATCCAACTTGAGCAGCTATCCCGTTCGTGTACTAAATGTGCATTAGCAACAAAAGCACCGCGGAAAGCAGAGCTACAATCATGGCCAATACCACAGTCACCATGGCAGCGTATACACTTAGACTTCGCTGGTCCATTTCATGGACAAACTTACCTTCTGGTAGTGGATGCATACAGCAAGTGGCCAGAAATTTTCCTCATGAAACATCCAACCGCAAGCTGCACAGTCAGAAAACTACGTCAACTATTCAGTCGTTTCGGGTTTCCAGAACAAATAGTCAGCGACAATGGAACACAGTTTACGTCTTCGATATTCGCAGAATTTGTCAGCAGAAAGGAATCAAGCATGTCCGAACACCTCCATTCCATCCTCAATCAAATGGCCAAGTAGAACGCTTTGTCGGTACATTTAAAGATGCTCTAAAGAAATCAAGAGGGGAGGGGACCACCGAAGAGATCTTAGAGAGGTTCTAACTTATCTACCGTTCCACACCGAACCCTCGGACAACTAATGGGGTCTCTCCAGCGGAAGCGTTGCTGGGCAAAAAAATACGAACACATTTCGATAGCATTCGTCCGAAGCCAGCTCTTAAGCCGCAACGAGACGTAACGATGGAGAAACAGTTCAATCGTCGTCATGGAGCACAAAAACGATTGTTCACTGTGGGTCAAAAGGTACTTGCTAAGGACTATCGAGGTAAACAACCTACATGGACAGCTGGTCGGATCGTTCAAAAGAAAGGAAATGTGGTTTACGAGGTATCCGTTGGCTCAGAAGTCTGGGTAAGACATGTGAACCAGTTGAAACCAACTTCTGCTTGTTTCGAGAAAAGCCATCATAGAATACCACTAGATATTCTACTGGATACCTTTGAGATTCAACGACCTGAAGTAGAACCTGAGGACGAGAAGGAAAAAACTACTTGCCTACTCCCAAGAAGGTGGACAGACAGAAAGCGCAAACCAGTGAGCTTCATGCAAGTGGATCCTAATAGCAAATCCTACGGATCTTTTCAAAGGGGAGGTGTTGGCACGAAACGAGCCCGATTAAAGCACGCTCAAAACATGCTCACGAAGCTGTGCTGTGATTGGTCCATTCTTAGCCAACGACTAATCGGGAAGTTTCTGGAATACTTGATACCATTGTTTATATAAACCCCAGTGTAAATCATTTTGCTTGACTTTGCCTTTTGCCTCCTGCCGTTATTTTCTCAATATATCTTGCTACCTGTTCTACTCTTGTTCTGATTTGGGATCCAGTCGCGGTCGTTGTCGAATCCTAGAATACTAAGCGGGGTAGGACAATATAGAACAATCCTTCTATAGTGTGGGCAGCCAGGAAGTGACAATTGCCATCATATCTCCAGTAGTACACGGGATCATCTTGTTCGAGGTCGAATCCCACCATCAACTTCTAATAACTCTTTTATCCCCATGCTTAATTCTTCTAACGTAACTTCATCACCTTTGATGCTAATGGTTTGAGTTCATGAAACGTTATTCCTGGTCTCCTAAAACCTCGCACTAAACTATATATCGGAGCTTTTATCGTTCGAACCTTATACCAAATAGGACAACAGGCTTCCTTAGCTATGACTCTAGAATCTCGCTCCATCGACGTGTGCTGCATCTTTGAGACGCGTATACAGGATCCAAGTACAATCACTAGCTTGATCTCACCTTGTGAAAATAAAGAACCGACCCGATTCACCCTTCGTGTTTCCAGAGTCCCCACCGCTGCCACATGTGGTCTTACTGGTGTAGGTATAGCACTAAGTTCAAAAGCTGAACAGGTTCTCTTTAACTGGATCCCAATAGACAATCGCTTGTGCGCTGTCCGTCTAAATGAAACGTTAAGAAGTCGGAAAGATAGGGACACATACTGTTGCCTCTTTGTTATCTCTACCTACGCTCCCACTGATTGCAGCTCAGATGAAGTAAAAGATTAATTCTACAGGAAGCTTTCTGACCTTCGTAGAGCTAAGCACACTGATGTAGTGATAGTGGCTGGTGATTTTAATGCTTAATTAGGTAGACTAAACGAAACCGATAGGCACCTAGGTGGATCCTATGGTGTTACGGCTCGACGAACAGATAATGGCGACCGTCTATTACAATTATCTTCAGATAACCATCTGTTTCTCGCAAGCACCAGCTTTAAACATTAGAATATACATCAGTTGACATGGTGACTTCCATAATCAACTCAACGCTAGACTCAAATAGACCACATTGTCACCAGCCACCGTTGGAGTGGCTCGATAGAAAACTACCTCTCATTTTGGAGTACATGTTTAGACTCAGATCATGTTTTAGTAGGAGCGCGTACTAGTCTGCGTCTTACTGGACGTAAAAGATCGATGGCAAGGATCCGTCCTCAGAGTTCAGCTTAATGATGAGAAAGTCAAAAATACATTTCAGGAACAACTAGAAAGCCAATTAGTCAACTATGTAAGCGATATTCACCCCCAAGTCATCATGGAATGATGTCCAGAAAGCTGTGGAAACAGCAGTGATATCTCCTAGTAAACTAAACCAAAAGGTTAAGAAAAATCAGTGAATTTCAGCTGCATCTACTGAACTGATAGATGCTCAGCAACGCGTCCCGTTTGGCTCTGAACACGATGTAGAGCTGAGACAATTTAAACACTAGCTGGTTAAAAGCTTACGCGATGATCGTGAGCAGTGGCTCGTGGCGAAAGCTAAGGAGATGAAAAGGGCAGCGGCAACAGGTAACAGTAGGCAACTGTTCAGACTTAACAAGGAAACGGGTATCAGAAAACCGACTGTAAGTGAAACTGTCTCGGAAAAAGATGGAACTATTGTTCACTGTCAATCCAGGAGGTTGAACCAATGGACAGAACACTTTAGGGAACAGTTCAACTGACCCTCAGTCTCACCTTCGTTCCTCATCATCCCCAAGCAATCTGAATAGCACATTAATATTGGTCTCCCAAGTCTTAGTGATTTTGAGAAGGCTATAGGGAACTTAAAGCGAGGGAGAGCAGCAGGACCTGATGGATTAACCCGATATACTTAAGGAGGGTGATGCAGTTTTAGCGGTTAGATTAACTGAAATTTTGGCTAGAATTTGGGAACTGCACGTAATCCCATCTAACTGGTCTCGAACACTTACCGTCCCAATCTATAAGAAAGGACAGAAGTCCTGGTGTAACAATTACCGAGGAATCAGTTTAAAAAATATAGCGTCTGAAATATTGGCCTATATAATACTTCGACGTCTAACTAAAGCTCGTGAAAAGCAAACTCGAGAAAACCAAGGTGGTTTCAGACCCGGTCGTAGTTGTATAGACCAAATATTCACACTTAGGCAGGTTCTGGAACATAGGCACACCTTCAGATGCCCAACAATAGCTATATTCCTTGACCTTAAGGCGGCGTTTGACTCAGTCGATCGTAAAATTATGTGGCAATGTTTATCATTGAAAGGCATACCGAAAAAGTGCAATCTCTCTACTCGGACACAACATGTTGAGTCAGAGCTTATGGCGTATTGTCGTCGAAATCGATCACCTCTAGTGGTGTTCGTATGGGTTGTCCGCTTTCACCATTTTTATTGAATTTTATCATTGACATTCTTTTAGAGTTAACATTGTCATCGTCTGATTTCTCTGGAGTTGACCTCCTTTCAGGAGATAAACTTGCCGACCTAGAATATATAGATGATATAGTTCTATTGGGTGAAGATGCTGATAAAATGCAGAATCTTTTGACTACCTTAAACATGAATGTGAGCATGTTTGGGATGCGATTCTCCCCATCCAAATGCAAAATGCTGCTTCAGGATTGGCTTGACTTGACACCGAAGTTAGTGATAGGGAGCGAAGCAGTTGAATATGTTAACCGCTTTACTTATCTTGGAAGCCTGACGCTCTCGTATACATAATGCCCTATTGGCTTTTGCCGATTTGCTTCACTTATAGTGTAGGCGAGACATCCGTTTACTGACGAAAGGACGCGTTTACTGTGCAGTAGTTCGATCTGTTTTACTTTATGGATGTGAAACATAGCCACTTAGGATAGAGGATATTCGTAGGCTCCTTGTATTTGATCATAGATGTCTTCAAAGTTAGCTCGTGTTTTCTGGGACCACTGATTGGGCAATACGTGGGTTATAAATAAAGTACTAGGTAAGTATGGTAAATCGATTGATGAAGTAGTAAATCTTCATCAGCTGAGGTGGTTAGGACATGTGTTACATATGCTTGACCACTGCCTACCACAACAAGCAATGCTGTCTGGTGTAGGTGTAGGCTGGAGGAAAGCTAGAGGCGGACAAATCAAAACATGGCATCAGTCCATGAAGTCATTCACAATTGGGCTGAGTTATGTTAATGGATGCAGACTACATGGTTGGGGCCCACATGATGATTGTAACAAATTGTTGGAGACTAGGTGATATGGCTCGAAATCGTTCGCAATGGCGCAGGTGCAGTCACTTGTCTTCTTTCAAATTCTAAGTTTCTGAATTTATCATAATTTTCTTTTTACTGAATCGTATTTTCTTAAATCTTATCTCCGATCTCTATACCTTTTCATTAGTACTTACTGTGTTACTACCTCTCCTACTCTGGGATTTGGTTCAGACGTCCAATAATGGTTGTATTTCTTGACCTTAAGGCGGCATTTGATTCTATTGATCGTGAGGTTATGTGGCAATGTCTGCCACTGAAAGGCATACCAGAGAAGTACATTAACCTTATACAAGCTCTCTATTTGAACACTACATGACTAATCAGAGCTTATAGCGGACTGTTGTCAGAAGTGATGACTTCAAGTGGTACTTGCCAAGATTATCCGCTTTCCCAATTTTTCTTTAATTTTTTCATCGACATGCTTTTAAAGTTAACATTCTTGTCGTCTGACTTCTCCGAGGTTAACCTCCGTCCAGGAGATAAAGTTGTTGACCTAGAATATGCAAATGAACCAACCCTTGACATATTCATAAACCTAGGGTTATGAGATTTGAAATGCTTTAGTTGAATGACATTACTAAAGTTGTAAAGTAAAATGTCTATTTTTTTCGAAGAAACTGAGACTAATTAGATTAAGAGCACTTTTTATTCATGAGCTAACTTGAGCAAATACACAGTCGTGCTAGACGTTGTTTATGACTAACTATCAGATGAACATCGAAAAAATCCAAACTAGCTTTGTGAATTCTTGCTGAGAATTTATCTTACATCGAAACACCAAAAATCATGAAACATTCAACGTAATCGAAGTGGTCATTGCAGTCAACGAATTCATTCCATATGATCATCCTGGGAGATGACACAGAATGGTTCTGAAGTAGGATTTGCATTTATGGGGAGCAAAACACATTCCAAAATATATTTGAACTGTTACTTCCCAGGTGCTTAAATCAGAGAAAGCGAAAGTAACCACTAGATACCTTTAAAGGCGTACAGAAGAAACCCGGACTAATTAGTCAGGCGTTACTGATACTACTGCATAAAACGCCGAAACTTCTAACTTTCGGTCAATAAATTTGGAACGATTTGCAAAACACTTCAAAAAGTAGTTCGACTGCCCTCCAACTACTCACTAATTACAAACAATCTGAATGGAAGACTCACTACAAGACGTATGCATAGATGTGGTCGAACTAGAACATGATCACAGTACACACGTATATTCAGGAATGAGCATCTACAACGACGACCAGTGGCTATATGGTCCATCATTGAGTCGGTACAGCGATTTTCTATGTCAGATGATGCTTCTTTCTTTAAACTGGAAGTTTGCACTTGCCAGAAATATATTGTTGTCTGAACATCATAGCAGCAGACGGTCTCCATTATCTGTTTGCTGAGCTGAGATAGCGAAAGACCCACCTAAGTGCCTTTTATAGTCATGTTTCGGCAACTTATATGGGGACCGCAATCACTTGCTGAGTATGGCATCTAAGTGTTTCGCCTTCTGTAGGAGGTCGGAAAGTCTTTTATAAAATCCATCATTCGTTCCATTGGAACTGCAGTCAGTGAGGTTCTAGACAGAAATAATGCAAAGGTAGCGTACGTCTCGATTATTCTGGGTTATTATAATACTATTTAATTGGACAACACATAAGTGACTATCGATGGGGATCCAGTGCCTGTTCTAATCTCATGCTCAATGCTCTACATATACTGGCAAGACTGAGAAGCTCCTGTCAAGTCAGCAGATAAATAGAGGGTAAATCGTGTTTGCTTTATAAACTGCTTAGATGAAGTGAAGTGGATGACAACTCTAAGATTTGATAATGGGGTTCAGTAATTGAAGGCATTAACACGTAGCTTAGATTGCCGTTTCAGTAGGTCCAGGATAGCATTTCATGATCTGAAATCGTCAGCATTAATGTTATATGTGTGAGAAACTGAAGACAGAAATTGGAGGTTGATAGCGAAAGTAGAATAAATGCTAGGAAGTGAAGGAGTTTGATTTTTAGTTAGTTGGTTTGGAGTTCTATTAGAGATATTAGGGTGTTCATCTCATTTTCGTTACCCACACCGCCAAATGGTTTTCTCAAGGATTGTGACACAAAATCTACCTGAGGCTAGACTCGCATGACGTTTTTGATGGTAGTTATTAGTGTTTTGGTTCCGTAGTGGTGTTGTTACTTTGGTATGCATCTTGCTGCTTTAATGGGACGTGTCTTCTTGGACCGATACATAAGCTGCTGGTTCTACAGTGTACATGACTGATCGAACTTAGTACTTTTCTAAGGCCTTATCGCCAGTGACGGATGTTTGTCATGTAAAGTGAAATATCCATTTTCAATGCTGACCTTTTATCCGTTGTGCAAAGGGAACATGGCTTCAATCATAATTGTGAGAGGTAAACACTCTACTGCAAAAACCTGCATTAGCATATGGCTGGTTATACCAAAACATTTAAAGAAATATGAAAATTGTAAGCGGACAGTTACGAGTCGGGTCGTTACAGAACCGAATTATGATTCTACATATGTACCGAGTAGAAACATCAGGTCTATGTCAATAAAACTCTCTTTACTCATTGATTTCACTTTTATTGTTTTACAACTAAGGAACGAAGTGCATACCATACATGTGTCTAACAGAAATCCACAACACGCTGTAGCTAAGTCTTACAAATATCCGTTTTTTTAATCTCGGAATAGTTATTACTGTCTTTTAATTAACTGTAGACAACCGTATAACAAATCTCAATGCAAAATATTCTTACTTCGATAATTAGTTACAGGAACCAACACTTTGCTACTGAGTAATGTTTACTTTTTACATATTCTTTTTAGTCTCAATATATTTGAGTTTGAGACAAGTGATTCCTATTCTAGTTACTGATAATACAATTGTGTTTGCTTTACTTGTAGGATATAGAACCACTACATACTGCAAAAATGAGCGTAGTGAGGTGGATGTATCTACAAGTAATGGTTGTCATAAGATGTAAACTTTAGTAATATATGTCGTGATGATATATGCAAAACGTGATATTACAAAATGAATGCTTACCTTCTCAGTTAATCTCAAACAGGATTAGAGAAACACGTCTTACGAAATATAATAAGTATGTTTTACTTCACAGTTTCGAATGATGTATATTTAATACCAATCAATCAACAAAAAACAACGTAGCAGTTAAAAGTGAGAAAATAACGGGTATACGCTGTGAGTAGTAAAACTAGAAGGATACAAAAACCAAGTCTACATCAAGGTCTTAAAAAAATGCATATTTTTCTTTGATTACGTTTATTTATTTTCACTAATAAGATAAAAATAAGTTTCTAAATAAATGAAACTAGTATGATTGCTGTTTTGCAATGTTATTAGAACTTGTAAATTAGGAAGGAAAAGATAATCAAGCCACTTAGACCACATGAATATCTTGAAATGAACCTTAATCATTCATCAATTTTGATGCAGTGGAGGGATCAAAAGTCTAGGAGGAAAATTTGATAATTATGCTTGCTTTATAAATGTTAGTAGGATCAATTGAAAAGAAAATAGAGGTAACAGAAAAGTGGGTTGGACTAAAATAACCTCACTGTAGAAAAAGGTGAGAAGCAACAGTAACAAATTGCAAAAACGTGAATCCTTAGAGTGAAACATCCAAAACATGCTGATGGTTAGAAGGCTAGATGCTAGGTGATTAATCAAACCATTCCGATCAAAACTACATATCTAACCTTAGAAGTTTATATTTATTAATCCTTCCAATTTTCCAGCATTAAACACTTAGGAAATTAAGCAGCAATACTTTAATAGTTGAATAATATAGACGTATGGGATTTTGTTACTACTCAGAGTGAAAAAAGTGTCTTAAAGCCATAAGATTAAATTACAATAACTTAGGCTTATAAAATGTAACCTCTTCTAAGTTTTATACTGAAATTCCCTATGTAATGTCAGATTACTTGAGGTTAAATCACAGTAAGTGCTACGATGTGGAAAAAACCCATCTATAAGCAATGAAGTTACATGTTAGGTGAGTGTTATTGCAGTTAGTAATTAAACATTACGTATTCATAAGACGATCAACGAGTTGCATTAATAATATAACATATAAACAATACTCTATGTAGTTTCTCATACAAAAGTAGGAAAAGTACATTTAAGTGAAAAAGTGTCGGTTAAATAACTTTTATTTACATAATAACTGGTCAGTACCTACTTCAGATAGTCAAATTACAAATATGCCAAATATAAGCGTACTCTTCATTACTAAGCTGAACACATTACATTCGTTAACGATTACAAATAAAAAGGTGAAACGACCAAGATATGTACTATTAGTAGCGTAAATGGCATATATGATTAAAGAACATGCATAAAGCCATAAACTCTGAAATGGATACGTACTTGAAATTGTGTTCTTAGCTAATTAATTGTACTGGATGCTCACGTCCTTCAGATCTATAAAATATAGACAAATTTAACAAGCACATTGCCAAAATTTAAAAACATAAAAAGGCATTTCAATGTTCCGTTACAGAAAACATTACGACGACATACTAGTCCAAGTGGCATTTAAAAGACATATTTCTTTTAAAAAATAACTAGTTTGAGTGACATTATTTACATACACTAAAAGACGAGTGTATCTACTGCATTGGATTATCATGTTTATGCAAAATTTTCAGCCAAAAACAATGAGCCTAAAGTCCACAGAGAAAACTAGAACCAACTGGCTGTCTTTTTGACTAGTACCAAACACTTTCGCTAATCTAACGTTTTTTTCATCTTGTCTATAATCCAATTAAAATCACATATTGGACTTATTAGCAGCTCCCGATAGTACAGAATCAGTTTCAGTTGAGAGAATAGTAGATCGAATAACCTGAATTAATCCTTCCAATGACGATTGTCTTTCTTTGGTGTTCACCGATGATGCTTAAACCACTTGATCTGGTGGGGCGTCCCAGTCGTTGACTACTTGATGACAAATTTAGTTTGTTCGATGGTGCATTTAGGACATTTATAGTGACCTCAGAGTTTATCCATCCTAGGAGGACGTCCAATACCACACGATTCGGCAGAAATGACTCATACAGCCGAACCTGAGTGACTGTTAAATGACCTAGGAAGCCTTAATCGGAATGAACCAATCACAACCCTGTAAATCAGAATCAACTTTTCCGTAAAACCTAGTAGTTTGTTAACTAAATTTAAGCCAAGACTTATTGTAACACGCTTCCCTCACGGAAATATTTTGTAAAAAATTCAATTATGCATATATTTAAAGAATATTAAGTCATAATCTGAAAAGCAATCAAAAACCAGCAATTTTTAATGAATTGTTTATGATCGAAATAGAAATCTATACAGGGTTATTTTCGCATTCGTTCGACTTAACCACACGATGTATTTTATGGTAGCATTCGTCTAAATGACAGAATAACAGCCTCCTTTGGGATCCAAATTACGGTTGCAAATGACACCTTAGTCAACTCCATATTGGTTCAGTATTATTCGTATGAACTCCTGATGATGAACCAACGAAGTATTTTATGTGCAATATGACCCTGCGTACGTAGATCCTACTTGTCACTTCATATTATTGTCTCAGGTAGGATGTATCTTTTAAAATCCAGACAAGGTGACTTATTAAAGAATTTACCTAAATTATAATTTGGGATGAGTAAAACAGGAATCAGATCTGATTGACTCCTAACAATAACGTCAAGTGAACTTAAAAATATATATATCAAACTCGAATTATTTGAGTTTTTAAAACACTATCATTCTCACTCTTTATCCACAACCAGATACTTCTCATAACTATTACCATAATTTTCGAAAGGATTACGAGCTTATTATCACTAATTAGATTTAAAAGACCCTCTGAGTCAATCTGATGTTTTAAGGTGGCTATCGTAACCTTGAGACGAACCCGGCCGTTCTTTATTAGTCCGGCTGTAAAAGTCATGCCCATCATGAGAAAGGAGCATTTAACTATATACCTGACTTAATTATGCTTCTGTACACTGAGGATAGCACCAGTAAAACCTTTCCTAGAAAGATTAAAAGGACATTGCAATTAAGTGACCTTCAACATGAGTACTTTGAGATATCTACTCGCATTGGTTATATCAAGTATCCCGCTGAATTTACCAATATCCAATGCTCATAAGTCAGACATCAACTAAAAAAATTGTATTACTTGTGTCTATACATGAAACAGTTAATGTAAATATCGTGATTGTTCCTGGTTAATTTTACTGACTACAATCCCGACGTAACCTCATTAATATATAGATACCATTACCAAGCATAGACATATGATGTAGTTTTAACGAATAAGTTTAAATCAGTTGACTTATTTGCACTGGCAACTTGATACTGAGGTGTGGTTCAGTGGCTATGGTAGTATTCTGTATGGAAGTATCAAATACTTGACTATGAAATGCTCTCTAGTTGTGACAATTGACCTGCTGGCTGAAAAATACAAGTGAGTTTATGTCTCAGAGCAGTGAGTTAGAAAAAACTAGCAGCTATCATGTTGCTGGAAAATTATTTAAGTAACAAGACAGTGAAAAGCAAAATAAAGCCGTAGAAAAGAGATATAAATGATAGTGATAAGAGGAGTGGATGATCTAGATGAACTGACGGAAGTGGCATATGTGGTGATGAGAGGTAGTAGGTCCGAGATGTTAAGAGCTGGCAGAAATGTAGTCACTCTTCGATCTGAGAGGTGGACGAAATTTCGTGTGCACATACATATTTGTCTAACCGTTTTTTGAAGATGTTTAACGAGGTCACAGCAGTAGGACAGTATTTTAAATCAACCAGACGCTCGGTGAGAAGTGGGACCTGATTTAAGTGGCCACACTCTGAAGAATGATCGTATAATGGAGGCTGTTTGTGGACCAAAAGGGATCTGAGGCATAGCGGTGCTGATAAAATCGCACTGGCTACTCTACATCATAGGATTCTTCGAAACACGCAGTGTGTTAGTGTGACTATAACTCTTCTTGCTATTACCATCCTGAATGCACTCTAACTACTGACCGGTATGGTGTTAATTAGGAAGCCCTACTTACAAGGTTAGAGTGGATCAGACTGAGGCCATCAGGGAATGTAATTTTAGGTGAGGTAAGCAGAGGCCTTAGGCGTATATTACTAGAAAACATTCGCTAATAAATGAATTATTCAGAGCAATGAGTTTCATAAGCACGAAACTAGAAAAATTTTAAACAATTATTGTGTCGTCCAGTAGGAACATAACCTTTGTACGACTTGCACGAAGCACTCGAGCTCCGATTCGGATTTTGCACGTAAAAGACTGCAGATGATTTAACTAGGTTTTTCTAAAAGTTATTTTATTCTATTTTCTGCCGTATAGGTTCCTTACCTTATATTCTAAGTACGTTTCTTTCAGTTATTGACTGGATACATATGAATAACATCAATTCAGTCCAGTTTACACCTTGTATTGGCAGGGTCTCGTAAGAGGACTACGGAAAGCGAATGTGTCGCGTTGACACTTCGTGGTTAAACGGCAAAGGCGAGCAAAGATGCTTGGTGATAATCTAAATATGACACGTCAATTGAGATCTGAAATGATAAAGAAAAGAGAACAAACAGTAGAACAATAGAATACAAATGACCATTTAAACATTACAGTTTTCAGTGAAACCTAGGGGTATATGTCTCATGAGCCATATTCATCTCTATTTTTTTAAAAAAACGTCTATTAACACTTAAGGTGAATAAAATTCCTACAGATTCATTCGCTAACAGAGAGCTCAGGGAAGTATAGCTTGATATTAAATGTATTACCTCTAACACAATACATCGATAATATAAGAGTTCAAAGCACAATCTACTAGAAAGAAAAATGTTTTGTTGTCTTTAAGCGAGCAAACAAAATTTCTTTTCGGCAGGTAGTATTTTTGGGAGTTTATTGGGATGAAAAGACACTATAAGGTCCATTAATAAATGTACCGAATCCTATATAATTTGTATTAAATAAGCTGCAGATGCCAGAATTATTTAAGTAAAGGTTAATGGCGAATCTAAACTGGTACTACACTATAGTATGCTTTCTGGTAACGGGTTACAAAGGTAGGCATAGAGTGCAACGAAGAATGAGAATTTCGATTTACTAGAGACTTTTGGTATTCTTACCGGAGAATTTTGGTTCGGTAAGCCTTATGTTAAATTATTACAATCTGTTTAAGTTTCTTTATGAAGAATTCTTTAGAGTATCGTAATATTTATAGCCTTATATTAACACGCTTCACTTTGTACATGAGAGCATACTAGTTTACAGATACGATCAGAATAATATATGTTTATCAACATACAAGCATTTCAGCAAAAATCCTTGTTAAGAAATTTACACCACATTAAAATATAAAAAAGATAAGGAGAAAAACCGACATCAGTAAATTTCATAGTGCTAGGATACCAGAGGTGTGTATTGCACTAGACTTTCGACGAAACTGCTTGCCATCCGTTTTAGACGTTGTGATTTCAGAAAACGATAGGGAATAAACAGAATGGATCAGTGACCATGTCCAGATATGGAATAGGACTAAGAGTATTTAAAACTTCAACCACAACGCCAACTAGACATGTATATGTGGACATTCTGCCGTGACGGTGAAATCCATATAGACTGATTTTAAACAGTGATTTATTGGAGCGTTTCGTTGCTAACCAGCATTAAAATTAAGTTGAGTAAATAAGAACGATTCCTTATAAGATCAGTCAATAATTTTATTTAAGTTCATGATTGTATTTCGGGAAGTTGTAGTTATGTACAATCATGAGAGCTTTTGTGTGGCTGGCAATCCATGGGATGTAATTTGACTCAATGGACTTGACTTTTACGACCGAACCAGTAAAAACGAGGGAAACTTTCAAGGCCATAGTGAACACCTGGAAATATCATGGTAACGATAGTGCATGTTTTAAGTCTGATTAGTAATAAAAATCCCGTTTTTTGTTTAAACACTGTGTGATTGTTAAGAAAAGCAATTAATTATGAATAAGGAGAGAAATAAAAGTTTTTAATAACCAAGGAACACGAGATGAATATGGCTTTCGTTGTATTGAATGCTAGCGTGAATTCCCCATCAGGACGGATTCCTCTTTCGAACGTTTTAGACTTGGATTAAAGCAAATCATCGTTTTAATTATTGAAAGGGTCACTGGAACTAAAGTAACAACGGCAGCTTCACTTACAGATGTCTCTAAAAAGGCTGCAGCTTACTGGTATGAATATTGCGTGAAATATGTCCCGTCATATTAGTTTCCTTACAAATTCAATATTTAGAACCAGAAAAATTGTCAAAATTGACGAAGCATTGATCAGCAATCGAAAGTATGATTAAGGATGTCAGGCTAAATAAGATTGGGTCAGTGACTACTTTTTCTAAAATTTGCATCTTTTTGGAATATGGAATGAAGGACTAGGCAAACTACATTGCAAACGGATTCATAACAGATTGACTACTACCCTCCATAGTCTGGTAGAAAAATACATTCAGGGCTAGAACAATAATATATGGTGACAATATGAAACCCTATGTATGACTTTCAAACATGAGGATTACACAGAGTTGTAGTGCATAAGAAACATTTTGTTGATCAGTCAAAGGGAGTTTATACCGATAATATTGGAATCAGTGTGGAGTCGAGTAAGGTGTCACTTGCGACCGCACCTTGGTTCGCAAGAAGGGACAATATGAAATTACCTAGATTAATACTCATGTAAAATGCATTGTGATATCAAGTCGAACGGATTCGGAAATAACTTTAATAAGTTTATTGATGATATAAAATTATTTTCCGAAAAATTGCGAACTTCCCACTGCATTTTGATGATGATTGAGTCTTAATATTATCCGTATATTTTTCGAAAGGATAAATATTTTGTATTTTACTGGATAGTTTTTTGGGGAGGTATATTACAGTCAGTCTTGGTTTGAAGTTGTTCAGTAAACAAGCAGATTTCAGCGAAAAACTATAATTTCAGTTATGTGGAGTCTTAACTGTCTCGTTCTAATTTGGGCCTTTGAGGTCATTTTCCAGTCGCTCATATCCGGCCGTAAACGTCAAGTCTACCTTTTATTAATTATCAAGGTTGCTAGCGCTCCGTGATGCGTGGAAGAGTAATGAATAATATTGTACTGGTAGGTTACATGTTTGCTTAACACATTATCATCTACAACTAGAGAGAAAACGAAAGCAGAGAAGATAAGTCAACAACATTAGTATCCACGAGTTATAAAGCAATAATTAGCTTCTTCGTATCTCTATTGTTTATGTGGTTAAAATATTTTAGGTTATCAGTTACAGAAGATTTTTTAGACATATTTAGTTTATGCTAAACTAGGTAAGTATAAATCCCTTCTTTTTATTTCTTTAGATAAAACGGATGAGTGATTAATTGAACGGTAGTTTACAACACTAAGTCTAGAGCCTTTCTTAAAGTGAAGGATTATATAGGCAACTTTTTACAATCTAGGAAAAGTTTTATCTTCTAAGAAGAGATCAAATTTTTCGGTAAGCGGTATTGGGACGGCTGGAATACTGTATTTATTCGAATTAATCGGTATAGCAACCTTTCCACTATTAAATGAAGGTTTCAGTGACCTTATAGCATAATTTCAGCAAACCTAGGAAGAGCCTTGTTTTTTCTTATTTTTGATGTTATGGGTAGGGTCTGCATGCTTTCATTAGTTTGGGCTTTGAGTGTTTTGATGCCTTAAGGTAGCATCGAAGTATGCAGTCTAGGTTTCTCTAGCTCACTGTGCATAATAGTGTGTCGGCTGGTTATCACTTTGCTAGCATCTGATAATTGTCTATAATCTTGTAGATATAGAGGGATGTTCTTAGAGTGAGAACAACCTTGGAGGCTACTACTGGTATATCTGCGCTTAATAATATCAGTTAGAATAGGAGTGTGTTAGTAATTTATTGACACTTGGATTGTTGATACGTCTAAATCGATACGCTTACCTTTCTTACGTTTGGTTCGCTTTCTCTAGGGTTGGGGAGGGGGTATTTATCCGTTCGAGTATGGATGGTGCTAGGTTACAGTGAACGGTGTGATACGGATTGATAGGGTCAGAAACCTTGATCGTGCTCTGGTTAAAGATTAATTGTGCTAAGACGGTCACGAATGTGATTACAGTTGTTAGCCGTCCTTTGTTGCAAAGTTGCTTTGCCTGCAGCTATCTTTATACGCTTAAGGCTAGTAACAAATCTAATGTTGTCTACGGAGTTGGTAACTTAATATTTGGGTCAGTGGACAAGGATTCAGTTATGGAAAAGCTGCGTGATTCGACTAATATATTTTAACGCTATACGTCTTGTTATCAGCTTGAGTAACCGAAAAAACATGTTTGACAATCAGTGCATATCAGAAGTCAAGACAAAGCAGGAATAGGGTTTATTAATGTAATAGCTAACAAACGTGTACTCAAATGTGTAAAAGTTACGAGCTCTTCTTTGTCCACTGTCAATATGCTAAATGTTTATATAAATTCAATGGATAAATACTGTATAATATTTCTAATACAACCTAATCTGATAGTTGTTACTGTGGCTATAATATGCATTCGTTGCTGCTCTAATCAAACACTCAGTGTCGAAAGTTAACTTGAAATGGAACATGATTAGACGATAAGTTTCCCAGTCTTTCTTCCCTAACTTCCTGCAGTAGCGCGAAACATACAGCATATTACGAGCTTTCAAAATGGTTATCTTTGCCTTATGCATGGGGAAATTTGTCTGGTATGTCATATATAATTGCTTTGTAGTGTGATTTTAGCCCATTCACAACTTTTGTCGGATATAAAAGTCTCCAGATTCTTAAGCTTTTCCATGCCTAAGTCACCATGTTTACGTAGTAGGTAGAATATGGGTTCTAAGTCTGGCAGAATACTGTTGATTGTGCTAAGAATTGAATTTGTCTCCTCTAGTTTGGTCAGTTAATTTGTCATTATTTGAGTTTGCCATGATACTCACAGCCCTAACAAGTGGTGATGGCTGTTATGTCGCCTCAGTATCAAGCAGATACTAACAGAAGACATATCACAAGGGTTTGGTGAACTCCTGTTAGGTTACGAGCGCTTAGCCCTAATAAGTACCGCCTAAGTATCAGAGCACACGATATAGCACTTATGAAAGAACGGCTATAGTGCTATAAATTAAAACATAAACAGAACTCAATAAAATACGAAAATAATAGACTACGTGAAAAAAGCATAACTCCTAAAGTTCGCGCGCAGGTCTTGAATAGTTATGATATGTATTGCGTCACTTAACTGCTTTTTGATGTATATGCAGATAAACAAAGTTTTCTGATTCAATCCTTATTTCTGTAGAAATGATAATATTCAGGGATCCTTTCATAACATGAAGACTAATTGTATAAGCGTTAAGAGCTAAAACTATATCTCTTAAGTAACTTTTCCTGCTGATGACTCCTACAAAATATCAATTTCTTACAATTCTCTCAAAAACATCCTCAATGTTAAGTGATAACTGCCTCCAAGGACTTGACTTGCTTGTGGACGGCGGTACACTTACTATTATGCTGTAGACAGCAACAAAGTCAACGTATTTTCCTCTTGTTCACATTATACATCAACAGTATTCAACAAAACCTCCTTATAATCAGACGACTTGAAAGTTTTCTACTCATGAGACAGAGGTGTACTACACAACACTGTTCAGATCACATTGCAAGAAATAAACAAAATCACTGCCTAGTGTAAAGAAAATCAACTTCACTTTAACACTAACAAATGCGTCCGGGTCAACATCGGGTGCAGCGACCTAAATCTTTACTTTGAAGTAGATGAGGAACAAATCACTGGCCACAAGATAATTCAAGACTTCAGCTTAAGATAACCTGTGGATCTTACATTCATATAACAAACATTATCAGTTACCTCAATGGCACGTAGACTTATGGGTTAAACAATTTATAATTTCTACCAACGTGAGTACAGATTTGTATTCTACAAAGTTTTTGTTTGACGATTGCTTAAATACTGCCTCTTCATACTCAGCAGCCTCCTAATACGTGATAAGTTGAAGGCTGAAAAAAATAAAAACGATATTTCACAAAAATGATATTGGGGATGAATCGTGGACTAAACTACACAACACAGTGTGTGTAAAATCTTTTTTGATGGTTCTGTGTTAAAATCTCTCCAAGTAACATTTTTCTTCAATTGTAACTCATTGTTGTGCGTTCCCCTTAATCCATTTAGCTGTACACTCTAATCACCTTTTGTCTCTAAAAGTGATAGTTTTAATTTGTTTTCAACATAATATTTGTTTTTTGCGTTTGTGTTAGATTTCTATTATTCTTGTGGGCTTTGTATACTTTGTTTTACTGGACATTTTGGCTTTGGCGGCTGCCGAATCGGTTTGTTTCCCTCCTTGATTGTATCGTTTGATTTGACTGGATTTTTTGCGTTTTCTAATTGTGGGTTGATTCGCACTTTCAGAAATTGAAATATTGTGTAACAACAAACTTATACCTTACTATTTGAACAAGTGATACGCGATCTATCCCGAAAGGATATAATAATATTTTTGTTTATTTTTTGAAACTGGACTGATTATTCCAATTTTTGGGATAAGTTCTGGTTGAATAGCTGAAGGTGACATTTGTTTAGGTAATGAGGTACATTTGTATGATTATTTTTACAAAGAACCTTTTCTTACCCAATCATTTTTTAAATGTCAATTGGGCAAGAATAAGCGTATTTAAACCAACCTTCCTAGTTGTTCTACAAACCAAACAGCCTAGAGTTGGATTCTAAAGAGTGATACTTTAGGCATAGAACTACTTTGGAAAGGAAAAACAAAGCTCAAACTAACATTCTATTTTGAAATTGTACACCATATAGCAGACTGCTCCGACCCTTTATTAAGGTTTATCAAGGCATTTGGTTACAGCTTCAGAAACCATACAGGTACAGTGCAAGTGGAACGTTGTAAGACTAGAATATTATCTAATTTTTTCGTGCACAAAATGGCTGTCATTTGATACAGTTTTCTGACATAAATCCGTGCGTCAAATATTGTTATTACTACTACTTTCTATTTTCATCCGGAATGTTTTGTATTTTTCTCATAATTAATCACTATAATTCTCCTACTGTTTGAATAAGCCTCTTTTTAACTTTCACTCTCAACAGTCACCCATACTGAAATCTCTCACAGAGATCCTCAGTGTTGATCAACTCCTTAAGGAATAATAATATCATCTGAAGGTCATTGTATACAGTTTAATTGACAATGTTGACCATTTATCGCATGCTCATTAATTTTGATAAGAGAGTTATCATCAGCTGTTCGCAAACGAAAGGTTTACTTTGTTGAACATGTTTATGGGACTGTGGTGAGTCTATGAAACTAGATAAATGCTTGAAGAAGATTGATAATCTAATATTTCGATGCCACGAATGTTGGCTCAAGAAATCTCTTGGATTTGGCTCATATTTTAAGCGTTCCATAATTTCTCTGCAGCAGCTAATGGTTCTGATAATCTAGTGGTTATTGGAGACAGCTGTCTGCTACTATAGCCATGGCGGATGTTACTAAATTTACATCTGTACGGTGGTATCAGTGCTGTAGAAATGTGTACTCGGAGATACTAATGAAAACACCAATATCTTTGGGAGGCGTTGATAGAACTGCGGAGATAAGTGAAATGGTTCTTAAATGCGCAAAACTAATCAGGGTAGATATTTTTTAGACTAAAACCTATATTAGATATTTAGTATTTAAGATTGACATCTAGGAAAAGGACACTTTGAAAGGGTTTTGACCTGGAAAAATTTACTCTTATGCCGATTATTAGGAAGTATGTTGAACGAAGAACAACAATTTACACCGATGAATTAAAGTCGCACAAGTGCTTAGCAAGACTTGGATACAGTCACTAGATCACCATTCACGGCTAACACTTTGTGGATCCCTAAACAAAAACTCACACGAATAAAATAGAAGCAATGTGGTCTAGGTTAAAAAATTATCTTCATAAATATAAAAGAACCCACGGAGGAATGCTTTAAAGCCATAAAATCGAATATTTGTACAGTAGTTACTTTAGCTTGAAATGCCTACAACTATTAAATAATCCTGAAACATTTATTAATCATGTTAAATTATTGCACGCACTTATTATTACTTCATTTCGGTAGTTTTTCTCTAACAAAAGTATCATTTTATCATGAATCGCTCTCTTGTTAGTCGATTCTTGCCTGACCAACCTCAAGGTCGAACTGTCAATCACTTAAACTCGTCCTTGTTCTCTAGTCCTGCTATTCAATGGACCAGATTGGGCGCACGACCTTAAGATAGTTACCTTTGTATAGACCAAGCTACTGATAACGTTGAAGATTAACGTCGTTCCGTATAGGGCCTGCCGGTTATTGAGTTACGCACGAATCCGCCGTAAGAAAGCCAATAACACAATTTATTAGTGCAAAACGTGGTACTATATTTAACAATAAACAGAATTTAATACACAAACCTCAACAGTTCCCTATCTCTATACAGCACAAAGGATTCAAGCAATTGTACAATTAATCTATAATATAACAAGTAGATAGTGAAGAGACAGTAAATTAGTTACTTGTCCAAAGAAAGTGTTACTAACGAATAAAGGAGCCAAACGTGGGAAATCCACCAACTGAGCCAATTCACTCAGACAGACAGGAAATATTAAGCCAATATGGCGTACAACAAAACCTTGAACCCCAACAAAACAAACTGAAGGTCAACGGGATGTAATATATACTACCAAAAGGACATGTAATAACCTAATTGTGGGTAAAATTCCATAACTGTTATAAAAAATAAAGAGCAAACAGATAGAAACATGAACTGTTACGGAGACAGAGCACAACAAAGCGATAAATTCAAGTTAAGGAACTGTTCAATACAAAAGAATCATAGAGGGATTTTTATACAATCAGAAATAGATTTTACAACCTTGATTATCACGGATTGTGTTAAGTTCTTCAGCAAAGTTTAGTTTAACCTAATACTAATATACTGCTATGAACCATCTTCTGTACAACCTTTTAGCTACTCGACAGTTACCTCCACAAAGACATATCCTGTACCATAAACCACGTATAACATATTTCACGCTATTACTGTTATTACCATGGGAAATCCGAATGCGTGGAGCTAGTTTATCTTAAACTAGCCCTCATTTGGAAGCATTATATGCATTTCCGCATTGTATGTTTGCTTTTCTAAGTATTTCCCTTTAATATTATCATGACTATGCCCGAAAACTGGCATGAAATCTGTACAGTTTAGAATATATTTATTAATTAAATCTTTTACAAAGCTCATAGGCAACAAACTTCAAAAGACTCTTCAGAGCAGCCTTCTAAGTATCTAGGAACTCCAAGCCATTAGCTACATTAATATTGCCTTTAAAGTTAATTCTGCGAAATATGAAAACTCTAAACTACTTTATAAATTCGGGGAAAATCACTCCAAACACAACCTACCAGTTATAAATAAGAACACGTTATAATGAAAAGCGTTTATAAGGACCTAAGCCTTGTTTCAAAAATATTATTAAGTATATTTGACTCAACGGCAGAAAGTACTACTTGGATGCAAAATTTAAAACGAACGAATGAAGTTTTTGTACCCTGAAGCATTAGACACCAAAAGTGGACAAAAATACATAGTGAACTGTTGTCGCTAGAAATTTTTGAGTTGCATGAGCGAACGCTATTACCGATACTTGTACCACAGACGTATACCGCAACTTGTTCTTTTCCCAGCCAGCAGCTATTACAAAAGACTAAGCTAGTAGGGAGATTATATTGTGGAGCAAAAGTGAGACAAGAGAATAGTTAACTAGCAAACCAGTGAATTTGTATTTTCAAATACATTGATTTTTTATATTAATCAATTTACAATGATTATTCATTAAGTGAAATCAATAACATTTAATTAATACAATCAAATACTGTCCAACTGTATTTTTAGGGATTATGATTCCCTAACATGAACAAAAACATGCACTTCAAAATAATTTAAAATATGGCAAAGTTGGCAAGGCCTGTTATTGTTGTATGCATCTTACTGGTTGCTGAGATGATCATGCGAGAATTAACTGGTAGTCGGGCATAACTCCAGTCAATGTTGAGATATCTGTTGGCTTGTGCGCAGTTTACTAAGAAATGCCCTCAGACTACTTGTTTTGACATTACATTCAATCTCATTAAGCTCTGAGCTCGTGTTATTTTGATCACGTGACTTCCTGACATATTCTAGATTTTCCTAGATAGTATAGGGATGAAAACGAATTGGGAAGGAAATACCAAATTCATAGTCTTCTGAATTTCCAGCAATGTTTACGTGGTAGAAATAATGGCATTTCAAAGAATGTTGTGTCATGATTTACTTTACTGTTTTAAACTAGAATTAGCTTATTATCTGTTTGTTTTGATTTTTCCTGGTCAATGATTTACGTTCAGAAAGTATTACTGAACGTGGTTTACATATTTTTTTATTTTCAGACATCAGGAGCAAGCCATTTTTACAGGCAAGGTTAACAAAAGCATATCAGATCATAGCAGGATTTAGTCGTTATACAAACGAATTAGGCTGCTATAAATCAACATTCGGGGTTAAAATGTTTAGTTATTGTAACCGCAACCAAACGTCTAGACGCCGGGCGCTGAAGATACAACTAGACAGGCTTCCAAATAAGAACCAATTGAGCCAAACCAAAAGTAATGAATTCCAAATAATGTATTTATTGACCTGTCTAGCAATATTGTTCTATGCAATAAAGTATAAACGTATTATTACAAACCTTCAATATTGAAGGCACCCAGTCTGAAAACAAACAGCTGCTACTATATACAGTGGGATTAACTAACAGTAATTGCACAGCAGTAGCATGTCACTAACCAAGCAGATGTACAAAGCTGATTTATTAAAGAAACTGTTTTTGGAAGTTTCATTAGTAGTGCCAATTATGTTTTGTGCCAGTTAAGCAACGAAACGAGAGTAGAGCTGGCTTTCGACTGTTTATCACAAACTCCTATCCGGTTTAATTCCTAGAAATGAAACAATTCAGTAGCTAAGGATCTTATTGGATATAGCTCAGAACAAAACGTCATCTTGCTACAACACTCTACTAAGCAATCTCCTTTAACCAAAGAAATGATCTCTTTTGAATGTAGCTTCCACATAATTTTATGATTTGTCAAAGCTTTATTCTCTTGAATATGATTATATTTTCTGTTTCATTTTTTCATAATGTTATGCCTCTAATTATTTGGTACATTCACTTTGATCCAATTAGTATCAAATTTTATGCGTACAAATAAATATGTAACAACAATATTGACATATTATTATATTTAAAGATCTTATAGACTAACATCTGTAAGGTTGATAACTCACTTTAAGCATAGCACCCTATCCTCATAAATTATAAAGCCAAGTATTCAGCTTAAAACTTTAAACCTCTGAAACCACAATTTTAGTAAACTTTTCTATGACTGAGAGTTTACTAAATATCAAATAAACTATCCGTAGAACTAAGGGCTTCCAAAACAATCCCGTCCCATAGATTGTTTTGTGAAAATGACCCTTTTGGATAAACTTATCATCCTCTTCGTGTTCAGAGGTGCACCGTGTATACGATTAGGACATGCTTGTTGTACATACGCATACTGAAAAGACAAAAATTGGAAGACGATTGTTAGTAAAAAAGCTAATATTTGATCACAAACATATATTTGACTGTAAACGGAGTACTTGGGCTAAAATGGAGTGTAATCAAACTCCCCGCAACTCGGCTCATACGCTGTTTCCTGATTCTTTCCAATTTCATGCGACGTTCCGCTACCTACTACTTATGATTGGTATCCACAACACTGACCACTCCATTAAAATTTTATGCTTGTATGCGCGCCTGCCTTCCCGGTTTTGTGGTCGATAGTTGTCTCTGCATATTCGCCCCATCATCCCAACACATCCATCTTTGCAATAGACTTATGTTTACACTATTCTCTTTGTTGTCTTTATTAATAGTGTATACCGGTCCACGCCTTGCGACGACTACATATAAGCCCTCCCACGTGGAGTACTTTCGTCAAGCCTACTCCGCCACCCGCCATGGTCTTCCGTTCTCTACACTTCACTACATCTTCCAACAGAAAACATTTCATCTGATTCCCTCGATGCTATTCTGATCACTCAACGTCCATTTTTTGTTTCTGTTGTGTGTTTTTCACGGCTTGTTGCCGCTCTCACTTCCACTTCCTGCGGTTCCACTTCTTTGGTTGTGGCCAGGTCATGATGTCTGCTGATAGTTGTGGTCTTCTTCCATACATTAACTGAAATGACGACTTCTTTGTTGTTCCTTGACTCGAGGCTCGATGTGTTAACAATATCATCGGTAATTCCGCCTCCCAGTTTCCTCCTGTTACTTCCAACCATTCTTTCAGCATGTGTTTATTGCGCTCTGTCAGCACGTTGGTCTGCGGATGATAGGGTGTTGTTCTGACTCTTTTGATACCTAACTACCCAAGGCAAGCTGTGAACTCCTCGCTCTCGAAGCATGAACCTTGATCGGTCAATATCATTCTCACGACGCCGTGGTCGGCCACGATGTGCCGCATCACTGCCGCAGTCACCGTCTTTCCTCGTTGGTCAGGAATTGTCACGGCGTCTATCCAACGAGTTGCATGTTCGGTCATCACCGAAACGTATTGATTACCGCTTGATTTCTGAGGAAACAGTCCCATTAAATCCATTGACCACAGACAGCCTACTGTTGTTACAGGGAGGGGTTGTAACGAAGAGTGTATGCACTTATTGTCATTCATTAACTGGCAATGTGGACAGGCAAGAACATTTCTCATCACATCTTCTTGCATCCCTGGCTCGTACGCATTCTATCTCAGGAGGTCAGTAGTGCTCGCAACGCCTGTGAGTGCTAGTTGGTGGCATTCCATGATTAATTCGTGTTGTAATGACTTCGGAATTACAGCTACCCAGCTCCCATTATAGTCTTCACATGTTAACACGCCAGAAGCATTCGATCTTAACCTGTCTTCTTGGCTCAGAAACGTTTTTACCTCTCTGTTAAAGTGCATTGATTGGTCATCCACTGTTTTGGTTAATGCTCGTCTCACTGTTTTAAGCGTTGGAACCGGTCTTCTGGCAACAGACCAGTCTTTCAAGGTCTGTTTCCACTTTGTTGACACCAAAAGCAACCACCAGTAAGCCAGCGTCTTCGCAAGGTCGTGAAAGGTAATCAGCTATTACATTACGACGCTTATAGAGACTAAAGGAAATGCTTCACTAAATTACAATATCCATGCTGTCAAATCCAACAAAAGTTAGAGTGTTCCAGTGAATGATAAACAACAAACTAAATTATTCAAACTGTCTTCAAAGTGCTGGTTTTGTGGATCTTGGCGTTTCGCGAGATTTTGCCGTTATAAACGTCATAGGTGCAACATTCGCTATAAAGTTGGTCATAAAGAAACAGTGTGCCGACAACAGAATTATTTGAAATCTGGACCACGCATAAAAGTTTTCCCGGAATCATAAAAGTTGCATACGTAGTATATATTCAACATTCACGTGTAATCTTGCTGACAAAAGAAGATATGTAGATCTATTAGTTAATGACGTTCAGATTCGTTTACAGTTGGATACAGCATTCGATATCACACTTATTTCTAAGAAAACTTTGGAATTGATGGGTTGCCCTCCATTACTGCCTACTGAACATACAGCGCGTAATGCATCTGGAGATATTCTAAAATTCGTTGGAATGATGAACTGTGCTATTAAATTCGGAGTACATTCTTTTACTGGAACTTGTTATTTAACAAACAGACATGACTCGGATCCTATTGGTATTGATTGAATTGACAAATTAAATCTTTGGAAGGTGTCACCTAGACGCAGCGTGTACACTGAAAAATCCACATAGTTCCTAAAAATCTACCTGTATTAAATGTTACATCAAACAACAACCTCTTGACTACAGCTCATCTTTTTGACAAGCATGCAAGTGTGTTTCAAAATATTTCGTGATGTTGCAATATTGGTAAAGCCAAATTATATTTATATCAAGGAGCTACACCAGTTTTTCGTCCAAAACGGCAGGTACCCTACGCCTCCATCGATAGAGTTGATAAAGAACTTGACCGATTAGAAAAGCTTGGGGTTTTACAACCTATTACTTTCTCATCATGGGCAGCTACGATTATTGTCGTTCAAAAAGCTAATGGTACTTATCGTCTATGTGCTGATTTCTCTACTGGATTAAATAATGCTCTACAAAATCATTCATATCCATTGCCATTGCCCAAAGATCTATTCATTAAACTCAATGGTGGACGTTACTTTGCAAAACTGGATTTATCTGATGCCTATTTACAAGTAGAGGTTGATGAGGATTCTAAGCTTTATCTAACAATCAATACTCATCGTGAACTTCACCAGTACAACAGACTACCTTTCCGTTTAAAGCCAGCCCCTTCTATTTTCCAACAGTTATGGACATTATGATATCAAATCTTGATAATGTTGCCGCTTATCTTGATGATCTTATTGTTGTGGGTTCCTCTAAAGATGAATTAATATCGCGTTTGGATAAAGTACATACACGAATATCACAATCTGGTTTACAGGTGCAAAAACATAAATATGAATTTTTCCTTCAGTCTGTTAAATACCTTGGATTTATATTTGATAAACATGGGCGCCGTCCAGATCCAGATAATATACATGCTATCACACAAATGCCTGCACCTACTGATGTGGTGACTTTAAGATCATTTCTAGGTATGATTGGATATTATAGTGTTTTTGTTCCATCTATGCAAAGGTTACGCCATCCTTTGAATCAACTTCTAAAAGCGAGTACAACATGGAATTAGTCAGAAGCATGTCAGAATTCCTTCGAAGAAATCAAGAAAATCTTATCCTCTGACTTACTACTAACCCACTATAATCCAAAATTAGAGATAGTTGTCGCTGCTGATGCTTCTAACTACGGTATTGGTGCTGTTATTAGTCATCGCCTTCCTGATGGTAAAGAAAAACCGATAGCTCATGCGTCTAGATCTCTAAATGCTACTGAAAGGAGATACAATCAAGTAAAAAAAGAAGGATTGGCACTGATTTTTGCAATAAAGAAGTTTCATAAAATGATTTATGGTCGACCATTAACGTTGCTGACAAACCACAAACCTCTCCTCTTTATTTTTGGGGCAAAGTCCGGAATTCCAGTACATACCGCCAATCGTTTACAGCGTTGGGACAATTATGTTGTTAGCTTATGTCTTTAAGATTCGCTATAAATCGACAATGACTATTGGTCACGCTGATGTTCTCTCGAGATTAATTGCGACTCAAAAGTTTGAGAACGAAGATTATTATCGCTAAGGTGTCACTGGAAGATGATATACATCATATATTGCAAACTTCCATTCAGGCTACACCTTTGTCAGCAATGGACGTAAAATCTACCACTAGGACGGATGAAGAGCTTCAGACAATTATTTGTTATCTTTTGTGTGGTTGGCCTCCACACCTCAATGCAACAGAACGACAATACTTTCATCGACGAGACGCCCTTACTGTTGTTGACGATTGTCTTATGTTTGGTGACCGCGTGGTTATTCCTTAATCTTTGCGCCACAAAGTCCTGTCACAGTTACATTCTGCACATCCAGGTGTCGTCCGAATGAAAGCATTGGCCCGCAGTTACGTATACTGGCCAAACATTGATACTGATGTTATGAATTATGTATTGAGATGTTTAAAATGTTCACAAGCTGCAAAAGCCCCTAGAAAAATCGAACTTTGTTGCTGTAAACCAGCAGTGGAGACAAGAACATGCATCATTTCTAAGGAAATCACAAAGAATTTGACGGAAACCAAACAGGATCAAAGTGAACCCCTATGATAAATCTTACCGATGATATATTTTTCAAAAAAAAGAGGTGCTATGGCGGGCACTTCAAGAAGATTGATTATCTTCTAGAGCCGTTTTTTCTGTTAAGGATTCATTATTTTTGGTTGTATACAAAGTAAGCATTTGATTCTTATTATTGTGATGTTGCTCTTATCCTATACTCCTGTTTAAGGCATTAACTGTTGTTATATCATTTCTCATTCATGAACTATAGTTAATTGACTGCATATACGTTACCCCAGTTCACACGCACTATTACTCTTATTTTGTATTAATGTCAGTTTCTAATTAGTTTACGATGCGGTCTGATTTCGCATTGAATATAAAGGCATGATTAAAATAAAAAACCGATCTGTCTGTTTGACTCATAAGTCGTTGTTTTTCCTCTATTCCGTTTTGTGACTGGTAGTCGCGGGGCTGACGTGTCTGTACAGTGATTAGCGATCATCAAGGGCATTGTATATATTGCACAATACATAACACAAATTTTTCTAACATAGCCATTTCATTTCAGCTTTTCTACTTTATACCCTAGCAGTATGACGTTACCTTTGGCTATCTGTGATTTCTTCTTATTAATACACAACTCAAACTCCTTGATTTATTTAAGGACTGCTTCTAGATGTTCTATCTGGCCTGTCTCTGTTTTACTATAAACCACCAAATCGTCTTCGTAAACCACCACGTTCTCAATATTTTGTAGCAATAAGTTCATTAATCCTCTAAGTATTAACGGCGTCCCTGTCAACCCAAATGGCATCCTCCTAAATTGGTATAGCTTCTGACCTACAGTGAAGGCTGTCTTGTGTCTGTTACTCACCTTTATCGGTAGTTGCCAATACCCTGACCAGAGGCCTAGTACAGTAAACAATCTGGCTTGTTGTAAGCGATCTGTGGTTTCAGCCACAGTCGACATTATGCATGGTCTTAACTCTGTTTCATTGTTTAGTTCTCTGAAGTCAATATAGAATCTATAATTCTCACTGAGTTTCTTGACTAGCAACACAGGCGAATTGTAGCGGCTATAGGCCACTTCATTTGTTCTATTATGCAACATTTCATTAACTTGACGATTTGCCTCTGTTTTCAGATGAACTGGTAACCGGGGTGTGTAAAACGTCATCTTCCGATGACTTCTTATAGGAATTTCATGCGTCACTTTATCACAATAACCGTAGGCCTCTCCATCTTCGGTAAACAGGCTTTCGTACTTTACTACCACCTTATCAACCTTTTCTCTATTCTCTTGCGTTAAGATCGCCACTTGTGTCTAAGCCACCTCACTGTTATCTCCTACTACAACAGTACTAAGTCGGACTTCTGTTCACATAGCTGAAAATGGACAGAATATGTATTATAAAAATCACCAGGCTGTCACACAGCAAGAGCTAGCTTAAAATCTTTAAGACGAAGAGAAAAAAGATGAAAGAATATATTATTTAAAAAATTGGAATCAGACAAGAAAAAATGAATAGCACTTGGGAAAAACTGTAAACTACATTCCTGGACAGTGTAGACTATAGAATCTTGGTAAGTGACCCATACTTCAGAGCAGTAACAGACATTGATTGTATGACATTTAAGTAGAGCCCAAAATACCCCTTGAAACAAGTTCAGAAAGGCGTAGAAATCAATAGAGAAAATTGTGTCCAATCAGCACGCAGATAGTTTTTACCAGAAAATTTTAGACAATGAGAAGTCACGTGATATGTCTTTGATTGGACAGTTATCTTACTAATACTGTGTTTAGTAGGATATAGAAATCTCTAGAAGCGTGAAGGACATTTATGATAAAATAAATACCCTAGTTTCTGTACATAATTGAAACCTTGCAGTAAAATGTTATTTTTCCGTATTTCCTGTCTTCTCTATCGTGTTCACGTTGAAGTGTAGTTTTAGCCTGGGGGTCGAGTCAAAGCTTAGGAGTCAAATCAAGCGGTCCACTTAGACGAGATTAATAATTGACGACAGAGATTTCGCGGTCAAATAAAGAATCCAAACCACGCCTTACAACAACGACTAACCTTGTTTTTTATTTCTAAGAGTTTGTTTACAAATTCTTTTAATCTCTTCCTGATAAAAACAAATGTACTTTTATCTTCATGCTTTCAGAGATCAAGAATCGCTTCCAATTTTAGATTTGTCTTAGCAAATTATGTAGTCCGAATCTCTGAAACACAGCCTGATCATAAAAGGTTCCTACGTAACTGAATATTAAGTAAGAAAAATGACGATTTCGCGTCTATTCACTTGTTTCTGATGCAATACTGAAACACTTGACTCGCTTTACTTTTCGTATTTCTTGGACCGACTGTATCTCGGGTTTTAAAACCAAATGCACCAAGTCATGGCTTGACATACTAAGGGGCGGGGTAGCGGCTGAAGCTAAATTTAACTTTTGCTTGCAGGATACTAAATAGATTAGCTTCTACATCGTTTATTTTTATTCTCAAACCCATCTTGTTGTATCCCTGCAATTTAGCTTCACAAACATGAATAAAATATTCTAAACCCTCTCTTTATATGAGTTATTTTACAAATAAATGTGTGACAATTTACCACAAATCACCCTTGAAACAGATTGACTTTTTTCGCACTACATATTGGTAATTTTTTCATTTTTAACTCTGCACTATGTTAACGCTAACTACCATTTCTTACTCCACCAGTGGAATAATAGGGACGCTAAATGCGTCAACATACTACCTGGTACGCTCACCAGACCTAGTTTTATACTAGTATCCGATCAACTTGACTCTATAATAAATTTAGGTGGTACATCGTTCTATGAGACTTCTGAGTGAGTACTAACTATGCCCTTTAGCTGTATTAGCTCTAGGATATATCTGCACTTGTTATATACTCTCTGTTTTTTCTTTTCTCCAGTTGTAGATAATCGTATGTGGGATATACCTGTGGAAAATTGTCTGTCTTCTCATTATAGTATGCTAGCTACCTTGAAAATAGAACACACTGCGTTTTATTGAGTGTAGTTTACCTGAAAATACTTCTTACGATACAGCCTTTCTACATTAACCTCAAACTTTGCACATTAATTATTATAGACAACATTCATTTACACGATATTTTGACTGAAATTATTTTGTAGCCACTATCCCATAACCTCTGATACCTACGTATTCGACCAACACCCTCGTCCTTGGAAGTTTTAAGTGACTATAAATTTGACGTTTTGATCAATTTATTGAAGATATTTGTCTGCACAAGTAATGTACACTGACCTTTCCTAACAACTTGAGCAAGCCCGTTAACTCGTTTACACTCTGTACTTCATTTTGAAATGCACTATTATCATAGTGACATGTCAACTGTGAAATTGTCAGAATACATTATTATTGTTAAAATAATCTGTACTGTTCCAATCTAAACCCTATTACTGCAAATTCTACTTCTATTTAAGCACTTATTTTTTCAAAATTAATGTTTGTCACCGCCTATTATTACATCATTACGACCGTGTCTGCGAACTAGAATAAACCATCGCAAATCACCTCAGAATATGTGTCGTCATTAAGGAATAAGACAAACATAAACAGAGGTTTATATCATTATACATACGGGCGTCAATAGCAAAATAACTATATGTGCTAAAATGTAGGCATGCATTTGTACAATGGTAACGCGGTGGGCGAAACGTACAAAAGTGATGCAAATAATCATGGAACAAGATAAGTAGGTAGAAAGTAATGAACGTTGTCTGATGATTAGTATACATATATGAATCGAAAATGTAAGCAAATTTGCAGCGACGACAAAATAGGAACGTCAGAAAGTTTGCGGAGTTGATCCTAGAGACGAACAGTTACCAACCTCACCATCAAATGATTGTAAAAGTTAACAAACTAATAGAATTTTAGTCATGTACATATCTATAGCAATTAAATTGATAACATATATAAACTAAGGGAGTGTCACTGTTGGTCACTTATTGGCACCATTGATTATTTGTTCCATTTGCGATTCAGTTCAGTTTGTCGCAGCAACCACATATGACTTTATTGGCCATTTTATATGAAAGATCTTGTATAAAGCGAAAACTATTTTCTTAGAAGGGATATCAATGATAGGACAAGCGATTACCCATTTGGTGAAATGGTTTTTTACGTGAAAATATGAACGAAAAATATTGACTTTGGAAACGGACCAAATTAATCGTTCTGAGAAACGTTTTGTCGTTGTCCTACTATCTGGGTGTGACAAGGAATGAAGGTGTCAGCAAACGTATCTTTTGGAAGCCTGTAAAAATAAAGAAATTGTTGATACCTGTTAATGCATCGCACTACTATCCAGTTCCATTAGCCTTCAAGAAACAGGGGTCACAGTGGTAGTATCAGCCGATAACTCTAGTAACACTAGCAGTAGGTCAAGAATTCCAATCTCCTTAACAGAACACACCCTAAGCTCACCCACAGAGACTGCAGGTGCTATACACAGACGGACCAAGTGAATTTGCTTCCACACAGATCTCGTTAGTCACCACTACCACATCCATCAACCCAGGAAAACAAGTGGCGACACAACTTCACACCAAAGCCAGAGGACAGAAGGCGAAATGGCTAGACATTATGGCAACATAGCGAAAGATCAAGCGTCACAGGAGCAACCCAGGAAAGAAGCTGCAGTCGTTTTATGACAAACGTAAGGCTTGCATAAAACCTGTTAATAAAATGCAATCTAGATTTCAAGTGTAGCATCTACAACAAATGGATACACTGCGACTGTGACACAAAATTACCCTAAAGATACTATAATTTTATGATGGACAACCCTATCAGTGGTTTTGGTATGCATATCTCGTAGGTAGGTTCAGCTATCACAGACTTTTGAGTACTGTCAACACTAGCTTGACAACCCAGGTCACAACACAACCCGGAGACTGTCAATAATGACACACAGAATGTGGAAGACTACTATATCTTCGGAAAAATATTTCATCTGAACTCAAAGCTCCTTTACAGGGCACAACTAAAACCGTATGCCCAACGTGAAAGACTAGTAGGGACCAAAGAAAAGTGTAAGGGATACAGTACCTTTCGCTATATAACTTCCTGGTAACAACAAATTTTCTCCTTTGAGCTGTCACCCAGTGGGGATTAGAGCACGATAAATTATAGGCATTTGAATGAAGCCAAGGTGAAGTACAGCTTTCCACTAGGGCGTCGACTGTGTTCAAAGATAATGAAGTTTGAAGACACACCTTGTTGATCCTTTTCAACTTTACGGCGACCACCAATGACCTAAGGGAAGGCGATTTGATAAGCACTGATGGCAGAAATACTGCCAACTTCTAGGGACGAAACTTGTTTCTGTGAGACTCTGCAAGCCCTACATACAAGGCAAAGACCAGCCCATTTTCACTAAGAGTATCCTTTAACACAACTGATGGAGTGGAAATGACATTACTTATCTCTCATAAGCCATTCACCTTGAGAAATACTAGGATTAAAACTAGACCGAGCAAAACTTGAGTGAACCGGGAGTTAAAACCAAAATGCTTGCTAAGCTAGGAAAGGAACACTTCCATGGTAGAATTCCTGTGCTTTTCGACGGTTGCTCAAAAGAGTACTGACCACCAATTCAACATGAACCAGACTAGTGAAACAGAACCCCAGGCAAAAACCCAGCTGAATGAGAACACGACAACTAGCAACCAGTCGTATGTCTATACGATAATGCACGGGGCCTGAGAGGCATGATGACGGATCTCTAGCACCTGCATATATGTCTGAATCCTAAGACAATCACACTCACTGAAACGTCCATGGTATGGCTCTGCTAAGAAAAGACTGCGAGAACTGAGTAAGAGGAGACTACATATCCGAAAACAGGAATTGGGCACATTGAAATTAAGTTCGGGTTACTTTTGAGGGAGCTAGGGAAATTAAAGCTCAATACCTAACGGGGGTAAAACATGAGGCCGGTGGTATTAAAGGAATGCGTGACGCGCTCAACCCCTGAAACAGTAACCTTTTACAACACGCGTTACAATCAAAAAAAGTTGTCAGGAGAATGAAAGCAGGTAATTATATCTACAATCTACAGGGAAGGGGATAGAAGAAACTGTATGCTACAGGCCAGTGGCAATGATCCCAATAATATCAAGGGCTTTAGAAAGCGTTATGTTTAATGGGTGCTGAAGTTCGTGGGCAATCGCACCATGCTATATGGAGCACAAGACGGCTATCAATGGAACAGTACGTGAAACACATCTTTTGGCCTGAGATGACTGGGTGGCTTGTCGTGGCAGAAACACCCAACTTTATGCAGTATTCCTGGATTTAGCGAAAGCTTTCGACACCGTGCTCCTCTATAGCCTTCTAATGCAAAAGGCAGTAACAATAGGCTGCACAGAACCGCTATTTTCTTGGTCAGGACTAAAAATCGGGGCTGCAGTTCTGTTTCAAGGTGAACATGATGCATTCAAACTGAAGTCCGGTTTCATCTGGAGTATACAAGGCTGGTTGCTCGAGTCACCGCTATTTATAATTTCCATAACTGACCCCTCCCGCTAGATATTCGCTCATCCATTCCTATATATGAGAATAAAGTAAAGCTGTGGAGAGCTGTGAGAGATGAATGAGACACAAAACTCGTACAACAGGACCCGGATGGGACAAAGAGATGAACAGGTAACAACGGCCTGACTCTCAATATACTGAAACGTCACGAGTTATACTACTACACTTCTGATGGTACTCAACCAGACTATTGCTTCGCTAGACATCGAATAACTAGTGCCTCTAAGAAACGATGCCTAGGTCTAATTTCTGCTGTTAGACTTGAGACTTTTGAAAACCATCAAGTGAAGGTCAGGAAACTATCAAACACATTGTACCGAGTTTGTAGGCAGCTGGAAGTGCGGACACCAAACCAGTTCCTAGCTATATTTGAGACGTACATAAGACTACATTTGGAAAAACAGCAACATTGTTACCCCACCTAACCTTCATAATGGACATTGACTTTCTAAAGAGGGTTTAATATCAAGCGACAAAATGCGTAACTAAATTTATTAACAAACAATACAACGATGGGCTACGACAGCTGGGGCTGTTAAACATAAGCTACAGAGGGTTGAGAGTAGACTTGATTACAGTATACAGCTTACTGAGCACACCTGGACACCAAAACTGAAGCAAACTGGCTGCATTACATGCTTGTATATCCCGGAGAAATCCACCAGAGGACACTAACGCATTTGCAGGCTAATTTTTTGTCACTAAGAGTCTACTCCACTTTAAACACACTTCCTTATGTTGCGACTGCAGCCCTTGCACTTTCGTAAGTTTTAAAAGAGTGTTGGATGACTATGTGTACCATTGCAGTGCATCTAATGCCTCCTGGAACAGGGGCTGGAATCTAGACATTAGCTCTTAACTTGAATTCTAGCTTTTTCTAACCTTACCCGCTCTGTGGTATTCTTTCAGTAGTTACTCACGAACCAGACTATTTAGGACAAGACGAAAAGGTGGAGATCAGCAAAAAGTCAAAATAAGAAAATGAAAGGGAGGAGGAAAAAGGGGATAAATGAAAAAATTAAAATGGATGAGAGAACAAAAAAGAAGCCAGCTGAAACTGTCAGGATCAGAGAGGCTGTGCAGCGGGCCTATTATCAGAAAAAACAGAAGACCTGGAACCTAAGCCGTGACATGAAGAAATCAAGTGGTCTACAAATGCTCATCATGTAAATATTGAATATTGGAAATAACCTTGGATGCTTACTATTCAATTGTAGGGACTGGTTCAAGTCAACTTCGGCCTTGACTTTGTCTAGTGGAATTGGCGAATTGTTTCCAGAAATTTGTGTTTTGTCCGTTATAACAATACACTTACATAGAGTGCTCTTCACATAAGTAATAACGATGCTATAAGGTCTTGGGTGGAAAACTACGTCTCAAGTACATGGCCAATAGACAGTCATAATCTATTTTTTGGTTGACCTAATTAGGCTTAGGTTTCTTCAGACCGTTTCCAGAATTTTAATTTTACCATTCCTGTAGTCTCAATACATGGACAATATAAACTTTTTTGTTACAAGTGGTTAAAGTTAACCTGTTTGCAAATTACCGACATAACGAGTCAGAAGTGTAGCACAAATAATTTCTAGAAACATATTTCGATAATTTATCTTCATTTTAGTTAGTAATGATAAGACGCTATAAGGCTTGTTATTTCTCAATATTTGTTTCTTATCCGGTCCAGCCTTTATATGTTAGTAAGATATACTGCTACACGATTATATAGAATGCCAGTTGTCAACTCTTATTCCATGTGTAAAATTGTGCCTTCTTATGATAAAAGACGCATATTAAGGAATTCGACATTTTTGCTGATTGTTAAAACTCGAAACCGACTATGTCTTATACTATATTCTTAAAATATGTGCATTTAATTTGGCGGAACTCTAACGATTATCTGAAAAGTCACTCAAAGCCAACACAGATTTATACTAAGCATACAGTAGTGCAATCTACTTAACATATGCAGCTGTTTTTACTCAAATTTCAGCTAAAATGCTTGAACTAGTGATATTACTCGATTCCTCATATTGAGACAGAACGATCGATCGTCTTAATCTCATTATTGTTTTTTGATTTTTGATTAGGATCGTGCTTTTTTTTTGTATATTTTGAATAGTTCACTCACGTTTTCTGTCATTCTGTTTCCAGACCAAACGCAAACCATACATTTGTTTCCTCAATCCACTGAAAAATAATTGAAATTTGAGTGGGTTGACGTATATATTGAATGGATTTCACTGTACCCCGAACGTACTATACAGAATGGTGGAATATAAATACCCACCGCTGCAATCATATCAGTAGACCACCTCTCAATCAGGAATTATATGGTTATGGCCGTTCTTTTATCGCTGACTGGGCTCGTGTTGGCTCTGTTAGCATAAGTCGTATCTCCGAAAACTTCCGGGTATGTTAGCGGATATTATACTTGATAAATGGTATCAATCATGATCCTTTGTGTTTTGTGCATATTCGCAAAAACATCAACCTTATATCTGTTTACTGTGTGAAGTGTGTAAACAGTTATCGGACATATAAGAGATTTCATGGTCTTCAAATATTTTGTGCAAATTCAGTGAGGTTCATAATAAAGTGCTACGAACTCTTAAAGTCTGCCTGTGGCTTTAAAGTAGATATCATGAAGTAGTTTAGCCAACTCCACCTTTATTCTATTCAACTCTAATATCAGCGAACATCACGTGTTGAGGTAGGTGGTGGTTAGACATACGTAGCACATGTCACAACCACCTCAGTTGATAAAGATCCACAACGTCATCAACTGGTATTCCATCTTTCCCCAATACCTCTCATTTAGCCCCATTTTTACTGACCCGATGGTCCCAACAAACACGAGCAATGTTTTGATGATCAGTTACAAATGGCCTATGAATGTCATCTACTCTTAACGGTCGCGTTTCACACCTATACTGTAAGACAGAACAAACTTCTTTACAGGATACTCGTTCTTTAATTGACAGACAGATACCTCATCACTATAGGTGACATAAGTTGAAAAAAGCCAGACGAGCTTTCTGAATCCGTGCCGAGATTACGCAAGCCACCCACTCATCATGGCCTATCGGACTTCCAAGATAGGTGTAGTAATCGAAGTGCCCGACTATTTCACTCTCGATTTTTAGTTCAGTTGTTGATGCAGACCAGTCCTGAAGCGAGAATTTGCATTTGGAAGGGAAGGAACGCATTCCGAACATATTCGGATTCTTTCGCAATGCTATCAACCTTCATCGACTGAGATGGCCAGGACATGTGTTGCGCATGCCAGACTACCGCCTGCCTCATCGCGCGATGTTGGCTAGGGATGAAGTAGGATGGAAGAATAGTAGGGGCGGCTAAATAAAAACTTGGCACTAATCCATGAGGTCTCTGACTGTTGGTCTAAGCCATGTTGGTAGATGCAGATTACCTGGTTTGGGTCCTCGTAATAGTCGCAATAAATGGCTGGAAACATGGCTCAGAATTGGTCACAGTGGCGCAAGTGTATTCACTTTTTAACTTCATCTAAATCTTGAATTCCATCATCATTTTCTGCACACCTTTACTCTCTCCTCTTGTATTCTGTTATTATTTTACCTCTGTTATCTCGTTGTGCTAATGTGGTATGGCAACTTAAACCTATGGTCGTATTTGCCCGGTTCTACGTTGTTGATGATGATGCAATGGTATCACAAGACTGAACTTTGTCGGCACCTTCAATCAGGTTGTCATCTGAGTATTCAAAGTGAACTTCGTGGCCGGAGACCGGTTCCTGAAAATTCAGACTCCGTGACTGTTATTCCCAGCAGTAAATCTATTATAAAATTAGACAAAATTGAGGATAGTGGATAGCCTCGACGGACACCGCCTCAGGTTGCCAGTTCAAGTAGTAATTTACCATGAGCTCTAACTCGACTAGCGATGTTCGGGAAAATGCTTCCACAAGGTTCATGTACTTCTGAGTATCGATATTTAGCCTGTGTTGGAGGTTCTCATCATGTAAATTAGAGCAATACATAAATGGACATTATTATTTTTAATGAGACTTTCATTTTAGCCTCACTTTACTATACAATATGCTAATACAAAACGTTCTATGCCAGTCATAGCAATTTATGAACCGACAATGATATAAATACATCACATAAATATGCCAGGTTCTATATTGATCATACATACATACACATTACATAAATAGTCCAAAGTGGAAGGTGCAAATCGATAGCAAGAGGACAGTCTTACTATTAGTAATGAGAACAGTAAAAACATCTTGAATACATTCCCATGCATGCGTTTGAATAAAACTAAAGCAAGTAAGCTGATTAAGATAATCGTTAGAAATTACGTACTAGGAAGTGTGTGAAAACAGTCAAAACCATAGGTGGCGGAAATAGGTAGTCGCGGTGATTTTAGACTACTAATTTAGAATCCATTATTGCATATTTTCAACTTTTGGTAATTTGTGATACAGTATAAAATATTGATAGTACTATTTCTACATTTCAAGCCTGTCACCTCATCTATACATCCAGCCAATATCACAGTTGGCCTTAGTAAATTATGTTAGACCCATTTTAGACAAGGATGCCTACAAACATATTATTTACTTGAATAAAGTGCTATTACAATTTTAACATTGCCTATTTCTAGCACCTACCATATGTTTTCTTTGTTATGAAAAAAAATAAACGTTCATTTTCATTGATAATTTCTTCTAGTTTAACAACCGCATTGCTTCAATCGGTATTTGTTCCTTTTGTAAAAAAGTGATTATTTCATCTTTATCTATGTGCCTACTGGTTTGGACTGATTTCTTATACCTAAGTGTACATTATATATTGTCTATCGTTAGCTTAATATAACAACTGGATTACTGAAATATATTTGGGGCTAATACATTCCGATCTGTCTTAATGTTAAGATGTAACTTACCAATACAAATTCCTCACTTCAATATTTATTAACGTATTAATATTTATTTGGTTGGCTGTCCAGCTGTTTTATTTTCAAATCGTTGATGCGGCTTATAGCTCACCATACCTATTTGTACGCGGTTACTGTCAATCACTTTTACTTTCTGTTTTTTCTCCCCTTCACTAGATTGAAAGTCAAATGTCTATGAATCTTGTTGGGAAACTTCACTATTATCATGCTCCTATTCCGTTGTTACCAACACATTATTCATCTGTAATACCAACAACTGCTGCACATTTACTTAATGATGATACAACCTATGAACAACAACGACAAGAAAATGATGACGATAACGAAAAAATGAAAAGGCTAGTCGATTCGTCTACTGTCCGTGATTATGGTTATGAACAGCTGTTGAATGATTATATTTTAGGTGAACAAGCGTCAGCAGCGTTTTTATGTGGTAAGGTTCAAGGATTACTACGTGCTAATGTTTCCAGATTCATGCAAATCAACCAAAATGTCGACGAAATAAATGATCGTGAGGATATTGTCACTGATGCAAAGTGCAAATATATTTCAAACCATATTATTCAACAGCTATTTGATATGGCCGAGAGGGGGTTGAATAAATGTAATTCAGTAGATGAGCAAAGTAAATTAATTAAAAAAATACAAAATTTAATTGTTTCCAGTGCAAAATCCACAAATTCTTTCCCTGCGTCTTTATTACCATCAAATAATTCAACTGCTTCTGGGACTAATGTTAATGCTATTACTAACTATCCATCAACAAAACGACGTCGGCTAACAAAGAACTCAAAAACGACAAGGAATAACGTTGACATTGATGATGATTTTAGTGGTTGTGAATCTGAGAAATCAGAACAGTTTCTGCCTTCTACTGTCTGCAAACTTCTCTATCCAACCAATTTATCACTGTCCCCGTGCCTACCGTCATCTTCATCAACAACAACATTGCGTAGGCTTGATAATTTAACTTTGAAATCAGATTACAGTAGGCTATTAGCGTCGTTTGATCCATTTGTTATTAGATTAGCAAGCCGAATTGTAAATCCTAACTATCTCGGAAATGGTTTACTGTGCAGTGTGAATTCGCATAACTATCTGTCTTCTGTAAATCATCCTCATATGATTTTGTGGTGCTCACCTCAAATAAATTCATTTTGTATTGGTAATACTTTAAACCTATTAAAGAGTGATATTTGTCAGTCAAACCGTTTCTCAATTCTTCCTTTTCCACTGAAAAGACTCTCATCTAGATCATTTTGTGAGCTTGATGCATGTTTTAGCGAATCAAGTGAAAGAATAGATATAGTCGGTCGTCTACTACCAACACTGGACAGTAAGAAAAGTGTTATTTGTATGCAAATAAAGATGAATGATTTGAATTTGTCTAACTCTTGTATTGAAAACGTTCGTTTGATACGTGTTCCATCAGGTCATTACACTACTAGTATATGCATGAGTCGATGGATTCCAGGAGAATGGTGTATGACAAATAATTATTTGGATGAAAATTATGATCGTAAAGCTAGCATTCGTTTGTATAGTTCAGGCGATGCTCAGCTGCCTATGTGGTCTGGTCACATAAGTTTAGGGAGTTATATGGAAACGATGATAAACGAAAACTCATTGTGTTTAGGAAGTACAATATCAACATCATCATCGACATCTGTAAAGGATCTGATTCAATCAGATATTGAATCTTACTGTAAATATACACCGCGGAAATATCTTCTACGTCAGCATTATCCTAACCAACACTGGATACGTGTAGGATTCGGAAGTTATCCTGGCGAACTGTGTCTAACAACCACACGTCGTATTTTGATATTTGACACTCGTGCAGCATCATCAAATGCCTACCAACTGTTATCTACTACAGAACGTCAATCCTTATTCAATCCAAATGATCATATAACATACTGTCCTCCTAAGTGGATCGGTGATGTATATATCTTAGCTGGTGGCTACTATAGTATGTTTCTATTAGATAAACGTATGCCTAATCGGACTGTATTACATTGGTCACATAATCTTGCAAAACCCTTGGCTTATCTTAATTGGACAGAAGTAAGTAGGGAACATCAATCAATGTATGATATCCCACAACTCCTTATTTCTATGACTTCTCAATACCCTGCAGATATGTCTACATTTGGTTTAAATTTCAATTCCTCTTCGGGTCCTCAGTATGTTGGTCCATGTCTCTCTGGTATGCCGTTGACAAATTTAGTCTCATCATTTCATTCTAGTAACCTCTGTCGATTTTACAACCAAAATCCTCTACTTACTGGACGTTTACACAGTTCTGTTTGTGGGACTATTACATACTACTCACCAACTGATATGACAAATCAATTTCACACGCTGTTACTTACATCACATGGGGATTTGTTCGATTATTGTGCTTATTTAACATCTAGTGATATTAATGTGAACGATAACGATGTTGAGAATTATCGAATCAAAAGTCAAGGAACGGTTGCGAATTGGTTATCAGAACTTAATTGCAGATCCGCGAATAAACAAAAGTATGGCAGATATTCTGGAGAAAAAAATATTATGCCATCCACTCAATCGGAGCTCAAAATTCACACTGGAACCTTAGATCTGTGCAACATTATTTCTGAACGACAGCAAGAAGAAGTTAGAAATGAATTGAGCAATGGGTCTACCCAAGCCAACAATTCAACTGGTACTAGTAATAAAAATTATTTTACTTTGGAACATTTGAATATGTTAGAATCACTTATTGATAGTTCGATGGAATCGTCAAGATGGTTGTTAAGAGATTTAAAATCAATATGGAACTATAACTACAGCGATAAAATGAAATGTGAAAACCAAAATTCATTAGAATTCACTTCAATATTTCTTGATAATTTATCAGATAATCGTATGCAGGAAGAAATAACTCACCAGAAGCTAATTACTGATGGTAATTTACGTAAATTATTAGATCAACGTTTAAATAAATTGAAAAAATTATACGCTAATGATGCTTCAAATAAATCTGTAAATACTGCTGGTGGGAGATGACCGTATGTGTTAATGTTGATATTATCTGAGGCAGGTGTGATATTACCAATTCAGTCGGATAACTGTACTACGGAGGAGTTCTAAGCGTTGACTGCTTTTTTTGTACATCATATATTTAAGAATAAATAAATAAAGCGATTTATTTTTATGTATACATAATGTATGCTGTATTTAACACAGGCTGAAAATAAAGCATTTCTCTATAAATTTCTGCTTTCTTATTGTATTGACTTATAACCATATACGTAACCAATGTTTCTTTTCTATAAAAGGGAACTATAAAAATATCCATTTTATCATCAGTAAAGCATGTCTTCATTGACAAATTATTGGAAACGGTTTATGTCAACTTGTGCTACTCCTACCACTTCTGCTGGTAACGGACCGTCTTTAGCATCAAATTATGTTGGGAGCAATAGTGTAACCACCACGTCACAAAATTCTCTACAAAAATCCTCAGTTGAATGGCAATGTCTTAATGAAACTGTAAATGTACTTTTGAAGACATGTCCAGTATCACGATCAGCTATTTTAGATCATTTGGCCCCATTGTACATTGATTATTTTGTTGTTTGGTGGCATGTTAATTCCGGGACCACTAGTCATAATTCAAATTTCGAAAGTCAAAACATACGTAAAGCTGAAGTTGTACTTCAAGAATTCCTTAAAACGGTAAATAATCACTATATGAATCCTTTGTGAATGTGTTTTTGCATGTTTCAGCTAATCTTAATTTTATGTTCTATTATGTAAAGGTAATATATATAGTTATAATGCTTCATCAGTGTTGACTATTTTACGTATGCTTGAAATGTTCTGTAGAGGACATTGCTAATGAAGAGTTTAATATTTTCAGATATTTTATACTAAATAACTAATTCGTTAAATCTACATAGGTTTTTTTTGAAAAAAACTTAACATTAATTGGTTCATTTATACCAAATGCAGAATATTGTTGCAAAACCTATCAACCCTATTTGAATAAAACGATTAGTTGCTTTTGTCTCTACACTTATTTGTATAGTCAAACTAACCCTCTTGGTACGTAACCTAACAAATTTCCTACTATCTATCACATATTCCCGATTACTATCATTCTCCAGTAAACTTAAGTTGGCAAAAATACCTTATTGGTTGTCTACGCTGTGATATTAAGGCAGAAACTTGAGTGTACGTTTAAATTTTGAGATCATAGGAAATGAGATTTATCTAGAAGCAAACTATGTGAATCGTACTGTATGCAGGCGTCAGCTACTCTCTTCAACAGGATGTACACTGGCAAATCTCCATACAACATACACTTAAATCATATATAAATGTCACCAATTATCAAAAATAAATTAGGCGCTATGTTTTGAAAATATATCAATTATTCACAAACATCTCTAAGGTCATATGTCAAAGTCAACTAAACGACGAAAGGAGAGAAATAAATTTAACGTAAATTGTGTGCCGTAGAGCACAAAGTCAAGCTCGGAAAATATATATAACCTTGGAACAATCAATATATTTAAAGTAGTTTAAAAATGTTTAGTAATGATGTTTATCTATATTCTTCTTTGTCAAATGCCCCTATAAATTTGCATTTTATTTATTCTTTATCTTTAAACTCACTTCTAGTTCGTTTTAATACTTTATTACTCCTCATCCACTACTGTCTTGCTGTATATTATTTCGCTTGGTGATAACAAGTACATTGTCTCACTGTTTAACTAATAATACGAAGATAATTCACTTCATAGATCAACTCTAATCAGTCTACCATTTTTTAGACAGCAACCACTAAACTACAGTTGCGACGTATTACAAGTTTTAACTACTCTTAAGGTCTGTAATCATACATTATGATTTACTTATAGGCTTCAGTCAAGAAATATCCACTATGAAAAGCACTTATATATAATACAGTCGTATTAATGAAATTAGAATGAATGACATTTCAACGAGTTCACATTGCAGCATCCTATTAATCAAATCATTTTAACAATTGTTTTCTCTCTAGTTTGATTGTGACTGGCAAGCGGAATCCATGACTTGCGTTTCGTCCTGTTCGGTACTCGTCGGCCGGATGTACTTGCATCCCAATTTTGATGTTCACACGGGGATTCGAGCTCAGTTTGCTTTGCCAAACACCACCACATTTGTCACTAGGTCACTGAATCCTAACAGTCACACTTGTGTAATGAGTACATATGTAATTAGGATGAATTCGTATCTTCCCATTGGTTTGTCATGGACTAAAACTGGTCAGCTTTTGTTGCTATATGTGCATCCTGAGCGGATTGACTCGATATAGCTATCAATCACAAATAATGCTTAAGTTGGATTGTGAGTGGCAAGCAGGTACATCCAGCCGACGAGTCCCAAGTAGGGTGAAACGCATATTCTGGATTCCGCTTGCTAGTTACAATCCAACTTAAACATTACTTGTTATTTATAGCGATATCGAGGCAATCTGCTTAGGATACACATATAGCAACAAAGGCTGACCAGTTTAAGTCCGTGACAAGTCAAGGGGAAGATACAGATTCATCCTAATTATTTTCTGTAGTTATTATTATCGGTTATTCTGCAATTCTATGCAGTTGAATTATTATTATTATTATTAAGGTGTTAACTACAGCAAATTATGTACAGTGATTTAATAGTTGCATACTTTAAAATTGATGTTTTCAAATGTTTTGTTCATTCATAGTCATTTCCAAAAATCTATCAACTGGGATCACAATCGAATTAATCACTTTAGCTGTTCAATTTTAGGTGTTTTTAATGTGTATAAGTACCTATTCAAGTTACTACTATTTATAAGACTAAAACTATTTCATTACTGAACAGTTTTTTTCATGTGGCAAAATAGACTACTATATCCTGTCCTGTCTCATTTACTACTACTTCGAAATGAGATGAAGCCATGTCTAGAGCACTTTTTTAACAAAAAAAAACATTTTGTACATTGGAACTTCTCAAAATAATGGGTTCTTGTTTTTTCCTCCCTATTTAGATTAATTTACTTATCACTCAAGAAAGTGTAACTGATCATTTCCTTACAGCTGCTTGTTCTTGGTGCCTTATGTTGATTCGACCTGTATGTACTGCTTCACCAACTCAATTATTATCGAACTTAATGGATTTACTTAAATCACTCAGTCGACAACAAGATAACGATAAATCCTCTTCAACTAGTCGAAAAACTTTGAACAAGTCTGGAACGCACAGTGATTCAAGTGCTGGTAATAAGATTAGTGATCGTAATAGATTGAATGTCATGAAGAGTACTAATTGTCGATATGATCTAAAACATAAGTCTGACTACAACTCGTTGTTGTCGTCATTACCATCCACACCATATCACCAACTAATCGTAATCTCAGATTCTGACTCATGCTCAAGTTCTAGCAATGATGAATCTGATGCACTGGCTGGGGAAGAGAGCACTGAGATGGGCGTGGATGTTAAGCGTAATGATGGGATGGTATCTTCCAGCATCTCCCGTGATGCTATTGAAACCAGTCAGATCAAATCGTTGTCTGCGAATATAGATAAGCGAGATGAATTGAATAGTACTATTAATAGTAGTAACGGGCAAGAAATCAGTCTGAATTCGAATGATCAAATATTTTATTCATCGAGAAGACATGACTTTAATGGTGATGAAAGTTATTGACTTGGACTTAAATCCAACTTCCGCTGTGAACCAGCAAATTTTGGGACTTTGGGTCAAATGTCCTGTACTAATTGACCTATTAAACATTATATGTAATTGTTTATTGGTAAGTTTTATTCAGTGCCTAATTTTCAGATATCTTATTAATAAAGTATTTGATATTTCTGTGCATGGAGATGATAACTGATATATAAAGCAAACATGAGTCATTGCAGTGATAACAGAGAGCAACCTTTAAGACAATACTAGCTTAGCACTACTGATTGATCTATCTGTCTGTCATCCAGGTGTTAACTAGATCTCAGTAGTACGCTATCAGATTATAGAAATTGTCATAATAGTTTACGTAATGCTTTTATTCACAATGTATATAATGTAATGTTTAGCGTTTTAGTTCTACATGATGTATTTAAATTTAGCGATTCCAAGTTTGAAACGGTAGACAGTTCATTTTGAAATTCGTTTGATTTGTTTAACAGCTGTTAAGCGATAAACATATGAAAAACTTCCGAAAGTATAACATTAATACGTTTTATGCAGTTCTTTGTGTCTATAACGCAAAGATAAAATTAAAAATGAAATGCATAATACTGGAATCTTACGACTTTAAATAGTCAATAATTATCTAATTTATTTTTACCAACTTATTTCAATGTCTTGTTATTGCTGTTACATATTTTTTGTTTAGGGTCCAGATATTCGATTATGTTCAGTTCAAGCCTTATTAGCATCTTCTACTGTGCCAATATGGGATAATTCTTTAGAAAATTGCCATTCATTAGCTAATTCCGTTTTGCCACATTGGGTAATGATTTGGGTATTATATCAAGCAACACGTCAAAAAAATTTAATGTCAGCAGGAATACATAAACTAAATGAACTCTGTGACTTGATATTGACGTGTGCATTGCATCCATTTAAACCAAATATTCTTCAGTGTACACTGTTACCTGATACATTGGCTGGATACTTTTCCCAAAAGAATTTCGATTTCGATTTTTGGGTATGTTTCAACTTTTTATGACACCAGTTATTTCGAAATAATTCTTACCGAGGCTATGTCATAGTATCAATAAAGTGGCGCTTACGGATTAAATTATACAGAATCTTAGTATTGTATAGTCTTGAAGACAGTTTATCGGTCGATATTTTCTGATTGAATCATGGTAATAAAACGCAACTTAAGATGCGATCAGGAAGTATGCAGCGTTTGTCGAATATTCAGTGTTGAATGCACGTTAAAATAGTATACAAAAGATGACATTCATATAGCAATTATGTTTGGATGGCAGTATTGGTGTTGGTATCATGCCTTTTGTCCTATTTCGGATTTATCAGGTCAATTTAGGTATATATCCATATTTATATTCTCACTATGGCTCGTAACTTACAGATCACTTCAAAATCAAAGTTTAAAATCACCAGTAGGTTGCAAGTAAATTTAACGGATGTAATCAGAATACGAAAGGCATGTATACTGGACTCTTTTACTAGTTATTAGTTAAAATGTAACCAGCTTATTACTAGCCATATCAAATAATCCATTCAAGGGCTCTCATTAAGCAAACAGGCATTAAATATAAGCAGCTAACGAACGATTTCGGATGGAACCATGATACGTTGTCAACACAGATTTTAATTGTTGTCAGAAAACCCTAAGTAACAGTTACTCTTCAATTATTCCCAGTACGCATTCAAACTGAATGGTAGACTAACACTAACCCCCGGGATTATAGACAGGTATTAAATGTTTAGACACCTTGAGAAACATATGAGACGTGTTTGTAATGCACTACTCTCCATTAAAATGCAGAACACTGCTTCAAAATTGATGTGTGTCACATTTATTTGGATTCAATTGCATCTCATATGGAAATACGAAATTGATAAAAATCAAGTTGGGTTTCAAGAAGGTATCGAAGTATAATTACTGTCTTTATGCAACTCGTCATTCAAAAGGTAAAACAGAAGTAACTTGCCCCACTAAATGTCCTAAAGAAACTAAGATATATTGTAAGACATGCTCGTTTTTCACATGCTTTGACTTTTTTTAGCTACTTTAGATTTCATCGACATCAACCTTAGCGGCTTATATGTATTGCATCTCATTTCACAAATAATCAGGAAGTGTGTAGATATGAAATTCCGCAATCCGAAAGGATTTTCAACGTCAATTCAACACATGATATCGTCTAAATGTGTGATGAAATATAGGATGCCCATATTGCACTTAATCAATTAAAAATAAGCACTAGCAAATTGTACACTATATCTATAAAAGTGACTGGAACTTATGCCTACGCTCAAATTTGGTTAAATTCAATCTTGAGGTTTTCGCGTTTTAGTAATTGTGTAAATGCTAATGATGTTGTAGTGTTCACTATTACATTTAGTGTAGGGAAAGTTAGAGCAACTTATTACAATTTAGAGGACCTTTTAACATCTTTACTGCGTTAGACGGATCCCAAGTGGCCTGACGTACAACACTAGTGAAAACGTTTTTACTCTAGGTTTGTAAAATTTATCCTTAAAAGCAAGAGATAGTTGAGGAAGTGGTCAACTAAGAGCAGTTAATATTCGATAGTGGCGTTGTGGAAGTAATATTTATGTACAGTAACATGTTTAGTCATGATGAAAACGTTCATTCAGCTGAAGATGTCGTCTCCAAATGCCGGCTTCGAGGAATTAGACACGTCACGCTGTCGACAAGATTAGGTTGATCATAGAGAGCTAAATAGTTAAGTGCGATGAATACAGTCAACGTAGAACCTTAGACATCTGTGCATCAGCCCGTTGCCGTTCTCGCTAACAAAAGGGTTGTGCATCAGTCTACGTTTTATTACTCTATGGATGTGAAACATAGGATATGAAATTGAAAAATGTGCGTGGGCTGCAGTTTTCTGATCATAGGTATCTTCAAAGGATTGATTGGTATCGTGGAAGAGCCTGCTGTAATCAGGCTTAAGGTATTAGGCAAATGGGTTAACGATGCTATGGATCTTCACATACTGAAGTGTCCGGGACATGCTTCGTGTGCTGAACCACAGCCTACCTCGAAGTGCGATGTCTGCTAGCGTAGGATTAGTAGCTGATAGCAACTGAATCAGGACGGCACTAATCCACGAAATCATTGGTCTGAGCAAATTTAGATGGATGCAGACTGCTTGGTTGATGTCTGCACGATAACCGCCAACAGTGGTTGTAGATGTTGGGTGATGTAATTCAGGTGTATCAACTTCTTATCTTACTCGAGTTCCATTATTCCTTCCTACATACCTTTTCATTTTTTCTTCTCGAATCATATTCTCTAATGTTTTATCATTCTCACTATTACTGCTGTTATTATATTTTGACAGCTTTATCTTTCACCTTGTTAGTTTTATCTTGTATGACAATTTAAGGAAACGCATATGTATGTCAAACTCTACGTTGTTCATGACTGGCATAAACTCTTTCACCATCTTAAGTGTTTGACGTATTGGTTTATACATTATTATCCTTAAGTATTTTACTCTGATTGCTTATTTGTTAATTCGCGTGTCTTACTCTTGCATTACTTAACAGATCACAGTGTGTTTAACGCACTTATTATTTCTTGGTGATTCAGTCCCAGAATTTCTTGACAGTTGGCTGCGCACCAAATTGGAACCACTCTCGACGTATGCTTTGCTTATATCAAATGAAGCTTCTCTAAACAACGATAATGTTATTAAACAAAATCCCTTAATCCATCAACCGAAGGTTGTTACATCTTCTGTTGAATTTAAGTCTTATATCAGTGCCTATTTTACCACAATCTGCATCAGAGCAACAAATACCTTTAACCAATAGTTCTGAAACAACTGACTTAGGCATAGATCGACTTTGGAGGCATCCTCATCCTCCGAAAAGTACTAGTTACGGTATACCATCTATCTCATGTCGTTCAACGTGTGTGTCAACGGAAACGGAATGTACACCAATCCCACCTCGTTGTAAGTTGATTCTGTAAAATTTGTTTTTTTTTTCAACATTCACCATGTAAAATAAATGATATACTTAACTTTTCCCTTTATATTGCCTTTACTCTTAAATGTAAATAGTTAATGTGCCGCCAAAACATATGAATCCAATGTTATCAACTTCGTGTCATATTCCACTTCCATCAACCAATATTATGAATGCAAATATAACAATTGGACAACCGAATTTTATTCCGTTTCGATTTAATTTTTCCCAACAGTTCGAGATACCTACCCGTCGTCCACCTCCCCCGTCACCACTACTTCATGTTCCGGTTAACATCCTTCCGAATCGTTCTACTTCAAATGATACTCATTCTGCTTTAACTAGTTATATGTTACATTTTAGTGAACATCAATCCAGGAATTTCCCTCCATCTAGTGGTGCTGATCGTCAACCAACTTCTCTTCTGTGGATACTAAGTTTAATTAGACGTATTAAATCTGTTACATTGTCTATTATGATTAGTAGTTTGATAACACTTACCCCGTTACAATTATTTGCTTTATTTCGAAATCAATATGAATCTAATTATCATTCTGTCGCTCGAATGATTCAACTTTTCGTTAAAAGTATACTACAAGCTCCAGGTTAGCTTTTTTTTTTCTGTTTCGTTCTTATTGATGAAATTGTTAATGGTGCATTAGTCTTGTAGTTTAATAATGTAAAATATTTTTTTATTAATGTGTACTATTTCAAGATATTTAGTAGGCTTCTCTTTCATTTTGTTCTATAATGAGGCCAATGTGCTCATATACTTATGTCCAATCTTGTGGCGAACGCGCAATACTTATACGAAGTATAAGTAATTCAAACAGTCCAAACCAAATATGAAACATGTATTATCAGTTATTGTTAATATACCAAACAGGAAAGTTTATATTAACTTAGTTTACTTGATAAGATCTGCGACGTGTAATCAGAAGGCAATATTCCACAGGTCTCTCTACATTTAACAAGTAGCGGATACGAAATCCTGAGCAGAATCAGACTATGCGGGTCTAACCAGAGACGTAGATATCCGAAGCAGCAGACCAATTCAATACAGAATATGTTGCTATGAGCACTATGCTAGTAAATAGGTATTAATCCGTTACTACGACACCAGGCACTCGATTGAGAACAGTCAATAGGGTGAATACATATATTTGACAGACGGCAGCGAATCACGAGAGCAGACGTACAGAGCGGTAAACAAAAGTCAGGGTTACAGAGTTATCGGTCTTACGTTTTAACAAATGTTGCTAAAAATATGTGTTAGGAAGCATACTTATAGAAAAACTAGTACATTCATAATGTTAATAAACTTCAAAAGGAATTAGTGTTTCTAAGTTACTCTACAGTCTAATTATTAATATGCTGTATACTATACGTCGATAGTATATAAACCTTTTAAAAGCTTTTTCTTGGACACCGCTAGTCGAGTTAAGGCTCATGGCGAACTATTATCTGGACTTTCAACCTTAAGTGGTGTCTTTCATTTCTTTCATGTACAACGTCTAACCTGATGCACATACACATGGGTCCAAGTTGGCATTCTATATTAACACGACAGGATCGAATTCACATGATCAACAAAATAGTACAGTTCAACAGGAAGGAATGAAACAAACGAAAGTGAAAAAGAATAATGGAGCTTAGGATCTAGCAGAACATCAAGAGTGAATGTATTTACGCTTCTGTGACCGATTTTAAGACATCACCCAGCGTCTCCAACCACTCATCACGACTGTCATGTGGACCCCAATCAAGTAACCTACATCTAACAACATGGACTAGATCATGTTTTGGTTTGGCTGCCTCTACCCTTCTTTCCTCCTACTCCTACCCCAGCCAGGATAGCACGATAAGGCATACACAACAATTGTCCCAACCATCTCAATCGATAAGGCTTACGACCTCTTTGACTGATTTACCACATTTTCCTAGAACCAGATGTCTAATGTTGGCATTACTTACTCCGTTAGTTCATGATATATGGTCGATACTACGAAGATTCCTATGATGGGAGACCTGAGACCTACATATATCTTCCATTTTCATGCCCCATTTTTCGCACCCCAAAGTTGAAACAGTGGATTGCCATACAGTACACTAGATCTTTCGTTGAGGGATGGATATCTCACCTACACCACAGGTAATGTAACTTAATAAAAGCCAAACAGGCTTCCTGAATCTATGTTGAGACTTCGTCCGACACCAACCCACCTCGGGTAAGAAGACTTTCGAGTTAAGTGATTAGTGGTCAACTACTTCACTCCCTATGATCAATCCAGGTTAAGGTGCAGACCAGTCCTAGACTGACATTATGCATTAATAAGCTTGGATTGTTACTCAAGGTGTTCAGGAAACTGCATATTGTCGGCGTCTTCAGCGAATTGAACTATATCGTCTGGGTGTTCTAAATTGATAAGTGAGCTTGACGGGAGTTTATCAATCCCTGAGGAGTTAAATGAATAATGTGAAACTTCTATGAGGACATCTATGACGAAGTTATGTAAAATCGGGTGGGGGGAGGGCGGGTATAATGAGCAACCCTAAAAAACTGTACTTGAGGCTGACAACCCACGTGACAGTTCGCCATAATCTCTAACTTGACCAGTTGTATTTGAGCAGAGAGCCTTCATGAACTTTATGTACCTCAAAGGTACAACTTTTAATGATAAACTGCCAAAAGAATTCCTTGATCTGCAGAGTCAGAAGCTGCCTTCGAGCAAAGAAATACAACCTGTTTGGTGAAAGCGCCGACAAAATTCAGTCTTGTGATAGCATTGTGCAGGAATCCAAATATGTTCGGAATGCGTTCCTTCCCTTCCAAATGCAAATTCTCGCTTCAGGACTGATCTGCATCAACAACTGAACTAAAAATCGAGAGTGAAGTAGTCGGGCACTTCGATTACTACACCTATCTTGGAAGTCCGATAGGCCATGATGAGTGGGTGGCTTGCGTAATCTCGGCACGGATTCAGAAAGCTCGTCTGGCTTTTTTCAACTTATGTCACCTATAGTGATGAGGTATCTGTCTGTCAATTAAAGAACGAGTATCCTGTAAAGAAGTTTGTTCTGTCTTACAGTATAGGTGTGAAACGCGACCGTTAAGAGTAGATGACATTCATAGGCCATTTGTAACTGATCATCAAAACATTGCTCGTGTTTGTTGGGACCATCGGGTCAGTAAAAATGGGGCTAAATGAGAGGTATTGGGGAAAGATGGAAAACCAGTTGATGACGTTGTGGATCTTTATCAACTGAGGTGGTTGTGACATGTGCTACTTATGTCTAACCACCACCTACCTCGACACGTGATGTTCACTGATATTAGAGTTGAATAGAATAAAGGTAGAGTCGTCCTTACGAAACCATGATGTCGCTCCTTGCAGTCACTGACTACTAGTTCAAGCCTTGTCGGTAAATACAGACTATTTGATCGTAGTCGACGCTGTGGTAACCAGTAGTATGATATAGCTCAGAATCGGTCACTGACGTAGGTACTTTCACTCTTTATCTTCCGTTTAATTTTGAGCTCTGAACAGTTTTATGCCGTTCCTCGTACTAATTCTTTCTGCATTTATCATTCTCTACAAGTCCACGCTTTTTTTACTACCATTGACGTGACTATTACTTATACTAATGTGGGCTCATTTTTGCTGTGCTTATAAAATGTAGGACCTTGGACAGATGCATACACATTCTAGACTCTGCTATACACAGATGCGTACAAATTTGGTCTATATCAATATGTTTATTGATCGCAGTTCGATGCGAATATCACGCTCATGTGATTTTCGATAGATTCTTGGAGTTTCGACGTTTCACTTATTACCGTTTGAAAACTGTTTTTGTTTAATTTTGAATGTGATTCCTGCATTATTTATACGGATCTTTAGTATTTGTATGTTGACCAATTACCCATATATACATACTGAAAAACGTAGAAATTGAAGCTTTCGATTTTCTGATTCAAGTTTCACATGGATCCACAAACTCTGAAGCATCCCATTTAAAGAATTTACGTAGGTAAAATTAAAAAAATCTCTTATAAACTCAAGAATGTGTCACAGGTAGGAATTAATTAAACAAGAAATAAGCAGACTAATATGGTTACCAAGCTCCTTGGGTAGTTTTCAAATGTTGTTTATGAATCCAAGTGGTTTATGTTTCATAGTATTTTCTATTAAATACGGGTTTCTAATTTTTCGTTTCTGACATCCCACGTAAAATAAAACATGTAAATAAAAGGCAGTATCGAGTTCTCATCTCTACATATATATACGAACAATGACTGATCAATGGCTCGATTGATTATCATCGACAAGAAATTTGAGAAATTTTATACTAATTATTGGTTAAAGCACTTGACCTCTAATCATCGAGATTTCTATTTCAAACTTCACTCCATCAGATTCAATCCTTAGCATCTAGTTGGTATCAGTAGCCCTTACAGGTGTCGTTCAAAGCTATGTGAATTAACCTCTGTAACTGATTTTTACTTGTCTGTATAAACTCAAAATGTCACTTTCGCTTATAATTTTTTTCTTTACAGTCGGTTCAAATGTTGATCGTCTGTTAGTTTATTTAATTAATATTTGTGACTTGGAATTACCTCAATCATGTAGTACACCTACTTTTATTATTACTTCCACTGCCACTACAATTGAATCTAATACTACTGAAGAAGCTAACTGTTCTGATTCTAAAAAAATCAAGTTGGATTCAGATGATCAATTATCCCAACGTCAATATCAATCTGTACTTGAATATCATAAGTTTTTTAATAAATTTCAATCATATTGTCGTGAGATTTTGAGATTACTTTGTGAAACTACAATCTTTTTAACGTATTCGTAAGTATCTTTTTAAACATACGTTCTGTTTTATGAGTGGCTCTGTATGGCAGTTTTATTTTCATTATCTTTCATTATTTTATGTCTTTTACTCTTAAGACATGCCCTTTTTTTTCATTTGCTTGAGTCAGTAGGTTCCGATTCATATTATTGTATAAAATATTTGAGTAACTTTTTTTACTAAGGATCGTATGGAATGGTTGTGATTCAAAGAGTATTAAGTACGTTTAGGATTGTCATGTAGTGATCACGCCGTTGAATATTTAGGAAGGAAAATCATAAAAATTTCCTCACAAACATGGGTTATTAAAAAGCTGCTGCCTTTATTTATCGTCATCAATGTACTGTTGATCGTTTTTAGAAATATCTGCGTCTTTTCCTGATAGGTATGTAAAATCAATATCATGTTAATGTAGTGAACAGTTATTACCCATGTAAAACCAACTTTAATCACATAGTCATACAATAAAATATCAAGCAAGTGTCTATGAATGAAATGTTCTAGCTACTAAGTTTCTATCATTTAGTGTTTGACATTTCTGGAAGCTGACATGTGATTTGTTAATATGGTGTGATAGACATATTAGTCAAAGGCTAGACCGTAAATATATATCTTGAATAGTATTTGTTTATTGTTGTAATACATTTGTGTGAGTGACTAGTTGGCTTCTTGATAAGTCAGTCGGATTATTGTGCCTGAGCAATAGATTAAGGCAAAGTTGGGTGCTAGCTGTAATATATAGCGCTGCGAATAACAGAATTGATAATATCGGCCATCCCTGTCCAGATACAACAGATGTCATCAAAATGACTGTCGTGTACACCATATCTGTGTTCTTCTGGAAGGTGACATATGCTAATCGCCTTTAAGTTTCTGATTTGTTTACGTTTAAAACTACGTCGGGTAGAACTCGTACACAAATCTTAAGGAAGTGGCCGTATTGTACTCAAAATCCCGAAACCACATAATGAGATTTGTTTAGCGGTATAACATAAACTTCGTACTTCGATGTGCCTATGCAGCAGTTACATCGTAAAAAAAAATAGACGAAAATTGTATCGAAATATATGAATGAATATGTATTCATACAGTCGAAGATGGATTCACCGCTTCATCTTGAAGGTAAATAATCAATTTAAATAGTAGTAACTAAAAACCATATAAATGAGCAGAAGAAGAGAGCACATTATTATGAGTTAAGTTGGGAAATGTACTGTAGAAATACGAGTGTAAACAGGTATGATAGATATAAAATGAGTAATATTTATTTGTAAAATTCTAATGAGTAGAAATTAAAATTTCTGACGTTTCGCGGCTTAGTGTAGGTCGCTTCTTCAGAGAAATAAATAACCGAATTCGGTTATCCTATCCAATGCTCAATTTATTTGAAATTATCAAAGTTAACCTTGGTAATAAGGTATGATAGATATTTCGTCATCACAGTTAGTAATTGTGAAACAAAAATAGTCGGTTATGACTTAAACTATTTATTAATAAATAGTAGCATAACTTGTAAAAAAGGTGCAAGAAAGTTCAAATTTCATTCAGTTTGTTTCCTTCATAAATTTAAATGAAGTTAAAATGACAGCATTTGCAGAATACATTAAACGTATTGTATTTCGTTGTTTTCTCTTCAGCTATATACAAGCAATTGATTTTATTTAGTGTATCATATAATTATCATTTTAAATTAAGCGATATACATTGTTTATCATGAAGTCGACATAATTGCTATAGCAGTGAAATAGGTGCTTTTAATAGCTTATTTGTAAATGAAGAGGGACTTATTCATCTAAAAAGATAAATGGTCAATTAGAATTGGAAAATCGCTAAAAAATAAATTTGTTTACATTACATCATTAAGTTTTCCGAAATATTCAGATTAATGTTAGACACAGGAATGACTGTTATAGAATAGGCTGGGAGTTACCTGTTTTCATAGTGAACAATAAAGATAAATGAAATTAAATGAAACATAACATTGTTTGGAACTTTGCTAACCCCTTTAATGGGATTAAATTTATATGGTTATTTTTGTCGAGATTGGTTATTTAGTTGGTTGAATATGTTAATAGATGATCATCGTGCTATATATCGTAAATTGATGGACGTGGGAATTCTACCATTGGATGCCGACCCAGTGGTGCAGATGGCTAGGCGTTCGCAGTCAACTTAAAGCTCCTGGTGCGGAATCTGGGGTGCACACTGCTGAGGAATTAAATTTGTTTTCTATGATAATTGTTTAAATTGCCTAGTACTTTTTGAGGGAATGGCCAGTTTAAACCCTAACAACATGGATTTTTTTTAATTTTGTGGTTTTAATCCATTCCGTATTAATGATAGTCAACATTAGATCAGTCAATTCCTTTTATATCTTTTTTTATTCTGGTTACTATCAAACAAGGAATGCCAGAATTTATTAGTTAGGTTGAGTGGTAATTACAAATTTGTTAGACTCCGTTTAGAAAAAAAACTACGTACCAATAGGGTAGAGACATTCGGTGTTACAGAAGTATCTGCGCTACAGCAAGTACAAGTGATAAACTAGTTGTTGTAGTCAGCTGTCCACTGACTTGCGCGTAGGCACGACACCAATCATTATGAATTTTAAGTAACACTCCGTGTTTATTTCACGTCATTTTCTGTGATTATGGAGTGTTATGTTTTGTCTGTCTCATGTTTAATTTTACCATTAGTTCAATATAAGCGACTTAAGCGTAGATTGTACATAACCGTTATATGGCTCGAATAATGACAAATTATTTTTACTAAACTCTGTGATTTGCTAGATAAAGCGTTATCTCTGCAAACCTAATCATTAATATACAACCTCGTATGCATAAGACCCAAATGGCTCTTGTTAATTTGCGTCACTTGTAACGTAGGCGAGACATCCGTTTACTGACGAAAGGACGCGTTTACTGTGCAGCAGTTCGATCTGTTTTACTTTATGGATGTGAAACATAGCCACTTAGGATAGAGGATATTCGTAGGCTCCTTGTATTTGATCATAGATGTCTTCAAAGTTAGCTCGTGTTTTCTGGGACCACTGATTGGGCAATACGTGGGTTATAAATAAAGTACTAGGTAAGTATGGTAAATCGATTGATGAAGTAGTAAATCTTCATCAGCTGAGGTGGTTAGGACATGTGTTACATATGCTTGACCACTGCCTACCACAACAAGCAATGCTGTCTGGTGTAGGTGTAGGCTGGAGGAAAGCTAGAGGTGGACAAATCAAAACATGGCATCAGTCCATGAAGTCATTCACAATTGGGCTGAGTTATGTTAATGGATGCAGACTACATGGTTGGGGCCCACATGATGATCGTAACAAATTGTTGAAGACTAGGTGATATGACTCGAAATCGTTCGCAATGGCGCAGGTGCAGTCACTTGTCTTCTTTCAAATTCTAAGTTTCTGAACTTATCATAATTTTCTTTTTACTGAATCGTATTTTCTTAAATCTTATCTCCGATCTCTATACCTTTCCATTAGTACTTACTGTGTTACTACCTCTCCTACTCTGGGATTCGGTCCGACAATTTAATCTCTATCTACTGATTGAGGCATGGCAACTTGAACTGATGTATGCATGTAGCAAGTTCTACGTTGTAACTGACTGAGTGACTGGATATGCAGCTTAATTATTGTTAAACTTTAACCTATTAAGCAGTTATTATTTGCGTATCTGCTAATTTGCAAAATGTGACAACTTATACCTACTTACGTTTGCTTCAAGTTTTTGTGTTTTATTGCTGTCTAATTGTCTGCTCTAATTTTTTGTAGGAATTATTAACAATAGATTATTATTTTTATTATCATCTTTTCCCTTAAGGTCTTCTGAAACAGCTGATTTGTTGGATCGTGGTGGTTGTGAAGGCCTACTTCGTGAAGCTCTACATTTAGCTAATCATCCGTCTATTTCATCCCTAAACAACTGTGATATGAATGATGACACTACTGCTATTTTAAGTGATTATTTGAATTGTAAATTGTTATCTTTTTCAAATTCGAAATGTTATTTATTCCGAAAATTGATTAGTTCGAACAGTTTACAAAATAGTACATGCGCACAATTAATTTTAAGTCTAGGATTTACATTGGATCCAAGTTTAATGGAATATTTATTATGTAAGTAAAAATAGACTGACAGTTAAATGTTATTATTCACCACTTTTTCAAAGATGTAATGCTGTATTTCATGCGTTATTCGTGATTTTCCGCAGTCTTTTTTTGTAAATTGCATTTAATCTAATCCGAATATCGGTTAGTTCGTATTGCCTTTTTATGACTGCTTCACTAAATGAAGGTATTTCTTGTCAAGATCAATAAATCACAGCATTTTAAACCGTCAATTTTCTTCATTTAAAATTCTTATACGACAACTTCACTGTCATGAGTGAGTCTGATACGAAATATATCCCGATAATAAGGGTAGTCATGGAAAACCCTGGCGTTCATGCCTAGATTACGTAGAAGGCCTTAGGCATTTTAATTTTTCACATCACTTTATATATATTTTAACATGCATTAGTCAGGGTTATATCCTACAAACGTAAACATCACTTTCTTCTGAAACTATCTATCGTTTTGTTTATGAAATCATGAGTTTGGAATCTATTAATATAGTCTTACTCGTACAGACACATAGTATCACAGGCCTCTATATTTTGTGTAATTTGAAACGTCATACATACGGATTGGCAAAGTTGTAATATATAATTCAGCCTAACCAAAGTCCACTAACACTAGATATTTGATTAATTATGTCTGTAGCTGTAACGATAGAAGCTGTATTTTATGTCTCCAGATGGGATAGAAAGGAATATAATTAGTTTATAAAGGGACGAGATTATTTTCCGTTTTTTAAAACGCCAATTGATATGGTTAAGTCTCGTTTTTATTAGTTTTTCATTCTTTTTCACGCATACATTTCTTAGTCTATTTATGCTGTTGGAGATCTACACCGGCGAAAATTAGTCCCAACGATGATTCATTTAAATCACCAGTCTCGATAAAATCCTACAGATCATCTTCGTCATTATCTCAATCTACTTATTGTCCACTAATGTTATTTTTTCCTATATTAAATGAAATACAATCGATCTGGGTTTCTAGAACATTTTCACGGCCTCCACCATTATCGACAACAACAGTAACAACAGCATCAACAACTACCAGCACATCGACAATTACTGCTGCCATACGCCCTTCAGTCTTCCCAATTATGTCGATACGTAGTAAATATTTACTAACGAATAGTCATCGAATGGATGTAGTCAGTAATGGTATTAATAATACTCATTTGTCATTTCTTTCTCCAAATGGTCTCCTGTATATACACCAACTACTGGCTAGTAAATTCTTCCCTTTGTTATGGTCTAGTTTAGAAAAGGGTAACCATGAATTTCGTATTCGTCTGTTGCGTAATCTACTATGGTTAGTGCATAGAGAGTTTGATTTAGTCGCAGAAAATTTCAGGTCATCCACGTATTCTGTTTGCTTTGGCAGCACAATTAGATGAGATTGTGAATATGATGCGGAAAAATGTTTATTCTGAGGTTAGATTGTACAGACTACCTTATTATTATTATTATTATTATTATTATTATTATTATTATTATTATTATTATTATTATTATATTAATTAATTAATTAATTAATTATTATTATTGAATATAAACTGTGAATATGGCTACAGCTGGACAGTTCAAATTATCCCTTATTGCTACATGATAAGTCAGTTATAGACATATGTAACCCATTTCCAAAGTCAATATACTTATATTTGTCACGATGAATTTATTTACTTATAAATATACATCTTCTATAAGAATATTTATCATTCAACATAGCATGCTTCCTACACAGTTTTGTCTTCATCTATCTTTATCAGAATACAGACCATAACATCAAGTAAAATAAAAGCGATATTAATACACAGAGAAAGCTAAACAGATAGGGAAAATGATTAATAAGGATAAATCAACGTTACACAGTATACGCTCATCGATGTTATATCGTTTTTTTCTTATCATTCTTCACTCTTCATATAATAAGAAACTGCATTACAATTATTATAAGCTACGAATTCAGATTCTATTTGATCTGATTTTAGGCCTCTAAATAGAGAATTTTGTTTTCCATACTTGTTAATCCCACCTAATTAACTTTTGAAATATTGTACACAAATTTGAGGAACTTGTTCGCTCGCATAGTGGAAAAACTACTTATTTCGAAGCTAATTTCCTTGTAGACTCCCATCGCTATTTGCTTTTCAGTTGCCTTTTCGTTACAATAGCGTATACGTTATTGTTATTAAATAAATATTTATCTATCTTCTTAGACTTAATGTTATTTTTTGTTTTCGGTAATTATTTTAACTCCAGATAATTGTCTTTGAGAAGAAATCCTTTATGTATTATATTAGTAGTATTATTAGTTTCTGAAATGATTGATATTAAATCCTCCTAATATTTGTTTTCTTGTAATTCCTTTTTTTCAGTGTTTAGACTTGCTACTTAGTCTTTGTGAATGTATCTTCTCCACATTCCAATTCCCACCAACTAATCATTTGTTACGTTCTACAACCCCGAACAGCAAAAGCAATCAATCTGTCAAGCCAAGCGGGTCAAGCTGTTGCTATCATCGTTTGTCACGATTTTATTATGGACCACGAAATAAATCAATCAATACTAATAGTCGTTTACGTGGTTTTTATTATGATAGTCACCAAACATTTGCATTAATACACTTATCCCCCGCCCAATGTATCCGCTTAGCCAATAGTTTTGTACAATTATTGTCTCGATTAATGCTAATGGTAAATGAATCAAATCTAATTAGTGACTCATCATCGTTGTCTTCATGTGTACACTTTTATTTATTGGGTCGATTTCGAAACTTGCTGAATTTATTATTCAACAGTATTCAATCAAAAATTTTCCATTCAACTACGATGAGATTAATTTCGAAAGTGATAATGGTTTGTCTATTATTAATGCTAATATATATATTATCATTGTTTGTATTCATAATATTGGTTAATGGAAGTGGAATATGACACGAAGTTGATAACATTGGATTCATATGTTTTGGTGGCACATTAACTATTTACATTTAAGAGTAAAGGCAATATAAAGGGAAAAGTTAAGTATATCATTTATTTTACATGGTGAATGTTGAAAAAAAAACAAATTTTACAGAATCAACTTACAACGAGGTGGGATTGGTGTACATTCCGTTTCCGTTGACACACACGTTGAACGACATGAGACAGATGCTATACCATAGCATGTGAAAACGAGAATGTCTTACAATATATCTTAGTTTCTTCAGGACATTTAGTGTGGCAAGTTACTTCTGTTTTTCATTTTGAATGGCGAGTTGCATAAAGACAGTAATTATACTTCGATACCTCCTTGAAATCCAATTTGATTTTTATCAATTTCGTATTTCCATATGAAATGCGATTGAATCCGAATAAAATATTGTCTTAAGCTTCACTATATTAAAGAAATTCATATGACTCTGAAAATTTCACTTCCTAAGTTTTTAGAATTCGACTTACTCGCGGTCTCACTTGTCGACATTAATTAGTAGGTGACATAGGCCTTTTCGATGTAGACGATGATAGTATCCAGATTTCCTTAAATGCTCTGCATTATACTGCAAGCATGATTGGGATGTGCTGACCTCTCAATAGATTCAAAATTTTACTCCAGTACTGGTTTTGATTTTCGCTTAGGTTGGTCGTGTTTAAGGAAGTAGCTAAGTGTTAGGTCGGACCACAAAGAAGCGTAACAAACTTTCAAAACTGTGGTTGCGAACATTATTTCATTTATTCGAACTTTCTGTAATGTAAACATTTTGTTCCTATTATTGTTACGCTCCGCTTGCTCTATCCTCCCGTTCAGCATAATTACTGTTATTACATTGTCTCTTATTATGGACTATAGTTAATTAGTTGTGTACAAGTTGCTCCTATTCACTACCACTATTTCCCTCATTCTGTATTCATGTTAATTTTCTAATTGGTTTGTTGTGTGGTCTGAATTTGTGTATATATAAAAGAATGCTTGGAATATAATATGATTCTGTCTGGCTGACCTATTGGCTCGCATTCTTCTTATTTCGGATTGGGACTAAGTGGGCAGAGGGCAGGCGCACAATAACCAACTAGGCACTAGCAATTGGCACTCGACCCATCCAATCACCCAATTTCTTACTACATAACACTAAGTGTGTTGACTTGCTTCTTTTATCTTGTAAGTCTCATCGACACTGTTGTCTGATATGGAGTCTCTATAGATTCAGAGACCTCTTATGGCTTTTGTGAACTTGCACCACCTGTTGCGTAGATAAGATGTCTGTCCACACACACTGAATAACAAGTCTGTTTCTCAGAAGTTCTCTGTGTTTTACTACATGAACTTGAAACATGTTTGGAAGACATGCACAGGCTACAGGTCTTTGGTGATAAGGATCTTCGAATCATTACTCACAAATTCCTGAAAGACTGAGTGGACAGTGCTGAGCTTAGACATAGAGTACTAATCATAAGTGGCGGGTTGGTTGATGAGATTCTGAATCTCTGTCGAGTGAGATGGCTGAGAGATATATTACGTTAGACCTACCACCTCTTAACACGACTCACGATGTTTTTTGGTACCATAATACATCGAAAGAAAACTAGGGATGGCTGAGCTAAAAAGTGGCATCCATATTTGTAATCATTGACTATTTACCTCGCGATAATCGTGACCAGCAGTTGGAGATGTTCGTTGTCGTTTTTTGAACTTGTTTCTAATGTCGCAGACTTTGAGTTCCATTAATCTTTCATGCTTATTTTCTCAACTCTTCTTCTTAAACTGTATTCTGGTATTCACCTTGTTAAATTAATCTCGTCATTCTAATCTGATAATGCAACTTGAATTACACCAAATTTTTTGGCCAGTCTGTTGTTTATAATTGACTGATTTATTTTTCTGAGTCTGTTTTATATACTTTTTATACTTTCAGAATTAACTTATTTACTGATAAAATTGTTTTTTATAGGTTGTCAGTAAGTTTTTAGATGCCGAAATCGGCGTTAGATTTAAAACTTATTCACTCATATTAATCTTCGCCTGGAGCCCCTCTAGGGTTACTGCCAATCCCAAGCCCGGATAAAGGAGGAGGGTTGGGCATGGGGTTAGCAACCCCATCCCGTAAAACAACAACCTTGCTAAAAAAACGCTAACTTGTAAAAACCTTTATAACACTCATATTAATAAAAGCGTAATGAAGTTTTTTTAAATTTTTATCAAAAGTTTCCAATAACAGTGATAGGTCACTAATTTTCGTAGCTATTTTCCCTGCCTAATTAGAGAATCTTTTGGGCGATTACAAATAACTTGTTGCATTTTTACATTTTTCGGACTTCGTATGTACTTTCTTCTCATTCATACATTTACTCTTATTTTCTCTTCCAATGTATGTTTATATCCCTTTAATTTTAGTCTAGTCGTGTAAATCCCTACATAGATGATTTATTAAAAATTAAAATGCCTACTCCAATAAATAATTTCAGTGGTAATCTATTCAATTCAAATATTTCATGTCTGTCATCAAACTTATTTATCAATGCTGGAGAAATTAATACAAGTAAATTGTCACAAAGTTCTGATAATAATTCGTTACTGATCAATAATCCACCGAAAAGATTCGGTTACTTATTTGATGATGATCAGGATGGTTTGATTCGTGGTCAGCTACAACCTAGAATCAACAACAATATTAATCATCATAATTTTATTGTGCAGAAAGGATTCAAAAATACACGAGTGTTGATTCATAGAGGTCCAGGTGAAGGCTTGCTTGGATCTGATTACCACTCCACTGAGAATAGGTTAATATTAACTGAACAATGAAGAATTGGATGCATTAGGTACGTGTTGTTATGAATGTTCTCGTTTTTTTCGTTAGTAAAGTACTTGTTCACTATTTTATATGATTGTATACGTGTCTATAATTTAGGCATGTGTATCGTTGTATGCCTTACTATAATTTGCTTTTATGTTATGGCTTTTTTACAGCATATTAATTGATTTGGTACAATATGGTCACTTCCTAAAAACACCTGCTTAGGTTTGTACGCATGGATTTTATCCTAATCTTGGATTAACGTCGGGTTGTAGTACTCTTCTATGATTCAGTTATTTTGACGGAGTACCTCGCCTAACTTTTTAATAAGATGTAATATTTCTATGTTAGCTTTAGACCAGATAATGTTTATACTTTACTATCCCAGAACTCATTCATTATGTATCATTGGTTTAAAATCAAGTACTCTTACTTTTTGTGCCCTTTTTGTTTCACTTCTTGGGTAACACTATCCACTAAATGAAAACATTAAATAGGAATTTTCTTGAAAAAAACTGTATTATACCCAAACCATACCCATCCAACCATATCCGGACATTAATACAAAGGTTATATTAATCTTACTCATAATTGTAGCAGATATTCACACTAACCAACCACTAGAATCGCGGTCACTGCAACTGTAATTTGATCCGAAAATTTCCACCCAATAACGTACCAATAATTATGCATGTTGAATGAAAGATATATTAAGCCATTAATTAATTTATTCGTTAGTGTTCGCTTTTAAGTAGTCAATCAGTAAAAGGGTGGCGAAATCAACACTCAGTAGAATACGAAAGTGCTTAGAAGGCGTAAAGCAGTTGTCTTAAAAATATAGTTATATTTTGAGTGGAAATGCTTGGTTTTTCAGTGGTTTGTGCTGCATACAATCTTCTAAATTCAATGGAATATTAAAAAGACTCAGAGGGTAGCGAGTTATTTACTATTTTTCTGCTCTTCACTTACGTCTTTAAGCGCTTCTGATTTAAGTGCACAGAAAGGTTATTTTTGATTAGAATTTTTGTTCATTACTAAGTACCTAGTCAAAATGTTTAACATAGTACATGCACGCTAACAGTATAAGATTACGTATAACGTACTTTTATCAACCAATATCAGACCAGTTTTTGGCACACACTCATTGAGTTGAAGTTTAAATCTTACGACGACTAAGGGTTTTCTAAAATGCAAATACATTTAGTTGATAACTCAAATAAATAACTCATTTAACAAAATCTATTACAAACTACTAGTATAAATAATTGACACTTCAATATAGTTGACGTTTCATTCTGGTTAACGGTGCTAAGTATCAGGAATCAATTTTGATGGTAATATGATGTAAAATCTTATTGGAAGGATTATGTAACATTTTTAGCTTCAAAGTGGTTGGAATGAATTTGAATCTGTGGCTCAGTGATCAGGTATATTTTGTTAAACTATGATCTACTTGCTTATTTAGCTTTGTTTTCATTAAAAGTTGGGAAAAAAGAATATAAAATATGTGAGAGTTCAAATTTTTTTCAAACATTATTACTGTATTACATAAACCATCTTAATACTTATTTTTATTTCATTATATCACATAGACTGTCGATTATCCGGTTGGTTACATTGGTTAAATCTCGTGCGCTTCATCATTATGAATGAAAAACACCTTTATCAGTTTTGCAATGTTGAGTTCTGGAATTATTTAGCTTATTCTAATGTAAATTCTCCTATGCAGCGATCCGATCATTTTACTAGTGTACAATTGAAACAACTAAGTCTTCTCAACAACAATCATCAATTAATTTCTGGTTTAGAAGATATCGCTATTCAAGGTTCAAGTAGTATTCATTTACCGCAAACGTCAATCACATGTTTGCCACTTCCATCAATGAATTTAGTACTACCTCCAAGCGGTGTCGTTTTAGAACGTGTATTATGCATACTTTATTGGCTTTTTCCTGAAGCGAAACGACTTATGACTAATAATAACATAACTACTACTGCGTCTATCACTGCTGATAGTAATAGCATTAATAGTAGTAGTAGTAGTAGCAACAATCAGTCAATTGATGTTCGAAATAAACTAAGTCAATTTTCCTCACAAGGCATTTTAGAATTGTCAGTTATTTTGGAGAAAATAAATTTGAAGACCTATGGGTTCCCTCCGTTATATCATCCCTTACCTACATTTGCGTCGTATTTCACAGAATCTTCTGGTAAGTTTTTTAAAGGTGTTTTCTTTATGGTTCCATGCTTGTCTGTTCTTGTTTCCAGTTTATTTTGTTCTATTAATGCAAATAATTATCAGCTAAATTTAATTTGTCCTAAGTTTGCTTGACTTTCCACAGTGTCCATAATGATCATCCTGAAGTACGTTGCGATTTTCTACCGGTTAATATGTGTCGACCTTATACCCCTAGTTGGACTTTAGACTGTTTAAATTTAATGATGGTTGTACGACCGTTAAATTTCAAGTACTGGGTAATAGGTTTTTAATCCTATCTATCCTCTTCGCTTTGACCCGACCGTAGCTGCTACCTTGACGTGGTAGTCGGGCTTGCCTACCGTGATGACCCAACTGAGCTATATTGACTGGAACATATGTTCCTCTAGGTCCTACCATGCCAAGCAGGTCTGTTGGAGAGCAATAAGACTAAAGGCAGTAACCTATGATCTGAGGGCGAAGTCGTACTGCTGATTGCAGCGAGGTGTGACAGCAGTAAAATGTTTCCCTCGGATAACTAGCATCTGCAGCGATGCTGCCTTCCTGACGAAAGGAAAAGGTTAAAAAAGGTCAATCCTAAAAATGTCACACCTCACCTTACTACACGAATTTCCGTCTTCGGCGGTGACGCCTTTTTAAGAACGGAGCTAACACTTCAAAAACTTCTCATAACAAGCCAGTACGTGATCGGCCTCAAGAAGTTGTCCCTCGCGGTCTGCGATCACGCTTCTAGGTCACTATGACCAACACTAACCCAGTTTCTTTTCAGGTACCTCAATAAGTAATATCCTTCTATAGTGTGGACAGCCAGGAAGTGACAATTGCCATCATATCTCCAGTAGTACACGGGATCATCTTGTTCGAGGTCGAATCCCACCATCAACTTCTAATAACTCTTTTATCCCCATGCTTAATTCTTCTAACGTAACTTCATCACCTTTGATGCTAATGGTTTGAGTTCATGAAACGTTATTCCTGGTCTCCTAAAACCTCGCACTAAACTATATATCGGAGCTTTTATCGTTCGAACCTTATACCGAATAGGACAACAGGCTTCCTTAGCTATGACTCTAGAATCTCGCTCCATCGACGTGTGCTGCATCTTTGAGACGCGTATACAGGATCCAAGTACAATCACTAGCTTGATCTCACCTTGTGAAAATAAAGAACCGACCCGATTCACCCTTCGTGTTTCCAGAGTCCCCACCGCTGCCACATGTGGTCTTACTGGTGTAGGTATAGCACTAAGTTCAAAAGCTGAACAGGTTCTCTTTAACTGGATCCCAATAGACAATCGCTTGTGCGCTGTCCGTCTAAATGAAACGTTAAGAAGTCGGAAAGATAGGGACACATACTGTTGCCTCTTTGTTATCTCTACCTACGCTCCCACTGATTGCAGCTCAGATGAAATAAAAGATTAATTCTACAGGAAGCTTTCTGACCTTCGTAGAGCTAAGCACACTGATGTAGTGATAGTGGCTGGCGATTTTAATGCTTAATTAGGTAGACTAAACGAAACCGATAGGCACCTAGGTGGATTCTATGGTGTTACGGCTCGACGAACAGATAATGGCGACCGTCTATTACAATTATCTTCAGATAACCATCTGTTTCTCGCAAGCACCAGCTTTAAACATTAGAATATACATCAGTTGACATGGTGACTTCCATAATCAACTCAACGCTAGACTCAAATAGACCACATTGTCACCAGCCACCGTTGGAGTGGCTCGATAGAAAACTACCTCTCATTTTGGAGTACATGTTTAGACTCAGATCATGTTTTAGTAGGAGCGCGTACTAGTCTGCGTCTTACTGGACGTAAAAGATCGATGGCAAGGATCCGTCCTCAGAGTTCAGCTTAATGATGAGAAAGTCAAAAATACATTTCAGGAACAACTAGAAAGCCAATTAGTCAACTATGTAAGCGATATTCACCCCCAAGTCATCATGGAATGATGTCCAGAAAGCTGTGGAAACAGCAGTGATATCTCTTAGTAAACTAAACCAAAAGGTTAAGAAAAATCAGTGAATTTCAGCTGCATCTACTGAACTGATAGATGCTCAGCAACGCGTCCCGTTTGGCTCTGAACACGATGTAGAGCTGAGACAATTTAAACACTAGCTGGTTAAAAGCTTACGCGATGATCGTGAGCAGTGGCTCGTGGCGAAAGCTAAGGAGATGAAAAGGGCAGCGGCAACAGGTAACAGTAGGCAACTGTTCAGACTTAACAAGGAAACGGGTATCAGAAAACCGACTGTAAGTGAAACTGTCTCGGAAAAAGATGGAATTATTGTTCACTGTCAATCCAGGAGGTTGAACCAATGGACAGAACACTTTAGGGAACAGTTCAACTGACCCTCAGTCTCACCTTCGTTCCTCATCATCCCCAAGCAATCTGAATAGCACATTAATATTGGTCTCCCAAGTCTTAGTGATTTTGAGAAGGCTATAGGGAACTTAAAGCGAGGGAGAGCAGCAGGACCTGATGGATTAACCCGATATACTTAAGGAGGGTGATGCAGTTTTAGCGGTTAGATTAACTGAAATTTTGGCTAGAATTTGGGAACTGCACGTAATCCCATCTGACTGGTCTCGAACACTTACCGTCCCAATCTATAAGAAAGGACAGAAGTCCTGGTGTAACAATTACCGAGGAATCAGTTTAAAAAATATAGCGTCTGAAATATTGGCCTATATAATACTTCGACGTCTAACTAAAGCTCGTGAAGAGCAAACTCGAGAAAACCAAGGTGGTTTCAGACCCGGTCGTAGTTGTATAGACCAAATATTCACACTTAGGCAGGTTCTGGAACATAGGCACACCTTCAGATGCCCAACAATAGCTATATTCCTTGACCTTAAGGCGGCGTTTGACTCAGTCGATCGTAAAATTATGTGGCATTGTTTATCATTGAAAGGCATACCGAAAAAGTGCAATCTCTCTACTCGGACACAACATGTTGAGTCAGAGCTTATGGCGTATTGTCGTCGAAATCGATCACCTCTAGTGGTGTTCGTATGGGTTGTCCGCTCTCACCATTTTTATTGAATTTTATCATTGACATTCTTTTAGAGTTAACATTGTCATCGTCTGATTTCTCTGGAGTTGACCTCCTTTCAGGAAATAAACTTGCCGACCTAGAATATATAGATGATATAGTTCTATTGGGTGAAGATGCTGATAAAATGCAGAATCTTTTGACTACCTTAAACATGAATGTGAGCATGTTTGGGATGCGATTCTCCCCATCCAAATGCAAAATGCTGCTTCAGGATTGGCTTGACTTGACACCGAAGTTAGTGATAGGGAGCGAAGCAGTTGAATATGTTAACCGCTTTACTTATCTTGGAAGCCTGACGCTCTCGTATACATAATGCCCTATTGGCTTTTGCCGATTTGCTTCACTTATAGTGTAGGCGAGACATCCGTTTACTGACGAAAGGACGCGTTTACTGTGCAGCAGTTCGATCTGTTTTACTTTATGGATGTGAAACATAGCCACTTAGGATAGAGGATATTCGTAGGCTCCTTGTATTTGATCATAGATGTCTTCAAAGTTAGCTCGTGTTTTCTGGGACCACTGATTGGGCAATACGTGGGTTATAAATAAAGTACTAGGTAAGTATGGTAAATCGATTGATGAAGTAGTAAATCTTCATCAGCTGAGGTGGTTAGGACATGTGTTACATATGCTTGACCACTGCCTACCACAACAAGCAATGCTGTCTGGTGTAGGTGTAGGCTGGAGGAAAGCTAGAGGCGGACAAATCAAAACATGGCATCAGTCCATGAAGTCATTCACAATTGGGCTGAGTTATGTTAATGGATGCAGACTACATGGTTGGGGCCCACATGATGATTGTAACAAATTATTGAAGACTAGGTGATATGGCTCGAAATCGTTCGCAATGGCGCAGGTGCAGTCACTTGTCTTCTTTCAAATTCTAAGTTTCTGAACTTATCATAATTTTCTTTTTACTGAATCGTATTTTCTTAAATCTTATCTCCGATCTCTATACCTTTCCATTAGTACTTACTGTGTTACTACCTCTCCTACTCTGGGATTCGGTCCGACAATTTAATCTCTATCTACTGATTGAGGCATGGCAACTTGAACTGATGTATGCATGTAGCAAGTTCTACGTTGTAACTGACTGACTCTTCATTTTGGTCAATCAGATAATAAATATCGTACAGACTGCATTGTTTCGCCTAAGTCTGAGTACATAAGACTGTGCTTAATATAAATTAAGCATTTACTCTGTCGATTTTTTTTGCTCTATTCTCTTTTAATTGTGACTTTCTAATAAACTACTTTTTTTGTTTTAGCTCTAGATATTGTAGATCCTTTACCATTGTTGTCAACACCGAAAGTCCTGTTAGGTCTTCTAATGGGTTTAGAAGCAGTCTGGGCTTCACCGCTTGCACCTAGGATTTCAGTAGCAATGGCAATAAAGTGTTTAACACACTTGAATAATGCTACTTACGTAGAACAATCATTTCCAGTACTCGGTTTATCTGATGTTTGTAAAGCGCATGCTCATAAAGTTAGTTTACAGAGTGTAATTATTCTTACTTCTGTGTTTTTTCATCTCAATTTTTTCATCACATTTCTCTTTAATTATGAAACGGCTTACCTTTCTGATATTTTTATTATTGATTAAACTCCTTAAGAATATTATATTTGTGTGTGTATACAAACTAATCTTTTTATTGTATATATGAATGTTCTCATACAGTAACTTATCAATTAATCGGGATAATGATATAAATAATGGATTGAAAGGAACCCGGTTTGTACGAAAGTTGACACCCAGAAGTAATGACCGTAGTAACTCAGTATTCGTCATACTAAAGTGAGACATATAATAGTTAAATCTCCTTTGCTAAGGCCATTACTAGTCTACACGATTTGTAGATTATATATATATATATATATATATATATATATATATATATACATTCAACTTATTCGAAATATTTCAGATTCCATACAATTGGATACAATCATTCGGTTTAGTGGCTTAAGTAATGATCTTTAGGATGCGAGTTTGAATTCCATTTCACATGTTTCAATGTAAACAGTTACATAATATCACTAGCCCTCATATATGAAAACGAGTAATTTAGCGACGGAATATGCATAAACATTTGTTTATCAGACGATTTACGTTCAATAAGTCTACAACATAATTTACAACCTTAAAATTTATGACATTGTATTTTCAGGTATTTTTCTCATGTATGTTTTACAGATCATTGTAGATTATGCTCATCGTAGACTGGATACTAATTCAACTATATTCAAATTTACAAATAAATTATTGTTATACCTCATGGAAGTATGCTGTTTACAGGATTGTTTGGAAATGAAACAGCAACAACAAATAAAGAATAAAATATCCTTTGTAAGCAGTAAGTTTCCATGGGAACAATTAGTCAAATGTACAGGTGATAATTGGCAACATAACTTTGTAACGACACAATTTTGTGGACCATTAGACTGTTTATTGCATTGTCTTACACCAAGAGAATTAGCTATTCTTCTATCGGATATCCGTCGAAATCTTCGACTTCGTATGTCATTTTATCATATTAAACAACAGAAAGCCATGAATATATTTTTTCCTGGGATAAGTGGTATTTATTGCGATCGGCTCTCTTTAACAATGATGTTAAATCCACTTCCACCGACTCCAGCATTTATTACACCCGGTCTATTAATTGCTTTGATTCAAGCTCATCTAATGGAAGATGGTATAGCTGATTGTTTAGGTTCGTTAATTCATTCTATGGAAGTTTTAACCCAATATATTGCTACTACGAATCAACAACTAATTAACGAGCATAATAAATCACTCCACAGCAATAGTCGTCGTTCTACAGCGAAACAATCACTAACCGATTGTAATGTAATAAAAATTGATAACAGTGATACTATTATTGATATCAATGTCGAGGAGACGGAGGAAAACGATGAAGATCTAGAGGAGGAACAAGATACTATCGTTGAAAAAGTCAATGTGGACGGAGAGGAGATCGTGATTGTAAAATAAATAGTCAGTGAAATAAATGGACAAAAATTAACTAGCATATTTATTCATTTCTTTTTTGTTATGTTTATTTTGTGTATACACACATCTCAGCGAAATTTTGTACGCTATTATGAATAGAGAAATATCAATAATTTCAATCATTCCTACTGGCGTCTTTTTTGCAATGCAAATAAACTGTTTGATTAATTGTAACTTAAAGTTGGTAGATCCTTGAGTAATTTGCTTTTTCTGAACCTACTAATGTTACCTATACAAGATTGTAGCGACCGTGGCCTCCAACTCGACATTTTTATATCGAATGGTTCAACTTTGGGTAACAAATCACTATTCAAGTCTGCCTTTATCAAACTTAAGCGATACTAGCTATGTTGGATTGAAGTACTCGCGTTCATTTATTTTATTTCTACATATTTTTTTAGAGGAACTTGTATCTATATTTTACATATTGCATTCGTTCCATCAATCCTAGTCTTTTCATTATAAAGAAATTTATAATACCTGTAGAATATTTACTGGCGTTTTGTGGTTTTTTTCACAATTCTCTAGTTTTTTTATTTTGTGTTACTTCACGTGACATTTTTTGCTTGGTGGTTCATGTATAAATAAATTTACATCTATTGTAAGTAGTATTATTAAGTATACACTATGGACGTAAATATACAATATTTTACATTCGTAGTATTTGCCAAGTAGATAAATTTACGTTGTTTTGAGTAGAACGCTTCCCACTGAAGCTAAAGCTTTGCATCTACCTCGACAAAAGCCGCTGAAAAGATCAAGCAGTCACTTGTAATGTTTCCTGGATAATGCTGAAGGCTTACATGAATTTGGATTTTTAGCCGATTTGTGTGAACCTATCCTTAGTACTGGTTCTAAGCGTACTTAGAATAACTTAAGAAATGTTAGCCATAATAATAACCATCCATATGAATTAGCAGTGTAATCTAAAGTCTACGTTCCTATTTTCGAAAGCTGCATACAAGTGTTTTAGGACAGTTATCATCCTATCTTCTGACCATTGATCGTAGGACACGGTAACTATTAGAAAACGAGGTACTAACACAGTTTTAACCTTTAATGGGTTCAAGTAAAATAAGTAAAACTATCTTTATTTCAAACATTGAGTGGGAAGACATGAAGTGAGAAAAACATGTAAATATTTAGAATACTACCTACATTGAAATTTTGGAAAATGTATGAAATTCAAGTAGTTGTTGTACCATGCTAGTTTTATTTAAACTCCAAACAAATATAAATTCGTTGAGGAATGTAACATTGAAGGCTGATAGAAAATAAGTTATATAAGGACCATAAATATGTTGGGAAAAATCTCTGAGTTTATTAGCCTTGTTACCTAACTGTATTTTTAAGATTAAACATTTACGGATTAAAGTGATTTTTGAAACAAAACATAGTGAGAATGAAAAAATCCTCTATGCATAAAAAAGAGATATGTCAGTGTTTAACAAGTTTTTGAAGACAAAAAATCATCCAGGTATATTAAGAAGTGTTGATAAATTTTCGTTATCATATATGAAAAGTTCGTAAAACTTCATAGAACTAAGCATAATTACACTAATGATAGATATTTGTAAAATTTCTGTATTATTTAATCGTGTCTAATTTCGGTTATTCATTTTTCTCTGAAGAAGCGACTTTCACTAAGCCGCGAAACGTCAGAAATTTAAATTTCTAATCTAAATTTCTAAATTCAGTTGGTACAATCATCGAATATTTAACAAACGCTGTTTACCGGACATTATTCCTAAATCGTTACTTGTAAAACCACTCGACAGTCTATTCGGGCTGCTCAACACATCACCCATCTTCTTAAGAGAACGTATTCACAAATGCACATTACTAGAGAAATACCGAAAACATATCAATAATCTTGATAATTCAATAAAACATCAAACTCCCATCGAATTACAGTCTCCTATTTCTGGCCTTTTCAATGAAAAAGAAAATCACTATTTAAACTCGTCAAAATTAAAACAAGTTAAGAAAATATGACACTGAAAGGAAGAACAGTAGAAAAGACGACTCCACCAACAACACCGAAACTGACTAAATTAAGAACTGTCTACTATATATCAAACAGAAATTTAGATAAGCATGAAATCGCTTTACTCGAAAGAGGACTTAACTTGCATATTCACGGAAAACCTGTCACCACGTTAGAAATTGCACCGATTGCGGAGCCATTACTAGAAAGTTACCTGATAAAAAAGCTCATATTTTTCGTCAAAAAACATCTCACATTTTGTCTAAACAAAAACATCTAATTTATCGAAGGGAGAATTAAAAGCTCTATATTCATTGCAAAAAGATAAATCAATAATAATTACCAGGGCGGATAAAGGTAATACCACAGTTATAATGAATGAAATAGTTTATGAAGAAAAAGTCTTTGAGCATTTATCCACAGGACCATAACTAATGATTGATTCAAAGAATCATATAACGATAAAAAACAGCGGAATCCGAGATTGGTAGACTTCTGAAAGTATTGAAACCATTCATTGATATCTCTCTTTGGTTTACTTTATATCCTAAATGTGCAACTTCTTTTTTCTACGGTTTGCCAAAAATTTGTAAATCTGGTGTCCCACTGAGACTAATAGTTGACTTCAACACTCCGATTTACGCGCTTGCTAGATATCTAAGCAACATTTTGAAACCACTACAACAAAATTTACACAATGTCGTCAAAGACATGGTTTCAAATCAAAAATATCGAATTCAGCAGTTGAAGATATTGAAATAATGGTAAGCTATGATGTATCTTTATATACAAGTATTCCAATTGATATCTGTCTAGCGTTTATTAATGAATTACTAGAAAATGATCATGCACTATCCAGCCGTTATCCATTAAGCAACAGTTTAATCATGAAATCTCTAAACTATGCTTGAATTCAACATTTTTACTTTCAAAGGGATTTTCTACAAACCAACTAACGGAGTGGCAATGGGTTCTGCCGTTTCACCAATTGTAGCAAACCTTTTCATGGCCCATATTGAGTCTCACATTTTCAATAATGTCATTAGACCACGGGTTTGGCTCAGATATGTAGATTACACTTTTGTCATTATTAAAAAGACTTTTCTGAGAACCTCAAAACGAATCAACACCTTATCTCAGCATATCAAATTCACTTTAGAAAGTGAAGATGAACACAATGAGTTACCATTTTAAGACTGTCTAGTCAAAAGAAATTTTAGTGGAACCCTTAGTTTGAGGAATTATCGTAAACCCACACATTCAAATCGATTTCAATCGAGCACATCCTTTCAGTGCAAAAATATCCCTGGCTCTAAACTTATTGAGAAAAGCCAATAAACTCACTACATCAAAATATGACAAGAAATTTGAATTTAAAAATATAATCAACATCTTACGATTTAACAATTTTCCAATGAATATTATAAAATTTACGAAAACGAAACGACCTATTACTAACTAATAGTAAATCAAATGAAATATCATGGATTGGTACAGCCGTTCTACCCTACTCCTATGACACAACAGATGAATTGCAAAGAACTCTAATACAACGTTAAATTCAAACATTCTACAAGGCTACCAACACTCTTCAAGGTACATTAGTTCAAATAAAGGTAAGGATCCCTTTCATCTCTACACAGAATTGTGTCTACAGGCTAGGTTGTGTTGATTGTGATGCTTTCTGTATTCGAGAGTCTTCTGAAGAAATTAAAACTGGTGCAAAACAACGATTAAAATATCAGTTGATATTGAGATCGTAAAAAACAGTTAACAACAATTTAAAATTGACGAGAAAAATGCATGAGACAGATTATTTCTGAATTTTAACAGCTTTTGTCCATGCCATTCCAGAAGCATTAGTAAGCACGTTATTTTTCTAAAAATAAAAGACCTTCATCTAAGATAAATCAGACAGAACTTATAAACCTTAAACAATACCTAAGAAACAATGGTTCTCTAGACGAATTCACTGATAAATACAGAAGAAGTAGGACTGAAAAATCTTATGAAATTGTGGTTTAAAAATGCTCGTTTTTATCCAACTTAACTACGATAGTTGCTATACTTCAGTAGGAATCAGAATAAGATTCAACACAGTATTAACGGGAGGATATCCTGGCGAAAAATCGATTACATTCTGTAAAATAATTTGTCCTATTAGGCATTCGAAGATAAAAAAGGTAATCTTTCTATGTTACCATCAGCTGCTGTATAAATTTGCGTTACGTTTTCAGAACAGGACGAAAGGCTCACCTTATATTCCAGGTTTATGGTTAAAAAGTAAGAAAGCACTAAATAGGGTTATTGCCTGACATCTCATTGATACAAAGCACATAGTAGATATTTTGGAATTCTTTAAAGTATTTTCTAGTAAACAACCTTTAACATTATAAAATTTGCCGACGCTGTTGCTATTAAAAGCCTAAAACTTAACTTGTGTTTTTCTGAACAAAACAGTTATCAATCTGCCTTGAATTTGGTTAATTAACCCTTAATCCATTCATCGACGTTATTAAAAATTTTTCAATTATAATTAATTCTATTAAATCATAATTATTAGTTATTGTTATTTTCGTTAATTATTACCACTGTTAATTTACATTATTCTGAATTGTCGTTAACTGTTTTTACGATCCCAAATTCCAACAACTCAATGTCTTACTGATATTTTAATCATTGTTTTGCAACCCTCTTATGCACCTTAGATATATTCACGACATTCTGTTCAACATTATAATTTTATTTGTACGTTTACCACGTTGATATATTGGAAATGTCAATCAGCGTCATCATAATGAGTATGTTAAATTTCATTTAAAAAGTTAGTTTGAAAATCTCAGGTGGTACGGAGGTAGGTGTAAACCAACGAAATAAAATAAATTCATGTTATTCTGTACAATTGGTTGTTCGTTGCTGTTCATCGGTGTTCTGCTTAATTTCAGCAAATATGAAAACTACTCATGAAATGCATTAAAATTTACTAAGAAAATGAAGTAATAAGAACTTACATTTTATGTAAACAACTTACTTTCATTGAGTTTTCTAGTAGAAAGAAGAATTCCATTTATGTTATGTAACTTTTTCCCTTCTGGACTGTAAAAGTGGGCATAAGATGTATTCAATCATACAAAAATATTCTCTTAAATATAAAAACACTTAGAAACAAAGAGTATTTGATTTGATAATAGTTGTCGATAACTTTTCGAGGCTTTACAGATATCAATCCATAATGCAACGTTTGTACTGATATGTAAGTGAATTGAAATAAATTTAATCTATTAATAATTACACACTTTCTTATGACAATGTAAATCCCACTTGTTACCGCAATTATCTTGCTTAAACTTTTATGTACGGTTTTTCGCATTGATATATATATATATATATATATATATATATATATATATATATATACATTTGATCTTGTTTTCCCTTTTTTGAGGAGGTGGATACTTAACAAAGCAACCTCAATGACTTAGTATTGGTTTCCCTTACATGTTTATACCTACGGACATACAGCCTAGACACACACGCAGTTCTGTCGTAAGTTGAAACGTTTTATTGTCAACAGACATACATAAAATTGTATGTACACCTGCATTCGTGTATCCAATCCTTTGTAAAAATGAAATTACTCTGATTAGTTATTGGCTTAAATTATCTGATGTAAAAGTGTGAATTGATCCACTTATTTTGATCGTGTGGATGTAAGAGAGTTTTCTGAATGAATAACGACTGTTGCGTCATATTTCCACTAGACAATTGCTTTACATTCTTAGTAGGCATTCCTAGTATACATATATATTATCGGAGTGACATTACTCTGATAATAAAACTAGTGACTCCCTCATTTCCAATACTCTTGTAATCATAATACGCTCCGCTACTCATCATATTGTACTATTCTTCATCTTACTATAATTTCCACCTGGATGTAACTGTAATACTTATACGGACGAGCGTGTGCATGTGTGTATGTGTGACTGGCACTCACTTATATTATGAACACATATAATTGTAGGGCGCTGATTAATATGTTCATGCTACTTCGTAAATGCCTACGTACATATGCTGAGGTTATGCGATGCATACACGTATACCTCCTTTATAATTGAAGTATGTAGATATGAGTGTGTGTGAACAATGTATCCCTGTGCCTGCGTGATCATTACAAGATAAATTTCATTATGAGTTGCAAGGAGGATTCTGGAATTTAGGCTATGAGATATCGGAATAAGTCTAGTAATAATAATAACGGTAATAACAATTCAACAAAGGGTAGATTATTTGGATTATGTTGAATTCACTAAAATCTCTGTTAAAAATGTAATATTCAGAATGAAGCTATAAGTTGATGTTTGGTCCATATAGTTCTAGTTTAAATTGTCATAACAATTCATTTGAGAAAATCAATTAGGCATAATGATGAAGGGATATTGTAGATACCAACTAGGAATTTATCTGATTAGTTTAAATATAATTCGCTGTTTTATTCAATCACTTCAGTCTTCTTTGTATGTTTCTGTTATGCCGGAATACAAAGAAGCGTAACAAACTTTCAGAACTGTGGTTGCGAACAATATTTAATTTATTCGGACTGTCTGTAATGTCAACATTTTGTTTCTATTATTGTTACGCTCCGCTTGCCCTATCCTCCCGTTCAGAATAATCGCTGTTATTAAAATGTTTCTTATTATGGTCTACAGTCAATTAGTTGTGTACAAGTTGTTCCTATTCACTACCACTATTCCCCTCGTTTTGTATTCATGTTAATTTTCTAATTGGTTTGTTGTGTGGTCTGATTTTATGTATATATAAAAGAATGCTTGAAATATAGATTCTCTTCTGTCTGGCTGATCTATTGGCTCGCGTCCTTCTTATTTCGGATTGGGACTAAGTGGGCACAGGGCAGACGCGCAATAACCAACTAGGCACTAGCAATTGGCGCCCGGCCATCCAACCCCAATCACCCCCCATTTTTCTCTCGTCATAACAGTTTCCATAAAATGTCTTTGTTCATTTGAAAATTCGACTTGAGATATGTACTGGGCACGGTCAACATATACTAATATACTCTTATGTATATCCAAACCTTACTTGAAATACAAACGACTTACATAAAAGCACTACCGTGCTTATTTTCAAGTTCATAACTAAACACATGCAAGCTTGAGACAAGTCGTGTAACGCTGTTCAACATGTGATTTAAACCCATAAATATCACAAAGTTTGAGAGTTAAATTGAAAACGTTATTAAAAATAATTTCTAAGACTTCCACATATAACTACTTAACGAAGAAAAATTACAAGATGTAGCGATCAATGCTTACATAGCATCAAGGTCACCAATCTGTGATATATTTCCAACCCAGATTTATCTATCACAGAATATTAAATGATTGAATGAAAGAGCACGTGATTGACGAATCCGTCCTAATTATATGTCTCTAGATAATTCACATTGCCAGTGAGACAATATGTTGGAATTTCAAGAATTCATAATCTTCGATTTCAGTTGATACTTATTTTTTTCCAGTAGATTTCCCTCTTAAATATATTTTTAATATTCATTAGAATGAATTACATTTATATTAGATGAAAACATGAATGTGAAACGTTGTTATTGTTCACAAAATATGAAATATTTCAGAGTACTGATTTACTTCCATTTTAACCTTTTTTTATTCTCACACTTAGCAGTAGACACAATAGCCGTAGAGGTAAAACCAGTAAAGCCGTAAATGAAAAGCATACTTTGTTCGACTTCGATCAAAGCTGATGAAATCGCAGAAACAATCAACAGAAGACTAGGAAGTTCGTTAACTAGGATATACACTGTAGCTAAGCTTTTCATCTTGCATAAAACAACATGTTCATTAATGCGATCCAAGGCCAATATGTAACCCCCATCATGTCACGATCAACTGAACCAATAAATTTACGCATATCTATCAAAATAGTTACATCGGTATAACAGAAAGAGCAACTTTATTTCGATTCCAAGAGCATATTTCAAAAAAGTCTTTGGTGAATTTTTTTCTAAATTTCCTAATGTAATTGTTGTAGAACGATTCAAACCAGATTTACGCGTTCAAAAAGAAACAAAGTCATATCCTTCTTTACCTTGGTGATGTTGCATTTATTTTGACACACATTATTTCTCCTACTTTTATTACACCATTTTAATCCTTTCAATTATAACACATTAATCCGTTCAATTTTACAATTTATTTTTCAATTGACCGTTCTTAATTCATGTTATTATTAATTGCTAGTAATTTCAGCTATTCCATGAAGTAATCGACTGATTCTTTAGCTTTATGATTCTTTATTTCTAATTTGATGTCATAGAAATTTCACTCACATATTATATTTATAAGCAACATATTTTCAGTCGTGTTAATCGAGACCAATATGTGATGAACAAAAGCAACAAATTTAAGCGAGTTTCTACAATACCATATCAACCTAACTTTATTTGAATCTTCATTCCACGATAATCGATCGCTAAGCAGACACATAAATGTATGTTAAGTTTTATGTATTATTCTAATTTTAAATTATAACAGATTATAAATTGCTGATTAGAACCGCTGAGAAATAAAGCGGACTTTTCTTTTACTGCTAATTTCTTTATCTTTATTCCCCTCAAATTAATAAATGGGACACTGCTTAAAATACGATAGATGCTATTTTTAAATTTAACTGATTTTTTATACTGTATATCTAGGTATGATAATGTCTAACATTTCTTTGATCTCAATGGTTTTATGCCAGATCCAAAATGTCTAACTTCATTTACAGATACCACCATTTCCGAAAAATCTTTACAAATTCGATTACAGAACTTAGCTAGCTTACTTTAGCTAGATACATGCAAGCCAATTTGTTTAGTTAATGTTAAGAAATTTGCAAAAAACTAACTTGTTTGTAAATTGTGAAAGAAATGTTGCTTTTCATTCAATCATTTAATATTCTGTGATAGATAAATCTGGGTTGGAAATATATCACAGATTGGTGACCTTGATGCTATGTAAGCATTGATCGCTACATCTTGTAATTTTTCTTCGTTAAGTAGTTATATGTGGAAGTCTTAGAAATTATTTTTAATAACGTTTTCAATTTAACTCTCAAACTTTGTGATATTTATGGGTTTAAATCACATGTTGAACAGCGTTACACGACTTGTCTCAAGCTTGCATGTGTTTAGTTATGAACTTGAAAATAAGCACGGTAGTGCTTTTATGTAAGTCGTTTGTATTTCAAGTAAGGTTTGGATATACATAAGAGTATATTAGTATATGTTGACCGTGCCCAGTACATATCTCAAGTCGAATTTTCAAATGAACAAAGACATTTTATGGAAACTGTTATGACGAGAGAAAAATGGGGGGTGATTGGGGTTGGATGGCCGGGCGCCAATTGCTAGTGCCTAGTTGGTTATTGCGCGTCTGCCCTGTGCCCACTTAGTCCCAATCCGAAATAAGAAGGACGCGAGCCAATAGATCAGCCAGACAGAAGAGAATCTATATTTCAAGCATTCTTTTATATATACATAAAATCAGACCACACAACAAACCAATTAGAAAATTAACATGAATACAAAACGAGGGGAATAGTGGTAGTGAATAGGAACAACTTGTACACAACTAATTGACTGTAGACCATAATAAGAAACATTTTAATAACAGCGATTATTCTGAACGGGAGGATAGGGCAAGCGGAGCGTAACAATAATAGAAACAAAATGTTGACATTACAGACAGTCCGAATAAATTAAATATTGTTCGCAACCACAGTTCTGAAAGTTTGTTACGCTTCTTTGTATTCCGGCATAACAGAAACATACAAAGAAGACTGAAGTGATTGAATAAAACAGCGAATTATATTTAAACTAATCAGATAAATTCCTAGTTGGTATCTACAATATCCCTTCATCATTATGCCTAATTGATTTTCTCAAATGAATTGTTATGACAATTTAAACTAGAACTATATGGACCAAACATCAACTTATAGCTTCATTCTGAATATTACATTTTTAACAGAGATTTTAGTGAATTCAACATAATCCAAATAATCTACCCTTTGTTGAATTGTTATTACCGTTATTATTATTACTAGACTTATTCCGATATCTCATAGCCTAAATTCCAGAATCCTCCTTGCAACTCATAATGAAATTTATCTTGTAATGATCACGCAGGCACAGGGATACATTGTTCACACACACTCATATCTACATACTTCAATTATAAAGGAGGTATACGTGTATGCATCGCATAACCTCAGCATATGTACGTAGGCATTTACGAAGTAGCATGAACATATTAATCAGCGCCCTACAATTATATGTGTTCATAATATAAGTGAGTGCCAGTCACACATACACACATGCACACGCTCGTCCGTATAAGTATTACAGTTACATCCAGGTGGAAATTATAGTAAGATGAAGAATAGTACAATATGATGAGTAGCGGAGCGTATTATGATTACAAGAGTATTGGAAATGAGGGAGTCACTAGTTTTATTATCAGAGTAATGTCACTCCGATAATATATATGTATACTAGGAATGCCTACTAAGAATGTAAAGCAATTGTCTAGTGGAAATATGACGCAACAGTCGTTATTCATTCAGAAAACTCTCTTACATCCACACGATCAAAATAAGTGGATCAATTCACACTTTTACATCAGATAATTTAAGCCAATAACTAATCAGAGTAATTTCATTTTTACAAAGGATTGGATACACGAATGCAGGTGTACATACAATTTTATGTATGTCTGTTGACAATAAAATGTTTCAACTTACGACAGAACTGCGTGTGTGTCTAGGCTGTATGTCCGTAGGTATAAACATGTAAGGGAAACCAATACTAAGTCATTGAGGTTGCTTTGTTAAGTATCCACCTCCTCAAAAAAGGGAAAACAAGATCAAATGTATATATATATATATATATATATATATATATATATATATATATATATATATATATATACATAAAAGTTATGCAAGATAATTGCGGTAACAAGTGGGATTTACATTGTCATAAGAAAGTGTGTAATTATTAATAGATTAAATTTATTTCAATTCACTTACATATCAGTACAAACGTTGCATTATGGATTGATATCTGTAAAGCCTCGAAAAGTTATCGACAACTATTATCAAATCAAATACTCTTTGTTTCTAAGTGTTTTTATATTTAAGAGAATATTTTTGTATGATTGAATACATCTTATGCCCACTTTTACAGTCCAGAAGGGAAAAAGTTACATAACATAAATGGAATTCTTCTTTCTACTAGAAAACTCAATGAAAGTAAGCTGTTTACATAAAATGTAAGTTCTTATTACTTCATTTTCTTAGTAAATTTTAATGCATTTCATGAGTAGTTTTCATATTTGCTGAAATTAAGCAGAACACCGATGAACAGCAACGAACAACCAATTGTACAGAATAACATGAATTTATTTTATTTCGTTGGTTTACACCTACCTCCGTACCACCTGAGATTTTCAAACTAACTTTTTAAATGAAATTTAACATACTCATTATGATGACGCTGATTGACATTTCCAATATATCAACGTGGTAAACGTACAAATAAAATTATAATGTTGAACAGAATGTCGTGAATATATCTAAGGTGCATAAGAGGGTTGCAAAACAATGATTAAAATATCAGTAAGACATTGAGTTGTTGGAATTTGGGATCGTAAAAACAGTTAACGACAATTCAGAATAATGTAAATTAACAGTGGTAATAATTAACGAAAATAACAATAACTAATAATTATGATTTAATAGAATTAATTATAATTGAAAAATTTTTAATAACGTCGATGAATGGATTAAGGGTTAATTAACCAAATTCAAGGCAGATTGATAACTGTTTTGTTCAGAAAAACACAAGTTAAGTTTTAGGCTTTTAATAGCAACAGCGTCGGCAAATTTTATAATGTTAAAGGTTGTTTACTAGAAAATACTTTAAAGAATTCCAAAATATCTACTATGTGCTTTGTATCAATGAGATGTCAGGCAATAACCCTATTTAGTGCTTTCTTACTTTTTAACCATAAACCTGGAATATAAGGTGAGCCTTTCGTCCTGTTCTGAAAACGTAACGCAAATTTATACAGCAGCTGATGGTAACATAGAAAGATTACCTTTTTATCTTCGAATGCCTAATAGGACAAATTATTTTACAGAATGTAATCGATTTTTCGCCAGGATATCCTCCCGTTAATACTGTGTTGAATCTTATTCTGATTCCTACTGAAGCATAGCAACTATCGTAGTTAAGTTGGATAAAAACGAGCATTTTTAAACCACAATTTCATAAGATTTTTCAGTCCTACTTCTTCTGTATTTATCAGTGAATTCGTCTAGAGAACCATTGTTTCTTAGGTATTGTTTAAGGTTTATAAGTTCTGTCTGATTTATCTTAGATGAAGGTCTTTTATTTTTAGAAAAATAACGTGCTTACTAATGCTTCTGGAATGGCATGGACAAAAGCTGTTAAAATTCAGAAATAATCTGTCTCATGCATTTTTCTCGTCAATTTTAAATTGTTGTTAACTGTTTTTTACGATCTCAATATCAACTGATATTTTAATCGTTGTTTTGCACCAGTTTTAATTTCTTCAGAAGACTCTCGAATACAGAAAGCATCACAATCAACACAACCTAGCCTGTAGACACAATTCTGTGTAGAGATGAAAGGGATCTTTACCTTTATTTGAACTAATGTACCTTGAAGAGTGTTGGTAGCCTTGTAGAATGTTTGAATTTAACGTTGTATTAGAGTTCTTTGCAATTCATCTGTTGTGTCATAGGAGTAGGGTAGAACGGCTGTACCAATCCATGATATTTCATTTGATTTACTATTAGTTAGTAATAGGTCGTTTCGTTTTCGTAAATTTTATAATATTCATTGGAAAATTGTTAAATCGTAAGATGTTGATTATATTTTTAAATTCAAATTTCTTGTCATATTTTGATGTAGTGAGTTTATTGGCTTTTCTCAATAAGTTTAGAGCCAGGGATATTTTTGCACTGAAAGGATGTGCTCGATTGAAATCGATTTGAATGTGTGGGTTTACGACAATTCCTCAAACTAAGGGTTCCACTAAAATTTCTTTTGACTAGACAGTCTTAAAATGGTAACTCATTGTGTTCATCTTCACTTTCTAAAGTGAATTTGATATGCTGAGATAAGGTGTTGATTCGTTTTGAGGTTCTCAGAAAAGTCTTTTTAATAATGACAAAAGTGTAATCTACATATCTGAGCCAAACCCGTGGTCTAATGACATTATTGAAAATGTGAGACTCAATATGGGCCATGAAAAGGTTTGCTACAATTGGTGAAACGGCAGAACCCATTGCCACTCCGTTAGTTGGTTTGTAGAAAATCCCTTTGAAAGTAAAAATGTTGAATTCAAGCATAGTTTAGAGATTTCATGATTAAACTGTTGCTTAATGGATAACGGCTGGATAGTGCATGATCATTTTCTAGTAATTCATTAATAAACGCTAGACAGATATCAATTGGAATACTTGTATATAAAGATACATCATAGCTTACCATTATTTCAATATCTTCAACTGCTGAATTCGATATTTTTGATTTGAAACCATGTCTTTGACGACATTGTGTAAATTTTGTTGTAGTGGTTTCAAAATGTTGCTTAGATATCTAGCAAGCGCGTAAATCGGAGTGTTGAAGTCAACTATTAGTCTCAGTGGGACACCAGATTTACAAATTTTTGGCAAACCGTAGAAAAAAGAAGTTGCACATTTAGGATATAAAGTAAACCAAAGAGAGATATCAATGAATGGTTTCAATACTTTCAGAAGTTTACCAATCTCGGATTCCGCTGTTTTTTATCGTTATATGATTCTTTGAATCAATCAATAGTTATGGTCCTGTGGATAAATGCTCAAAGACTTTTTCTTCATAAACTATTTCATTCATTATAACTGTGGTATTACCTTTATCCGCCCTGGTAATTATTATTGATTTATCTTTTTGCAATGAATATAGAGCTTTTAATTCTCCCTTCGATAAATTAGATGTTTTTGTTTAGACAAAATGTGAGATGTGTTTTGACGTCAAACTTGTGCGCTACTTTCATATGCTTTTTGCATTCTTTATATGTCGATTGAAATGGAATAACCTTACTTTCGTATGGGCATGATTGATTCACATATTTTTACGAAAATCGATATCAGACAGCATTAATCAGGTATAAGATTAATAGATAACTGTGAACAGGCATCAACAACATAAAATCCTATTAAAAATCATTCGGCATTATACCAGCGAAATGATTAATAATTTTAAAAACTAAGTTTAGTGCATCACGCAAAATAATTTGATTTTTGTATATGGGAATTCATTGTTATATCATCAGATTGCTCAATTATTCTAAAATTCGACTAAACGAAGAAAATATTACATGATTGTATTGATTGTAATCAACAGTCCAAATTAATACAACTATTCACAAAAACCAAACTAATGACACAGCTTTACAGACTAAAGGATTTTAAAAGATAGAACATTTCTTGAGTAAAATTCAATATTTTTATTCAGAAACATTACTCACATATGCAGAATAATTAGATTAGAACATAATTCACTTATAACATAAATGAATGTTGGATTTAGATTTCGTAGGTTACTTACCTAATCAGTAGTATTGTGACCCAATATACTCCCTACCCTGATGCCACTTGAACTATCTACGAACAACGTGATAAAAGCTTGACATTGAATTGTTGAATTAATTTTCACTTATGAAATATCAACGCGTGTTCTACGACTGTTACAGAAAAATACAGAGTCAAGATTTTTAGTAAGTGAATAGTCGTTCTCGATTATTCGTGAGAAGTATTTTTTCCAATTTTGAAACAAAAACGGTTACATCTTGTGTTATCTTGTGTGCAATTAAAACTTAATTAAATTAAGCACTTAAATGAGCTAATTTACTTAATCGTGGTTTACACAATTGAGTTTCATGTCCTAAACTATCAGATTTTAGAAAACGTAACTATTGGTGGCCAACTAATCAAACATGTAATTATATATCATTAAATTATAGCTACCAACTAACATATCCTTGAAATAGGCATATATTTGTTTGAAATTTCTCTATCAGTATTGTGATTGATGGTTTGTGAAGTTACATTTTGTATGGTCATAGTTTTAATGACGTAATGGCATAGGCATGGTAACCATCGGAAATCAGTTACCAATGGACATGCTTAGAACATAATACATGATCCAATATATGGAAGTCAGTATGAAAACTACGTACTCACTAATATATCACTAATTGTGATTAAAACAAACTACCCAATAGATTCTATCCATTCAACTCAAACAGATTTCTATTTCAAAAAGTCACCTAATTACGAATTAATTCATTTTAATGTAATTAAAATTACATGTGTCAAGAAGCTTATGAGACTGTAATGTAAGTTTTCACACAAATGAGGCTAAACTATTCTTCAAATGTTATGGTCATGTCATAGGAAGCGATATAAAGTGTTGTTTTGAATGAAACATGCAATTTTAAAGACAAGCATGTGATAACAGTCATGAATAAATATTATATTTCTAAACAGTGTATCTAATATCTTGATTGAAACTAACTGTCAATATTCTATTTTGGACTTTTATATATAAGTAGAATAATGTTTTGATGTTATCAAATAACTCTATCAGCAATCTAGATGTAGCTTCTTAATCAGAAACATCAGTGAAATGAGGTTCAAATCACTTTTCCAGATCAAAATTGTGCCGTTTATGAGTCTAAGACTGCTGTACTATTTTTTGCTACTAAATATCGATTTGTTTCTTTGCTTTAGTAGGTAACTTCTATCAAATGGAATATTTTCTTCAAATTTGTCGTGAGTTGTGTCCATTAAGGTATATGTTTTCTTCAGAATAAAAGTAAACAATTTCATTTATTTACAATTGGGGGTTGTGGAGATAGTTAGTTGTCAATCTTGATATTACGAATTGTTCTGAATCAGACAACCATTAGATAGTTGGATAGTTGTCTATTATCATCAAGTAGAACAAGATGATAATGGCCAGTCAATGACTAATCCCATCATTGGTTTCAGACGACTAAAATTCCAACATAAAGAACTCGACAGGTGAATGGAATGATTTATAACACTGGATTTTGTTCTTCATGTATATATAGTTTGTGAGTGCGTGAATATAAATTAATTTTTCATCCAAGTTTGAAATGTATGTAATGATTACTTGGCAATAGTTTATGGTTGTTGAAAAATTTCCATTTAATTTATGAACGTAGAATATTCTTTGAGATCAATTCTCTTTAGGTGCTACATTTGTAAAATCATCCAGGTATTCTGCCATAACTAGAGCAGAAATATCGTTTAAAATTGCTGATTATTAATTTAGAATTTTTTGGAAGTAAAATTGTTAGTACAAAAATTATTTATTTACGATATTAATATTCGAGTTGTAAACTCGTGAACAGCACTACGTTGCAGGAGGCCTTCATGAATACATTACCAGCTTACGTGGTAATATTTTTATAGATTGTCTATTTTTTTAATTGTCATACAAAAAACCAGTTTCATTTTCAACAATACGTCACACATGAAAAACATTGACAAATTAACTCTACCCTTACACATAACTTGTATTTTCCATTAATTCGTTCCACTCCTATTTACTTACATAAATTAACACACACGACTTTTTCTTGACATATACGACATTTATATGATCAGATCGGTATTTGTGGTTAGTCTAGCAATTAAATGTTTTGATATGATTTTCCCTCTGTACTATTTAGACTACTGTCAATTTGATTCATTCTCTGAAGAAGTGAATTTAATTAAGGCCGTGAATTATCAGAAAATTGAGATTTACTACCCATTGGAATTGTACATATATATTACTTATTATAAACTGTTCAAAGCAACCTTCAATTTGTTTCAGATTATCAAGTTCACACTTGGTAATGATAAGTAGAGAACGTTTTTGTGTTACTGTGAAGAATTTTAGTCAGAAATCATTCATATTGCAGTGGTGAAATCTAAGCAAATATGCATAATTCTCTGTTGAAGTATATATCCTGTTCAGATTTCGTCTAATTGATACATCGGATATTAGTGTTAGAATAAGTTTATATCTCCGAGTAATCTACATGTTACTATGTCACTGAAACAGTTTTAATTCACTTGAACTATAATTTGGACACCCTCATTTCAAATATAGTTATAGGCTTAGCAACAGGAAGTTTAACCTAGAAGTGATTTACTTATTAGCGATTTCGAATATAGATAAACACTATTTTTTTTATAAAAATGAGTGGTATGTGTTTGTAAAATTCCAATGATTAGAAACTGAAATTTCTAACGTTTCGTGGCATAGTGCAAGCTGCTTCTTCAGAGAAAAATGAAGAATTAGTTACAGTTCATAAATGAAAAATGGCACAAAAAAGTTAGCAGGTAAGACGAGAGGTTGAAGTGAGTGGGATACAAAATGATAGAAACGAAATGTTTGACGCACATAACGCCACAATATATAGAATAATCTTCAGAAAAATAGTACTTCTTCTTAGTCAGTCTCCTTGAGACACTCATTATGTCGGTAAGGAAAAGCCATACATGCACATCAAACTAGACAGCTTTATTATATTCCAGTTTAGGTGTAGTTACGATAACTATACCAACAAGCGCCACAAATGATTTTATTTGTAATCCTCATGCTGAGGGATATAATAATTTCTAAGTTTTTCAGAGTTTTAATAAAGACACCTCAGTACATTCTATTGATTATTAAAAGTTATTGAGTTGTTCTCTCCTTTTCATGTTTTCCAGTAAGAAAGAGAAATTCACTCGTCAAGTAGGCTATCCAGTTGTTTGCATGCGTTTGTTAATTTATGGTTATACTTGTATGCATGTGTGTATGATTCAAAGATTGCTGAGTGAGAAGTAGCTATCCCCTAGCGTTAGCTAAACGAAAAATAGAAATATTGAAATTATTAAGATAAATCTAAGACACAAATTCAGTTGTTCTGAGAATAATCAATGTAAGGATATTTCTGGGTTTCGTCCCGTTGAAATACCTAATTATTCATAGTAAATTAATCGATCTTATGTCATAAATAGGAATCTTTTGGTTTTGATTCTGTTTTGACATTCTTTAAAGATACAATGAGATTTTTCGTGTAACGAACCTCAATTATGAAAATAGAAAGAACGCAGTTTTCATCTCTTTAATTCTAGTGTCTTTCGAAATAATGATTTAGAATAGCTCTAATTTAGATATGCTAATAAAGTCTCAGTGAATTTAATGACACTCGTAATTGATCGTCAGATATGATACAAAAAATGTGACCTTTTATATTCTTTTCTAGCTTCAATACTTTTATTGGTTAATCTATTACTTCATTGAGCATATTAAAGGAAATCAATCAACCAAAGAGTCCTAATATAGTGGCTATTACTACTCTATTTAGTACTTTTATAATCTGTCAATGAATCGATTCCGAGTAGTGAACCACAAATCCTTGTACCACATAATTACCACGTTCACAATGATGAATGTGAGTTCACATTTTAAAAAATGCTTCCGACTGTAATTAGTCGAATAAAAATGTAAGCGCATTTGTTTGTTGTGACCTTGATCTCTATCCTTGATTCTTCATTCATAATCATATGATTTTAGCTGAGTATTGTATATGTAAATGAAATTTTCAACTTTTCACTCTGTCTTTCGACTAATTAGTGGATTTTGCGCTTTTATTAATGGAAACCCGATTTCAACGTAGTTATTAATTTAATCAATTCTTACAACGATATATTTGGTTAGCATCTCTCCACTAGTCTCCACTGATGCTACCCGTTTCAACGAAAATGCATCTATGCGTATTTTTATCAGTGCACGTTGAAACTTTCAAATATGACTAATCAAAAACATAGTTTAGACAAAAATTTCATCCTTATACTTCATGATAATAGTTATACAGACAAATAAACAAACGAATCAAATCCTACTACATTTCATGTTTCTAAACATCATTTTTCCACTTTGACACTACTTTCCAATGTAGTCAATTAATTTATCTCCTTATTAGCATAAAACCAATGATTTCCTGTGGTTCGAGGGAATTGGTTCTTAATTTACTATTTGTATTCGCCGTAGACTAATCTGGTATACTGGACATCGTCAAAGCGTGTGAATTACAAACGGCATGTGTTTATGTTTTGGTAGATATCGTAGGTTCTTTTTGTAGGTAGTCATAAAATCTAATTCATGCACTACATGGGCATCATCAATCACTTCTTTACAAAATAGATATTTCTGCACTTTTATTTGTCCTTCACTTAAATATGCTAGTAAGTACTCTTTAATGAATCCAAAGATCTTCAGTATATATATAAAGTGAACTCGTTTCGTCAACTTCTGTCTTCATTAAATGGTGACCTTCAATTAAATACTTGCAAAATCACACCGAAATCTCTCATTCTATCTTTAACCTAGTCTCATATTTCTTATTAAATCTATGCCGTTTGATGGCTTAATTATTTAGTACTATTATCTATCTTATCAAATATTATGATTCTATTCTATTATTTTCATCTATTTTGATGCAGACCCATTAACATACTAATTACATTTATTTAACATAATTCATATCTCATTTAAATTACAGTTGTGAAGCTGTTGAAAATAAAATAGTAGAAAAGATAAATCTATACTGAGTTATTTGTTTTGACTTCTTAGGGGGATTATGAATCAGTTAGTTTGAAGTTTTTATGTGCATATCAGTTTCTTTACATAATATGTAGTGTCTGTTTTGTTATGTAACCCTCCTTTTATTCTCTCTGTAACTCAAGTCAACTTTTTTCTACTGTCAAGTATAACATTAACGTTTTTACCACCACTGTCGTTCTTCAAATTTCACTGAATTTTTATTATGTTGGGTTGAATAATAAAATTGGATCGTTATACTGTTGTAGAAGAAAATTAAAAATAACTCAGTGAAGAAAATTTTCTCCTCGACGATGTCATCTATAGTAGTTGTACGGTTGTATTTATAATGAAGGTTTTAGAAAAATATTCTTCTCTAGAAAGTGATTACGCCATAATGGTTTTCCGAGATTCTGAGTATTTCGAAGATGAAGATGGGGTTGCGAAATGTCTAAAATAAAAGATAATTTACGGATCAGGAAAATGAGAGATGAATGTCCACTTGAGAAGACAAGTGATATATGCTAGAGGTAAAAATAATTGCAGAAAGATGGAAGAGGTTTGTAACGAGAGATTACTAAGAATGGGAATTAGATGAATTGAAAAATTAGAGAAAACAAATATGCACATTGATTCGGACAACCAAGCAACTTTTACTTAATCCCTTAGATAATTGAAGCGCGAAAAACGTTTATGATGTGATCGCTTCTATAAATTAATATTTTTAAAAATTTCACTGAAAATACATTTGTACAATATCAGCAAAGTATTCACCCCTTTTCTTTAACACCGATTTTATGGAGATTCATATTTCCCTTGAAATAATGTTTGACATCTATTTAATGTGTGTAGTAGAAAAGTATGTTCATATTCAAATGAATGACAACTTTGGAATAAATCAATAACGTGTGATAGACATACGTAGGGGAATGGAATATTGATACAATTGGCAAACAGATTAAACGAATGCCGAGGATAGAGAGATAAACAGAATAACGGATTTAATGAAAATCGATTACCAACTGAGCTGGTTACTGCCTATATTTTGAATTTTATTTTTCTCACTTCATTAAATTCGCTGTTATAGCGCATTCGACCAGTTTGACAGAAAATGATTTCATTGTTACTACAGACGATTACAACAGTACATAAAATATGTTACAAACTAGATAGTAGAACAGCTTGGATAAATATGAGCGGTTAGAAAAGTTTTTTCGACTTGAATGAATTTTTTTCACACCACCTGAAATCTTTTAGCTAACCGGTCAAAACAACTAGTTAATCATTTGTTATTCATCAGTGATTTGAATGAGAATGTCTCATTACAACCGATGTAGAGCTGTGCCAGTCAGTTACTCCATTCATTTACAGGATCCGAAATTATAAGACTGTACCTCATTTTATTCGTCTGACCAACAGCTGTTTTACAGAATAATTCATGGTCTTTGTTTAAACTTCCTTAACTTCTTTTTATCCTTCTCATATGTTATTTATAATTGTGCATTGGTGAAGACAGTTGTCAGACCTATGTAACATGTTAAGCGACGAGTTTCTATAGCCTAATCAAAAAACTTATCACATCTATCCTGTAAGCGTTGAACAATCACACTTCGTATAGGTAAGCACTTATTCTCTAACTCAACTTGCATTACAGATTGATTTTGTTAATACTAAACAATTGTGACTGTGATTTACTAATTTTATATATTCCAGAAAATCACGATAGCAGAAAGTCGAATAAGTCAGAGTTGGAAAATGTAAATGAAGAATTGTTTCAACACGAAAATCACAATTTTTTGTGACTGATCAGTTGTGAGAGCTGCTTTTGAGGATTTTATGTCTAGTAGTTGTTTAAAGACCCGATTTCTCAGATAAATAAAATTTGTTTTAATAGCTTCTTTTCACTGAAGATTATTTGAAGACGTTTATTCTTGAGGTATTTGGGGCATTTTTCAGCTTCTTAACACCTGTAAAAACTACTATCTTCGTTTAATTGATTCATGAAATATTAAAAACAATGCGAGAATTATTTATCATAAGCATATTTGTTATGTTTTGACGTTTCTTTGTCTTGCTTTATTATTAGCACCATGACCGATTCAAACTGAAATGATAATAATAAACCTGAGAATCTACCTTAAACTGTTTTCAAATTGTTATTTTCAATATTGTCCCAAATAGATCAAAGTGGATAACAAGTATTTATCAAATACGAATAATTCAACAAGATGGTACGTTTCGATTGTTCATTGTTAACTCACCAAGCTTAAAATCTAATACCAGTAGTTAGAAACTTTCTGAGTTTAGGCTAATGTTGAATTCCATTCGTCCCACAGACGTTTTGGAGATCTTGAGGACAGTCGCGCTACCCATAGGTATTAAAATATCACTATCGGTTACCTATTTCTAGTCACTCTATATTGAACTATTGTGCAGGGTTGAATCAGATGCATTAATTTGCACTTTGCACCTTAATCAACATAATTCTGTTATCATGAAGTTATAATCAACTTGCTAATTAATGCTAGTATATTAGTTCAACAAATCGCTAGTTTCAACCAGAACAAATGATAGTGTTTCTTAATCTAACATCGTGTGACACTAGTTTAAATCTCAAATATGGTGTCATTTACTTAAAATTGGAGATTTACGATTTTTTGTAGGTGCCAATCAACCTAGAACTAAACTCCAAGGTATCATGCCAACTAAGTTAGAATGTCCTCAGCTGTTACTGATTATATATATATATATATATATATATATATATATATATATATATATATTCTGAAACATTGATAAAGGATAGTGGATCAAGATAAGGGTTCACTAAAAGTTGGATATAAGATATCAACTGCTGCATCGATGCGAACTATATTAGTTTCCTTTGTAAGATAAAATTGCTATGGCAATTGTGTTTAACTATGTTAAGCTATGTAAAAGTTTTCTGGCCTTCACAGCGTCATTACGCTGATCAGGGTTGACTTTAAAAAATTCCATATTTCTCAAACACGGACTAAAATGCAATACTAGCTTCTAGGCTTTTAGAATCCGGAACTGCTTATATAGCCTTTCCTGGTGTTTGAGCAAAGTTTCTACTTGTTTAAAGGTAAATGATATATTTGTCGATAACGATGTATTCTGCACTTGACCACTGATAATACTGCGTGCAAACTTCTGAACTCAAACACCTAGACCCTCCCCACAAATCGGAAATCAGAAGACAGAATAAATAGAAGGAACACTTATTCCAGTAGGCGTAAAATATACACGAATAAACAAGCATATTTATGATTTTGTGTGAAACTAAAATCGTCACTACGATATACTTACATCGCGATAGTAGAGGAGGGGGTTCATGCTATTATAATATCGAAGTATGCAACATCAAAGATGCTAGTAATTGAACGGAATTCCTTTGGTACCCTTAGAGTTTTCGGAGGCTCCATTCAGATCTCTGGAAGCCGTTTTTAACGTTAGCCTTGTTTTATTATTTACGCCACTTTAATGTTAGTCATCGTGTCTTCTTAACTGTTATATATTTGCTACAAAACCTTTTTCATGACAAATAAAATATTTTGTTAAAATAAAACTATTATCTTATAATCTGGATGGGGATATTAATTTGTACTTCAAATACTTTGTGTTATAGCTTAATACAGATTGGACAGAAGTAGAAGTAATTGAATTAATAGTTGAAAGCGCTACACATCTTGGGTTCGGTATGTGTGGGAGTAAGAGTACAGGAGTGATTGTCAGATGCATTACACCTGGTGGAGCGGCTGAATTGGTGAGTCAGTGGTAACAACCCAAAATCCACTTATTAGTGATGTTTATTATTAAAAATATACTTACATTCTACTTAATTACGGCTTACATGATTGGTCAGTATCAGATGAATAATACTTAATAAATATAGGTCAGTAGAGAGCTATTTTATTCTGGGTTATAAAATCTTCAATAGTATAAAGTCATGAATTTCAGATTTCTTAACCGAACACTCGTTCAACCGTAGAATAAAAATTGATTACCTAGGTTTTGTCACGAAGTAGTATAATGCAATTGTTCGAGAAACTTATGTCAAATAATAAAATTTGATTTTGGTTAGTTCTTGTAGGGATTGCCGAAATCGAACTTGATATCACGAATTCGTCTAAGTTAGACAAACACTAAAAACCAAGAACTGACACTGGGCAGCTGTTTCTTTTTAGTATGGTACTTCTCTACAATGTATATCCACTAACCCATCAGGGAAGCAAGCTCAGGATCTTCAGACTTCTCAGTAAACTCAGCCGATCCGTAATATTAAATTCAACTAGTAATTAACTTCCGGAGACAATTCCTGGAGTTCTAGTGAGGAGAAGCGACTTATGGAAATTGACCATGTAGCATGCGAGGCACCCAAAGATGGTAATGGAGGAATCAGTGCAAATACGTCACGGATTGACTGGGTCAGAAATATCACCTATTGGAAGCCACTTTAGTGGTCAAATGCTAAGGCGTTTGCTGAGAAGCTTGAAGGTTATGAGACCAGTCCCAATTGGGGTCGTGGATATGTATTATGAAGAAGACCCATGTTAGGAAAAAGCAGCTTTTCAGTCCTAGTCCCTGGTTTTCAGTCATTATTTAACGCATATCAGCTCGTGATATCAGATTCGAATAAAATTCAATATTATTTAAACAATTAATTGAAATTATTTATTCATTAGATTGTTTCTTTTTATAGCTGACCCTAAAACCATAGCGGTATAAAGTTATTGGTTTTAATTGACGGTTCTTTATTTTAAAGTGGGATAAAAGTACACTATATATATGGAGGGAGTTGACGCAAATCAGCATTGTGAATTATTTAATAGACCGTAGATCATTCTCTATTACAACACATTTAGGCAATTTCCATGAAGTATAGTTCATTTTGTTTAAATGTTAAAAGTTTTGATTTTTAAAAGATTTATTATGTTAATTAAAAGAATGGTCTTATCATGTGTGTCTGGAGCGTAAATTTAAAATTACTGTTAATTTAGCAAATGAGGAAAGAGTGATAACTAAAAAAAAGGAGAAGTACAATATTGACTGTTAATAATTAGTTGAATTAAACGTTGTATTATTAACCTTTTTAACATGAGACCAAAAGTTTTAAGTAGCTTATATGTAAACAGGAAGATTGGACATGTGATGCAAATGCAAGTGCGATTAATTGATAAATATTAAATCATCAATTTACTAAATAGTTTAATTAAATGTCACTGAATTAAATAAATAAAAGGCAAAAACCAATATCCAGATAATCTTCCTAATTCCCCTTTAACTAAAACATTCGGTCTATTAAAAGTTACATTAGACGTCAGCGAAACTGAAGAACATAAATGTGCATTAAGTGTGTAATTAGTAATTAACATTTAGTAAAACTAGTCTTCAATAACAGTGGGTAAGCTGATGTACATAACTTATTGTTTGTGTTTGGATATGCTTCATAATTGTTGTTGAAAAACAAATATTTGAACAGAGCATTATGCTTAGAAAATTCTCTAATTTTAAACAGCAAATAAGGTGAGCAACGACACATCGTATGGTGTTGTTTAGGTGATAAGATGTTTAAAAATGCAGATTATTATAGAACGCTGATGTATGAATGCAAAATATTATTTCCAATAAATTCTCGTCAAGTCTTACATTTACAAATTCAGATAATAATCCAAAGAAATGACAAATACATCATTTAAAATAATAATATAAATTCACGACTGATTTTAAAATAAAATAATGCGAAATTGTTAGTGACTAAGTAAATTTTAGCCATCGTTAACTTGAATAAGTTGGAATAAAACAAGATTTGTCGAATGGAACGAATTCATCATAAATCAAGGTCACTTATTAGCAGCTAGTAGGTTGAAACTGGTGGACAAACTTGACCTTGAAACACCTTTTAGCCAATGAGAATGCAGTGGTAGATAAAATCATTATTTATTATGAAAAACAATAAAATCTTTAAAAATTTATGCAGGACACATTGGTTTTACATGATCTATGAATTTTCGAAGGTCAGAAACTGGTTCATTGAGTTTGAATCCGTTACATAAGCGATATAGAAACTCATCCATATGGCTCCATATCATGTTGTTTCTAGAACCTTTATACGAAACTCTTTCAGACGTGATCAGTATCCTTCGATGTTTTGTGTATGAACACCCGTACATGGATCCACAAAATGTCTTTCGTAAACTACGACACGGTGAACAAATCCAAGTCTACGAAAAGGCCGATACGCTCTTCAGTCGTCAGTATAAATTGTGGATCCTGGCAGAACATATAACTGGATTATTGGTATCAGAGTCCTTGCAGTTTGATCTGGGACATACTGGAAATGTCCTTTTTCTAATGTTCTGTTGTAAATAATAAGAACCTACCAGTAAGATTAAAGTAATTAGTTCTTACCTATTCAGTTTTTAAAGATATTCCTCTATTATATTTTCTCATCCTAACAGCTGTTTCGTCTATTTCAACAATGTTTCCAACGCCGCCTAGCGACAGATTTAAACGTAACAGCATTTCCGAGTATGTCTCTACAGTGCTGATACCATTGCAATGCTGACAGTTAACTTACATTTATAAGGGGCAATGCCAGAATAACAGGAAACTGCACAACCCTCAATAAGACTAATATGCAGGTTTGCCTAAGTGTCAGTCTAAACTGGCTAACAAAGCTGCCTGTTCTTATTGATTTCTTTCGCCAGCAACCATTAAAACGGAAGGTGACTCCATCTTGCGTATCCTGTGGATGGTGTTTAAACCATATTTAGTCCACAATCACAAATTAAATCTCTACGAAGTAATCCGACAGCTTGTAGATTAGTAATAATAAAGTGCTCATAGAAAATTCCAATCAACCGATCCAATGTTAGCATTTTGAACTAGACAAAGCGCACGACCTTGGAGAATTACATTGATTCTCATTGGCTCTCTCAAGTTCATCGACAAATTTTAATTTCACCGCAAACAGCCTAAAATTGATGGGATTAATACAATTAGTATTAACTGTTCGTTTTGTTTAAGTTGTCACTATTTCTTGCTTAATACATATCCTGTTGCACATTTGATCATCAACCAGACATTTGATCTTAATCGGGATGACATTATTTGATCACAAAATTCACTTTAAAATATTCACAGTAGAACCAATAAACCATCAGCATCACCTTCAGGTGTATTTATGCATTTGTATTCACTTATAGTAGCGAGTATATAAGAAGGAATGAGAAAATAACCTCTACTAGATTTTCTAAGAAATGCATCACAAATTTTACAAATGCAGTCGCCAGGCACTCTCTTCACAGCAGACATAATTTATATATTTTTGAGACATCACAAATAAGATAAAACTTCAATTAATAGTGAGATTATCCCATAAATTAGTGGTTAACTATCTGTGTAACTAAGCCTATAATATCAAATATAGCGATTATCGATATGATTACTCTTTTACACTAAAAAATTTACAGCCAATATAATGCAAACATAAACACGTGTCATCAAAACAACCATAATGTCAAACAACACTTTGACGAATATTAGCGGTATATTTACCAGCTCCCATGTAAGTCTCATGGATGACTTACTGAAAAAGTGTGCAATGAATACTTCTTGCTTTTAAAATCATAGATTTTATCATATACACTGTGGCGGCCACGGAACACTACCGAGTAAATAGACGCCTTACAAACAGTCAGGTAAGAATAAATACTATATTAACAGTTAATACAAGTACATATAATTAAGTTCAATGTCAATTAGAATTAGTTTACTTGGACTAACTGCGCTGTTTGAGGTGAATGATAGGTTCTCCAAATGATCACCACATGCTATATATATGAACGCAAACGTCCAGTGTAGCCTTATTCCAGTCGGTTCAGCGGAGAGGAGCGGCAGGGACGTGGAGCGTCTAGTCCTGATGCTGTAAAATGGGAATCATTTATAATTCCAAGCAATCAGTGAATAAGACTCAATTCAAAACGAAGAATGTTGCCACGATAGTGTATTTGCCACTCGTACAGCAGACAATATCAGGCGCCAAGGGCGAAGTGTGTAAAAGTGTATATCGTGGTAGTAGTGTACAATGGTATTAGTGATACATTTAAACAATATTGGTACAGTATGTATTGATAACGTTTAATGCAAAAACTTATTACATACATAACACTGATGAACTTTAACAAAATATAAGGTCTTTAAGTTAGTCAGCACAACACCAAATCGAAGCATTTTAGAATATTTCTCTATTACCCTAGGCACAGTAATGTAATATTTTATAATTATTTCCAAACTAAGGGACATCTTCATGCTTTATAAGTCCGAATTTTTATCATCAAATTTAGGTCAGTCAGATGCTGTATAAATGATGATACGATCCTGAAATGATTTAAGCTTTATGTGGTCAAAATTGCTAAATAAGTAAATGCTACTATTATCCGAAGGTCAAAAGCGAAAATTATTTAATAGATAATATAAATGGAGAACGCCGATCGCAACCTAAAAACCGACAATCTGGTTCAGCCAAAAAACCTCTTTCCAGAGACTTTATTTTCAAAGCTGTACGGTTTCACCTATATATATATATATATATATATATATATATATATATATATATATATATATATATATTAGTAACCTTTGAGAAAATCAACGACGACGATCATAACATAACATCCCTTCATATATTGCGTAGTTTCTCGTCAGCTATTTTCAAATTACATTATCAATTATTCATTTAAAAACAAAAATTATTGTACATACTTTGTACTCTTTTTATAGTTTTTGTTAAAGAAAATTAATAGAAACATTAAATCCAGAGGGATCAGAAGGGGTTCATATTGTCAAACATTTACATACTGCATAACTTGAATATTCTAGAAGAGAAAAATATCCATACAAAACATAGAGACAGGTGTAAGATATCTTTGTTCTGTTTCTCTTAGTCTTTGATTACCGGTTTTATAAACATTTAATGCAATCGATTCTACGTTGACAAGCAGATGACGTGAAACCGCGAATTACATGCATTCATACTCTTTTGCTGTAATAATCGTTCTCGACTTTCTCAAATTTGTAATTGAGAAGCACTAACTTTGTAGAAGCCACACACAGGGTTATGAAGACATGCAATCATATCGTAAATGCTAATGTTAAGAATGATAGAGCTTTCACAGTTGTAAACGAATTCCCTAATAATTTACATACAAGTGTTGGATTATTACTACATTGCACAACTGAGTATACAGGGAATAATTTGAAAAATCCTAACTTATTTATAAACATAAAATATATCCACCAACATTGTTTACCATGACACAGAATAGGACTTTATTCCTAAATTTTATTTTTTGTTGTTTTTGCATTGTTTTCATCTGGCTTACAAAATATTCATATATTAATAGGAATTAATGCTGACAGGTTGTCTTGATAGCGTAATTATTTACCAAATTGGTCTTCCAGATATCTTGTAATGTTCAAGAGTGTACTTTAAAGAACATAATTTGCAAAGCCTGAGTTTGATTCCCCAAAAGGTTGAGATGTACACTGTTAAAAAGAACTTTATTATTCTCTAGTTTTCAATGGTACTTCAGTAGATGTTCTTTTGCCATGCATTCTGTTTTTGAATAATACACAGTACTCATGGAGCTATAATAACTATCTTCATATAGACGTCAGTATTTATTCGATGTTCACAGTCATGTGCCGTACAGTTAGTTGACATAAAAAAATAATTAATCCAACCCGGTTACAAATGACTGCAGCTCTCTATACCTAAGTGATAATTGGTGAAATGATCCAAAAACACAAATAATGTGGACAAATAAGCGAACTTTTGTTTTCGTAAAATAAACCCTCTTTTTTAAATGGTTCACATTGATGTGTCAAGAATTTCGGCAAATACGGATAACGGTTGACTAAATTATTAATGTAACCTATCCAGAATCAATACGGTGACAGCAAAGAATAAGACTGACTAACTGATTACCTTAAGTTTGCCGTGATCCTACTAGTCACAAACCGGATAGAAAAACAAGACAATTAAATCAATAATTAGCATCAACTTATGTTTCAAACATTCCTCTATATACGTGAAAAAAAACCTAACCACATGTCTAAACAGTTAGATAATGATATTAATACAGAATAAGGTAACACTGATATGGAACTGAGGTGATGTGTACACAATTAATGACTAACAGTCCATGAATGGAAAATGATGTAATAACAGTTAACAGGTCAAAAGGGAGGTTAAAGTGAAACAAACATGCAAATAACAGAAATAAAACGGCTTGTTTGGATGCAACCAAAATATAAGAAATAACCTTCTAAAAATTGTTCTGGGTGTTGGTCAGTCATCTTGATTCGCCTAATATATGAAAGTATTAATAAATAATGTAAGTGATACTATTTAAAACTAAATTGTTAAGTTGTGTTACCTCTATTGCCTCGATAATACTATATATTAATCCCGTTTAGTATTTTACGGTATGACAACGACAACGAATTAATCCCAACTCAGAACAACAGTAAAGCAGATAGCGAACTGCATTAAAAAAATAACAGCAGAAGGCAAAAGGGAATGCAAAGTAAATAATTATACTAGAGTTTATATGCATCGACATAGAGTATCCCAGAAACTTACCAAATGTTCGTTGTCACTGATTGGCTAAGAATAGACCAATCACAACACAGTTTCGTGAGCATGTTTTTAGCATGCATTAATCAGGCTCGTTTCGTGCTAACAAAGTGTGTTAGTTAACTAAAAGTCAAATTGCCAGAGAAAGTAAAATGTTCAACATCGAAAGCGACTACTTTGTATGGAGGCAGCTAAGTTATAAGCCGGATTATCAAAGTACCCTAATGTTGGTGTGTACATAACAAATGAAAAAAAAGAAAATCTTTTGAACTCGATGTTATGGGATGCTGTTATTCGTGGTGAAAGTGAAATCATTGAAATAAAACTTTTTAAATCAAAGCCCACTGTTTCCACTAAAACGTAAACAAGATATGGTTTTGGAATCCGTCCCTGACAATATTGGCTGGTTTATAATGATTATTATAAGCCACTGAACTGATAGAAATACACTGCTTATTTTCTCCTGTCTGTTTATTGCAAAACAAATTGTATTTGCGTAACTTTCTAGTTCAGAATTTGCTTAAATTATCTTTTTTCTAATAGCAAGTAATAATTATGCTTTCTGATTTTTCTTTCAATTTTTCCGCATTAATATATGTGGATATCTATGTGGATATTACTTGTAGATTGTCATTCAATCTATATTACGTCATTATGAAGTTGGTGAAATATCTAGTTCATACTATCATATTATACACTAGTCTCTATGGTTTATCTCCACGGTAACGTGTAATACAGTTTATTCTAACTGTCAATTTTAAAATGTAATGAATACTGGTTGTATTTCATCTCTTTTTCATCACTTCCTTTGGCCCATTTTAAGGATGGTCGTCTTAGATTGGGTGATCACATTGTCTGTATTCGTGATTGTAATGTTCGAAGTTATGGACCAGATCAAGTGGCTACAGTTTTACGTCAAACTATATCCAGTTGCCTATCTGAAGGTATATTAACACAAGACACCCCACACATCAGTGAAATATCGACAACAAGAATGATCAATACTGTTTTAACTACCACAACGCCAGCATCAACAAACACAATGTCACCCACCTTGACGAATAATACAAATATGCTGTCAGATAAATACAGTTTGTCTTCAAACCATGTTGCTTCAAGTCATGTGGAATCTGATAAAACTAAACCTACCAATGAACACTCGTTGATCAATCCATCTGTTTTACTTAGACTAATTGTAGCTCGTCCAGCAAATGGCAATCCTTCTGAGTTAAGTGAAATTAGCTTTAAACAGCAAGCTATCTGTCGTCAACATCATGTTCTTGGAATGCTGACGTAAGATAAAAGTGTTCATTTTGCATTTATGTGTGGCTTTTTGTATAAATTCTAAAGAAAATATTTAAAAAAAACAGTATTTTATTGTTGTGAGAAGACAAAAAGACATTTGCAAAGTCTCTTTATTTAATAACTCTCACCGTAACTACTTAAAATCATTTTATTAGTGTTAGTCAGTATATCACTTTGTTTACCATCACTTTTACAACGGTGTCGAACAAACCTTTACTGACAACTTCGAAGAGTTCTGAATAATCTACGTAATATATTGCTCGTTACATAAATTACTATGTAAGGATGTGAGAACGTGGAGTCAACTTTCAAAGCTACAGTACTTGCGATTCGATTGCTAACAGCTAATCCCAACCATGACTTATTACTTTTAATCAAACATAACAATCTGACTAAACGATCAAGAATCAGAAGGATCACATATGACACAATAATAATAATTATAACCAATATATATTCAAGATAGTTACAATTTTCCAACCAATCACAGGCTTTCATCCAGGTATGTCAGTAGCCATATATTCCCTCAACAGCTGTAATTGGTTCAAACAATCACACAGACAGAAATTCATTTGTTATGTTCACTGTTTACAGTCAAACAGCTAAGTAATCAATGAAAATCAGAATCAAGTAGATTGTATTCTGAAAGGTGTCAAGCAGTGAAGTTCATACAACGACTCCAACGTGATTTAGATTGCTTTCTGTATTCCTCTGCTAGTTACTATTCAGTGTAATAAGCTTACAGATACAGACTATGAATCGAGGCAACCGTCTAAGGAGTCCATATACTAACGGTTTTACGCTGTCACTAACTCACACTCATAACTCTTAACCAATTAAATTGAAGGTAGATAAACCAAGTAGAAAGTTATACATATTGGTTGAGTAATGCTTACTGCAAACTGTGGTGATAGTAGTCAGATTTTGCAAGACTATGTATATATGAAAAATGACTTTGATTTAGTACTCCAATCATTTATGATTACCCACTTACGCTCATACTTTTGACCTATTGTCAAATCTGACAAGTTCTGTTTGGCTTACTCATCTTAACTAGTGGGACGCGGTTATTCTTCCTGCTTAGAGTTTGATCACGCATATTCTTAATGTATGCACTGAATAGACTGTTTCATACTTTACCTTCATTAGGATGATGAATGTTGTCTAATTACAAATCATAAGTCGCACTAATCAGGTCTATTGACTCTGTAGACACCACCCATTAATATTCTTGTCTCTTAGACAGTATAGTTTTAAGAACTTACAATTCGCATTGTAATTAAAGTGATGTGTTCGTTGTTGAATGGTTTTCTAGAAATGAACTCGAGGCTATTAACTTTATTCTTTTTATCATTATAGCATACCAATAGCGTTGGGTAAGCCTTAGTAGGATTTAGTTTAGTTCAGCAATATAAGATATTGTAAGTGCGATAGTAACAAAAATATGGAAATAAATTGAACCTTATCAGTAATACTCATAGTATACCGACTTCGTACAACTACCGTGAACTTGTCTAGAAAAAATTAGTGAAAATTAGTTAAAATATTTTCACAAGACTGACTTAGTGAATAATCATCATCTGCCCATCACTTAATAAGTTTGTGACCAATTCATAATCCGAATATTGTGATTTCGAAATTCAGGATAAATGAGTCCGTTTTTTTTATTTTAAAGAAATCAGCTTCTCATAATCACATAATATTCTCTATAATATTACAACTTTATAGGATTATACCAACACATCAACTGGATCAATATATTGAGTTACTATTGCACAAAAACCTTCCATTTGTTGATTTGTACAGCTATTGCAAAACAAATTCATTGGATAATGAAAATAGCTATGATACTTTGAAAATCAAATCAAATCATAATGATTACTCTGAATTAAGGAAGCCAGTCAATTGTATTGAAAGTGAATTTCTAAAGATTAGTGACGTCACTGAATCATTTGTAATGTCATCTAAACAACTAGAACAATTTGATGCAGATGTATGTGGTTATTTTATATTTTTTATACCTCATCTGAATAAATTAGTGTAGCACCGCCTAGAAGACATTTTTTAACAAGTATCATTGTTTAACTGTCTAATTTAATAAATATATAGGCCTAAACATGACCATTTTAATACAATTTTCATGAATTTACAACTGTGAGTGCCATGACAAAGTTATTAAAGAAAATGTCCTTGCAAGTGTTTTTATTTTATTTTTTAATTTAAGTTCATTAGTGTCATAACGATTTGTTAGTAATTTTTCGATGTTGTGGACTAAACGAATGTTGATTGCATGAAATTTTTGTTTAAGGCATTTTGCAATTACTAGAATAGAAAATTAAACCTAACAAATATCTAGTGAAGAATGACTTGAACTAAGCTGTAGTGTCATGGTATATTTAGCTCTTTAGATTCTCGTGTACCACAAGTAGTATGACATATAATCTTCTTGTTCTAATTACTTAAAAAAATCATAGAGTTCTATCTTTTCTTATTTATAATCTTGTTATTGCTGAAGTTTCGAGATTACATCAGTTTATTTAGCTATGATTTATATATAATCTGTTTTAATTAACAAGACTATCTTTCCATCCATAGATTATTTTTAATTATAAATGGGAATGACTTCTAACTGACCCTTTATCTAAGGGGAAATTTCTGTGCATAAAAGCTGAAACTCATTAAGGAAAAATTACAACTGGTCGAACTTGTGTATAACCTGATACAGCAAAATGTCATTCGAAGCATAATATCAAAAGAGAACAAATAAAACGGTAGAGGAATAATTAAAAAAATATCTGTATCAATGAAAAACAGACTAATAAAAAATATAATGTTAAGGTGCAGAAATGCCCTTAAAATGATAAGGAAGAAACGATGTATATCAGTATGTGTGACCAGTTTAAAAAAACCACACAAATTTCAAGTATGCAAATAAAGTATTTTCCTTAACTGTACGTCAGTGTAACGTTGATTGAGTATCTTGCACAGAAGATAAATATTTTCTCCCACTGTCAATAAAATCGATTGGTTAAAATATCTCTAATATAAAACCGTTTTCATTACACCGAATACTTACGCCTAATTTGAAGGCAAGATCTTCGTATAAAGCATGTTTATTTGTTTTAATGTCAAACATTGTGTACCTTTTGCCCAGTTAGTAGCCGTAAATTACCGTTTTGACCATATATATATATATATATATATATATATATATATATATGTCAACTTGGCTTTTTACTGGATATATTAAAAGGGGATTAGGGCATAGCTGTTCAAATGTTGTATGACGGAGACTCATTTTACGAGTTAGTAGTTACTAATTAAACAAGTACTGAATCACTTTTTTCCGAGCTGCGGTGAATTCAATTCAATTTAATTACTTCGACTTCATTTTGTGCAATTTTCAGGATATTCGAGAAATTGAACCATATTCAACACTTGAAATTTCAATTAGTTCTCAAAATTCCTCACAAACCGATGTTGATCAGGCAGATACTAATCTACCAAGTAGAATAATTGCTGATGACTTCATAGACAGTAAGTTTTTATTACAGTAATGATTTCTTCATTAATTATTCATATTGCGTTTCCGAAAAGAACTTTACGTGAATTTATTGATATAAGTTCTCTGAGGTTAGTGGCTTGATTGCAAATCATTCGTTTTAATTCTGGACTTAATCTGAAATGTGAGGAAACTATCTGGGCTCCGTAGTCACGGGAATGGCCCTATAGTGTGTGATTCAGTGACAATGTATACACCAAAACCGTTGTCCCACATCAAATAGCAAATTGTTTGGTAGGAATAAAGTTGATGATGAATTTTCGTCAATTAAGTTTCAATTATATAAATCCTATTGTTGTAAGATGCATGTAAGTGATATTTTAATATCATGTTAGGAGACTCAAGAAGAATAGCTAACTTTCAGAACTATCCTTTTAAAGACTTTCAGTTGCTTTATTTGTGTAATCATTTCAATTTCTGTCGTTATTATATCCTTCCTGCTCTTTAATCCTGTTTTGTACATTAGCTGTTACTCTATCATTTATGAACTACGGTTAATTGATTGTGTATACTACTATCTCCATCATTTTGTATTAATGTAAATCCCATAACTGACTGGTTGCATGGTTTGGTTTGTATATATATAAAGGAAAGCTTGAAATATAATAAGATATATCTGGTCGATTCATCGTCTTGTGTTCTTCCCATTCTGGCTTGAAATTGAGTAGACACGGGCAAATGTGCAGAGACCGACTAATCATTCTCGTTGGCGTTTGGTATTGTAACTTCTTGAGCACAAGGTCAAATCAACCAACTGGTCATACCATTAAATCACTAGTTTTTGACGTTATAACATTTATTAATAACAGATTATTACCATTATTTATTTTCTTTATAAAATTTATTCTATCAAGATACGTTCAAATGTAACAGGAGGTTGAATTATCAACATTTTAAAGGTAGCTGTTCTATTCCGTCATCTTTCAATGAATTTGTGACTGGAAATATAAGTCAGAAAGATTCATCGATTCGCGTTAAAAATGATAAAAACAAAGATAATGATGAAACAGAAATTCACATCGTACATTTGACAAAACCAAAGGACCAAGGATTAGGCCTAATTATAGTTGGATATATTTACAATAGCCTCTATGATGGTAAGTAAACTCCGTGTATATGCATAACCTTGTCCCAAAATTATTTCAAACTCATTTTGCTAGATTAGACTTAATAGTTTTGTATTACCTACCCAATACGCCAAATCTAATGTCAGTTATCAAAACAGTTATCGAAATCTAATGTTACTATATTCTGTTACCTACTGGATGTATGTCAAATAAATAACATAGTTTTCTATCTCTGATCAATTGGAATGCTCATTATTATGAGATGAAAACTAGGACGAAACAGAAATTCAGTGTAATAGATTTTAGTAACTCGCCTACTAAAGTTTATGCATGTTTAATCCCAATTCGCAAAACTAGGTCAAATATTTAGACATAGTTCAAGAAATAAAAATGAGGAAAGAAAAGTCAGAATAAATAAATTCACGCTGGTATCAAAGTCAGGAACCTGATCATTTTGATGGAAAACCTAAACGCCAAAGTTGAAATGGACAACATAAGGCATGAGGATATCACTAAACGACATGAACTGGGAGTAATGAACAAGAATATTGAAAGATTGCAAACTTATATGCCTTCAACAAAAAGATTATAAATGCCATCATATTCCCCCCCACCCCCCAGATAGGCATACACAGAACTACATAAGTTTTACCAGACCACTCTATGTGCAAACCAGATCGACCACACCTGCATCACTAAGAAGTTCAAGAGGACCTTGAAAGACGTGAGGGCGAACAGAGGAGCTGATACAACTTCAAATCACCACCTGGTGATGGCCAAAACGAAGGTGAAGCTAGAGAGACACTGAACAACTGAAGTAACAGCATTACAAAAGCTTAACACGGACCTTCCACAGGATACCAACAAACTAAGCGAATTCCCTATCTTTAAGAAAAAGAGGATGCTCGCATGAAGAATAGCTGGAAAAGGATTAAAGAAGCAATGACTTTAACAAATCAGGAAGTTTTGAACAGCAAGAGGGACCACCGTCTCGTTTGGCAGTCTAAATAAGATCCAAGAGAGGAGAAACAAGAAAAACCAATCAATATCAGTTGAATAAGAACAGGAAAAGTCAAATAACTGGCTGAATGCACAGAAGTCAATAAGTTAATGAAGAAGTGCATTAGAGCGGATAAACAAAAATATATGGGTGACCTAGCAATGATAGCGAAAAAAGCTACAATGTAAGGAAGCATAAGATACTTATATGACAGGCAAAGACGCTAACTCAAAATGCAGTAAAGTAGAACTATCAATCAAGAACACGGATAGAAAACCAATCAGCGAGACCCATTAATAACAAAACTGGCAGGTAGAGCACTCTGAACAATTGTTCACTATAGACCAGCACCGCTTAACCTACCGGTCATCAAGGTAGTATCTACAAACCTCCCTATAAAAGTTAACTCACCAACAATCAAATACACCAGACAAATTAAGAGTGGTAAATCAGTAGGGCCATATAACATATCAGCTAAGGCCGTTGAAATGCATTAAAAAAGTAACTACCATGATACTTAACATCCACATGAAACAGATTTGGGAGGCAGAACAAGTACAAACAAACTAGAAAGAAGGATACCTAATCAAGACACCAAAGAAAATGGATCTATGCGAGATTGCAAACAATGGAGGCATCACTCTACGACCAGTACCAGAAAAAGACTGCGTCCTATTAAAAGATCAAGTGCACGCCCGAATCCGAGATCAACAGGACAGATTTCATAAGGTCGATCGTTTACCGTTAAAATCACAGCATTATGGGTCGTTTTCAAACAATCAGTTGAATGCAACTTTTTGTTTTACATCAATTCCCATAATCATGAAAAAGTATTTAGTTGAGTCAACGGAAGCCTTCTTCGATACTGTGATGTACCTGATAGGATAGTCAATATAATAAGAAATTCTCAAGACGGACTACATCGCGAAACTATGTATGAAGAACAGCTCATAGATTCATTCCAAGTAAAGACCGGTGTCAAGTAAGACTACTTACTCTCACCCGTTTTCCTTTTTCTGGTAGTTGGCTAGATTATGAAAACCTCAACATCTTAGGGGGAGGGAAGCTCGGAATGCAGTAAATAACTTAGATGCAGCTAGATGGTCTGGACTTTGCAGATGATCAAGCTCTTCTATCCCACACAGTAATTGATGTAGGTGAAGACGGCCTGTATACTAGCAGCCTCTGCAGCAGCAGGCCTCAACATGTACAATATATAAAACAAAATACACCAAACACGTTAACCTTGACGAGGATGTGGAAGCTTTTACATAGTTGGGCAGAATCGTTGATAAACAAGAAGGATTTGGTGCAGATATGAAGGTACATATTGGCAAAGCAAGAATAGCATTTCTACGATTGAAGAACACCTGCTGCTGAATAGTCCCATGCTAGGACAACACAGCTGTCCAGTGTTCCATGGTTTTTAGTGGTACCCAACCAACATCAATCTGTGACGAACACAAACACCCACACTTAATACATAGCTCCATGAGACCGCCTCGATTTAATTTCAAACAGAAATGTTTATTCAGAAAACGTTGGAATCATTGTGATTAAAAGAATCATAATCTACATGTATATGAATTAATGAACAAAATCAGTGGTAATAATTACAACGGTCATGGAGATGTACAGGTAGTTAGTTTGTTATAAATTTGTGTGTACATGAGGACGGGTTAGAAGGATCAAATAAACCATGTAAACAAATGTATAAAATGCGACTGTCAATAGCAATGATAAGAATATAATAATAATATAAATAATATAGGCTAACAGGAGTACATAATGAAAATATTGCTTATAATGGTTGTCACCCAGTGGGTGATGAATGCCAAAAGTGGTAAAGAAGCCAAACAAAAGACTTTTGTATACATTATTTTGGTCGGCAAATTTTAATAGCTATTGTCTCAGCTAAGCTCAGTAGTAGGTAGCGCACAAACCTAAAAAGCTTATTTAGTACTGTGCATATAATAATGAATGCAAGGTTCTTATTGATTATTTAACAGATTAACAAATATGACTGATGGATTGGAAATAAAGTTATGAAGGAAATTTCAGATGCTAATTTCAACCGTGAAATAGTAGCATTTCTAAGATACAAACATGACAAATATGCCGGAAAACGAAACTAGACAATAAAACTATGCAATAATCCTTACATGCGGTACCCATAAAGTGGATGTAATTTATCGCAAAAACGAATGCATTCTTACCTGAAGTAATTCATCACCCTTTTGTACAACACCCAAACTGCCGATAAGTCCATCGGGTACAATGTATTGTATAAAATGACGTGAAGGTTTATCATTATAACCATTATCATATGAATCAGTAGACTTTCCTAGACCATCTGCTGAGAATTGACTGTTTGCAGCATATTTGTCTCCTATTAGACTATCACTTGTAGATGATTGATTTGTGTAACAAAAATCTGGCTCTGCAACATAAGTCATACCTTGTACACTTATGCCCAAATTCGATATCCCACGAGATTTATGAAAACGTAAAACCTAATATATACAATATATAAATAAATTGAAGTAAAAAATATGAATAAATACGCGTATAACTTAGACAAAGTAGACAATAGATTGTATGATTCGGGAAATAAACGTAGTACTAACAGCGATGATACTCTGCAGTTTGATTGATAGTGATTACACATTTGAAACGATATTAACTGTGTAAGGATTCAAGTGTAAAAAGAACTATGAGGAGGATGCAGGTGCATCAAGTCAACGAATGTCAGACAGGATGAGATGCGCACTATATGCACTGAATTGTTAGACATTACTAAAATAAAATTGAGAACAAGAATGTGAAACTTGATTCAATGAAAAAATCGAATGGGTTTTTTAACCTATACTTTGTCGAACCTAATAAAATACATTGAGAATTCATTTAAATTAGAATCCAGAGTCGTTTACAGTATGGATTTAATTATTCATTTTTGGATTACACTGTTTTAAGGGCTAGTGATACTATCAAGCCATCTAAACCGAAACAGCTGGGACGGGAATTGAAAATCTTAGTGTATGAGAATCAAACGACTTAAGTACTAAGCCACAAATTTCATTTTAATGCGATTGAATTTCTCACCAATATAATGATTTATTTACAATAAAGTTCGGAAGACAACTTATTCGGAAATACTTAGTAATCAGGATTATATTGGGTCACAAGTTCGAACCTTTACTTTAGCTTACGCAGCTTAATAATAGTCTTTCTAAATAACACTGGAACAATATGGTTTACGGCATGATATTTTCTTAATTTTGTTAATTTATGCCTTAAATACAACCATTAGGATGAGACCGATGTTCTATTAGAAATAAATTCAGGACCATTAAATGCAGTGCCACTAAAAGTAAGAAAAATGAAAGTAAGTAAGTAAGTTAAAATTCAGTATTTGAAACTATGCAAAAGTAGCTGACTATCAAAAAAATTGCAACTAAACAGAAAGAAAGACAGATTATGTAGCTCTAACAGTTACACATCCTGACAGAACAGAGATGTTTGTAACAGACCATATAAGACGAACATTGGTATGTGAGTAATAAGAAAATAATGATTTCTTCTGGTTAGTACTTTTTTAGTAATGTTGTTTTTCTCAGGATAGGGTCACTAACCCCATGCCCAACCATCCTCCTTTGTCCGAGCTTAAGACCAGCCGTAACCCTAAGGGGATTACAAGCACGCAGAATTCCTACGATTGAAGAACACCTAAGACTGAAAACAAATGTCAGTCAACATCGAAGTCGGAAATCTCAATACAAACGTAGAGACAGTTCTATTGTATGGAGCTGAAACTTGAAAAACTACGAATATCATCCTTCAAAAGATGCAGGTATTTATGAAACATTGTTTGCGCAAGATACTTCGAATCCGTTGGTAAGATACCATCAGCAACAACCTCCTACGGCAGAGAACAAGTCAACTTCCAGTCGAGGAAGAAATTAGGAAATGACACTGGAGGCAGATAGGACACACATTCAGGAAACCATCAAACTGCGTCATAGGACAAGCAATAACTTAAAATCCTCAAGGCCGAAGGAAAAGAGGAAGACCAAATAGCATATTCGGCCGGGAATCAAGAGCAGATATTTAGAAAATGAGCAGCACTTGGGAAGATTTGGAAACGAGATCCTGGGACAGAGTTGGAAGGAGAACTCTGATCGCCAACTTCTACTCCTCGAGGATAAATAGGCATTGATCGATTGATTAGTATCCTCAGAGAAGACTTTTTGTCATAGCTGAGTGTAGCGAAAACCATAACTTATTGTCAATTTATTCCACTACTTGACTTAATCATTTCACGCGTGAAATATTTATCTGACATTAGAAAGTAAAAGCACGATGTTATTTTTGAATTAATAATTTTTATACTTTTGACAAAAGTACAGTAGGAAAATATTATGGAACGAAGTGCAAAGTAATGTTTAATGTTAATTTTTTATTGTCAGAAAATACATATAACAATGGTATTTTTGTTCAGAACGTTATTCCAAACAGCATATCAGATAACTGTCAATCAATTCAAGTGAATGATCAAATTATTCAAGTAAGTCTGAATTGACCGAAATGTTTCGAAGTAATTAACCTGCTTGCTCATCATAAATAATATAATAAGGAGAATTTAATGAAGAACAGATAATGAATAGACAGTATAGTAATAAACAAATAATCTATAAAATAGAGAGGCTAAATTCGCTCTGTGGATCCATTTCATAAACTGATCACTTCTTTTTTGCCTTTATACCAGTCCACAATGAGAGTAAATGGCAAGGAAAGGAAGACAAACTACTTGTGAAAACAAAATATTTGGAAAGGAAAACAGTCATCATGTTTCATATGATACGTTACTAACACAGTCCTAAAGTTTGGCTACTTACATAAGTTTAATAACTCGCTACCTGAAGTGATAATATCGTAGTGTTCTGGAGGAATAGCCAATGTGTCTTACTTAGAAACAAGTGACATATCTGGAAGAAGACATGTGATAGGTCGTCAATATTGTGTGACAGACATATAAGACAAAGATTAGGTCTTATATATATATATTGTATATTATTGGTTTGTTGTTGTTGTAATACATGCATGTGAGTGACTAGTTGGCTTCCTGATAAATCAGTCGGATTATTGTACCTGAGCAATAGATTACGACAAGGCTGGATTCTATCTGTAAGGCATAGGGCTGCGAATAACAGAATTGATAATATCGGCAACAAGTTAACCTGATGTTTATTATTAAGAATATCAATAATCATTATATTCAACACGAACATTTTTTAGTCTGGATACGGTACGTAATTAAGGATAATAACTAATAAATTGGAATGAAAATCTACGCAATGCATGTTAGACTTTAATTATATGTAGAAAATAATTGACTTACTTTTAGAAGAATTTCTCGACAGTGTAGTGAGAAGACATATTTTCCGAGGTTCATGAAGTCAAAAATAAACCATTTACCTACAAATGACTTTAGATGACAATCACTTCATTTTACAAATTTACTGTATGTAAAAAGTGTAATACTTTAATTTTCTGACTAGATAACTGAATGACTTAGTGTTTGATATAAAACCAGGATGTTATAGATAGTATTTGAAGCAAGAGGGAGGTTAAGCGCTTTCGGCACTGACAACTTTTCAATGCCCTTATTACACACACTAAGCGCTGGCAATAAATATTTTATTATTTTTCATCTTTCCCATGTTAGATATTACACGAATTATTCGCCGATGTTATTTTCTCTATACTAAGTAGTTTTAAATTGGATATTTTTTAAATTAAAATTACTCACAATTCATTTTTTTAAATCACAGGTAAATGAAATATCCTTAATTGGTCTAGATAACGTACAGGCTGTTTCAATTTTGAAAAAATCTGATGCAGATATCACACTAAAATTGAAACGCTACCTTCATGGTTTCCTATATGAAGAACTGCAAAAGTCAGGTATTTCAGTCAAATATGATGATTCAATGTACTAATTATGTGTACCTTCCAGCAATTGTAGGAGTTAACACGGAATAAATGAGAGAGCCAAATTATCTATTTGTATTATGCAATTCTGAACTTGTCATTAAAACTGATACACCTGAAACCTCACACAGTTGACGTTTTTCATGAACTTCTGAAATGAAATATAGATTTTATCATTTTTCTGTGAACATCATTTATCGCCATCAAACGCGTGGATATCAATCTCTTTTCAGCCAAATTGTAAAAAATTCTTAAAGGTTTTCCACTGTGTATCATTCTAACAATCATTATAATATAAGGAAATGATATTAGGTGAGTAGTGTTCATAGAGAAGAGATAAGGTCATGATAACAAGAAAATCTCGACCGAAAATATATAGTAGCACTCATTAGTGAATAAACTATAGTATAGTATTCAAAACTAAAGAATGATATGGCTGGTAGTTATTTAACGAAGTTGATCTCGACAAGTATTAGAAAAGCATTTCTATTCTAATCTTGAAAGTGATATTTTGCAGTCGTCCAATATACTACTCACCTTAAGTAATAAGGTCAAGCATCTGAAATTCCTTTGTGACTTCAGGTATATCGGTTATTCTGTATCTTATTTCAGCAATAAATAGTACGAAATAATTGTCATTTCTTAAAAAGACTCTATTAACACAAATTCAATCATTACGATGAATTCATCTTTAAAAGAAGAGTGGGCTTTTATCTTATTTAACACCATTATGAGGAAATTATAGCTGAGTGTACGCATGAATGCATGAATACTATGATTAATAACTAACGATTATTATGCAGGAAGTATATAACTTTGATTAGAAGTTTCTACGGTAATGTCCAAGTGTTAATTTAAAATACCGCTTAAGATTTCTGTAAAATTGGAGAGCATTGATAAATATGGGATATGAAACTTAGATTTGCTCTCTGAAAGTTGATAATTATACGCATACGTAGTTATTTTATTAAACTTAACTCTGCTCTTTCCACAAATGGATGGTTCGTGTACGGTTTGACTTTGATTTTTGACACATTTCTGAAAGGTCATTTGAAAATGAACAATAATCCCATACAAAATCATTTGAAGAAAGATAACACTTCCCTGTTGGATCAAACATCAGATCACCCATATCCAATAAGCAATAGTGCATTCATCAATAGGGAAACAAGTGATTCGTCAGACCGAACAACAAGTGGTAAACTTCATCAGCATGAGTATTACCCACTTAATAATAATAACTTCAATCATTCAAATATTTTATACGTGGAATTAACTGAAGATTTCATGGATCCATCATGTTCATCTTTAAGTGATCAAGAAGGTATACTAAAATCTATGGTGTTGGAAAACGAAGAAGGTAGGGAAACGCTACAATTGTCAAACAATGATAATATTCATCGGCTTAGTTCTGAGTTTTTTTCTGATCGATTTATAATCAATGCAAATTGTAGAACATTTAAGTATTCAGATGCTAACTTAGGTGATAATACTGAATCATTTAAACAAGAAGTAACAGGGCCCATAATTATGTCAACGTTGACAACAATGGCTGCAAACAAACATGATTTTCTCAATATGACTATGGACTTCGAAGTTGACGGATTCATCGGAATTATTAATAGTACTGACGATAATAGTAACTCACGGAATAATAGTTGCGAACCTGCTTTTTTCAGTAATGAGTTTACAACTAAACTAGAAGCATGCTCAAGTACATGTAAAAAAATATTTAATACTTCGGATCCAATCTCTTTTGGTAACGATACTGTTGCATCAAAACAAATAAATGGTTCTAATAGTTTTAAAAGTGTGGATCATATTAATACATTATTTAATCAAAAAGTTGAAATTGGTAAGTCTAGAGATATTATTCGTATGTAAGAATACTTTTTCTATATTTGTCATATTCAAAATTTGTATGATTTTCCAATTTTTCACTACGTCATAATATTATGTTTGGATTAAGAATAACATATTTTAAGGATACTTTAATTCACAAATAAGCATTAGCCAAAATATAGCTGAAACTCAGACGTTTGAATGTACAGAGTTCTTCAGCAGATTTGAGATATATTTCATTTCGATTTCATATGTGAAGTGTTGGAATATCATAAATTATCACCAAACAACAATCTTCTTGGTTCTCATGACTCACCAGTTGATGTGAATTAGTAGTAAGAGCTGACTTTAAATTGGGCTTAAAAAAATCATTATCGAACTGAGTATTTTTATTATTTGACAATGAGACCGTTATGTAGGTTAATTAAAAATTACATAACAGAAGTGAAGTTGTATTCAAAAGTTTAATTTATATTCTTCTCCTCAGTATGTCTCTTTGATACCAAGGAAACATAATTGATTACAGATCTTAATGCTTTCAAAACACCTTTTCTCTGACCATTAGAGTAATAGTGTTTTTGAAGAGATGCCTATATCCTAAACCATGCAGCCAAATTATATAAACCTGCTGGTTCATTCAGAAGCTTTATAATGTCGCGAAAGTATGTTACATTATATAAAGAAAGGATCATGTATAACAAGAATATGATAGCTATCGAGATCTAAACCTGAGTTAACTTATCTGCCAAGCTGTGGATACGACTTATCATGGTATAAGTTTGGGCATGTGACTTCTCGACCAACATTATCTGTTATAAATGTTTGACATACAACGTACTTTCGCATATATATCTCAGTTCACCATTATGTGAGACTCCCCTAGGATTCTGCTATTCTTCAGCCAAAAACCCTTCTTCACCAATGAACGTTTAGTGATTTATAATAATTTGTCTAGGCGAGTAACCGCTCACGCTTGAGTTTTGCCTCATAACATCAAACAGGCTTACATAGTCGCCTTATAGTAATCTATCACTTTACTTATCCTTATATTTCTGTTTCGCATAATACTGTCACTGTCGGGGTTTCGGTTTAAGGTACATGACAATCTTATAAACTGGTCACTTCGAGCTGGGCTAGGAATTACTCACATTTTGTATTTTCAAAGTAAGACTAAGTAAGTACTGAGAACATACCATTAAAGTCAACTCGAGTGCATATGGGCCATACATTTAATATCCTTAAATTGCAATGGAATGTCTGAATCTGTGATTCGGATGTAATATTATGAACCTTGTTCATTGCTTTTGTTATATGCAACACTTCATTTGGACAATAGACTTGAATCCAGTAAAACCGTCTGTTAAATACTAACCCGGCTAGTAGTCATAAACAAAATACACTGAAATATAATACTGTATAACAACCAACCCACAGACAAGATTGTATGTGCAAAATAACTAAAAAAGTAATGATTGTGACTACATTTTTTTACACAATCACAAAGTATTGGACAACGTTCTGGTAAAAGCAAAGTTTAAGAAAACAGAATTATCAGCGAAATGTAGACGTGTAGTGGTTGTGCCCTGTGTTTGTCAAGAAAGCTTGTTATGGCCAATTCAACAAACTTCAATAAACTGAACAAAACACTACAGATAATCAGTAGTACTAGTATCATGGCCAACATTAACACATTTGTCCGTAAAAAGGTACAGAACTTTTCTGATTTAAGCTCTATGTCTGGGTATCTGCAAACGTTAATGGTAGCATATAGCAGAACACACCAAGATAAGTGACAACATGTGCACTTGTGATTGCTGGGCGCCAATTGCCGGGCAAATCTAATAAAAAGCATTGGCTAGCTCCACAACCATCAGACGCTGGTTACATCCGTTTATGGACAGAAATGCAATCGATCATGAATTTACACACCTTGGTTTTACTTGAAAATTCGCAGACTGCTTTGAAACTTAACAGATGACAGGTATGTACTCAAGTACATATGACATCCAAACAAATCTTTATTCTCGTCTCTACAATTGTGGTGGAACCCATCTTAACGAACTGTGATGTCCAAATGTCCCTAGCTGTTCCTTGCATTCTAAATGTTACTATCATTCTGTTTATATTAGTACTCATCACCCCTCCTCCCCAGGTACATTGTTACTTATTTGGCTAACTTCTTGGCACATTAATCTGCACAACTCAAACTATAAAGTATGTCATCCAAACGTTGTTTCAACCATTTAAAGTCTGTTAGTAAAGACAAAAAATATGAGTAAAGTCTGGTGAACTGTACATATGTGTCTTGGCCTAACTGCTCACTCACATTTGTAAATCACACTGTTAGTCCGAGTATTTTGAACATACTCTCACAAACACATTTATGCCTTAGGATTTTCAACAGTAAGCTTGAAAACCACTGTCAATGCTTTACAACTATAATTTAGAGGGTACAACAATCCTTATTACCCAATTCAATGTGTCTCATCTCCATTTTACTTATCCCATTAAGCTGTAAGGTCATCCACCTCATTGTCAATCTAATGTTCTTCATGTGCATCTTCTGGAAAGTAACATTTACCCACATCATTGGTTAATAATCCATTTTTGTTTTAACTTCCACATTTAACACAGGCCCGTCTTCACCAGCACTTTATAAGATGCTAGTGAAGACAACAGTGCTTGATGCTAAATCGTCTGGCTTTAATTTTGTTAGCACATGTATTCGCCGGTGAAACCTTGCTGATACTATTAGTACTTGTGGTTGTATGCGCGCTGACCTCCTTGGTTCCGTGGTCACTAGTTGTTCTTGCATATTCGCCCCGTCATCCCAACGCATCCATCTTTGCAATGGACTTATGTCTACACTATTCTCTTTGTTGTCTTTATTAATAGTGTATACCGGTCCACGCCTTGCGACGACTACGTATGGGCCCTACCACTTGGAGTACTTTCTTCAAGCCTACTCCGCCACCCGCCATGGTCTTCCGTCCTCTACACTTCACTACATCTTCCAACAGAAAACATTTCATCTGATTCCCTCAATGCTATTCTGATCACTCGACGTCCATTTTTTGTTTCTGTTGTGTGTTTTTCACGGCTTGTTGCCGCTCTCACTTCCACTTCCTGCGGTTCCACTTCTTTGGTTGTGGCCAGGTCATGATGTCTGCTGATAGTTGTGGTCTTCTTCCATACATTAACTGAAATGACGACTTCTTTGTTGTTCCTTGACTCGAGGCTCGATGTGTTAACAATATCATCGGTAATTCCGCCTCCCAGTTTCCCCCTGTTACTTCCAACCATTCTTTCAGCATGTGTTTATTGCGCTCTGTCAGCACGTTGGTCTGCGGATGATAGGGTGTTGTTCTGACTCTTTTGATACCTAACTACCCAAGGCAAGCTGTGAACTCCTCGCTCTCGAAGCATGAACCTTGATCGGTCAATATCATTCTCACGACGCCGTGGTCGGCCACGATGTGCCGCATCACTGCCGCAGTCACCGTCTTTCCTCGTTGGTCAGGAATTGTCACGGCGTCTATCCAACGAGTTGCATGTTCGGTCATCACCGAAACGTATTGATTACCGCTTGATTTCTGAGGAAACAGTCCCATTAAATCCATTGACCACAGACAGCCTACTGTTGTTACAGGGAGGGGTTGTAACGAAGAGTGTATGCACTTATTGTCATTCATCAACTGGCAATGTGGACAGGCAAGAACATTTCTCATCACATCTTCTTGCATCCCTGGCTCGTACGCATTCTATCTCAGGAGGTCAGTAGTTCTCGCAACGCCTGTGAGTGCTAGTTGGTGGCATTCCATGATTAATTCGTGTTGTAATGACTTCGGAATTACAGCTACCCAGCTCCCATTATGGTCTTCACATGTTAACACGCCAGAAGCATTCGATCTTAACCTGTCTTCTTGGCTCAGAAACGTTTTTACCTCTCTGTTAAAGTGCATTGATTGGTCATCCACTGTTTTGGTTAGTGCTCGTCTCACTGTTTTAAGCGTTGGATCGGTCTCCTGGCAACGGACCAGTCCTTTCAAGGTCTGTTTCCACTTTGTTGACACCAAAAGCAACCACCAGTAAGCCAGCGTCTTCGCAAGGTCGTGAAAGGTAATCAGCTATTACATTTCGACTTCCTGGTATGTGGCCAATCATTAAATCGTATTCTTGCAGGTGTAATGTCTATCGTGACGATTTTCCTCGGGGATCTCTTTCCATTCTCAACCACTGTAGTGGCTTGTGGTCTGTCTCGATGTGAAAAGGCTTGCCTAGCAAGTATCGGTCTCCACTTATCTACCACCCAAACGATCGCTAGGCACTCTTTTTTAAAAGTTGAGTACTTCTGTTCTGCCAGCGTTAAAACCCAGCTAGCATATTTCACTACCCGATTGTCCTGCCGAAGTTCCGCGCTGATGTTAAAACCACTGGCGTCTGTGACCACTGTAAACAATTTCCCAAGAACTGGCAGTTTCAATGTCATCTGCTTTGCGTCTAATAGCCATTCTTTCTGCTCAAATGTTTTCTGCGCCTCTTCTGTTCATATAAATTTTTCATTGTTTAATAGGTTTGTACAGTGGTGCAGTGAACGGCGTCGCTGTCAACACTAATGGCATTCTCCTAAATTGGTATAGCTCTGGACCTACAGTGAAGGCTGTCTTGTATTTGTTACTCACCTTTATCGGTAGTTGCCAATACCCTGACCAGAGGCCTAGTACAGTAAACAATCTGGCTTGTTGTAAGCGATCTGTGGTTTCAGCCACAGTCGACATTATGCATGGTCTTAACTCTGTTTCATTGTTTAGTTCTCTGAAGTCAATATAGAATCTATAATTCTCACTGAGATTCTTGACTAGCAACACAGGCGAATTGTAGCGGCTATAGGCCACTACATTTGTTCTATTATGCAACATTTCATTAACTTGACGATTCGCCTCTGTTTTCAGATGAACCGGTATCCGGGGTGTGTAAAACGTCATCTTCCGATGACTCCTTATAGGAATTTCATGCGTCACTTTATCACAATAACCGTAGGCCTCTCCATCTTCGGTAAACAGGCTTTCGTACTTTACTACCACCTTATCGACCTTTTCTCTATTCTCTTGCGTTAAGATCGCCACTTGTGTCTAAGCCACCTCACTGTTATCTCCCTACTACAACAGTACTAAGTCGGACTTTTGTTCACATAGCTGGCAATAGACAGAATATGTATTATAAAAATCACCAGGCTGTCACACAGCAAGAGCTAGCTTAAAATCTTCAAGGTGACCTATCACCTAATGTTTCGCCCTGGAAAAGCCTTTGAATTCTTTGTCCATCTGATAATGATAGACGATTCATTATTTCTCGTCTTAGGATGGTGTATGGTTGTGGTGTTGGTGGACTTAAAATCAAGTTACAGACTTCTTTGGCTACTGAACGGGGTAGGATTCAATATAGGTCTCGATAGCGAACTCCTTCAGATTTTATAGTGTCTCGTGAAATAATGCTCTAGCTGAGCAAACCACAACTCAGGATCACTACGATCGAATTCTAGAAGTCGGACTTTTGTAGTCATAACGGTGTCTATGTCTACTGCTGACATATCCTCTAGGCTTATGGATAAGATTGAGTTTGACATGTAGTGAACAATATAATAATGTAATAAAAACGGAAAACAATGAGTCTAATAGTAGTACCTAACGATAAAAGTGAAATACTATATATAATATGTCTATATATACGTAATCTCAATTACTGCAAAAACAGAAGGGCTTATTTAACGTACAATGAAAAGTTGAATATTGTGTTCAATACAGAGCTTATCAGTTTCACTTTTTATTCTGGGTAAGTTGATATGGACATTTGCGAAACGTGCATCCGGTTGGGAAAAACTTCAAATGAGTGAATTTGTTTGTCGGTTAACTTTTGATTGTTGACAAGCCGAACACTCTCTAACCCATTTAAGTACATCCTTCTGAAGATTTGGCCATATGTATTTAACCATGCTCTGCTTCTTGCCACCTCGCACCTGATATGATAATGTAACAACAGAATTAAGGCTATATTGGCCGAAGTTCCGTCAAAGAGTCCGACACAAATAAGATTCCAAGTCTCTTGAAACAACAATTTGGTACAAAATTCAAGGAATGTATCTATAATTGAGGCTTGGAAACTGAAGATAAATTAGACAACACTCGTCTACGTGTAACTGGTTGGCTCACATTATCCACTACGAATTCTAGTGTACCTGTAACCAGATCCCCCTGTAACCCTGATATGCACCTAGGCGAAAGTGAGTCCGATAAGATATCACTTATGGCAGAAAATATATTCATTGACCCCACCTCTATTCATAGTATAACATGAACTTCTCCCTGCCGAAGCATGTCTTCATAAGTATCAGATGCAAGACGTTGTGAGTTGGTTGGTTGGTTCATCGAACAAACTGAGACATTTTCTCACTAAAACAACCACAAATTATTCAGGCTTACCCCAGGAACTTATGGAAACAACTGCAACTACAAACAGGAACTATTCAAAGTTGGATATCGTATCATGCAATATAAATACGTAACATGGCGTACTCAAAATTACGTAGCACTACACGACAAGTGCAGTGGAATCGATCAACTTGTGTATTGCTGGAGTTACATAAAGTCAAGTGATGAGTCATTGTTTCTTTTTTCACCTGCATCATGGGTATGTTAATGTTGCTCTATCCCATGCAAGTTTCAGTTTGGTTAAAACAAAAGAGTGAGTGGCTTGTTGGTTAGTGAAAAGAGGGTCTCCTAGTTGATCCAGCCTCATTTTGAATGTGACAAGTGCAGCTTCGACACGTAGAGATAGACTTCGATTAGTTGGCTCTTTTGTTAAAGGGTGTGTAGTCACCTGGAAGACAATGAGTTCCAAGCATATGGACTAATCTGCAGTCTCATAGTAAACTTCCTATTTCGGAAGTACGGAAAAAATAATTTCTATTATGACTAGGCTGTTGTTTGGGAAATGATTATGATGTTCATTGTTGGATAGTTTTCATCTGTTTATCACTCGGTTACATAATTCACAAACTCCAGGTAGAGTTATTTATTGCACCGATGAAAGTAGAGGGAAGTGAATTTAGTAAGTACTAACAAAAATGTTTACTCAGTTTCAACTTTATTGAGATTAATTCAGCTAAAGCAAAAACAATAGTCGTGGCGTTTCGGGCCATCAGAGTAAGACATTAATTCAATGAAAACAAATACCACAGTGAAAGGATTGTAAAAGTTGGGCTATTCGATAAGCACATTGAGAGCTCTGAAATTTATTAATAGATACAATCATTCAAAGTAAAGAGATAAGCATTTGCACAATGATATCTGAAACTAGAAATGTTAAGAGATTTGGTAATCGTTACACACTTTCCTATTCAATCCAAGCGTTTTAAATAATCTGGCTACAACAGGGCAATAAGTTATAAAATTAAATCAAGTGTCATTTTAAGCTATACGCTAGAAAATTAGGGGCTAAGAAAAATAATAATAATAAAAGTTGAGGGCTACCACTGCTTTTTGATAGACAAAAGCCACTATCTTATCATCCACAATACCGAAATTCAGGCGCAGAGCATCATTTGGTTAATAGTGACTTATCAATAGGATATTTAGTTAACCGGGTTTTGTAAGTCTTAATTTGCTTATTGAACATTTTTTTCATATCAATGATGTTGAACTAGAACATTGAGGGCACTTTGACTGTTGATCTTACGCGCTATCACCTCTCTTTGTTTCCATCCCGTTTGACCTCATAGTTCATGTCTTTCGGTAAAATTGCAAACATTGCATTAAAAACGTAAAGGCTTTTTTATTTATAAATAAACTATGCACATTAAGTGGAAACTTCGTCGCTACATAAGTAACATCATAAGCTTTACAAACTCACACACACGAAATGCTCATCGTGATCGGTCAGCTGATTTCTATGGTGAGATATTTTATATTAAGATGCTACTGTTGTTAATAAAACTCGTAATTTCGCACTAAGGGTATGCAATTTAAACAGTTGCAATTTCCCTATCTACTAATATTGTAGTTTGTATAAATCAGTATTTCTGTTAAATCACTAGCTGACTTCCCTTTTGTACATTTTTGAGATTGTGTTGTTATTCTCTAAGTACGTGTTTTTTGATGTGATTTTTAATTCTAAGTTAACTTGTTGAATGGTTTCTTCGCATAATCATAGTATTCGCACCTAACAGAAACATTTGCGTACTTCATTTGTTAATAAATTTGTGCACTAAGCCGTTCTTCGACATTCTTAGACAAATAAAGTCATTGATTCGGTTCTCTGTGGATGTAAAAAACCTGTGGTGCATTGTTCTACCACCCCTAATACTGAGAGACAACTTTACTATTTTTTATCCAACTTTTCGTGTTCAGCCTACAAAACTTGAAGTCTGGCTGTTGTAAACCTCTCATTCGGAAGACTCTGATCATCTGAACTTCAGTCTTTTGACACAGGTACAAATCCCAAATGTGTATCAAGCGTTTGTGACAGCCCCTATGAACATTAAGAAACAGGTATTTTTGCATAGACCACTTTCCTCCATATTCATTTACATCCCAGAACCAGTCACTGCAATAATCGTTGCACTTCAGAGTAAAATAATAAATATGAATGACACCTGAACTTTCTAAATAGTGAAGCTTAAATAATCAACTGGATAATTTAGGACCTTTGAAATGATCATTGGTGGAAAACAGACCAAATTTTCCTACAACACTAGGCTGATCCAGTTAAAAAAAACAAGATACAATAAGTTAATTTTTATTGCCTTCGTAGCTTAGTTAAGCAGATATACTGGTTCTCGTATATTTTTTAAAGTGCAATCCTGTATTTGAATACATTCAACGTTATGCTTTTTCTTGTCTTTATGATTAAATTGAACCCTTTTCATCAATTTACTACTTTCATAATAAAACATTTTATTTGTTCTTAACAACCAGCAAATGAAGTTACTCAAGAGTTGGTTGACCTCATGCATAGAGTTTGGCTACCGATTGTTGGTCCTGGTTATGATATCATAGTAAGTATTTTCATAAAGTATTCACTAGTTTGGTCAATCAGCATTTTGAGCTAGCGTGGATAGGTTAAGAACTTAACGTAAGTGTCTAGGCTACGTAATTCAAATATAATAAGCACTATACGTTTCGTTATCCGATTGACTAACTGATAGAAAATAGTCAACAATCAGCGTATATGAGAAGTCAAAATGGGACCCGAATAGGGAGTTTATTAGTGTAGCGACTAACAAACGTGTATTTGAAAGTCGGAAGTTTGCAAGCACTGGAAAGGTGTTCATTGCATACAAAAACTCAACAACCAAACACTAATGGTTTAGTAGAAATCAAATGCTTTTGCATAGAAAATAGTTAATGTGATATTTGTTACTGTTTTATAAAAATGGGACCTGCAAATTGGTTCTACAAACCCACTGTCACTATCTGTAGTAATAGTCCTTTGGTTTATATCGATCCCATTTATTAGTGGCTGAAATCGTAGGTAAATGCAGATAAAATCCCGATGGCAAGCTTCTGTGATTATCTCAGCACACGAAATAAGATTATGTTCATTATTTGCCAATAGATGTTTTACCATCGATAGAGTGGTTTTCTGATGCTCATTCAGTAACAACTGTATCAAACTTCTTCATTCCTTTATTTTTACTAACAGTTAAACGAACGGACGGGTTCAGTAATACTCTGAAAGAGACATCAATAACAATCATGGGATCTGGTACTTTGAACAATGGCTTTTACATCTGTTTAATTTTAATTCAGACCGATATATATAATCAAGTTGTAATGACTGTACCGTTATCGTTTTGTTTGGTTCGAAATTCCTGTGATTGTATTTACTTCATATTTGTTTTAAAGAACAGTTATATTTATTAAGTTAATGTTAATAGCTCTCGAATTTCAACAGGCATCGTTGCTTAATCATATATCTCACTGGACACAGTTTTCTCTGGGTTACAAGGATACTAATAATGTTAGATATTTTTTCCGTTCAAAATAAATGCTGTGTTGTATTTCTCGCTAATAACGACCCAGCTTCTCCTGTTGCTTAGTATTCTTAGACACTGGACACTCGACAAGACCCCAAATCAGAACACGCTTGAACAGGAACGAATTGTATTCCAAATAACAGTGGATAGACAGAAGTAGGAATTCTCAGTTAGAGAAACGTTAATATATTTGTAGTATTTACATAACAAGTTTCTAGAGTCTTCTCCAATAATCCGCTAGAGCTGATTAGTTTAGAAATGGCCAATCAGCGTGCGCCATCATGATCATGCACAGAACATGCTTTAGTTCAGTCTATATCCCACTAACACTGTGATTGCAGAAATATTAAAGCGTTTGGCTTGATTGCGACTTAAGAGTTACATAAATTTACTATTGTAAAAAGAAAATCATTTGTAAATCTGATTCTTAGGTATATTATAGTCAAAGAATGTTAAGACAATATATGTACGTGAAATCACTGATGTTATTTAGAAGGATATTACATCAACTAAAATTGGTGAACATAGGTGATTTTTAAGTGCAGTTCAATAGAATATTTTATTACACGCGAGTGTTCGAAAAAAAATTTTGATATCATGTGTGAAATCCAATTAGTGTTAACATGCTTAGTACAAGCAGTGATTTCATGGTACATATACATCAAAAACTACAAAAGGCGTTGTGTGGTTGGTCTCAAGTAGCTTTTTTAAGGTCGTACGTACTAAAATTTCTAATGTCGCCTATCTATGGTTATTTGGGAATATTGATACATTATTGGTTTTCAGCTTATATTAATTCTTTACATGAATGTCTTCTACTATTGTCTTTTCATTCCTGGCTTATTTTAATTTCGTTGTCTTCTCTTTTCCTTATCAATCAAATTTTCACATGACTGAATATCATATTAATATTTGTCATGCCATTTATATCATTCTATGCATATGCTCATGTTGTGTACACCATGCTTCTGATTATTGTACTCTCGTTTATGAGTGTTTGTATGAGGTTACACAGCATATTTACTGACTCATTTTAGAAAATGACATGCTATTACTGCTAATATGTATGAACATTTTTATCTGTTCTCCCAGTTTTTTGCTTGTCTGTTGTCACTCGATTGAGCTTATGATAATACTTTATGTAAACATTGATTTTAAAAATATTTACTCAATTGATCGTAAAGCAGTGGTTTGGAACTACTGTTGCGTCTTTATTTTGAGGTACTCTAGCACTTACTACAGTTCTCCAGTCAATTGTAATAAGTTTGTGTTTTTAAGATAATGATTTGGGTTTGGAACCATGAAATAAAATTGGCTAGGTTTTCACTACTACTGCACTCTAAATGCAGTTGACGGGAATCTGTAACTTTTAGGTACAAAGAAACTACTACAAATAAGTTAAATAAAGTCAATGGTAGATAAAGATTGCTTTGTTATAGGGTCGGTAAAACGTTCGGTATAGGCTTTGACACAGGATAATTTATGAAGTCTTAGGGTAGCATAATTTTCTATAATATTCGTTTTACTGATAGACATTAACTCAGGTTGTTTTTAATTTTCATCGAAACGTAATGTTAAATAAGAAAATAAATATTTATCTGTTGGTCACTATGTATACACGTGTTTAAAAGTTTATTTGTCAAAACACTATAATCAACTATTCGCTCATAGGTGTGTGCCCATTTAATCTATTTCAGTTTGGATATCATGGATTTAAGTCAGGTACACGAGTTTGCCCTTAGTGAGCTTAAAAACTGATTTCTGGATATCCAACTTTTCGTAGCTTAGGAAAAGGTTTAAGTAAAGTATTTGCATATACAGAGTTGTATGCAAGTAATATTGGCTAGAAAGTTATCCTCTTGATTAATTGGCTGACTGTTATAAATTATAGTCAAAATAATTAAGCAGTGAGTCCCAATGGCTTTATTCGCATTTGTAAAATTGTCGTTCGTCGTATATATATGAATTCGCGATTGTTAGTGAAATAAAATAAAACGAATTCGTCCATGTCCAAATGACTAGCATGTAATGTTAATTTGGCTGATATATTAGGTACTTACATTTTCGCACTCGTCAATGCCTTTCAATGTGGCTAAGCACATGTGTAGATAGTTATGACCACAAAAAACTCACTGCTCACCCATTTAATTTAAACGGGTCGTAATGAAGGTGAAAACTATTATTCGCAGCAGTTTGTCGGGCTAACGATGGTATGCCAAAATCCGTTAACCTCAAAATCATTCTGACTGTAGAAGCAATAGCTGTTCGAGTTAAAAAATTAGAACTATATTTACCAAATAAGTATGTTCAGCCTATTTTTACCTTACCATTTCTAGTCCTATCAAGTCAGTTGTGTTATGATTAAGATAACCTAATTTGATTAATGATCCTGTAGCCTTCCACTTTGTCTTGACGTAACACTATTCACCTTATTTACTTCTTCCTATTAGTCTTTTAAACTCAGAGAATTTACTATTTCTTGCTTCATAGCATTTTATACATTGAGTAATCTTCGATCAGACATTTGGTTTGAATTGTTATTTTCCTCGTTGTTTGTCTCACAATTTCAATTTACCTATAAATTATTACATAGTATTAATTATTACATCAACGACCGTAACAATCATGTATAGTTTTAAATGATGCATCTGCCTTCAAATTGGCCATTCTTTTAAGTTATTTAAATTTGTATTGCCTGATGAAATTACTTTTTTATTCACATACTTATGTTTTAATATAATGGAGGTCTTAAAGCAGTCAAATATCTGCAAGTTCTTCAATGCTGCAGGAGAATGTAAATTTCATTTATCAATTAACATTTTGGGTTTAATAGTCGGTCACGACTTAGTTACTGTTTACACCTTATTTATCAGTGTTTTTAAATCTTAGTTTGTAATTCAATAAGGTATTTGAATACCCAGTTTCATTCAGTGATTCAAAATACCAGAAAAAATAATATAGGTATGCAATGATTAGTTTTCAATATACGGTCCATAAATCTGACTTGATCTCTGCATTTTTTAAGCTTTGTAAGAAAGTCTTCGTATTTGAAAATTTCAGACTTGAAGAATCAGTAGTTAGATACTATCGATTTTATGGCGTACAATATATCAGAAATGCATTCATTATTTATAATCTTAGTTTCATTCATTTTTTTTAGCCCTTATGTTTTTATTCAACCAATCAATACCTGTTTCCCCTCGAGGAGTAGAGGTTGGCGATCAGAGTTCTCCTTCCAACTCTGTCCCAGGATCTCGTTTCCAAATCTTCCCAAGTGCTGCTCATTTTCTAAATATCTGCTCTTGATTCCCGGCCGAATATGCTATTTGGTCTTCCTCTTTTCCTTCGGCCTTGAGGATTTTAAGTTATTGCTTGTCCTGTGACGCAGTTTGATGGTTTCCTGAATGTGTGTCCTATCTGCCTCCAGTGTCATTTCCTAATTTCTTCCTCGACTGGAAGTTGACTTGTTCTCTGCCGTAGGAGGTTGTTGCTGATGGTATCTTACCAACGGATTCGAAGTATCTTGCGCAAACAATGTTTCATAAATACCTGCATCTTTTGAAGGATGATATTCGTAGTTTTTCAAGTTTCAGCTCCATACAATAGAACTGTCTCTACGTTTGTATTGAGATTTCCGACTTCGATGTTGACTGACATTTGTTTTCAGTCTTAGGTGTTCTTCAATCGTAGGAATTCTGCGTGCTTGTAATCCCCTTAGGGTTACGGCTGGTCTTAAGCTCGGACAAAGGAGGATGGTTGGGCATGGGGTTAGTGACCCTATCCTGAGAAAAACAACATTACTAAAAAAGTACTAACCAGAAGAAATCATTATTTTCTTATTACTCACATACCAATGTTCGTCTTATATGGTCTGTTACAAACATCTCTGTTCTGTCAGGATGTGTAACTGTTAGAGCTACATAATCTGTCTTTCTTTCTGTTTAGTTGCAATTTTTTTGATAGTCAGCTACTTTTGCATAGTTTCAAATACTGAATTTTAACTTACTTACTTACTTTCATTTTTCTTACTTTTAGCGGCACTGCATTTAATGGTCCTGAATTTATTTCTAATAGAACATCGGTCTCATCCTAATGGTTGTATTTAAGGCATAAATTAACAAAATTAAGAAAATATCATGCCGTAAACCATATTGTTCCAGTGTTATTTAGAAAGACTATTATTAAGCTACGTAAGCTAAAGTAAAGGTTCGAACTTGTGACCCAATATAATCCTGATTACTAAGTATTTCCGAATAAGTTGTCTTCCGAACTTTATTGTAAATAAATCATTATATTGGTGAGAAATTCAATCGCATTAAAATGAAATTTGTGGCTTAGTACTTAAGTCGTTTGATTCTCATACACTAAGATTTTCAATTCCCGTCCCAGCTGTTTCGGTTTAGATGGCTTGATAGTATCACTAGCCCTTAAAACAGTGTAATCCAAAAATGAATAATTAAATCCGTACTGTAAACGACTCTGGATTCTAATTTAAATGAATTCTCAATGTATTTTATTAGGTTCGACAAAGTATAGGTTAAAAAACTCATTCGATTTTTTCATTGAATCAAGTTTCACATTCTTGTTCTCAATTTTATTTTAGTAATGTCTAACAATTCAGTGCATATAGTGCGCATCTCATCCTGTCTGACATTCGTTGACTTGATGCACCTGCATCCTCCTCATAGTTCTTTTTACACTTGAATCCTTACACAGTTAATATCGTTTCAAATTTGTAATCACTATCAATCAAACTGCAGAGTATCATCGCTGTTAGTACTACGTTTATTTCCCGAATCATACAATCTATTGTCTACTTTGTCTAAGTTATACGCGTATTTATTCATATTTTTTACTTCAATTTATTTATATATTGTATATATTAGGTTTTACGTTTTCATAAATCTCGTGGGATATCGAATTTGGGCATAAGTGTACAAGGTATGACTTATGTTGCAGAGCCAGATTTTTGTTACACAAATCAATCATCTACAAGTGATAGTCTAATAGGAGACAAATATGCTGCAAACAGTCAATTCTCAGCAGATGGTCTAGGAAAGTCTACTGATTCATATGATAATGGTTATAATGATAAACCTTCACGTCATTTTATACAATACATTGTACCCGATGGACTTATCGGCAGTTTGGGTGTTGTACAAAAGGGTGATGAATTACTTCAGGTAAGAATGCATTCGTTTTCGCGATAAATTACATCCACTTTATGGGTACCGCATGTAAGGATTATTGCATAGTTTTATTGTCTAGTTTCGTTTTCCGGCATATTTGTCATGTTTGTATCTTAGAAATGCTACTATTTCACGGTTGAAATTAGCATCTGAAATTTCCTTCATAACTTTATTTCCAATCCATCAGTCATATTTGTTAATCTGTTAAATAATCAATAAGAACCTTGCATTCATTATTATATGCACAGTGCTAAATAAGCTTTTTAGGTTTGTGCGCTACCTACTACTGAGCTTAGCTGAGACAATAGCTATTAAAATTTGCCGACCAAAATAATGTATACAAAAGTCTTTTGTTTGGCTTCTTTACCACTTTTGGCATTCATCACCCACTGGGTGACAACCATTATAAGCAATAGTTTCATTATGTACTCCTGTTAGCCTATATTATTTATATTATTATTATATTCTTATCATTGCTATTGACAGTCGCATTTTATACATTTGTTTACATGGTTTATTTGATCCTTCTAACCCGTCCTCATGTACACACAAATTTATAACAAACTAACTACCTGTACATCTCCATGACCGTTGTAATTATTACCACTGATTTTGTTCATTAATTCATATACATGTAGATTATGATTCTTTTAATCACAATGATTCCAACGTTTTCTGAATAAACATTTCTGTTTGAAATTAAATCGAGGCGGTCTCATGGAGCTATGTATTAAGTGTGGGTGTTTGTGTTCGTCACAGATTGATGTTGGTTGGGTACCACTAAAAACCATGGAACACTGGACAGCTGTGTTGTCCTAGCATGGGACTATCCAGCAGCAGGTGTTCTTAAATCGTAGAAATGCTATTCTTGCTTTGCCAATATGTACCTTCATATCTGCACCAAATCCTTCTTGTTTATCAACGATTCTGCCCAACTATGTAAAAGCTTCCACATCCTCGTCAAGGTTAACGTGTTTGGTGTATTTTGTTTTATATATTGTACATGTTGAGGCCTGCTGCTGCAGAGGCTGCTAGTATACAGGCCGTCTTCACCTACATCAATTACTGTGTGGGATAGAAGAGCTTGATCATCTGCAAAGTCCAGACCATCTAGCTGCATCTAAGTTATTTACTGCATTCCGAGCTTCCCTCCCCCTAAGATGTTGAGGTTTTCATAATCTAGCCAACTACCAGAAAAAGGAAAACGGGTGAGAGTAAGTAGTCTTACTTGACACCGGTCTTTACTTGGAATGAATCTATGAGCTGTTCTTCATACATAGTTTCGCGATGTAGTCCGTCTTGAGAATTTCTTATTATATTGACTATCCTATCAGGTACATCACAGTATCGAAGAAGGCTTCCGTTGACTCAACCAAATACTTTTTCATGATTATGGGAATTGATGTAAAACAAAAAGTTGCATTCAACTGATTGTTTGAAAATGACCCATAATGCTGTGATTTTAACGGTACACGATCGACCTTATGAAATCTGTCCTGTTGATCTTGGGTTCGTCCCCCGCCTTAATTTAGTTTCAAACGTCAGCTTACTAAAAGAGAATTTGTCACTGATGGGGTTGATGTTCGTCAATTGTTCGACAGTTTCCTCTGGTTACCATGCATGTTTATTGTCCCTTATCACAAATTTGTGTCGTTTGGAATTGTTCCATTTTATAGCTTCCTAGAGGTGATGGGGATTAGTCGTTGCTGGAGTTTTGAGGTTTGATAATAATGGTTTTTTATTCGGTATATCACACGTGTACTAACCATTTGGGTTATGTAGTGTGTTTATTAACTACTGGAATTCAAAATTGTTAAATTTGTTATCTTGTCAATCCATTTCTAGAGACAATGTTAACGACATCTTTGAATGTAGTGTTTATCAACAGGTGTGACGAGCATCGCTTCTAAGATTGCTTTTCTCAATCGCTGGAAATAGTTTATGTTTAACTGTTTGTGATAGTCGACATATGATTAGGGTATTCATGACTTATTTTTCATTATTCTCTACTATATTCTTTGTAGTTATAACGCTATGTTTCTGTTATGACGAGAGAAATTTGGGGGGTGATTGGGTTGGATGACTGATTGCCAATTGCTAGTGCCTAGTTAGTTATTGCGCGCCTTCCCTGTGCCCACTTAGTCCCAAGCCTAAATAAGGAGAATGCGAGCCGATAGGTCAGCCAGACAGAATCGAATCTATATTTCAAGCATTCTTTTATATATACATAAAATCAGACCACACAACAAACCAATTAGAAAATTAGCATGAATACAGAACGAGGGAAATAGTGGTAGTGAGTAGGAACAACTTGTACACAACTAATTGACTGTAGTCCATAACAACAGACAATATAATAACAGTAATTATGCTAAACGGGAGGATAGGGCAAGCGGAGCGTAACAATAGTAGAATCAAAATGTTTACATTACAGACAGTTCGAATGAATGAAATAGTGTTCGGAAACACAGTTCTGAAAGTTTGTTACGTTTCTTTGTGGTCCGACCTAACAGTTTCTTTCCGATCTTATAAATTTATTCATGATAGTGTTTGATCTTTTAAGTGAACTACTTAGTCACAGATGATTTCATTGATGATCGCCGTTGTTTTATATTTTGTTGCCGTACAAATTTTTCATTGTTGGTAACGATAGGTACTTATTTTTCTGGATTTCGTGTACTTTTCAGGCTAATGGTCATCGTATTCGGGGAACATCGCATACTAGTACTCTTCGTTATTTGCGCAATTTACCATCACGTGTTGAATTGGTCTTCGCACGTAGAAAGTCTACACATGAGAATGGAAATAATAAAATGTTGAATATAACTAGTGAGAATGATCAATCGATTGATGGTGGCATCGGCGAACCACCACTCGAAGTTGTTTCAAGTGACGTTGGCTCTGTGGACACAACTTCATCAACAAGGATAGTAAATACTTACGGTGATGTTAATCGGTCACTTTATTCTAGTCCAGTATCACCAACTACAGCTCATAAACGTGTTACTGAATGGATTAGAAAATCTCAAGGAGATTTAAGCGCAGCTTCACCTGAATCTTCTATAATTGAAAAAACTCATACCGAATCAAAAACAGTTAATCCATATAGTTTCGAAGTAAGTACTTGTTTACAGTGTATAGACTAAAATAATATTTGATATTCTGAAGACTATGTAGTCACTAAGATAATATGTTTATAGTAATATTAGATTGTCAACTATTTCATTAGCCTACCTAAGTTTCTAGGTTACCTGTTCTTTACCTATTTTTTAGATGCTCAATCATTGCAAGATATTTTTTGAGTGCTATATTTGTTTTAATTAATTACCTACGAACTTATTTGGATTATATATTAACACACATGAAAACTATACAAATAATGAAACTCGTCGTTACAAAGTTAGAGCAAACCTACAACAGCGATAATTAGTCTTTCTTTTCTGTCTTTTGGTGTGACAAGAAACAGTTACATTTATATTCATGCCGTATACGTACAACGGAAAAAGTGTTAATTAAAGAAAAGGTTAAATTGAGGTGGTTTGTAGAGATTAGTATTAGGATGCAGGTACATTCAGCCAATGAGTCCCAAATAGGACGAAACGGGCCTCCTGGATTCCACTTGCCAGTCACAATACAAATTAAATAAAGATTAGTATTAAGTTTTAGTTGATTGAATTCGTCACAGATTGTTGTTGGTTGAGTACCACTAAAAATCAGAGCACTGGACAGTTGTTTCGTTCTAGTAGTAGTAGTAGTAGTGCGCACCCTGTCCAATGCTCTCTGGTTTCCAGTAGTTTTCTACCAACATCAACCTGTAACGAATTCAATCAATAAAAAAGATATTTATTGCATATTTTGTCATGAATTTTTTTTACTGTAACCAAATATATCGCATTAAACAAAGCGATTATTATTATTATTATTATTATTATTATTATTATTATTATTATTATTATTATTATTATTATTATTATTAAGTTTCCTTCATTAGTGAAAGCGTACTGAGCAAATCCTTTCATATTCATAATTGGCTAAGGAGTTGATATAAGTTGTAGACAGTATTGATTATTCGCATATTAGTAAGTAGTTTGGCGGTGAGTTTTCGATGTTCTATTTCACATCACTCTCGTGTAGTCTACCATTTCGGAAATTAATTATCTAGTAGTGTTATGACGCAAGAAATTAGGTGATTGGATGGCCGAGTAACAATGACTGGTGCCTAGTTTGTTAGTTGCGCGCCTGCCCTGTGCCCACTTAGTCCCAATCCGAAATAAGAAGAATGCGAGCCAATAGGTCAGCCAGACAGAATCATATTATATTTCAAACATTCTTTTATATATACATAAAGTCAGACCACCCAACAAACCAATTAGAAAATTAGCATGAATACAGAACGAGGGAAATAGTGGTAGTGAATAGGAACAACTTGTACACAACTAATTGACTGTAGTCCATAACAACAGACAATATAATAACAATAATTATGCTAATGGGAGGATAGGGCAAGCGGAGTGTAACACTAATAGAAACAAAATGTTCACATTACAGACAGTTCGAATGAAATGAAATAGTGTTCGGAAACACAGTTCTGAAAGTTTGTTACACTTCTTTGTGGTCCGGCATAACAAGTAGTGACTTTGAATTATCACTGTGCTTTTTAGCTTGACTTTTATTGAAAAATTAAAGTTGTTCATAATTCATTGGCTGAATATATTATTATGCAACGGTCGTTTAGTTATTATGACATTCGGCTTTCCACCAATAAGTCACTAGTATTGCTGGTTCACATACGAACAATATTTCATTACTGATTACATCCACATGCACTTTATATGATTAACTAGTTCATATGAGGACCATACCTAATGTAAAGATTGGTGGTTCTAGGTTTGATGTTATAATGGAAACTCATTGTCTAGATCTACTAAAGAATTTGCTGTTAGAACAGAAAAGCTGTTCTTAGCCCTCTGTTTTGATAGTTATTGATTAGTTATGATTACAACTGCTTTTAATTTTTTCACCTTCACGAACGTCAAGTGTTGAGATGTGGTTAAAGCAATTGTCTTTAAACCAGTATTGTGGTTTAACTCCAAGTTTATAAACATGTTCTTGGTAAATGACTGAATACCTCAGTGACTAAGTATTATGACAAATCAAAATAATTGTTTTGGGTGTTCTAATAAAATATTATTGGTGCTTGTTTTTCTTCCAGCCCATCAAATATCTATTTATAAATTCTTGGTGTAAAATATGGTTTGAATTGCTGAATATTACTTCGTTTACTGGATAATATTTAGATGTAGTTCTGTGAAATTTCTGTATAAAATTTCTTTTGTTGACAATTTTTATGATCTACTAATAAATGTGCATTGAAGGTTATGTTTAGTATGTGTGATTACACAACTTACGTTATGTTGGAAACTGTCTACTATTTAACTCTTATCCACTGTTTTAAATTCATATGGTTAACATAAAACTTTCCTTATACCAGTTATGATTACGTGTATATGAAATGAAATATCTCCAAACATCGACATCGAAATTTTCAGTATTACTTGTACTTAACCTTAATGAATCATATTTTTGCGCAAAATGCCACTAAAGGTATGTACTTTGTTGACAGTCAATCTATCTTTTCTTTATGATGGTTTTCTGATTGAGCTATTCCAGACTGAATTGGAGATCATATTAATTTGGAACTCGTTATTAGTAGAAACTCTTTACTTTGCTCTGGACTTCTTCAGATTATTAAAGCCGAGCTATTGTGCCCCATATTTCCAACTGTAATTGGTTTAAGATAATCTGTTGATTAATCAGTACCATCGGTAATAATTATTTTATTTTCAGTATGAATGATTCCATAAGTTAAGGTGCCGTTTGAACTTTTAAAAACTCATCACCAAGCTACTGAATAAATGGCACGCGATCATTGTTTAATTAAGTACTTTGTATAGATTTGTTTCATTTTAAAACAGGTTACAACACAATCTAATATCACCTGAAGAATCATTGAATGTTTGCTATACAATAGATAATTTTTTCGTCCTATTCCTAGATTATACGGCAAATTAACTGAGCTTGTAAATGTAGACCCACTCATCAGCTAAACTGTAACATTACTATTCAATGCTTGTCGGTTTAAATTATGCAAATACATATTAAAATTTGAACCTATATGCTTTTGAAAACGTTCTACTTTAGATAACCTTATTTTATTGTTTTCCACACTATATTATTATTATTATCGAGACTTAATTTTAGTCATGTTAAAGTACAGATCACAGTTATTAGTTATTAGATGGAATACTCATCTAAATGTAATTATGTACTTATTGACAAGTTTTGCTTGATTGGTCCATTAACTTTCATCTATCTTGTTTCTTGCATTAACAAGAAACGTTAAATATTTCATTAAATTTTATATCAGGTAGAAACAGATTATTATTATTATTATTATTATTATTATTATTATTATTATTGTTATTATTATTATTATTGTTATTATTATTATTATTGTTATTATTATTATTATTATTATTGTTATTATTATTATTATTGTTATTATTATTATTGTTATTATTATTATTATTATTATTATTATTATTATTATTATTATGTTCATTTTGGCCTAACTTCCTGTTTGACCCATTTCCATTTATGAATTATAGTTAGTTAATTGTGTATAGGTTACTCCAGTTCACAATCATTGTTACCTTTATTATGTACCGATGTTATTTTCCTGATTGGTCAACTGTGTGGTCAGGTTTTACATATATATAGAGGGAATTCTGAAATATAGTCTAACTTTACTGGCTAGTTCATCGGTTCATGTTCTTCCCATTTCGGTCTGGGACTGAGTAGACATCAGGGCACACATCAGAGCATCGACTAGAAAGTTATACTTGTTATCGATCGCTGTAATTGGCTCGTACAATCTCTTACTATATTTGGTCAACCGTTAATTGTGATTGTCCCAAGCTTTCCGTCACACCAATATATATTATATGCTATCTTGTGTTGGTATACGGAGGTGACACTTTATACTAGTTGGTTTTCTTGAATTTGTATTGAATTCAATGAGGCAAAAAACCATAAACTTCTTACTTTTTACGGAAAGTTTAACGATTTCGGGGTCATACGTACAACGATGCTTGATATGATGGATTTAAAAAGCGAAAATCATAAGTCGACCTTCTTCTTTTCTTAACACTGCAAAATTTCTTACCTGAATTCCTATTTTTTGTGAATTAACAATATTCTAATCCATAAAGCACAAAACCTGAAGTTTTGTGATTCGAGAAACGCGTTTCCAATATTATAGCTATCAACAAATCTTTGTATTCTTCTAGGATGTAGTTGTTTAATTTTGCAGAATATTTTCATAGTGCTTTGTTGCTAAAATGGACAGCATTTTTCTGCTTGTTTCTGCATACTCTGTTTACTACTAAAACTGCCACCTACTTGACGGATTGTATTATCTAGGAAAGAAGTTTGTACAGTACAAGTGGTAGGAATGTAGAATGTACTTGTAGTATGCTTTGTGTTTTTAATGATTAGTCATATACTCATAGTAATTATGTTTTTACATTGTTTATTAAAATTTTTTTCTAAAATTGTCGAATCATTTACCACATTCTTTCATAGATATGCACATGTACAGGACTCAGGTTTTTAATGTTTTTAAAGCATACAAAGTTTAATCGTTGTATTGCATGCGTGAACCTTCTGTGTCCTAATGCTTACGCCAGTGAACTGATACGCGTAAACAAGGCAGATACCAGTGATCAACAACACACCAAATAAATTATTCGCCTGCATACCAAATCAAGAAGACTGGAACTCAACACTCAGGAGATTTAATTCTATTTTGTACCACTGCTGTATGCGTAGTTACAATAACGACCTTTTAGCAGATAAAAATATTAGTACACTAAAAATGATAGCAACCATCCGGGAACAACAACATCAGTGCGGAAAAGATAAACAGTAGTACTGGTTACCGCCAGCTTTAAAATTAATGAATAATAGCAAAAATAAGAATATTTGCAACAACAACTTGTTCCGCTTTTAAGAAGAATCTTGATTTACCTGTATCGGTTTGAAAAACCTGGTGGTAGTACAACTGTTTGTTATACAGGAAGAGTGCCTCAATCATACCTTAAGAGTTTGCATCAATTTACATTAAACATAAAGATTGTCAAAATGAGTAGAAAATTATTTCTTTTTCCTTGCATTATTGCACCTTGTAAACCACACATTTTGTTTGTACACGTATCTTATTCATAATGTTAGTGAGTGGCTGGTTACACGATTTCCTACTACTTATACTGTTATGGATGGTAGTAATAGATTATTTAGAAAGTCTAGTAATTGGCTTTTGTACTGATTTTTGCAAGTTTATCATAAATATTTTAATCTAGTAATATTTAATTGTAATCATCGTATTAATTCTGTGTAATTTTGCTTAATCAATAATCTTAACTTTTTAATATTTATTCAATCGAAGATTTCCTTTACTAATCACTGTAGCCTAATTAATACATGTTCACATGGTTCGTGTGCTTTATTATTCGTCTTCCATTCTATTTGTGAACCTATGTCTTCCTGTTCACTTTGAACTTCTAGTTAGCTGTGTTAGGGTGCTGACGATAGTAATGATTTCTCGCTGTGTTACTAATTGTTATTTTCGCGATTAACGGGTACCGAACTATTACCTTTCATTTAGATACTTAGTTATGCCTTTTTTGTAGGGAACATACTTTTTCTTTATGTGAATATAATCTCAACTGTTTCTACTTGCATCTGTATAATTACTTCAATCTGACCTTTTATTTTTAAAATACTTTTTAGTTCAGTAACTAATTTCATGTTAATTCTTAGAGTGTATTTCAGCATTTGATTACTTTTGTTGTTAACGTATTAGTCACGTCTCAGTGAACTGATGTTATTAATCATTTATTAGTTATTGCTCCATCATTTTCTTACAACTAAAGTCGTTCGTGTGTCGGTAGTCCATAATTTCAAGTCTATTACAAAAGTCGATGTAATAGAAATATTTGGTGAACACTTTTTCTGATAAGTTTCCTCTTTGTAAAACAGCCATTATTTATAGTAATCTGTGGTTATAGATGTCAACTTTATTCTATAATCCGAATACATAATTTAACCGTGTTATTAGGAATTTTATCTTTTACACAGTCATACTCTTACTATTCATATCTCGTCTTTGTCTCTTGATATTTAAACTTTTAGGACTCGAAGTTGTATTAATTAAATCGAAAATTATAAGTAAATTCAAATCATACCGTAACTGGCGTTTATTTCCTAATTGTCATTTGATAGAGCAGAAAACATGTTTCACTTGTTGCTAGTCTAGATTCTTAAAGATACAACTCCTAAACCTTTTCCCAAATAATTTCGAAATGTTTTTTGTTGGTGGTTTAACCCAATTCTCTAAACATTCGATATTTGGATTACTTAAATTCTAATTCACTCATAAAGTGGCAGTTATCTTTGTCTGTTCGTCTTTCATTTAAAATGAGTTAGGATCGACTGTTTAGGCTCTAAGGTGGTTGTGTTTAACTTAGCTCCTAACACTTGTCTTTTAACTGTATCTTGTCTATACTCAGCAGACTTGACAATCAATTATGTTTCAGTAAACTTTACAGAAATGCCTAGGTTATACTAAAAATAAAAAAATATGGAACAAGAAATAACTCTAAAGTAGAAAGTCTTTAGAATTTATCATTACTTTTCAAATCATTGTCGTCAATCCTTGTTACGATAGTCGTAGAATCATCTCTGGCTTCTCGATAGTATGCAGTAACGAAAATAAACAGCTACGTGTATAATCAAGTACTCTTATAAACCCTATTGCACACTTTTGACAGATATAGTTTTGAGTTCTATACTTAAGCCCTTTCAACAATACATAGCCAATGCTTAAAATATATTTAAAAATTGAACAGCCTAAGTTTTACTCTACGAGAATGACTACGCATGCCGAGTAATAATCGTAATTTTGTATATCCGGAGTTGAAAAAAAGTCGTTTAGTCCTTAAATGAAAGTTATCTTAATTTCGTTCTTATATATTTTACTAACGGAATTCATGCGTTTATTCTCTTCCTTCCGTTCGAAGTGGTAACTGAATATCTTAAGTAATTGTCATTTAATCAGTAAGTTCCAAGTTCGTACCCTACTCCTTGGGTTTAAGTAGCTTAGTAGTATCACTAGCCGTCACAGAAAATTTTGAACGGAATCCAAAGGCGTTTATCTGTACTTCACGTAGTAACTAATCTATTTATTATTTACTTTTGATTATTAATTATTTAGTATTCAAATTCCTACACATTTGGACCTCGGCATGATTGTGTAAATTCAGATTACACTATTAATTCAAAACAGTATCTAGTAAATACATTAAAGGATAAACGTAAATATTCACTATCCAATACACAAATAGAAATGGGTTCCAACACATTCGGACGTGTATCATCGTCAAGATCTAGTGGAGAGTTTATACAACAACAATCATCTGTTGAACACTATGACTTACGACGATATCAAACTCTTCCTCATTACCTCTATCATAATCGTCCAAAGCGTATTGATCCTCGTTACGGTTTTAAACGACCAAGATGGTCTTCGGTACCTTTAATTATCCAGTTGAATAAAACGTCTCATGGTTTCGGATTTAGTATAGCTGAATATGAAGTAAGTTAAGACTGATTCTTATTATATTTGTGCATTTCTTGCGTAGGTTTCCGTCTACACTTCATAAATTTGTATCACTTATTTTTGTCAAGTTTTGTCTCATTATTAATTGTTGAGAATAATGTCTATCTTTGACCAAATTGTTAAATGTGTACACGCACTGTCGAAATGTTTCGTAGCCTGACAGATTAGTTATCTACCATTATTTTATATACTATGATTATTATTATACCTTTGTCAATGACATCTCATTTGTACTTCACATTTTTTTTGCATATTATGTCAACCAGCTCTGTGTATATTCAACAGTTACTTTTTAAAAACTAAGTGCAATGAATTTTGTCTAAGTCTAATTAGTATCTGAACGCTGCATACTTCTAGTCCTATCCTATGTCGAGTCTTCAAGAAAATTGGTTTACGAAAATACTTGTATTTTTTAGAAAAGCTAACAAATATACCAGTTATTTCCACTACATGGAATTTATGTTTAAAAAGTTTTTTGTTCTAATTCCCTTATTTATATATCATTATTTTTCTTTAATCTGTTAACATTTGATACTAAATTTAAGTCCATGAAAGAAGAAAAGTTAGTAGCTGATGCTATCGTTGTGTGACATATGATAAAATTGATTAATCGTACGAGATTTTTGGTAATTGTTTGATTAGCCCTATTGAAATTGAGGAAGATTTAGTTTGTTTATACTTAGGATATAACACATTGAATGAAGTACTAAATAAATCCCACATTAAGATTACTAATTTTGCATTTATAAGGAAACGTTGGCTGAATATTGTTGTTTCGAAGTTGTTTTAGCACTGACGTCACACCATGATAATATTACCTGTTCATATCACGGAGTCATTTCACCGTATCCTGATCGTTAACTAACTGTTTATTGTTTTATTTATAATCCAGCAGATGATATCACATTCCCCTACAATTTTCTTTCCTGTACTTACATTTTTCTTACTAGGAATTACCTGTTACTGATTTAGAAAGCAAATCATATCGTAAAGCTCTAACTTTTGATAGAAAAACCTCTAATATGATTGAATCTGATCGTCTATCGTTTCGTTCTTATTACTCTACTGCTAGTACAACTACATCACTTGATAATAATCCTAAAACTTCCAATGCATTAAAACGCAGATCCACATGGTCTAGTCGTTCAAAAACACGCGGTATCCTATTGATTGACAGTTTAACTCCAGGTGGTGTTGCACAGTTGGATGGACGTATATCAATCGGTGATAGACTGTTATTTGTTAATGATAAAAATCTAATAAAAGCTAGTATACGTAAGGCTGCTCATACATTAAAATCCCTTCCTAATGGACCATGTTTAATTGGTATTGCAAAAATGCAATTGGAATCAAATGAGACATATCGTACACAAGAACAACAGCAACAACGACTACTATCATATCCACCTGTTCCTACTAGACCTTCTGTCATTGGCATGTTTCCAGATCCTGATGAAAGGAAAACGATCAGTAATCATTATAATCTAGCTTATCCTTTACACGTGAACACTTGTGATAGTATTAATAATAATGACGATAATAATACAATTGTGGTAAGTACTGTGGCTATCTTGGATGACTTGTGTTATGTGAGTTGTTGATTTATTTGAAACAAATTTGCGTATACGGCGCAAAAGGTTGTGTTTTTTAACGTACTATTGACAACCATCACTCACCATCAGAGAGAGTTATAGTAATAGTAAGATTCACTATACTTGCCTCAAATTAGCTTCAGTAATTTTTTTAAGTAAAAATATGCTTGATATCGGTTTATGTATCCACGTTTCTCATGTAAGAGAAATTATTTCTTGTAGCATCTCAATTTAATTGATTCCACTGGCTGACTAAAATGTTGACTCAATATATTCGTTAACTTTTGTTGGCAAGTTGTGATATACATTTTCTTATGTTAGTTCGTTTTTTAAACATGAGCTATACCTTTATTTAACCTTTGACCTTTTTGACATTTATCAATCCTTTGACATCCGTTGTGATTTAATCTGAAAACCTGATAACAATCAAAAGAGATAGCGAAACAGAGTTAGTGAGAAAAACAAACAGGTAAATTTACTTAGGTATAAAAGCATTGTTAATAAAAAAATGTTTGAATGCTGTATCATTAATGTTTATATTATATTTTTTATTTATTATTTTTCCAATTTTTTTTTCATACCTTCGATAACAAAATATCGCAACGACAATCTTCCTTTATGTATTTTTCCTTCTGGCGTATTACAATGTTGTTTACTGTTGTTGTCGTTGTTGATATATTCACATGCAATTTGTATACATGTATGTGTCGTCATTGTTTTGATTTTAATTATTCAAGTCAAGGCATGATATAAATGCACGATTGCTATGCTTTAAGAGATTTAATGACACTACTGCACGTAGTACTTATTCATGTCCTTGTTTGCATAAGCCTCCATCCGATTCATTATTTAGTGTGCATACAAGTATTTCCTATAGTGGGAGTAATTACAGTAAATATCTACTATTATCTACCATAAATAAACAGTTACTTACTGGACAATGATTCGGAGCATATGCAACACTACCGAGAGTCTTTTCATTTAGGATCATCAATACTGGACCATACGAATACTCCATTTTGGGAAACTAGTTTTTCTTATATACATCGAAGGTGCAAAAGTTGCACCTATATTGAACAATTTAATGAACAGATTGATGATCAACGGCGCTGTCATCGTCATCACCATTGTGACTACATGTGTAAAATAGTCCGATTGTGCAGAGAATTATATGATTCATGGCATTTGTAAATGTCTGAATGATGATATCAATCATTTTGCTCACCGTTTAGTACATGAAATTGTACTTAAAGCAGTATATTTAATTAATTACGAACTATTAAAGGATTCTGTAACATCAAATTCGATTACTGATGAAGATTGTTTTGTATTGTCAACATCGTCATTGATAAGAGTAGGAGCTACAGCACCAGTACCAACATGTTCACGGATACAGTTTATGAGCTCTGAATTCGAACCAACCTCATACTCTAGTAATAATAATAATAGGTTGCGTAGTAATTTATCTGATTGCCACTCTACTTCACTATCGTCATCAGTTTCTAATAGTAGCTGTTGTAATGCCAATAACAGTATTATTAGTCTTCAATATCTATCCTATCAACTTGTTTGTATATCCATTTTAAAAGCCTTGAATTACTTGAGAAATAAAAAGAATAATGATAGGCTATTTGGTTCTTCTGTAGCGCCTATCATTCAGCATAGTACTCTAATACCAAGAAAATCGACCACAATTGAATTAGCTTCAAATAGTAGAGAGTTATCAGTATCTAATGAACACTATCTACCCCATCCTACTCAAAATGTTGCTGTTAATCATGGGTTGGAATCATGTTCTGCATTTAGTAAAACGAATGGTTATTATATATTTCAGTTTATATCTAATGACTTAGATGTTAGAAATAGTGATGTTGATCATGACGACCAGGACGTTTATTTAAATACCAAACCAGAAGATGATGATTCTATTATTACGAAGAATGATAATACTGCTGATAATGATGAGGAAGAGGATGTTAAAACAGAATGTGATTTATCTACTAACTCAACAATCTCCCTCTCCTCTTATATACGTTCAAATGCTATGTCTTCATCAATTGAGTGCGATCATCATGAATTCAGGCATTCACATATCGAGTCTATTATCGTTCATAGTTTTCATTCGTTACCAAAATTAATCATTAAGGACAATACTAATAAGTCAATTCATAAACATTATAACTCAGCACACTGTTGTGTTGATGAAGACGATTGTAATGCGTCGCATTCATGTTCATCGAGCCAACGTTTCAATGTTTTCTCAACATTTCCGTATTATTACCAATATCGTCGTCACCGACATGATTCTAGGAGCGGCGGTGATCATGTTTTCTTGGATAAACAACTTCCAAATATAAGTAACATTCATGAGAATTTTCATACAAAGGTTTGTAGTCGACACTGCTTAACTAGGTTATTTAGTCACCATTATTGTACTGCATGTAGATGAAACTAAAACCTACTGTACTTATCGATGTTTTTTTTTATTCCCTCTTGTTGTGATTGGTATTGTTTCTCTCGTCCTTTTTTGTATAGAAATTGATATTTTTTCTACCGTGGACTAGTAATCCCTAAAACCATTAACCATTGATGCAAGTGTATTCACTTTTTAACTTCATCTAAATTTTGATTCTCATAATTAGTTTCTACACACCTTTTCTTCACTCTCCCCTCTTGTATTCTGTTATTATATTACTTCTGTTATCTCGTAGTGCTAGCGTGGTATGGCAACTTGAACCTATGGGCGTATATGCCCGGTTCTACGTTGTTGATGTTGATGATGCCTAGTTAAATTTATCCCAGTGCATGATTCTTCTGTTTACTTTGATGGAATGTTTTATTACACCTTAAAATATGTCACTGATGATCAGTGAATTGTGTTAGGACATTCTTGCTTCAAATTACTACAAGAATTGATGTGTTTAAACATGAGCTATTAAAGTCCCTATACAAAATAAGTAGATTTTGGTATTTGTTTTTTTCTAAAACAGACAGACAGACAGATACAACGCAAAACTTCGTACGTACGTACATCAGTTCAGATTGCCATACCACATCAGCACAGAGACGCAACTGTCAGTTCAAACCTAAGAGTGATAGCGATAGTAGAAGTATTAGCAGTAATGCAGAAGATTAGGGAGCGAAGATATGATTCGAAAAGTATAATTCAGTGAGATAAATTTGAAAGAAGAAAGATAGAGAATTCAGAAGGTTAGATTTTGAGAGAACACAAAGAGTGGATGCACCTGCGCCATTGCAAACGATTCTGAGCCATGTCGTTCAAGGTCTCTAACCATTGGTGACTTTCGTCTCGCGGACCCCAACCACACAGTATACATCTACCAACATGACTCAGTCCACTTGTCAGTGACTTCATCGATTTCTGCCATGTTTTGGTTTGGCCGCCTCTAGCTTTCTTCCAACCTATTCATACGCCGCTAAAACATAGCTCGTCGAGGCAGCCGGTAGTTAGACATGCGTAACACACGTCCCAACCACCTCAACTGATGAAGTTTCAGTACCTCATCTATTGATTTGCCGACCGTAGCTGCTACCTTGACGTGGTGGTCGGGCTTGCCTATCGTGATGACTCAACCGAGCTATACTGGCTGGAACATATGTTCCTGTAGGTTCTACCATGCCAGGCAGGTCGATTGGAGAACGATGAGACTAAAAGCAGCTACTCGAAGGTCTGAGGGCGAAGTCGTACTGCTGACTGCAGAGGGGTGTGACAGCAATAAGATGTTTTCCTCGGACAACCAGCGTCTGCAGCGATGCCGCCTTCTCACAAGGAAGGAAGGGTTAGAAAAGGTCGGCCCTAAAAATGTCACACCTCACCTTACTCCACGGATTTCCGTCTCCGGTGGTAAGGGTGCCCACTAAGGGCTTTTAAGTGCGGAGCTAATACTCAGAAAACCCTTCATAAAAAGGCCGTGCGTGACAGGCCTCAAGCAGTTGTCGCTTGGGCTCTGCGGTCACGCTCTCAGGTCTCTAAGACCGACACTAATCTACCTTCTTTTTCAGGTTCCTCAAGAAACACCCTTCCACGGTGTGGGCAACGTGGTAGTGACAACCGCCTTCATACCCGCAAAAGCACGAGAGTCCGAATCGGTCTTCTAAAACTTAAATTCATTATTGCTGTTTTTACACCTATTCTTTGATCGCTTGACCTGTTGTACCTAATGAATAAAGCATTCTTATCAGCATTTATACAGAGCATAAGCTACAATAAGGTTTATTTTACATACTATTTATTATTACTAATATGAACTCTAGTGAGGTCTAGTAAGCGAATCTGTATAAACCACCGATCGAATGATTCCTGTGTGTTCATAACTTAAGATTTGATAGGTGTATTGCTCAAGTTCTGTTAAGAAGTTATACGTTTTCGAGTTATTTGTTTAAATAGTGAGGCATCTACTGTCAATCGACGTTAAATGTCAGTCATACCTTATTGCAAGCTAGCTAGGTTTGAATAAAGTCAGTCTCTTTGATTATTTTGATTAGTATCCTTTTCATTGTAAGATGGATGGTGTAAGGGTACTTTGTTTAAGCGTACTGAAATCGAATAAGACAATCGATCTACGCTCCTTGTTTATGTACTGGCTCATGGTAAAAACTTTTGACATCCAAATCAAAGTCCTACTCTTTCGTTTTAGTTGTTCATTTTGTATCATTTTTGAGTAACAGATCAGTTCTCATTTTACTACTCGTTATTTTTTCGACATTTAGTATATTTATTTTGTTTGCAAACATATTTATAAAATGCGAATGTCGTTTGCTTTCGTGTTTGTTTTTTAGTTTCTTATTTTTATTTCGTCTTCATAACATCCTGGGTGATTGACATGGGGAAATGATATGCTGGTTTTGCATTATTTATTTTTTTCCAGCTCGTTAGTTATCGTGTGTTTTCTTAATTTTATACTACCGGTTTTATGCATGGTTTGGTAATAGTCACCATGATATTATATTTATCCTGTAATATGAATTGTTTTATTTGTACTTTTACAGAATGATTTATGTGCTACCACATTTGAAGATTTAGTAAGTTTTCTTACTTGTTCGTTATTTTTCTATTGGCCATAGGCTTTTCATTACACAAATGTTGTTACACTGTTTTAGTCCATATATACAACACTTCATGCAGCAGCACTGTCCAGTAATTTTTATCTTTAAACGATGTCCTAAACCTCAGGACTAAGATTATCATTTCTTCACAAAATCCAAACTTAGTTGGGATTTCTATATCTTTTTCATTATTTCGTTGTATCTTCGTTTCTGACAGAGATAAAACAACTTCATTTGGTGGCTTCTTGGTTGATACATTTAGTTTTATCCTGTAAGTTTCAGGTATTATCTGTACTCTTCTTGTTTCAGTTCGGTTCGATCGTCGCGCTATATATCACAAATTAGTGGGAGTGGAAATTCTACTATTCGATGCCCTCCGGCCCATTGGTCCAGAGGGTTAGGTGTTCGCCAACCTGTAGCGCCGGGAACGGAATCTAGGGTGCGCACTGCTGAGGAGTTCCACACTAGAACAAAACAGCTATCTAGTGCTCCTTGGTTTTCAATAGTACCCTGCCAACATCAATCTGTGATATATTCAATCAATTATAATACTAATCTCCACAAAAATGACCATCTCAATTGAACTAATTATATTTGTTTTATGCACACTACCTATCCTAAATTTGAATGCTCATCAACTTTCATTGAAAAATTAACTTACATATTCTAATTAATCCTAAATTACTAGATTTTAGTGGAACTATTGAGCTCATGTACACATTTCAAATTACGAAAGAATTTATTTGCGGTGTGAATGTTGCATGTGTGTCTGTGAATTTGCAGTATTGATAATGACGTAGTGCCATTAAGTTAGTTTATTAAAATGTGAATAGTGTAAATCTTGTGAAGAGATCATTTTTGTTTACATTATTACTTATAGTATTTTGTTGAACACATACGCATTCCAAACCATCGTTTTTCCTAAAATTATGCTTACTAGCTGAAAATTAGTGTTTTCCCTGAACTATGTATCACTTTAAACATATTAGCCTTAATTTTGTAGCATTTAATTTACGTCTTGTTCAACAGATTCTTGTCATTGATTGCCAAATGTATCTCTGTTTTTTTAAAATATCTATGTTCGCAATTTCGATTCTTTGTTTCTAAAATTGAACAAGATAGTTGTTGTTTTCAGAATCTGACGAAGCAGGAAAATATTCTAATGTTCACTTCTATGCACGATACAATGCCAGTCTTGCTAATAATACTACTCGAATTCATTATACTTATGTTCGCAATCTATGTACTTCGTACAGGACGAAGTTCTTAAGTTTTTATAATGATGGTAGCTAAAAGTGAAAAACTATTATTCACAGTTTTATCTTCATGCTCATTTTTTCTTCGGAATCCAATATACTCGTATATATATATATATATATATATATATATATATATATATATATATATATATATATATATATAAGTTTATAAATCTTTCAGTAACGAATTTAATCGAATGGTACAGCGATTAAATAAATATTAGAATTATTTGTATCAACTGAATTCTAGTGTTTCAGTTCCGTTATAATTACCTCTTCTCCTTTTGGTATCATAAATTAAATATGTAACGGTTTATTCTTGTTATTTCTCTGTTCTTCGCAGGCCTTAGATTTTTATGCGTTACCATTACTTTGTCCGAATCCCCAACTCCATGCACCCGAACTACAATATGCCACTCCAGTCGATCCAAAATTGGAAATAACTAGACGTTTGGAACGCGGATCTTTGCCAATAGGTTAGTTAATTTTTTATTACATGCACTTTGGTTATTTTGTTCCGAACCTGTTCCCAAAAGTCAGCCAGGTAGAAAAGTAGATTACCAAGTTTCTGTTAGACCAAACGTCTATATTGAGAGTGAAGTAATGATTCTTGACAGAGGATATTAATAAACTTAACAGAAAATTTGCAATGAATGAGTAGTATTACTAGAAAGATTTATTACCCTGATGTGTGCTATTAGGAATTTATTACCCCCAAACATTACAATTGTTCAGTAAATCAAGCGAAAGAAATCGCACCAATTTTTTATAAGGCTGGTTCGTAAACTTTCATCACATTCATTTCAGTTAATGTAAGTCATACTCCATAATACCTTCTGTGACATTTAATTGTATTAATAAAATGTTGCACTTTGTACCCCTCTAATATTTAGTTGATTATTTCACCTTGACTAATGATCACTGTAAATTAATTGACATAAAAAGTGGATGCATTTAAATAAATGTTCGTTCGTCTCAGTCTTCTCTGCAGTACAATCTTTCTACCAGTCTAGTCTTTTGGAGTAGCTGTGGGAACAAGTCGTGGTATCCAGTCGGAAGTACAAGTATCAGGGATATCGTTTTCATTAACCATATCAAGTATCGAGGACATCCAATATATAATGTGGCTACATTAGGTTTATTAACTGCATCGCATCGCGAACTATACGAACCCCATAAAGTGCTTTTTAGTGTTGTGTTCTTTAATCTGCATGGTTTAATTACAAAAATGTAATGCCTGCCTCAACGTTGACTTTTATTCCGATTTGAGACTAACATGTATTCATATGTCGGTTACAATTGATTCGTGTTCTGTTGTCCAGGTTGTCTCTTGATTACATTTGCAATGGAACTTTAAAGCCAGTAACCTATCATCTTAGTCCACTATATGTTAATTTGAATGTTTGATCGCAAATCGCATGAATCTAAATCTAAATAAGCGAATATAAGTTGTTTTTCTTAGAGAATATTATCATCAACTCAGATATGTACCGCTTATTTTTTAAAATCGATTTCAGATGCTCTTTTACATGTTTTAGTAGCAAACCAGTTGGCTCTAAAACACTTAAAAATTAACGATATGTTTTCGTATTCGTATTACCACTTGGTGGGTTCGTTGACTGTCCATCTTGTATAGTAGTTTATCTTAGGCAGTGAACATTTTATTTTCATTACCTTCTCGTCTAATCCTTTCGTGTTATCTTTACTTAATGTACGTTCTTTAGGTAAACTCAAAGGTTTACTTTCAGTATCAATGATTAATATAAATATTCCTTTATCGATGAGTATTTAACCGACATTTTAATCTAAGCAATATCAGTAACTTCATATCTTAACTATTTGTGTGTTTGTTTTTGTTACCCTATCATATTTGTAAATAATGTGTCTGATAAAACGATTAGCAAAAGTCACCGTAACTACTGGGTATTGTCATATTTTGAAGCTGTGTTTTTCTTTAATAATTATTTCATTAGAGGTATTTGCTTGTTACGTGAAGACAGATTTCTACAGTTTAAGATGATATATAGATACCATTAATGGTAAAGTAGGCTGTAGACTATTACTGTCATTTTTAAAATAAATGTAGCATGATGCTTTGTCCTTTAATCGTTTGCTGAATCTTTTAATCCATCGAAAATAGTGAATAAAAGGTATGATAAAATCTATGTACATTTTTGTTGATTGACTTTTAAAAATTTTGTGGAACATTTGCATCCTATACATGGTCTTAAAATTTGTGTCTTGAAGTATGTTCGGTTGTTACTTGTTTTATTGTAGGTTTAAAGTTGGATGCATTAGCGTGTCATGGACAAGATGGTTGTCGTGTTCTACAAGTTTTAGGTGGTGGTGCTGTCGCTCGCGATCAATTTATTGTCACAAATGACTATGTGACCAGTTTGAATGGTATTTCTATGCGGTATTTGGACAACCTAAAAGCATTTAAAATTCTACATTCACTTTCACAAAACTCAGCTATAATTGAGTAAGTCTTTTTATTATATTCTGCACACGTCTTCAACATTCGTTCGTTGCATGTTTTTTTTGAATCTCTGAATTTATTGAGCTTCGTTTTAAGCTGGATTCATAAAATCGACTACTCTCCCTTACAGTTACATTTTGGTACCTAGTTGTTAATAGTAATAATAGTAGTAATATGCCTGACCCTTATAAAATAAATGTGGCTTCTGGCCTTTCACGTGAATTTTCGCCTTGTTACTCATTTGTACCTTTGATTTTTTTCTTAAATTTATAATATTGCTGAGCGTACTTGGAAACCGTTTTTGTCATGTATAAAGATCGCTTGTCCGTACTATTAAGTACTATAAACCACTGAACAGGTGTTTCTTCCTAATTTTTAAACCCTGTAGTACATGGACCTCGACCGTAGCTGCTACCTTGACGTGGTGGTCGGGCTTGCCTATCGTGATGACTCAACCGAGCTATACTGGCTGGAACATATGTTCCTGTAGGTTCTACCATGCCAGGCAGGTCGATTGGAGAACGATGAGACTAAAAGCAGCTACTCAAGGTCTGAGGGCGAAGTCGTACTGCTGACTGCAGAGGGGTGTGACAGCAATAAGATGTTTTCCTCGGACAACCAGCGTCTGCAGCGATGCCGCCTTCTCACAAGGAAGGAAGGGTTAGAAAAGGTCGGCCCTAAAAATGTCACACCTCACCTTACTCCACGGATTTCCGTCTCCGGTGGTAAGGGTGCCCACTAAGGGCTTTTAAGTGCGGAGCTAATACTCAGAAAACCCTTCATAAAAAGGCCGTGCGTGACAGGCCTCAAGCAGTTGTCGCTTGGGCTCTGCGGTCACGCTCTCAGGTCTCTAAGACCGACACTAATCTACCTTCTTTTTCAGGTTCCTCAAGAAACACCCTTCCACGGTGTGGGCAACGTGGTAGTGACAACCGCCTTCATACCCGCAAAAGCACGAGAGTCCGAATTGGTCAAAATCAAATCATTTCTACACCCCATTATATCTCTCTTATCTCTACGACTAACTGTACTCACATTCCTTCATCTCACTGCTCCGCTAATGCAAACGATGCGAGCTCATCAAAAGTCATTCCTGGTCTCTTGAAACCCCGTTCTAGACTACATGTTGGAGCTTTTAATGTACGGACATTGAGTCAGAATAGGGCAACAAGCTTCCTTAGCTAGGACTTTAGAATCTGGCTCAATCGATGTATGGTGCGTCTCGGAAACGCGCATACAGGATCCTAGTAAAATCATTAACATGATTTCACCGTATCAAAACAAAGAAGCAGCCCGATTTACTCTTCGTGTATCCGGTAGCCTGTGATGCTGCTTCCCGGGGTCTCGCTGGTGTAGGTAATAGCATTGAGTCGTAGGGCAGAACTAGCTCTCCTAGACTGGATTCCTGTAAATAGTCGCCTGTGCGCTGTCCGACTGAACGGGTCAGTTAGGACTCTGAAAGATAGGGACACTCGTCGTTGCCTCTTCGTCGTATCTGCCTATGCTCCCACTGACTGCAGTTCAGACGAGGTGAAAATGAGTTTTACAGCAAGCTTTCGGACCTCCTCCAGAAAACTAGGCGCTCTGATATAGTTATAATGGCTGGTGACTTTAATGCTCAAGTAGGTAGACTAAGTGAAAACTGAGAGACACTTGGGTGGATGTTATGGTGTCGCGGCTCAAAGAACAGATAATGGCGACCGTCTGTTGCAACTATGCTCAGATAACCGCCTGTTTCTAGCGAATACTAACTTTAGGCATAAGGAAAAACATCTTTTGACCTGGCGACCCCCAAAATCATCTCAACGTTGGACCAAACTAGATCACTTCGCCATCAGCCACCGATGGAGGGGTTCGATAGAGGACTGTCGCTCGTTCTGGGTCACATGTTTATATTCAGATCATGCTTTAGTGCGTGCGCGTATTTGTTTAAGGCTTACTGGACGTAGGAAAGACATTGCAATGAAGCCTCTTAGGGTTTTACTTATTGATAATAAAGCTAAGAATATATTTCAGGAACAACTAGAAAAACAGTTAGGCGACCGTGTAAGCGATTGCCAGCCGGAAGCAGGTTGGAATGATATCAAAAAGGCTGTGGAAACAGCAATGATATCTGCTACTAAGGTAAATCATAAGGCTAGGATGAAGCCGTGGATTTCAGTAGCATCCACCGAACTGATGGATGCCCATAAACTCATCCCACCTAGCTCTGAACATGATGAATAGCGAAGTGAGCTTAAGCGCAGGCTGATAAAAAGCCTACGCGACGACCGTGAACAGTGGTGGGTGACGAAAGCAAAATCGATGGAAAAGGCAGCGGCGATAGGCAACAGTAGGCAACTTTATCGACTTATCAAGGAAACTGGTATTAGGGATCCGAATGTCAGTGAGACTATCTCGGAAAAGGATGGGATTATAATTCATTCTCAGTCCAGGAGATTGGACTTATGGGCAGAACACTTTAGGGATCAGTTCAACTGGCCTTCAGCCACACTCCGGTTGTCCACGATCCCCAATCATCCTGAATGGCAAATCGACTTAACTCCTCCTAGTCTTTATGAAGTTGAGAAGGCTATAGGAAATCTGAAGCGAGGTAGAGCAGCAGGTGCCTGATAGGCTTACCCCTGAAATTTTTGAGGATGGTGGTCCAGTTTTAGCAGCTAGACTGACTGAAATCTTTGGTAAAATCTGGGAACTGGGCGTAATACCATCTGACTGGTCTGAATCCCTGATTGTCCCAATTTATAAGAAAGGACAAAAGTCTTCTTGTGACAACCACAGGGGAATCAGTCTGACTAATATAGTTTCTAAATTATTAGCCTCGATTATACTTAGACGCCTAACTAGAGCTCGTGAAAAGCAGACTAGAGAAAACCAGGCTGGATTCAGACCTGGACGTGGCTGTATAGACCACATCTTCACACTGCGACAGGTCCTGGAACACAGACACACATTTAGGCGTCCTACAATAGTTGTCTTCCTGGACCTAAAGGCGGCATTCGACTCTGTTGATCGTGAGGTTCTGTGGCAGTGTCTGTCATTGAAAGGTGTACCAAAGAAGTACATTAACCTTGTACAAGCTCTCTACTCTAAAACTACAGGTCGAGTGAGAGCTTATGGCGAACTGTCATCGGAATTCCTCACTTCAAGTGGTGTCCGTCAGGGATGTCCACTGTCCCCATTCTTGTTTAATTTTGTCATAGACATGCTCCTTATCTTCGTCTGACTTTTCAGAAGATGACTTTCTACCAGGAGCCTCGCTTACTGACTTAGAGTATGCTGATGACATAGTCCTATTTGGTGAAGACGCTGACAAAATGTAGAGTCTTCTGACTACCCTGAGCAACAATGCAAGCATGTTCGGGATGCGGTTTTCGCCCTCGAAATGCAAAATGTTGCTTCAGGATTGGGTTGCATCGGCACCTGAACTAGTGATAGGGAGTGAAGTAGTCGAGCGTGTAGACCGCTTTACGTATCTAGGGAGTCTCATCAGTGCTGATGGCCTGGTGACTGACGAAATCTCAGCACGGATACAGAAAGCTCGATTGGCTTTTGCCAAGTTGCGTCACTTATGGCGCAGGCGAGATATCCGCTTGCTAACCAAAGGACGAGTGTACCGCGCAGCAGTTCGCTCTGTCCTACTATACGGGAGCGAAACATGGCCGTTAAGAGTAGAGGACATTCGTAGGTTACTGGTCTTCGATCATAGGTGTCTTCGAAGCATCGCTCGTGTATCGTGGGACGATCGAGTGAGCAATGCTGTCGTTAGGGAACGGGTTCTAGGAAAGGAGGGCAAATCAATAGATGAGGTATTGAAACTTCATCAGTTGAGGTGGTTGGGACGTGTGTTACGCATGTCTAACTATCGACTGCCTCGACGAGCTATGTTTAGCGGCGTATGAATAGGTTGGAAGAAAGCTAGAGGCGGCCAAACCAAAACATGGCAGAAATCGATGAAGTCACTGACAAGCGGACTGAGTCATGTTGGTAGATGTAGGCTGCGTGGTTGGGGTCCGCGAGACGAAAGTCACCAATGGTTAGAGACCTTGAACGACATGGCTCAGAATCGTTTGCAATGGCGCAGGTGCATCCACTCTTTGTGTTCTCTCAAAATCTAACCTTCTGAATTCTCTATCTTTCTTCTTTCAAATTTATCTCACTGAATTATACTTTTCGAATCATATCTTCGCTCCCTAATCTTCTGCATTACTGCTAATACTTCTACTATCGCTGTCACTCTTAGGTTTGAACTGACAGTTGCGTCTCTGTGCTGATGTGGTATGGCAATCTGAACTGATGTACGTACGTACGAAGTTCTGCGTTGTATCTGTAGTACATGGACACAATCCCAAAAGGAATGAAATCATGTAAACTCAAATCTTACACTGAAGTGCGTTATTTGAAGAGTGCTGAGTTGTTATTCTGTATTTAGCATTCTATGTCGTGGACACTTCACTTAATGTTAATCGAAATCGGAACAAAAATTGAGCTGGAAACAAGATATTCCGATAAATGTGAGCAGCTGAGAGCAATTACGTTTGGTATTGGAAATGATATTTTCATAGAATTCGCATGAGGGATTTCTAGTTTTTTCAGTTGTCTACGGGTGCTGATTATCTGAAACTGAAAATACCCCGTGATGGGGGTGGGTTAGAAGGTGTGGATACTAAATTTGCACACCTCATTGTACTTTACGGATTTCTGTCTCCGGTAGTAAGTTCTTTACAAGTACGGAGCTTACACTACATAAGCTACTCACAAAAAGCCCGTAATGAGGTTAGACGAAGGAAATTAGAGAAAAATGATAAGTTAGTTTATGTGGTTGTGGTTTTTAATTAACTGTTGTTTTCGGGGATATGTGTTATCTATGACAAACCACCGCTTACCTCAACACACAGTGCTGACAAGTATTGGCGAAGGATGAATGAGAGCCTGGGGCGACCGAACCAAGACGTGGCATCAGTCCATAAAGTCGTTGACTGTTGGTCTGAGTTGCACTGGTACATGGAAACTACTTGAATGAAATCCATGCGACTATTGTAATCAGTGGTTGGAGACCCTGGGTGATACGACCCAGGATCAGTCACAGTGCTGTAGGTGCATTTACTCTGTATACTCCCTTAAATCCCGATCTTAAAATTGTTTTATACCTTTATTTCTACAAACTGATTCTTTCTTCTCATATCATGTTCTTTATTTAATGACCGTCTTAGTGATTGTCTGGAGGAAACTAGCCAATGAGACTTGCGTTACAACTGTGATCTGATAGACTTGGGAAACGGTGATTAGTTGACACTATGTTCGGGCGATCAAACGGTTTAAATAGAAATAACAAGCACCAGCGAATGAGAGTTAAGATTATGTCGTTTATTGAAGGAAAATAGTTTTTACTTATTATATGTTGGACCAAACAGTAACAGAAAATACATAGTACATTTTTGGACTAGACTAGGGGTGTTGTGTACAAGAATCTGGATAATGAAGTCACGTTAAGATTACAATAACTAGGGAAGTAAAACAGATATGATAACAGTTAGTGTGTTTATGAAAAGCTCACAATTTCAGCAACACATAGCATAGTTACTAAATATTCAACAAATATCGTGTAGCAGTAGTGGTTCCGATGCCACGAAGAATGGACTCTACAGATAATGATTTCTATTTTTCCCCGTTACAACACTATATCCACTCTTTTTTACTACCACTTCTACTACTTTTGTATTCATCATGTTATGCTGTTGTGTGTGCGGCAACTTGGATCGTTGCACATATATGCCAGATTTTACGTTGTATATAGCTCTCCGTCTTTTTGTTAACCTTCATATTGTTTCGTAAGGTAAAGTACTTTTAGAACAGAACACATTTTTTAGCCTGGTATGTTTGCGACTTACTTTTTTGATTCCTTCCTGTTTATAAATTAACGTAGAATTTTGATTCGTAGATGAATCTTTCATCCTTTGTAACGTTTATTTTGGGTAGTTTTAAAACCCATTCTTTGCTATACATTTACCCTGTCAACGCACGATTGAGTTGAGATTAAACGCATTTAATTAATGCAATAAATTACTTTTCATCGCTATCTCCGTAATAATATTGATTCATTTTCCTACTATTAACAAAACAAAGTTTATCCTGCTAGTGAAATCCCTTTGTATTATTTCTTTATCCTTTTAGTAATTATCAATTACACTTTAATAATAAGAACTTAAAATAATATGAATACGTAACTGAGAATATCAGACTGTGATTGCATAACATACAGGGACAATTAATGTTTGTCGTCAGAATGAAATCGATTAATGTGCTGAAAGATTATATTGAATAATTCATCAATATTACTCCTGGTTTCCTATCCTATAGAGATTTTTGGTTGCTGATATGAATCAAAAATGTTTCTGCTTTCGTCTAACCTTGAGCGATTTTTCATATTACTCTGACCATACTTGAAATCAACATGCTCCTGAACTAAATTGATTTCGAACTGTTTATTAACATTATTATTTCCAAAAGCATAACCATTTGTAATCTATTGAGAGTTTATTCTGGTGTTTATTTTATAGTTAATACGCATTATTAAAACAATTAGGTTCCTTTTTACTTGACGTATCCATGATTATCCTCTAACTTTTATTATCCAAAAGCATGAAATATACGTTTAGTTATCGTTTTCTTCATATTATGATATTATTATAAAACATAGAAGCTAATTATCGATTAGTTACTATTTTAATGTGTGATTTTTACTGTGCAGTTTATTCACATTCTAGCAATAGTGTTTATCGTGTTCTTTTCAGCATAACTTTTTTTCCTGCTTCGATTATTGAGTCTCATCGGATTAAATGCTTGTCGAAAGTGATGAGTCAACCGAGCGAAGATCCTTTCCAGAAAAAGTAATTTTTAAATAATTCTTTGTGTATGAATCATTACGAAAATATGATAATTCGTAAGGCATTGATTGTACGTGTTAAAATTGTCTACCCGGTTTAGCTTATTAGCTGGACGAAACAGTTCTTATTCTGATTAACAAGTAAAAGTATTGGATTGATTGTACTACTTAGAAGTAGGAATTTTTCTACATCATCTACAGTGATTGATCTTATTTCTGACAGATGTTATCCGAATACATTTTACAAGTGAATGAACTGCATCGAGCAATTAATCATCTGGTAAAAGACCTTTGATATTTTGCTGTCAAACTGAAATAGTATAATTAAAATCAATGTGTGAATTGTCTCTCTATTCGTTCATGATCTGCACTAAATTTTATATAGTTTTATCAAAAGATGAACATTTGTTGTTAGTGGAACTGTCACCTGATATCATCCATAATAGCAACTATAATAATAGTTATAAGATACCTCTATCAAGTAGTTAAAGGAATTCGACATATCCTTCCTGCGATCACTAATATTAATGTTATAATTCGTAATCTTTAATGACTTGTTGACACTCAGTATTGCTTTCACTAACTAAAAAGTATTTATTCTTCAAATAAAATACTGTACGATTATTAACTCTGACGTAGTAGTGGGATTTGTCTCTTGTGCCGAATCAGTGAAGCTATGTTGACTGGAACACTAGTAAGGTAAGCATAAAACTTAGGGTACGAGGTCGAAGTGTGACAATAGTTCTACTCCTGATATGTTTAACGATTAGGATTCAGGTATAACATGTAGATTGACTGACATTAAAGAACGAAGGCGGGAAAGGGAATAAAATATAGAATCAGTCGACGAAATCTGTTTTTGTTGATTAGCGTTATGTTGGTTGTACAGATTACTGGGTTGTGGTACGCGCCATACCTCTATTGGAGGTATTGTGTAAGATAGATGAGAATCTTTCACCATGTTGCAAATGCATTCACTATTTATTTTCTTCCGGAACTTGAATCTAATTATTCTTTTTCACTTAACTTTTCGTTTTGAAGTATTTTTTAGTATTCCTGTTGTTAATTTTATAGCATTGTGCTAATGTTGCATCGCCGTTTTAGGTAGTGCTTAATTGTTTTAGTGTCTATGTTGTTTATGATTTATTCACTGAATGATGTAGGCATTGAATATCACCACTGTTATGAACTGACGTCAGCCGGATAAATCTTGTATAAACCACGAAAAATGTGGCGAATGTATTCTCCCTTAATTTATAACTCTTGAAGTGCTTAGTGAATCGGAATTCATTGGTCATCACTTTAAAAAATTTCAGTCAAGGATTTAATTTAAATGTGATTAAACATCTCACTTTGTTAGGTATACCTTTAATCGTCATGTTATTTCAGCGTAACTCCGGAGAGTTCATCTTAAATCTAGTCTGTACTTTTCATATGATTAATAAGAGCTTTTAAGTATGTGTATGTTTCAAGAATATTTCGTTATGATGAATCAACATCATCAATGTTTGTGTGTATGAACAACATAGAACCTGACACACGTTCACATCGGTCGAAGATGCCACACTTCAATAGCACAATAAGATTAGAACTAAACTACTGGAAGTAGTAGTTACTTCAATGACGATGATAAGAAAGAATGCAAAGAAAGAAAGGACAAAGAGTGAATACTCTTGTACCACTGTGACCGATTCTGAGCCATGTTACTCGGAGTCTTTAACTATTGGTTATGACATTCACGTGGATTCCAACCAGGTTGTTTATATCTACTGACACGACTTAGACCAGTAGTCAGTGACCTCATGGACTGATGCCATATTTTGGTTCAGCCACCTCTAACTTTCTACCATTTTTACTCTAATTTCAGATAGCAAACATAATTTTGAATCTTCTGCTCATACTGGACAGCTCTTTTGTCTAAGTTCAGTCTAACCTCTTCAAAAAAGCATTGAGGTGCCATTAATGTTTACCTCTCATCTGTGTTTTAAAAGTAATGTTTTTCTGTTTTACATTCAGTTTAAAATCCTCTTTAAGATGCTGAAGTTTTCATTTTATTATTTGACTTTTTTACAGTTCTATTCCTTATTTATCTATTGTTCAACCTTTAAATTGGTCACCTGCAATTGAAATTGTACTTTATCGTATAGACGCTAGTCAACAGTGGGGTTTAGTTGTATCTGGTAAGTTATAAGGTTCCTTTTATACTTTTATACCTTTTATATCTTTTATACCACAAATTGTTCTCTGAGCTACTTAGTTATAATAATTATCAAATTATCACCGAATGTAATATGTATTATGTATTGTAAATGTAATTCTTGTTATTACTGTTTAAGGCAAGTATATTTCTGTAATTATATTATCTCTCTTCATTTAAGTGCCTCGATATTTTTAAGTTTATTACGCTTCTGCTATAATAGATTGCTAACATCGACTATATATACTCCGTCCTATGTCTCAGTGCTTTTTGTTGGCTTGTCTCTAAGTTGGTTTTCTAAACACTAAATTATGAAAAGAATTTTGCATGTTTACTTGTTTTCTTTAGGTCCTGATATTTGCTCCATATTCAACTGTTTAGCCCCACTGAATTTAGAAAATCCAAGTATTTTATCCGAGATACTACCTAATAGTGTTGGAAGTAATTGCAAATTACTTAGTTGCGGTCTGTTAATTTTAAAAGTGAGTCAATGTCCATTGTGATTGTTAACAATGTGTATAAAAAACATTATATCGTATTTTTATGCCTATTACATGAATGGACTTGTAAACCTTCTGAAAACTGCAATCTGTATGTCAGGATTCATACATTTGATTTGCAGCAGTTAGAATTTATAAATATTTATTTGTCAGAATTCAGTCTGTGTATCGTCTATTATTGCCGTGATTATTTTATTTATGCTCACATTGCTATCGGTAACATTACCGCAAAAAATAGCTGCATAATATAGTCGCTATTTAGAGCTGAATGAATATTCTATGTGCATCACGACCGTAGTAGGGGAATCGGAAGCATTTATATTCTTGTTGAAATTTTGTTGACCAACAACTCATTATGGCTTATGGAAATTTTAATGTAAGTGGTCACAATGTCAACCATTATCTCTGGTTGTAGGATAATGAACAGATTGTTCAATACTAATTAGCTTCTACTATCTTAATGTTATTGTAAATTATAGTAAACTTTACTCTTCATGCATCAGACGATAGATTACTAAAAAAATATATGTATTTGTGCAGTTTATCTTCAGCCTTAATAATAAACACTTAATATTTTGTAAATTGAAACCCCTTACATAATAATGCTAAAATTAACCAACGTTAACTCGTTAACTTCTTGATACGGAATTTGTTCAGTTTTAATATTTTAGTATGTAACGCAATCTATAGTTAGTTAATTGATAATTTCTTAATTTCATGCTGTTGCTATTTCAGAATTCTAAAGCGTAAAGAAATCGAGTCAAACACAACATAGAGCCTGGCACATATATGCATTAGTCCAAATTTTCACATTATAGAAGCACCGGCAGTTGAATACAAAAGTAATATCAGTGGTACTAAGTATGATTCACTCGATACGAAAGAATCATAAGTAGTAAATATTTTATTAACTTAGGATCTAAAGAGAAATGAAGACTTTGTGCATCTTCACTAGGGTTTATTCCAAACCTCTACAAACGTTTCTAATTACCACGACATTGACGCGGCTTCTAATCAGGTAGTCTACTTCTACCAAAAATAGTCTAGACTAGCAAGCATTTACCTCAGAGAATGATATCCATATCTTCGTTCCTCCGTCTCTAGCTTCTACTCGCCTCTCGGTTGGAAGACATATTTCTCGCCTATGGCTCATGTAGTCAAAATTTATGTTTTTTGGAACCGATTTTGAGATTTTGTTAGATATGAACCCATCGAAGCTGATGGGACACTCAAGATAAGAAGTGGTCAACGCGCTGATAAATAAATAGAATGATATATGACATAATAAAAGGTTTGTATTTTGTGTGCAGAACATCGTCATTTGGCTTCTTCATTTAGTTTTTTTTTTGTTCTGCTATTAAATATCTGTCTTTTAATTTGAGCAATAATATTATGCTTTATCCAGTTTATGATTATCTCTTTTAATCAATTTTAGATACAAGGTAATGATGTATCTACGAAAGGTGCGAATTATGTCAATGCTTATCTACAACATCTATCGAACCAGTCAGATCTGTGCGAACTTCACCTAGTCGTTTGCCATTTTAATGATAGTAATGATGATGATTTTGCAAATAATACTACTAAGTGTGGTATCGGTCAGTCAGTTTGTCCAATCAATCAACTCCCACTTGACAGCCAGGATATCAATAATAATAATAATAATAATAATAATAATAATAATAATAATAATAATAATAATAATAATAGTTGGGACAATGACTTTGATTTAACTGGTAAAATTGAGGTAAGTGTTAAATTGTTTGTTTATTATTTTCAAAATTTTGGTATGAATTGATTGAAAGACTTCATGTTATAATAACATTAACGTAGAATGAATTTGTATATTCCCATTGATTTGTTATAGACTGAAACTGGTCAGTCACTGTTGCTATATGTGCATCCTGTGCGGATCGCCTCGATATAGCGATTATTCGTAATTATCATTTAATTTGTATTGTGACTGGCAAGTGGAATCCAGGACGCGCGTTTCGTCCTATTTGGGACTCGGCTGGATGTACCTGCATCCCAATGTTGATGTTCACAGTGGGATTCGAACTCAGTCCGGTTCGTGTCATACGCCACCGCGTACACCACTAGACTACTGAGTCCAGACAGTCACGTTTGTGCAATGGGCGAATTGGTAGTAGAATGAATTTGTATATTCCCATTGATTTGTTATAGACTGAAACGACGAGTCCCAAATAGGACGAAACGCGCGTCCTGGATTCCACTTGCCAGTCACAATACAAATTAAATAATAACATTAACGGTTATTGCCTTTGTATTGTGTTATTTGAAATCGATTGGCTCATACTTCATTATTAGTATTTACATTACTATACTACATAAATTTGTTTAAATTATTATTCCTGTTATGTGAATGTTTGTGATAAATATGATTGATTATTGTATGTGAAAAAAACCTAATTATCTTATTACTAGGTTTAAAATCGTCTGTTAATGTTGTTAGATTATCATTACAGTTTCGACATGCCATGCTGACTGATATATAAGATGTACAGCCACCCGCAGAGACAGCTTATTAAAGACGTACCACTCTTTTGTAAAATTATTACCGATTAGACATCTACTTGATTGGGATCCACGATATAACAATCTATGGATTGAGACATCATTCGATATTGTCTAAAATCGGTCACGATTCCATCCTTGTGTACTACTATTGGTTCGTCATTACTCGACAACTGTGTTGGACAATCTGTATAAACTGTTGATGGATTTTAGATAAATAATTTTTTTACTTTGAATTCAGTCTTCGATTTAAATCAACTTCAATGCATACAAAGCATCCAATAAACTGACCTAGGCAAATAAATCGGAATAATGATAGATTACTTCAAGTTCCAGTGTTAGGTTATAGCTTGTTCACTGTACATCAAATACCTTAATGTGTTTATTCATAGAGATCTCTATCAACATCCTAATTAATGCATTAGTTTATGTCTTTCTTCATTACATAATCCAGCTATCCAATGATTCAAATATCCTTCCATCTATCAATGCTCAACTAGAATGTGATCATTTTATGCCTCCTAGAACATCTCCAAGTTCTAGCGATATGGAAAACCCCGAACCTTTGGTCAGTTCATTTGTTTTCAGAGTTTTATGTTCTTATTTTGGCTTTATATTAATAAGCTAGAGTAATACTGTTGTTATCGTTTCTCTCGATTTCTATCTTTATAATCATAGACTGATATGGAATCGCATGATATAGTGGATATTTTATGTCGATCAGATCCATCATCAGATCCGAATAATTTTGGCTCACAACCGAATCCGTATAGAAAAAATAACCAGTGTCTATTGTCTCAACTTTCATCGCCTGTTTTAAAAGATGAGGATAATACTACTGTTGATACTGAGGTTACCTTTCCAGGCGTAAAATCCGATACGAAGATGAAGCTACAGAATGGTTGGTTTCGTGGTGGTGATGATTGTAGTTTTAATTCGCCGCCGCCACCCCGATCGCTTCCCAGACGATTGTCTGTTTCGCCTAAATACCAGGATACTGAAAAGTTACAACATATGTTGGTTGTTGATTCAAACGCTAACCAGTGTAAGCCTTCAAATTCATTTTAATTAAATATTTTCCACTAATGGTTGAAAGTTTACTTCTCATCAGCCATAAATCATTGATAACTTGGATTTGATTTCCCATGGAACCGTGCATATTCATTGTTTAGGAAAAGTTAATTTTACATGAATTACCTTCTAAACAACTGGTTAGATTCATTTTTTTATTTGTACAGTAAATCAGAACTGGTCTGCTCTACACGTTCCTTAATATTCAATAGACGTTGGAATGCTTGACAAAAGCATCAGTGTTTTGTAGATCGTCTACCAACACAGCTGAACGTTTTTTTTCTCAAATTGATTAAAACATCATATGTAACAACTAATTAATTCATTATTATGTAACTAGACATTAATACGCTACACTTTAAAAAACACTTTCCTACTCCCAATATTTGCGAAATACATCATAAATATTTTGTTTACTCTGCTCTATTCAGATCAACAAATTAGCTGATTATTTTCAGTGCACTAATGTTAGGAGTGATGACCACTCACATACGTCAAATTAAGGAGGTAATGCACACGACTATACGACTTTAACAAACAATTAGCAGGAGCCGGTCATTTAGTTTGGTAAAAATAACAGGCTTTCTCATCTATACATTTTTAAGAATAAAAATAATCAGGATTGAAAACTATTTTTAGTGGAAATAAATCTAGCTTGAAGTTTTATATAAATTACTAAGCATATCTATCAGGTCTAGATTTTGTCTGTTGTCGACTTTTTTGATTTCCAGTTAATATGTGATTCATCTTAATGATATCGGATATTTGCTCGAAAAACAACTGTATATGGAACGATTTGTTGCAATTTTTTTTGTAATTCAATAATCTCATTTTGGTTTCGTTATTTTGAGTTGTTTCCATTTCGTTGAATGTTCGTTTTCAGTGAATTCCAGTGATCTTGTGAAATTCTACACGCGTTATAGTCAGGATGAAATACATGTCATTCGTCTACCATTACTACATAATTCTCCATCAAATTATTGTCCTAATGTTAACGAAGTAATGCGTAATTTTGATTTAGATCTTGTAAGCTGTTGTAATCCTGAGGTGCTGGCTACATTTGTTGCAAAATGTCAAAATAACTTCATCTCGTTGGATTCCGATGATTATCTTCAATGGGGAGATGAAATTGTACAGGTTAGTCATAATTAGAATAAAAATAGATAGGAATAAGTTTATCGTACCATTACTACTTACTTACTTAATAAATAAAAAAATAATTAATTGTTCTACACTTATTAATTTGCAACCTCTGATTGCCATGACAACATGTGTATGTATGTCTCATAATGAAGTACAACTCCACTTTTTATGCTGTGTTTGCTTTGATAATTGCATTATAAGTCTTATTCAACCTATTTTGTTCCTGTTTCCCGTTCAATTTCTACAGTCCTTGCTGCATTTTATGAATTGTTATTCTTTAACTTTTTTCGTTAAAATACATTGTTACCTCATATCTCTTCTTATTAGTATCCGAGTGACTTATTTTTGACATTTTTTTATTGAATTGCTCATTAAGTATAACTTGATTTCTTATGTTTTAGTCTATACATTTCGTCTAATGACTGATATTTTTACTTGACCTCATTTTTTTGTTTTTCTACCATCCACACATATGTATTCATCTGCTTACACTTATCCATCTTCTAGGTTGAAGATATCAGTGTCTGTGGATTAAATCATTTATCCGTTCAACAAATCATCCATTCAAAGGTTGTCGAAATACTATCGAATAAAGTTGACAACAATAGCAGAACCACTTATTATCATTCTATTGGTAGTAGTGATGGTGGACGAATAGATGGTTCAAGTCAATCATTTGTCAAACCGTTCATTTCCCTAATCATAAGGCGAAATCCAATAAACCGGTCATTAATATCATCCTCACATTTTAGTGGCTCTTCTTTGAATGTGGTCAGCGAAACCTCAGAAGTCTATTCGCTTTTAAATGAAACTTTGACTAATGTATGTTAATTTCACCATTTTATCCTACTTGTACTTTTTAATTTTCTATTTAATATCGGATTTCTATTAATGGCTTTATGAAGAATAATATACTTATTTGTTCTAGCTTATTTATTCGATAAGTGTTTTATAATGCTGGTATATGCTCGCAATTTCATTGAATATCATTCTGCTAAGCTAATGAGAATACTGATACTTACTTACGCCAGTTACCTCTCACGGAGGAGCATAGGCCGCTCACTAGTATTCTCCATTAAACTCTGTCCTGGGCAATCCTTTCCAGCCTTTTCCAGTTACTGTTCATCCTTTTAATGTCTGCTTCCAATTCTCGACGCAGTGTGTTCTTTGGCCTTCCTCTTTTCCGTTTTCCCAACAGGATTCCAAGTTAGTGCTTGTCTCGTGATGCAGTCTGATGATTTCCACAATGTATGTTCTATCCATTTCCAACGTCGTTTCCTTATTTCCTCTCCGGCTGGAAGTTGGTTTGTTATCTCCCGTAGTAGGCTGTTTCTGATGGTTTCCGGCCAATGAACATTTAGTATCTTACGAAGGCAGTTGTTTATAAATACCTGTACCCTTCTGAGAAGGTTTGAAGTAGTTCTCCACGTTTCAGCTCCATGCAGAAGAACTGTCTTGACGTTCGAATTGAAGAGTCTGAATTTGAGGTTGGTTGACAGTTGTGTAGAGTCCCATATGTTCTTCAACTCTAGTAATGCTGCCCTTGCTTTGCCAATCCTTGCCTTTACATTTGCATCGGATCCTCCTTGTTCATCGATGATGCTTCCCAGGTACATGAAAGTATCCACTTCTTCCGGAGTTTTTCCATCACGTTCAATTGGGTCGGTGCTCTTTGTGTTGGATTTGAGGATCTTGCTCTTTCCCTTATGTATGTTCAGGCTTACTGATTCTGAGGTTGGTGCTACGTTGGTTGTCTTCACTTGCATTTGTTGTTGTGTATGGAATAGAAGTGCTAGATTATCCGCGAATTCCAGATCATCGAGTTGCATCCTACTTGTCCATTGAATTCCGTGCTTCCTCTCAGATGTGGAGGTTTTTAGGATCCAATCAACCATTAGAAGAAAGAGGAAAGGCGAGAGTAGGCAGCCTTGTCTGGCTCCGGTCCTCACTGGGAACTCTTCTGTCAGCTGTCCTCCATGCATGATATTGCACTGCAGTCCGTCGCGAGAATTCTGGATGATGTTGACGAGTTTCTCTGATATACCGTATTGTCGAAGAAGTTTCCATAGTGATCTGTCTACGCTGTCAAACGCCTTCTAATAGTCAATGAAGTTGATGTACAGTGACAAGTTCCATTCAGTTGATTGTTCAACGATGATCCGTAGTGTTGCAATTTGGTCTGTGCACGACCGATCCTTACGGAAACCAGCCTGTTGATCTCGAAGTTGAACATCCACGGAATCTTTCATTCTGTTCAACAACACTCTGTTGAAGACTTTCCCTGGTACTGACAATAGTGTGATCCCTCTGTAATTCTCATAGTTGCTCAAATCTCCTCTCTTTGGTATCTTGATAAGGTGCCCTTCTTTCTAGTCTGCCGGCACTTGTTCTTCCTCCCAGATCCTCCTGAATAAAACGTGAAGTATCCTTGCCGTTATGTCTATATTTGACTTGAGTGCTTCAGCTGGTATATTGTCAGGTCCTGCTGCTTTTCCACTTTTGATCCATCTGATGACCATCTTGATTTCTTCCATCGTTGTTAGAGTGACATCTATCGGGAGATCTGTAGATGCTGCTTCGATGTCTGGTGGGTTTAGTGGAGCTGGCCTATTCAAGAGTTCCTCAAAGTATTCAACCCATCTGTTCCTTTGTTCTTAAATCTCGGTGATTAGCTTGCCCTCTCTGTTCTTGACCGGTCGCTCTGGTTTACCATATTTGCCTGCCAGTTTCTTTGTTGTGTTATGTAGCTGTTTCATATTGCTTTCTCTTGCAACATTTTCCGCAGTCATTGCAAAGCCTTCGATTTACTTCATTTTGTTGGCTCTAATGCTCTTCTTTACTTGCTTATTTTTTTCTGTGTATTCAGTTTGTGCCTTGATCTTCTCTGCTCTAGTTCGGCTGTTGTTGATTTCTGACTTCTTGTTCCTCCTTTGTAGAATTTCGCTCAGGGTCTCAGTGGAAATCCACTTCTCATAATAGTGTTTCTTTCGGCCCAGAGCCTTTTGACACGTTGAAGTTAGTGCTTCTTTGACTTCTCTTCAATCGCCTTCTTTGAAAATTTTATCAGCCCTGACGGGTTGTTATCTAGTGAGGTTCTGACATAGATTCAGAATTTTCATCCAATACGTAGAATTTAGAGGTAAAAGACATTTATATGCCACTATTGAGCATCTTCAAAACATCTTTTCGCCTTTTAGGTAATTGACTATGCTATACTGAAGTTATAGTACTAAATAAAGATGGTAAATCAGTTGATTAGGTTATGGATTTTTACCAGTTAAGGTAGTTGAGACGTGTATTATGTATTCCCAACAACCATCTTTATCTTCACACTACAATTAAATTGTGTGGCAACTTGGACTAATACACACATGTGGCAGGTTCAACTCTATGCATCAGTGACTGACTGAAAAAGTTGGTTACTTTTTCAGTTTCATTGCACACCTTAGCGTTGGGATATAAGTTCATACAACTAACTAGTTTTCATTCAGGTGAAACGGTGTATTACTAGTTCCTGTTTTTTAGTCGCTATTAAAATTACGGGTTTATAGTTTTTAAATCCCCGTTTTTATAACCCACATATTTTGACTTTGAGTTTTCGAGATTAATAAAAATGTGCTCTTTTAATCAGTTTGAAACTATTCCAACTTATCACTTTTTATCGCAATATAATACAGCGTTTCTTCTGTTATGATCTTTGGTTGTTATAGTTGTTTAATTGAACTGATGTACTTGTATTTGAGCGCTTTTTTGCTTTTTAATGATTCAACATGTCAGTTAAGCGAAGCATTCCCGATTTTCTTGTTTATTTGAATACTGGGCAAAATTAAAAATATCCAAGTAGACTGTAAGATTTGACGGTATTTTCCATATACTGGTATCAGAATGTATTTAGCGGCTATTTCATCCTGCTTTTCAGAATAAATCTTTGACCTTTACACATTATCGACACGACAACCTCTATATCTTGTAACCTATACTTCTCATGTAAGTTAATAATTAATTAAATTCAATCTGTAGTCAGGCAGATCGATTGTTAACCACCATACTTGGGTGACCGATTCATTTTGTATCTGCATAGCTTGATCTGAATACAGTTTTAAATATATGCACAAAATATTCACCTACCTTTCTGAATTAATCAACATTCTACAAACCGATATAAGTTTGTGATACATTTGCCAACACTGAATAACTAGATAAAGTTTTAGGTATAAACATACATGTTATACACCATTCTTGATCACCTCAGCTGCTGTTTGTGTGATTGTCGAAATTCATTTTCAAAAAATAATATGATTGAATTTTATTGTTAATTCTAAAAATGTGTTTTGCATTTTAATGGTTTTTCAGCATTACTTCTTAGCTCTATAAAGAACATTTTATATTTCCATACTAACAATTCCTGGTTTCTTTTCATACACTAATTTCCTTTTCGTTGTTTTTTTTTTAACGCATCACTTGTAGAAGAATTCCTCAGATGCTTTTTCATCACCATCACCTAGTTTTTTACCAACTGGTTCAAAACCAATCCCGCACTCATTTCTTAAACAAATTATGGTTGTATTAAATGAAGATTTTCGGAAATTTCAACTATTCGACATTGTTTTAGAGAGAGTAAGTAAAAAAAATCAGCCATTTCATGATGAATGTGTGTTTATAAATCTTTCACTTTTATTAGAAATAATGAGATATTTGTTTCGGATAACTGTTCTCTGTTGTCTATTAGTTATGCTTTTAAGTATTCTTTCTCACACGGCTTCTTTTATATGTGCTGGTGTAGAAAAACGAAGAAATTTACATAGAGAGATGAATGTAAGAAAGACTGGATTTGTAATATTCATTCAGATGTATTTAATGTACAACGGTTTTTTTTTCCAATATTTTCTACATTTTAGGGCACTGAATATCTGATTTATCCTTACGTGAGACCTTTTCGTATTACACTAATCTATGCCAATTCCATTTTGCTACCTCATGGTCTTGCCACATACATAGTATACTTGGGCTATAGTCCGACTCTTCCTGTTCTTATTTTTCATCCTTACAAAATAATACATCTATCATTTTATAACATTGATAACAACCACTCGTTTCCCTGTATGTTATGGAAGAATCTACTAGTATTCTACTTTCATCCATATTGGAGTAGGATACCTACAACTTAAAGGTTGGAGGTTGAATGCTCTAACCACATGACACTACTCCTTCTTCATTTTGGTCTATGCGATAGTACTAATTGTATAGGTTTTGCAGGTAAGGTTATCGTGCACATTCCTAAAAAGTGTGATATAATTGTAATAGGCAATATTCCTTTCTTTAAATATACTTCATCCCGGAAAAGTTTCCGTTTCTGAATTATATACATAGGATTAGAAATACACTTTCCGAGCACAAAGCTGTTCCTCTGTTATGTATGTCTTAATAATTTATTTAATAGTATTTTACCCAAGATGACATTCAAAAGTCTGATAGGTTCGCGTAATGCGGGCCATCATTTAATATTTGGTTGTTTATGTTTTGTTCTGTATTCACATATTTATTCGGAATGCCCACTAGTGTTGTTTTATATAGTGAAAAATTTTACTTCTCAAATATCGTGGCTAAACGCTTTGACTAAAAATCCTGTTTTCAGTGTTGTTACTGTTGTTTTGTTAAAAAAACAATTAGGCAGTAAGTTACAGCATTTTTACAGTCGCTTCTGATCCTACTTCACAAACTTTGTTCTGTACAGCGGAGTAAATATTTTACTAGCCTTATATATATATATATATATATATATATATATATATATATATATATATATATATATATATATATAATATATATATACAGAAAATGTTCGGTCTAATGATCTGTACATGACTATGGAGTAATATCAGTAATAAAGCACAGCATTAAATATTGAATCAGAAATGCTTTGATCTACTATGGCTACATTAGGTTGAGCTTGTATCTTGCCGTTGATTAGTCATGGACTGAAATTGATCAGCCTTTGTTGCTATATGTGCGTCCCGAACGGATTGCCCCAGTATCGCAATAGTTCACAAGTAATGTAAGAGTTAAATTGTAATTGGCATTCGGAATCCAGGGCGCGAGTTTCGTTATATTTGGTACTCGTCGGCTGGATGTACTCACATCCCAATGTTGATGTTCATACTGGGATTCGAATTCAGTCCACTTCGTACCAAACGCCACCGCGTTCACGACTAGACTACTGCATCCAGACAGTCACACTTGTGAGACGGGCACATATCTAATTAGGATGAACGGGAAGATACAAGCTTAACCTAATTATATGTGTGGCCGTTGTACAAGTTTGACTGTCTGAACGCGGTGGTTATTAACATGAAGCGGACCGAGTTCGAATCCTTGTATAAACACCAACATTGAGATGTGGGTACATCCACCCGATGAGTTCCAAATAGGATCAAATGCGCGTCCTGGATTCCGTTCCCTAGTCACAATCCAACTCCTATTTGGCTACATCTTTTATTTATTATTATTTATATAAATCGTGAATGATGTACCACTTAATTTTTCACTTTTGTGGTTGCTTTTTGTTTTCATTTTGGTTAACTATAAATTTAGCTAACTCATTTATCGTGTGCTGGTGGTGGTGAGGGGAATCCTTCGTCCAATTTGGTTAGACATACAGTGCAAACGGAAACACTATCTTGATTATTAAAACAAACTTGTTATACATGGAAAACATTTGTAGCTGTAGAATTTCGAATCGCGGCTCAAATAATTTTTAGTGGATTAACTTTAAATTAAATCATATACAATTTATCAGCACGAAAACAATCCACAAACCAAAATTAAAACGTCAAGTATTGGTCAGATATCACCTTAGGCATTTTAGACGATGAGTGGAAAACTTCGAAGAGTTGTTTAATTTTCCAATGCTGGTACTCTTTAGCTACTTAATATTTCCAGACAACTCAAAATGGAGATCGACATCAGCCTCCTAACTCCTAGTGAAGTTTGAACAGCTATAACTATTCTGAAGAACCTGATGGACTAACTCGGACTATCTTTAAAGATTGTGGTCTAATTTCGACATTTTTCTTTACTGGTATACTAGTTAAAATTTTAGATCTGATTTTTCAGGAATGGTATCTAACAAAATTCCAATACAAACTCTGAAACTTCATATAAAACGTGGTCTTTAAAATTAGAAGGCATACAGATGTTACTAGAATTTGATCATAGGCATTTTCAAAACGTTGCTTGTATCTTTAAGGCAATTGAGTATGCAATGCTGAAGTGAGGGTATTAAGGCAAGTAAATCATCTGATCGAATTGCACATCATTCTTGTTTTTATTGAGTACTGAAAAGATATGTGAATTATGAATCGTAAATTGACCTGTGTTTCTCAATCGCCGAATACTAGGATGCACTGAACATCTGTTTCCATCAAGGACTGATCCTGAGACAGGGATTTGCGGCGAACCCATAAGTAGTTGACAACTGAATCATCATCCGACGGTCGACACCTTTAACTTCTATCTGTTTATGTGACCACTTCTATTGTCATTGGCGATGTTTGTATCATTATCTATATAGTCGAACTCTAGTTGTCAGTATATTCACTTTCCCTATGAAGATGTTGTTTATTACTAATTGTTGGACAATTTTAGTTATTCAATGCGCGTGTATTAACTATAGCTAATACTAATGTCTCGCGAATTAAGGGGGCTCAGCGTCACTTGCTAATGATCGTATGACCAGCAACACAACAACAGCCCAACTAACTAGATGAAGGAGTCCAACGTCAACAAGAAGCGTTTAATTCTACAGGACAGCCTGGCAGATGGACCAAAAAGATACATCTCATGCGTATATAAATAAAAAGAGGGTCCTTGGAATGTCACAAATTGCGTAGTAAAATAAACAACGAACCAATAAGATTTAGCGTCTTGCTAGGTGGGAAACACAAACTGCAGGTGAAAAGAAATCTTTCTGATGCGAAAACGAGAAATCTAAATTTGCACAGATAAATCGCAAAAATAACAGGCTTACTCAGAGAATTATAGGGATTTAACATCCCCAACAGTTAAAGGTAATATAGTATATAGATTTCGCTTTAAATGCTTCCTTAATATATAGCTACTGAGTGATCTCCATGTTTATGTACACAGGGTTCTGACGGCTTTGGTATTTTCATTGTTAATATGGGTCGAAATAATGAACCTGGTGTGTTCGTCACAGAGATCCGTGAAAATAGCCCTGCATCTCTTGTAAGTTGATTCCGTAACTATGCCTATAGGTATTTTTTTCAAGTAGTAGTGTAAAAATAATTTTGCATCACTTTTTTTGGCTACTTGTAAGTAACATTAATAGGTAAACAAAATGATTAACGTGCTTAATTTGCGTTCAGAGAATAAAACTTGATGTGAATATAAGTGCTCATTGTCATTTACGTTCATTTATGTTCATGAATTGATGAAGTAATATGCTCTGCATAGAAACATCACATGGTTTGTAAACTTATCTACGTTTTTTTTTATATCGGCTTCTATTGAATATCAGATTTAGTCTTTTGAGAATGTTCATTCGTACGACCTTATAACCAAATGTTTCGACTCCCGCGTGTTAATTAACTGGCATTCGCTGCACGTTCTCATACAGTTGTTACTACTTGAAGCTAATTGTTCTTTGAAATCATTTACTTCTAAATCAATAGATGTTAAGAATTTGTTGATCAGAAAAATGATTATTTTGCTTTTACAAATTGAACATATGATGTAAATTTGTGTTATTTTACTAGATTTACTAACACAAATATAAAATTTTCTGACTTCATAGTTTAATTATAACGTTTATTCTTTGCTCCAGTCTGGGAGATAACAGTGTGAACATATTATGGTGCATGAGTTTACTTTAGAATAAAATCAACGGATTGCTATTGACTGAAAGTTCAGCTAATTGCTAAAAATCCTTTATGGCTATCAGTTAGACGGAATTCGTTAGATATAAAACAAGGAAGTAGAATAAGCAATAATCATACCTGTTGCATTGGAAGAGTTAGTATTTATATTGGTTATAAACTAAGAATGCTACGGCCAATTTAGAGCCACATAAGTAAAAGTTTATAACTTGAGATTATTATTTTCTCGTGAATACCTCTATCTCATTATCTTCTAACACTTCATAAGATAACCCCTAGTCCTCGTCAAATTCCTCACGGTGTCGATTTGTTTCTAAATATTACATTTATATACACTACCTTCATTTCGTTAATCACTTTCTGTCGTTTACTTGCTTTGCAGCAGGCAGTGCTCAGGCCTCATGATCGTATACTAGCTATTGACGGCCAACTTCAGTGTGATTATGAAAGCACGCTAGAATTATTACAACAATCGAGAAAATCTGTACGTTTAACAATTGGTAGACAAATATCTTATCTTAGTGATCCACTATCATCAGGCCGAATAATTACAACAGGAAATAATACAGATGTTGATGATAAGCATCATAAATTACCTATTATACCTGGAATACCGTCTTCAGTTACTTTATATAAAACTGATGGAGGTCTTGGATTCTCTATTGTCGGTGGAAGTGATACAATTTTGGTATGTCAGAGTTGATATATATATATATATATATATATATATATATATATTATTATTATTTAATGACTCAAAATACATTATACTTAAGTACAGTCAAACTCCGAATTTAAATATCACCACAAAAGTAACCTGTTTTGAGACAGACACATCATTGAGATAGATTACTGCATATGATTTTGAGATTGTTAGTATTGAAATAATAGTAATAATAATCATATAGGATTGACATTATTTACAGAACATTTCGTGAAATCTGATTTGCTGTTAAAGAAAGGCGTTTATTTTATTTTCATTTAACAAAATAATGATTCACAGTCTGTTGTGAAAGAAATACTTACGTACATAATGTATGGTGAGAATTATTTTGGTAGTAATTAACTCTGAAACAAAAATGTTAATTGAAGGTATCGCATTGGCAGGATAGTTCAACAAAAAGTAGAATAAAGATGATACACAACAATCACATAGAAGTTTAATGTCTAGTGTAAATATAAATTGTAAGATTTGGTCTGCGAAATTTCGATAAATTCATAAAGTATGCTAACGTAGTTGAATTCATAAGCAATGACAGCCGCAGCTGTTTGAGAAGAATTTTATTGATACAGGTTTATTTTTGTAATTCTGATAATACTATAAGATAAACTTAATCTTCTTATCACATTATCGAAATTTGCCAAAGGGTCGAATTTTTATAATCCATGATATTTCTGTGGAACGGAAACAATAGAAAATAAATATTTTTCCGTATTACGTAACAATCTTCGACCAAACATTTAGTTGCCTTGTCTTCAGTTTAGACGCATTCTCAGTCAATGAAAAACCACGAATCACTAGGTGACACTACGTCACCTTTTTCGAATTTCGTTATCGCGTTCTTCAACGCCTGCAACATAGTGAACGCAGCCAAAATTAACATGTAACTTCATATGAACGGAATTCCATTACTGTGTTTTCGCAATTAATGTTACTCACCATTGGGAAAAGTGGTAATATTTCTTTTGAAAATGAGTAGTCTGTATACCCTTCCAGAACCAATGGTTTGAATCAAAACCCTATTAATCTGCACATTGGACATTGCGCTACAAGGGTAGACCAGAAACTTTTAATTTTTTCAGGAATGTGGTGGGAAAGATTTTTATTTCTACTATGGACAATAGAATTAAATTAAAGTGGTATTGTAAAGGTAGGTACTAAATTTAGTCGTTTGTGTATATCATAGATTGATATTCTTTGGGTACCGCTAAAACCTACTAAAAAATTCTTCCTAGCGTCGGACTTTACAGCATTACACATCTTTGCTTCTGCCAGATAATCAAACTCAGATCCTTCAAATATCATGGATACGGTTAGCCATCTGTACCACTAAGCCGAAATCGACTGGTAGGATTCCCTTGACAGGATTGGGGAGTGTGCACTTCTGGGGAGTTCTATGTAGCTGTCCGATGCTTCCTGGATTTCGTTGGTAATCAGGCAACATCAATCTACGATGAACATAAATAGGCGGTTAGTTCATGACATGGCATCTTGGAATGAAAGAAAACCGTATAGGACGGCCTCTGTCAGGTCCATTTCGACTTCGTAGTTGGTTTCCGAAAGATGGTGCAAGTATGTGGCTAGAGGTCCTATCACATATGGGGCAGAATGAAAACCAGTGGTGATCTTGCTGCAGTTTCCTATTACAGCTTTCATATAAGTACTACAATTTTTCTTTAATGAAAATGAAGTTCCTTTGTTTGCATCCCCATCCGAACTTTATCTCTTGCCTTATAATTCTCCTGTTATTCTACTAAATTTCCTCTTTGATTACCTTCTACCCACAGCTGTTGCTTTTACACTTGCAGTTTCGCATATATTTTCAGTGCTATTTTGTACTATATTTTATGTGTTTCAATAAATCATGAGTTAGGAATAGAGTGGTAGGTAACTATGGTAAATCGATTGACTAAGTATTGAATCTTCAGCTGAGGTGACCAGGACATGTGTTACGTATGCCCGACCACTGTCTACCCTGACGAACAATGCTGTCTTGTGTTGGAGCAAGCTGTAAGAAAGCTAGGAGCGGTCAATCTAATACATGAGACCAGTATATTAAATCATTGACAATTGAGCTGAACCTATGTTAATAGTTGCAGACTATTTGGTCGGGGAATGAGGGATGATTGCAATTAGTCGTTATTAACTTTGAGGTTCAGAATCATTTGCAATGGCGCAGGTTCGTCCATTCCTTGTCCTCTAGATTCTAAGTTTCTGAATTTCCCCTAATTCTCTCTTCGCTGAATTATATCTTCCTTAATCTTATTTTCGACCTCTTATCCTTTCTATTAATACTAACTCTGTTAATACCTCCACTTCTCTGAGATTTGGCCCAACAATTTCATCTGTACCTTCTTGAACTGATGTACGTAGGTACCAAGTTCTACATTGTAACTAACTAACTTACTGTTAAATTGTCCTACTGTCATCTCTATTAGTCCCAGTAATATTATGTGCTAATCCGGCTTAATATTCTATGGTTTGAAAACGACAGCGATATGATCCCAAATCAAAACAAGAGAAGAGCAGGTAGCGAGATGTATTGAAAAAATAACAGCAGGAGGCAAAAGGCCAAAGCAAAGCTAATAATTACACTAGGGTTTATATAAATAATGGTATAGAGTATTCTAGGAACTTTCCGATTGGTCGTTGGCTCTAGTTGGCTAAGAATGGATCAATCACAGCACAGCTTCGTGAGCATGTTTTGAGCACACTTTAATCAGGCTCGTTTCGTGCTAACACTGTTAAAATAAATAAATGATATATCTTGGAAAGAAACTTCAGCACTGTCATCTTGTCTATATAAGTAAAATTTGAATGTATTAATTACAGTGGAAGTAACAGTTTTTTTAACTGCTCAACATGACATCTATAAACTGAAACTAATGTCTAACTCGATTGTAGTTTGTCTGCTTTTATTAAACCAATCAGCGTTTTATTAAATTATAGTTAAATGAAAGCTGTAAGATTTTCAATGTTCTTATTCTCGTACTGGTGTGCAATTTTTCAGACAAAACTTGAACTTCTAATCGAGGTATTTTATCAATTTTCAAAACTTTTGCTAGTAGGCTGATTAACTAGTGTTTTTCATTATTGTCCAATTCAAGTTACTTTTGTTTATTTTTCTCAAAAACATGTCATGATACCATTTCTGATTGCATGAAAATAACTACTCTTTATCTAATGATTGCTTACTTTTTGAAACATAGCCTCTATTGTTGTTGACATTGTGGTTTGTCTACCTAAACGAACATTAAAATTTATAAAATGAGTTATATATATTTGTAAAATTCCAATGAGTAGAAATTAAAATTTCTGACGTTTCGCGGCTTAGTGTAAGTCGCTTCTTCAGAGAAATGAATAACCGAATTGAATTAGCACAAGATTAATTTCTACTCATTGGAATTTTACAAATATATATAACTCATTTTATTAAAATTTATAAAGCATTATATAGCTGTTTAGTCTCAGTACATAAATTCACAATATTAGATACCCACGTCTCCAATATGAATCGAATCCAGAACCTCCATGTTTTTCAGTGAGCATATTACTTTCATATGAACTATTAATTAGAAAAATCTTCATAAATTTCATATACTAAAAACGATATCATGGTTTTAAATATCCCATACATATTTAGTCGATCACCAAACAATCGTAATAACTTTTTCCTTAGACACGATAACTTTTTCTGTAATTGCATTCTTTCATTACTTTTATAAAGGGTAATATTTTAATCCACGAAGTACACTCTGGCGGCGCTGCTGCACGTGATGGTAGACTTCAAGTTGGTGATCGTTTATTAGCTGTCAATGGAATCGATCTTCGTGATGCTACTCAAAAAGGTGCCACAAAAGTACGTTATCTCCTTGTTTGTCTTTATCTTTGAGTTCTAAATGTATTTACACAATGTCTCTTCAAATTATTTAGCCTTAATTTATTGTTCCATCCAACTTCTCATTTCTTTTTTATTATTAGATTATAAGAACAGCTAATGATTGCATTCAACTGATTGTTTATAGAGATCCTGAACCGCAATATTTAAATCATGATATGTTTGAATGTCACAATGTTCATTTGAAACGCGATATGCCTGGTTGTAGTTTCGGTTTATCATTAATCGATCGACCTCACTATTCAACGGGTACGGCAATTGGCGCGATTGTAAGTTGATATATATATATATATATATATATATATATATATATATATATATATATATATATATATATATATATATATATATATGTACATTTGGACAGATGTTAATTATTTAAGATGAAATTTAAATTATCCTTGTATTGTTTAGCTAGATTGAGGCATATTTTTCATCGAATAAGTTATCGAAAATATTGTTTTAGTATTTGGACTGAGTGTGAGTAATTAATCGGCTTCTTGAGAAATCAGTCTAATCATTGTCTGATTAATAGATTAAGGCAAAACTAGGTGCTAGCCGTGGGGTATAGCGTTGCGGATAATCAGAATAGATAATATCGGCCATCCCTACGTCAGATATAACTGTGGCGACGTGGATTTAAAACGAAGAATCTACATCTGACATAACAACGGTGACGGTGACTGAAAACTGAACTCAGATCTACCATATCGTCAAAGGTTTAATATTTCGCAATCAAGGACATTAGGCTGTTGCTACAATAACAGAACACCCTTATTAAGCTTATGGTTAAGAGTTTATCACTGTCATCAAAATCAAGTTCGGAAAATTCTGTTATGACGTCAGAAGCTGTTGTCAATTTAATATCGTAGATTGTCTATGATCCTGAAAATGTAATATTTTTTGAAGCCTGGTTTAAAAGATATGAAGACTGCAAGGATTGGGATAAGGGTTCAAAACTGAGACTGTTACTTCGAAAGCCTGGTGTTTCGGAGCATGAAAAATATTGTAATTATACCCTTTCGAAGAAGCCGGGCGACTTCAATTTAACAGACACAGTCGAGTTCTTAACACGCATGCTCGAGGAAAGGTCATCTCTCTCTCATACTCGATACCGCTGCTTCCAATCAGTCAGAAAAAACCAAGATGAGTATTTTATATATGTCAGCCTTGTGGACAGCCAATGTGAATGGCTCCAACTGTCTGAAATGACCGCTGACCAGTTTAAGTGCCTTGTATTCGTTTGTGGAGTAATGTCTTCTGTAGATGCTGATATTCGCACTCGTATATTATTCAGAATTGAAACTGATTTGCATATAAGCTTACAGTCTGTTTCTGGAGAATATCAGCGGATAGCAAGTCTGAAGCATGATATTCAGCTGGTATCGCAACTCCATAGAGATTAATGCCTTACATGAGTTCACACTGTAGAAGAGAATCATTACGAATGACCAAGTAAAGCATCGAATAGAACGGAGGTTACACTGCTGGCGTTGTGGTGTCGGTTCCTAGAGTTTGTCGTTTTAAGAAGAGCACTTGGTTTAAATGTTTTAAAAAGGGTCACGTTCAAAAATTCTGCAAACTCACAGTGAAGAAAAATGACCATTCCAGTAATTTCCGAAGGTTTAATAACGAGAATAGGCGTCAAGAGGAGTGAATCCCTCCGCAAAGAGAAAATTTGTAACACTATTATGGAAGTAAATCTATCAAGTTACAAGTGGATACTGGGTCTGATATAAATATGCTTCCAGAGGTATCATGATCAAGCATTGCATCCTACGTCGGATAATACTAAAAGTGCTATTTGAGAAGACATAATTCTTCTTAGTGAAGTTTATTTGAATCCTACATTTTGTGGTCTGAGTCAAGTAAATGTTGTTTTGAGAAACTGTAAATCCGATTCACTGGGTGTCGAGTAGATTAATATATTTGAATTTATGGATATACTTGTTGATGCTGTATGCAATGAATTAGAACATACTCGAATACCACCTTACCTAACCACAATCGAATGGCCAAACCGAGAGATTTGTAGATAATTTTAAATGGGCAAATATAAAGGAGAAGCTATCAATGATGAGGAAGCTTTGCAACGATTTCTTATTTCGTATAGAGCAACACCAAGCCTTAACAAAGATAGAAAATCTCCAGCTGAGATTATGTTTGGCCGATCCATAAGATCGTTTTTTGATATTGCGCAACATAGAAATAAAGTCAATGTGACTTTAAGCTATGATGGGAATGGCCATAAAAAGATTCGTGAATTCCACGTTGGTGACTATGTTTATACCTGTAATTATAGGCCTTGTAGACCAAAATGGATAGATGGGAAAATCGTTGCTAGGATAGGTAAAGTGGTATATCAAGTTAGGGTGGGTGACTTAGTGATAATACTACATATCAGTCAACTGCGACCTAATAGAAATAATGATGGACCACCCCGCAAAGTAGAATTACCATGGCAATATAGTATGTGAGACCTTTGGTATATAGCTCCTTACATCACCACTTATGCATCAGCATATGGTAGGAAACGAAGGTCAGAATGAATTGATGTGTAAACCGCATAGGCTACATAGACGGAGAGAACTGTTACAAATTGATTTAAAAGCTAAGTCCTACACTAAAGAAGGGAGGTGACATTTCGGGATGAAGATATGTGATTAATTAATATCGTGTTACAGACATATGAGTCAAAGGCTAGACCTTATATGCATATATCTTATACATTGTTGGTTTATATTATCATAGTAATACATACATGTGAGTGATTAATCAGCTTATTGACAAGAGCAAGCCAAGACTGGGTGATAGCTGTAAGACAACGTTGTGGATAATTAGGATCGATAATATCGACCACTCCTACGTCAGACATAACATGGTCAATGAATTTCTACGCATAATCAACTATGTTTTCAAATCCTACTTCGTGTATTTTTAGCTAGCCGATTACTTGTATCCTGCTGTCACACACATCTTCAACTTAAAGTATATTTATTACATGATTGTAAATTTGGTTAGTGAACTGCTGATGCGTTACTGAGTGTTTATAACTTCTAAGAGTATTTTGGAAACAAAAATACAATAAAAGTATTCATTACTACTGAGAATAGTTCATTTTACTTTGTCCCATATAATTCGGATTGAATGGTGTTATCAATTTTTTTTGAAAGTCGGAATTCATATTTTTCCTTTTTAATTACTGGTTGTTATTCTATGTCATCAGTTGATTCGTTGTCTCTATTACATTCGAAATGATGCGTAGAATCCTCAGTGTTTATTTCAATACCTCATCTCACGTGTGATTTACTGATCAACGTAGTGATTTTAGTTTGTGATTCATGTGAATTTTACACATTCTTTTCTTTGAAATAATATAATAATAATAATAATAATTCATACTTGTTGGTTTTTCCATATTTATTGTTGTGTAACAGACAGAGAATAGTCCAGCAGCGCGGTCAAATCTTTTGGAAGTTGGTGATGTAATATTAGAAATTAATGGTTGGGATATGCGTTTGGCCAAATCAGAAGAAGTAATCACTTTACTAAAGGTTAGCTTACGTTGATTTTTTTCAGTTAGTAGGTTAATGACTTCGGGTTATATATCTAATGCAAATCCGATTAGTAACATATTATTTACTATAAGAATTTACTGGATTTCTTAGTATGAATTTAAAGACTAAGGATATTTTGTTGGTAAATCGCTTTGAAGTATGACACCACTCACTTTGTTAACACTCGTGAGCGTTCGTATGTGAATGTGTATATTTGTGAGGAACTACACATTCATATTCAAGTTAATTGTGGATGTTATGTAAACATTTTTTCATGAAACAAAAATTCATTTCAAAAAGCTTTCCGAACTGTTATTTCTTCATTGTATTTCAACATTCCAGATTATCAAACCCTTTCGAAGCCAAACTATTTATGACGTTTGATGTACCTACTCAGTTTCTTGATTTTCAATGCTTTACAGATTTAAACTCACAACAAATTAGAAGACAGAAATAAGGCTTTAACTTTCATATTAGTCGGCATGTTTCTCTGTGAGCCACTAAGAAAACATAACTTCTGGAATACGAACCAAACTTCGTGATCTCATTGTTTTAATAATCATATTAAGAAAATCGTATATGGAACATTTCATATGTCGAGTAATAAAATAGAGACACGTAGACATAAAATATCTTTTCGGTAAATTCTCGGTTCTACCAGAATTCAGATTGATTAATAGTTTAAGTGAATAGCCTAGTTTAATGCAGAAATATATTTTAAGGTTGCCGTCTATGAATTTGAGATTGTTAGAAAAGTAAAATTGTTAGTGCCAAGATGACCTCAGTCGATTCATGCATCAATTAGAATTATAAGAGCAATCATCATAATCGATAGATTGGGGGAAAATAAATAGTGTGAACACAAATTAAGATGAATGATTGGTCGATGGTTAAATAGTGTAAAAGTCGAAATGAGAAGTTGCGAATCAGGTTTAAGTTTATCAAATTCATGTGGTTACTGATTTGACGTGGTGGTCAAGCTTGCCTACGATAATTAACCAATCAAGCTATATTCACTTGACAATCGCTTCTGTAGAGAGCAGTAAGACTGAAAGCAGCAAACCAATAGTCAGTGACCAAGATCCTACTCCAAACTGTACAGTTATGTAACAGTAGGAATGTGTTTTCCCCAGATAGCTGGTATTGCGATGATACAGTCGTAGTAGTCGATCCTAAAACTACACACCACATCGTACTTCATGGATTGATATCTCTGCTGGTAAGGCCTTTATAAGTACGGAGCTAAAACTATAAAAGCTATTTACAAACTTCCGTCTGTGTGACCAACCCCAAGTACTTGTCACTCGAGCACTATGGTCAAGCACTCATACCAATCGTAACCCAAACCATAAAATGGTCATCATGAAAGAACCCTTCTACAGTGTCGACAACCGCGAAGGTAACAACCGTCCTCATGCATCTAACAGCACTTGAGATGACGCTGTTCATGATCATTCCACTTCTCCTCCTAATATTTCTCCCACTTTCAATCCTCACCTTATTTCTTCCACTTCTCCTACGTATGCCACTAATGCTGATGGTTCGGGTTCGCGAAGTGTTAACTCAGGTTTCCTGAGACCGCGATCTAACCTTCATGTTGGAGCATTTAATGTACGATCTCCGTTAAATCGGTCAGCAGACCTTGTTAGCTAAAACCCTAGAATTTCTTGTCATTGATGTATTTTGTGTCTCCGAAACATGAATACAGTTTCCTGGCTTGTTCATCCACTTGACTTCACCTACTCAGTAAGGAGAAGCGGTGCTATTGACTCTTCGTTTATCTGGAGACCCAATAGCAACTTTTGGTGGTGTTGCTGGTGTAGACATAGCACTAAGTGTAAAAGCGGAATAGGTACTTCTTGAATGGATTCCTGTCGATAGTCGCCAATGTGATATCTGTCTAAATGGCACAATGAAAGCTTAGGGAGATAGGAATACACGCCGATGCTTGTTTGTTGTTCGTGCCTACGCTCCCACTGTATGCAGCTAAGATAAAGTAAAAGACGAATTCCACAGGAAGTTTTCTGTCCTTCAGAAAGTGAAATACTTAAGCATAATAATCATAGCAGGATGAATTTAACTTCCGATTTGGTAAATCAAACCACTTAGGTGAACTTTTTTGGCATCGAATGAATCGTTTCCTACAATTATTATCAGATTACCGTTTATTCTTAGGAAAAATCAACTTCAAGCGTACGAATAAACTCTGTACAACCTGGCGACCTCGAAAACCAATGCAGCTTGTACACAGACCATTTCAGCATCCGTCATCCTTGAAGAGTCTCACTGGCGGACTGTCGCTCGTTTAAGAGTACATTTTAAAACTCTGACCATGTCCTAGTGGGACCATGCATTTTACCAGATACACAAAAGCTGCAGTAACAAAACTCCGTGGGTGAGTACAAAAATGCCAAGAATGCACTCAAAGAAGTACTCAGCTGATTGCGTACTGACAGCGTACTTACCAGAGTTCAACAATAGTGGTGTTCTTTAACTTGCAGATAGTTTTTGACTCTGGAGATTGAGAGGTTCTGTGACAGTGTTTGTCATTAAAAGGTGTACCTCAAAGGTACATAAACCTTATGAAGGCTCTCTACTCAAACACCACTGGTCGTGTTAGAACTTATGGCGAACTGCGATTGGGTTTGTCAATTTCGATTGGTGTTCGTCCGGGTTGTCCCTTATCCCTCTTTTCATTTAGTTTCGTTATAGATGTTCTCCTAGACTTTACGCTTTCTTCATCTAAGTTCTCAAGAATAGATCTCCTACCAATAGACTCACCTACTGGTTTAGAATTTACAGATGATGAAATCTTATTTTATTCAGGGAAGACGCTGACAATATGCAGTAACACCTTAAGCAACAATACCAGCCTATTCAGGGTGCATTTCTCCGCCTCTAAATGCGAAATCCTACTTCAGTATTGGTCTGCATCATCGCCTAGACTTGTCATAGAGAGTGAAGTAGTTGAGTACGTAAATCACCTCACTTATCTCGGTTGTCTAACCAACCCAATAGGACTAATGTCTGACGAAATTGGGGCTTATACTCAGGAAGCTCGTCTACCTCTTGCTAACGTGCGTCACAAATGTCGTAGGCGAGATGTTCATTTAACAATGAAGGTTTTACTAGTAGTTCGAAACTTGGTCATTTATGGTAAATATTGGTATTTGGTCGTAAATGTCTTCATAACATCACTCGCATTTGTTAGGGCCACCGGGTTTCTATGATTGTGTTATTAGTAGTATGACAAAGTTGAGCAGACACCATTGTAGTACTAATTAGTTTATCAGTAGCTAAGGAACTTAGTTAACTCATAGTGAAAAATGTTTGGTTTATCTTTCTACTGATTTGTATTTACATTTAATGTTTCCACTGAAAGCATACTAGTTACAGTAAATGGGATCATAAAGTTGAAATTGTGATTGAACTTTAATGAGATTTATGAAAATTATAAGGAAATAACATTGAGGTGTTTGTGGTTTTTAGTATTCAGTTTTAGTTGATTGATGTTGGTAGGGTACCACTGGAAATCAGGGAGCATTTAACAAGTAATAGTTATTGTTTGGGCATGTAATATGCTTCTATATGGTTCCTAATTGTTTTTTATGTAGTAACTATATCAGTCATACTCGGTCCACGCATAAGTTAAGAAGGATAAATAAGACTTCACGATATTCATTATCAAGAGCGGTTTGTTTTGTTCTGATAAAGCTTGAATATCACTAAAAATGATTATCAGAAGATAATCATTCGTAGCAATGCCACTCGCGTTCTAAGTGTTTGTCACAGTTTCGGAGAAACTCTGATTATTCCGGAAATTGGTTGTTGGATCAATCCAAATGACCATCAAATTGACAGCGATCATCTTATTTTTAAGATGACTTCATTTATTTATCTCATGTTCGTAACCTAAAATTCATCTCCTAACTATATCAATTTATGCATTATATAATCTCCAACCAAACATTTACCTTAATGTATACAGACATTGGTTATTCGTTTATTTGATCTCAATGTACTTAGTCTAATTGTGATAACTCTTATAATTCCAATTGATGGGTAAGCCTATTGAAGTTATCGTTGTAAACTGATTATCCTGACTCTATTAATTCCAGATCTCATATATTCCTACACGAAAAGATATTTGTACGCTAAACTTGACTATTTACTTGAATTATAAGATTGATTTTATGAGTGCATAATCTGACAAAAATTTGTCTAAATTTAAATAGCTGTCTGGAGAAAGTTCACTTTTTTTTTAATTACTCGGTTGTATGTAAAATCTAACTCAATGTAAATTTATTTAATTTTTTCTATCTTCACAAATATTTGAGATACTAGATTCCAGATGATTGTCTTGTTGTTCTGTGTGCATTCAATTTCGGTTTGTCGTTCCTCATTGATGTGATATGGGATATTATTAACATTTTAGTTACCATTTATCAAACAGTTCTATGAAGAGGGGTTTTTCCTATTATATCGACTTGCTTTCGTATCAGTTTACGTTAGGAATGTGGATTTTTAAATTTGGAATGTCAACTCACTACGACAGCTGAAACCTGCAGATCCGATCTCAGGTGGAATCATGAGTGAGAATTGCCGGATTTTATTGGTACCATATTAGATTACAATCAATGGTTATCTAATGTACTAAATTAGCAACCTCTATATGTTTATTAGTATGAGTGATCATCAAGTAAACTATCCTGATAAATTAGTATATCACCTTTTTATGTGATGAAAATTAACTTAACCCACTATAGAATATATGGCTATCTATAAAATGTGTGAGTTATTTCAATTACATTTTTCAATTTATGGGTGATAAATGGGTGTTTATTCATTGCACTGACTTCTGATTCTACTTTATTTATTTAGTTGTCACATATACAACTGCATAAACCGATGATTGTATTTCTTCATAACTTAGTGTTTGATTTTTTACGCAGAATGTACACAGTGATGTGAAACTATTGATTGGACGTTACAAAACTGCTCCATCATCTCACGGTATGTTTATATGAAAGATTGTTTTTTATAACTTTTCTGTTCAAGAAAATTTCACTTTTTTACTTGCTTGTAACACGATTAGGAAGAAATGAATAATAAGGTTAATAAGATTGACTAATCTTATCATAAAGATTGAAATTATTTGATAAGCTTTTGTGATTACTAAGGTGAATGAGTTGCCCTTGTACTCATGAAACTGACTTATCATATGATGAATGATTAATTAAAAATGGAAATAAAGGCATTTTTGTAGCAAGAAGTCATTCATCTTTACTTGCTATATTAGATTCAATATGAGTGGTTGTATGTATTATATTGCAATTTAGGAATCTTAGTTTTATACCTTCAGTCTATTGCATAATTCCTTCTAATTGGTTGCTTTTAGTGTTAGTTAATTTCACTTTGTTTTAAGTTTTTTTTTGGCGTTTCTGTATAAACTATCAGTCTGTATGTTAACGACAACTCTGTGCCTCTTGAATCTGTTTCACTATACAGTGCATACAGCCGCAAATTCTGTTCTATAAAATCATTTTATTCAGACTTGTATGTCCTCCATGTATTCACATTATCACGTCGCCTTGATAAGTTTGAACTTATTATCACCTGGTAATGCGTATGAACCATGCCCACAAACTGACGTGCCTTTTGTACCAGTTTTAAGGATATGGTATTATTATTATTGCTACAAATATTATTGTAATTTCGTTAATGAAAAAATTTAGAGAATGATAAATTTACGAAGGTAAAATGTAAGCTGCATGGGGGGGGACGTAAAGAATAATACCTATAATCCAGGAAAACTTTACATGAAAGCTACACAGTTTAAAATGTAATATTTTAACTCTAGATTTAAAGATAGTGATTTTAGGCCATTTTACAAGGTCCTTACTCATTGAGTAGGATTGCATTATCTTGAAACGAAACGTTTTTCCTGCCCGAAAGTGTTCAGTCCACCAATAATTAACTCCACTTTCTAACCTTTTTCCAGTGTTCAGTCATACTAGTAACCGTAGCAGTTTAAGTTCCCTTCCATCGTTCAGCTAATTCATGTTGTTGATTAATGTCTACTGTTAACGTTTAAACATTACCCCCTCCCTTTTTCTTTTCTCACCTATATTTTCTTGTACTCATATCGTGTTGTCCGTATGTATCTTGTCGAAATTGTCATTTTCCTTGTCGTTGCTGTTTTTTATTCTGATGATATCGATTGCCTGTTGCACAAAATTTGTCCCTATCATGTTTTATCCCATTATCCCTTTTATTTACGCTTTCTTATCATCTTCACACTACACTATCTCGTGTATATGTTTGCTTGTTTGTTCCATAAATTGGATTATATTGTTTTATTCTTGTTACCTGAATACAATTTAATCCGTTTTCTCCTCATTTTGTGTAGGCCGTTAGTTTTTATACATACCCACCTGCTTATTCAATTATCTGTGTCATTGTAAATAACTAGAAACTTATCTATTTTGCATATCAATAAACGTAGAATAATCTTTGCAATAATCTAATGGATGCATGCTTCATATAAGTAGATGGATAGTTAGTAAAATAGAAAGGGTAATAGGTGACAATAAAAATATATGCCTGTTCTCATCTATATCAAATAATTATTGACCACAAACAACAATTATGTAAACAAACCTATGTGTGGACAATGACATTGTTGTATGCGCATTATGAGACCTACTTTCAATTCTTAATTTTCTCTTGTTTAAACCATATTATTTTATAGGACGATTATTTTTCTCTCTGTAGACTCAGACCCTCTCCAACTTCTTAGACCTCTGTATATGCACATGCATAGTTGTAACCTATCTTACATTTTCCACTTATTAAGAATTGTTTTACAAGTGCTTTTATGCGCATACACTCAGCACATTTTCTCCCTTGTTATTTCAATCACTTTTGCCGTTTAAATAGTTTCTTCATTGTATTCAAACACATATGACATATACTACTGAGTGATTTTGTATGTGTGTTTGTGAAGTGTATATATTGATGTGCATAAAAATGAATGTTACAATAGTTTTGTGAGTCAACCTAATTTATGGCATATGTATATTTGCCTACTTTTTGTTGTTATGTGGAGACCTTTTTACCTCATTATGAAACCGTTTCATTTGCATCTTGAATACCGTGTTACCATAACGAGAAATATATTCATATCTGCATTTTATTTCTTAGCTTATCCACGAAATCGGTTGCATGTTTATGTGGTTGTACTTGAACGTCGTCAATTAGCCTTTTCTAATGATCTTTCTCATGTGAAAAAGTGTTATTCAACACATTTACTACCGACATCAGCACATGATGATGTCAATAAGCACACACAGTCTGAACAAGAACAACACAATTCTAACTTACTTGTTGACCTTGTCTGTCAGAAAACTGATAAAAGCGAGGTACATGATTTGTACTCATTATCTAACCACAGTAGTACCGTAAACGATGATCATAAGAGTGATGTTGGCAACGATGATGAAATTGCTTTAGCTGCATTTGGTTTACGTATTCGTCAGGCGAATTCACAAGAATTATGGGATTCACACAGTCGGCTTATTGTAGATAGTGTACAACATAATAGTCCAGCAGATCGATCTGGAATGATAATGGTGAGTTGTTTTTCATTCTCTGTTCGGCTTTTCTTTCCCAATGAACAATGGAATTGAAAAGTTTGAAAAAACATCTTTTGTAAAATTATTTTAGTAATAATTTTCGCAGGATCTTCTGCCTTGATTTAGTGGTTGAGTAGTTCTCTGTCGGGCCTCTTCTACGACAACTAAAAGCCTTACAGTCTGTTCGAATCCATCGTTTGGTCAGTGTAGGAATTCACTATGTTTGACTACGCCTCTCCTTGTTCTTAAAGTTGGTGCTTGCTAGAAATAGATGATTGTCTTGGCACAGTTGAAGCATACGATCATCAGCTTCTCTGATAATAGTTCACCCTTAAAGAATAAGTATTCCGGCTAGCGTAGTACGATCGATTTGTCACTATCGTTAAGTTCAGCTACCATATCTTATTATCAACTGTTAGCTGTGAAAGTATTTGAAGTCAGTTACTTTAATGATAATATGAATTCTAATATTGATAAAAGTGATATTTTGGGACATTAAGATAAATGGTAAAACAATTGTATTTTATCACTAAAGAATTTGAACTATATAAATATTTAATGATGTAGTATGATATTATTCCACATAGTTGAATTTTCGTATGTTTCTTGTTCTTTTATTTTGTTCATTTAGCCAGGTGATCGTTTATTAAGTGTAGATCGTGAACCAGTGGATTGGTTGAATCCAAATGAAGTTGTTCAACTACTAGCTAATTTACCTTATTGTACAATTGAATTAGGTCGTCTACCATATTTCAACACATCACAGTCTACTGACAATAACCCTATATCGAACAAATGTATTAGACATCATTCTCCCTCAGCTGTTTCATTACCTACATCTCATCGAGTTCAACAAGATGAACATGATATATTTCCACCATATCCACCTCCATCACAAGAACTACCAGCACTGTTCGGCGGCATTATGCCAAATATTGAACCGCCAAGCTTTTTAAGAGATATGTGTACTTTACCTGAACAGCAAGATGAATATGATGAAAGTAAAACTGGATTTGAACATGGTGAGAATGATGACAACGATTGTTATCACTATCGGTTATCCGAACGTTCCTATCTTACAATATATCCAAACAATCAACAAGACCAAATCGACTCTATATCCAATATGACACCTTTAAACAAAGAAGAAATCGAGAAAGCTTTAGAATTAGCTGGACGCAGCAGTGGAGGGTTTTTTGTACGACAAATTTATTTACCTATCGCACCAATTAATAACATCAATAATACTGTCAAATCTAATCACCAACTAGATATTCATCTAGGTTTACGTTTAACTAATGGTCCCGGAATAAGTGGACCAGTGGTTGTGCGTATTACACCAAATTCATGTGCATCTAGAACTGATATCCAGATTGGTGATCGTATTCTCGGTTTAGACGATAAATTGTTACTTTCTTTAAGTCAAGATAATAATTCTGCTGATGATATACTATGTACAATTGAAAGTGTCTGGATTACGCGTTCAATGAATTCTCAGCCAATTTATGAACAAAACCCTTGTTGTTTAACAATTGTTAGCAATCATAGTTTACCATTATTCACTTCAATCGGTCAACGAAAAATCGATCCAATGATGGAAAAGGGAGGAAATCTGATTAAATGTCCAGAAAATAACACGCAACTCGCTGTGTGTTTGGGCGATTTGCACTTAACGAATGATAATTACGGTAGTCATAATCGTATTGACAGCATTGAGAAAGAAAATTTGGAAAACCATTTGGTGCCATCCACTATTATTACTCCTTCATCATTTGGGTCTAAACCATCTGGTACGTTCTATATCCTAGTGTTTTATCATCACTTTTTCTAATGATTTTATAGCAGTAGTTTAATCGCTAAAGTACTTTGGTTTTCAACAGCAGGTTGGAAACCTGGCCCCACTTATTTCAGTCTGAATAGGTAGTATCAGTAGCCGTCATACAATCAGTGTGGCTAAAAGCCGTGTGAATAGATTTGTAGCTGGTGAATAGCCCACAATATATCTATCGTAGTGCAGGGTTGTTGGTTCTCTAAACCATTTAGAAAATCTAAAATGAGCAGATTTATCGATATTACAAATCACCAATGGCCGTTGATGAATCATGTAATCATCAAAATGAGGATTTTACGGATGTTGGTTCGATCCAACGATAGTAACTGTGACTTAGATGTCGGATGAAAAACCATTATTGAAAACAGTCAAATGGATAAATAATCAGATCCAACTTATTCCGATCGATATAAAGCCATCTAGAGTCTAGACTTGTGACCTCTAACTGATTGATTGTGACTTTAGCATCAATTTTTAGGTTGTATTAGTGTATCTTATTTAATAAGAATAATTAATAACTAAGTGCAGATAAGTGTACTTAGCTTTGAGGTAGGCTTTTTGTATCAAACTTAGTTATATTATATGTCTATCAAAAGCTAATTAGAAGGAACGAGTTTCGAAGACTTAATGTACCAAGTTTGAACCTCACTTTTATGCAAGGTAGAGCGGGCTTCGAACGTGCAACCTAGTAGTTACAAGTTGAAATCATCGTGTCATTTCTTACCTAAATTAATCTACTTAAGGTCTAATCGAGACGTAGGACCTAAATGTAACTCCTCAACAGTGTGCATCGACATCCTTGCTAGGGGTCGATTTCAGGTCTCGTGGCGAACACCTGACTTCAGACTACTGAAGTGACCAGAAGTCGACATTTTTGACTGTAGTCAATATGGCAAATTGAGGAGTCCCATGTCAACACGAAACACTTCCAATTAAGTGGATCTTCAATATATATATATACAGAGAGAGTCAAGCAATATTGTAGTTATAGTGATATAGTCCTGAGTATGATTTTCGATACATAGTTTCTGGCCACCGAGTTGCAAGTTCGAACATACTCCCATCAGCTTTCGACTGTACATCAATGTAATATAACTTGGTGCATGTAGCTGGAAGTCACATACGCAACCCTGTACTTGCTTTCTGGGTTTCATTCGAGTTACCTCTAACTAAAATTCATTTTTTTATCGACTGAATACGGTCTACACACATGCTGAGAGACTATATTTTTATTTACTTCAAAGTATCTGGTAACATTAGCGATTTGTACTTACTCTACCCGAATTTCTTTTTTCTATTTCATTCAAATAGAAACAACAGGCGAAAATGATTACATTCAATATAATGAACCAAAAATGGATCATCCTTATTTGGATGATGGGTCATATCAAGATTCAATATCGTTATACAATCATCATTATGAATTGCCTGTTCATCTATATAGTGATATCTTACGTCATTCACCGAATAAAAGTTTATTTGTAGATAGTGTAAGTAAAATGAAGATGGATCCTAAAGATGCCACTGCCGTTGTTTTTAATACTACCTCAGTGCAAAAACAAGCTAACGGAAATAAACAGCCATACTCATCGTCATCTGTTGAATCGAAAAGAAATAGATAAAAAAAAACATGCAAGTAACTAATAAACAACGCTAAATCTTCATAAACAAATGCAGAAATTTAAAATAATATAACCCTGCATCCACAAAATAACTCTCTCTAAGTGTAATGCCACCAGTTACTGGTGATTCTATCTCCTAATAGCCATCATTACATGGTATTTTGCAAGCTACCAACTTACTGGGATTTGTCAGGTAAATGTAGTTGCCACTAAGTCCCAATTTTTCAATTGAAGGCAACTGCATCATATCTTATTATGACAACATCTGCATCCCTTCGTTCAGTAACCAACTACAATATCAATAAAAGAGATTTCTAATCGGGAAATCATTCGAACAAGAGCACACCCGTCACGGTAGGATACTCGTATAATGTAAATGATTAACATTGATTAGTCAGATTATTACTGCGATAAACGTGTTATCTCTAAATAACACAAAACGCATTTAAAGGTGTTTCTACTACCGACTAACCTTTGTTAACCATAATTCCATTGTCACTGTAATGATCTGCATTATTTTGAAGAGTTAATTTACGACTTGGAGGTAATGCACATCTTTTATTCATCAACTGATAATTGTACATAATGTCGTTATCAGACATTGGTAGTGGGCATGGTGATGAGATCGATTCAACAGATGACGATGAGTATGGCTGTTTCTTTCCGTTAGCTTGTTTTTAAATCGATCTCATCACCATCCTCACTACCAATGTCTGATAACGACATTATGTACAATTATCAGTTGATGAATAAAAGATGTGCATTACCTCCAAGTCGTAAATTAACTCTTCAAAATAATGCAGATCATTACAGTGACAATGGAATTATGGTTAACAAAGGTTAGTCGGTAGTAGAAACACCTTTAAATGCGTTTTGTGTTATTTAGAGATAACACGTTTATCGCAGTAATAATCTGACTAATCAATGTTAATCATTTACATTATACGAGTATCCTACCGTGACGGGTGTGCTCTTGTTCGAATGATTTCCCGATTAGAAATCTCTTTTATTGATATTGTAGTTGGTTACTGAACGAAGGGATGCAGATGTTGTCATAATAAGATATGATGCAGTTGCCTTCAATTGAAAAATTGGGACTTAGTGGCAACTACATTTACCTGACAAATCCCAGTAAGTTGGTAGCTTGCAAAATACCATGTAATGATGGCTATTAGGAGATAGAATCACCAGTAACTGGTGGCATTACACTTAGAGAGAGTTATTTTGTGGATGCAGGGTTATATTATTTTAAATTTCTGCATTTGTTTATGAAGATTTAGCGTTGTTTATTAGTTACTTGCATGTTTTTTTTATCTATTTTTTTTTCAAGATTCTGCGTCACATGTAGCAACAAATTGACAATGATTTATCACTGGTTTATATTTCTTTTACCAACCAAATATGCTCACATAAAAAAAATACAATGATGTCTATTTTTCTTCTATTCAATTTTGTGCTGCACTATGTTAATTTTTGGCATTTCATTTAATCTCTCTGATTCAAATGGTCAATATCTTGGTTTGAATTTTTCCGACTAATTTACTATTACTGATTTTATTACAATGATGATACTGTCACTATTTCTTGTTTTCGAAAGAAGTCAAAATCACACTTGATTTTGTAATGTAAATTTCTCTTTTTTTCTTGATCAAAAGACTCCTTTCTCTACAATTATTTTCAAAATGATAATGGTTTTTCTTTAGTGTTAACTCTTTTCCATCAAACATAGGATGGTAACTCACACCATAGTAACGATAGTAGTGGTAAACGAGGAGTAGGGAATTCTCATATGAAGTTCTTGACTTCATAATTTAGTAAGCAAAACTTTGGGTGAGTGCATATATTCATTTTAACTATTCCAGTACACGTAGATGAATAAAGTAAACCATACCAATATAACTATTGCCGAAAACAACTTTGGAGGAGGTGGGTTGGGACTAAAGCATGTCACAGTAGGTTGGGGCCCCACACCACTCTAAAATAAATAGTAGTTCAAAGCCGGAGACAAAAGCCTGTATTTGATGAGTAGGAATAATAATGGATCTACTGGTATATGTAGATAACATTCATATGGCATCATGATCGTCTAGGCTTTATAAATGCATGTACATATATATGCTAAGATACCGATAGTTTTTGTTGTAAGCTGACATCAGCTAAGAAACTACTGGAACCAGGAAACATTTGATATTTAATGTCCTGTTTAAACAATTCTTGATAATAAGCACAATCAATTTATGACATCAAATCTAAGGTCTTCAGTTTACGCAAGAATGAGTAGCTGCTTCCTGTTGAATTCTCTAACAATGAGTCGCACACAGGTCCATACTTACATATTTAACAATGATTGGAGTCCAGTTGGAAGTCTGTTACATCGTGAATTCTAAGTATATAGCATTTACCAGGACAATACATTGGTGAAAGAGTCGTTTTCAATAGGACCCCCTTAGTACCCTCACTCTATATTGCTTACTCGCTCAAAGAGCGCAAGCAATGTTTTGGAGAAAATTATGATCAAATAATAGTAACGTATAAATCTTCTACTTTCAAAGGCTTTCAGAATCCATTTCGGAATTTCATCGGACACTCACAAAGGCTAATAAAGTTTACCAGATACGTGAAGTGGTCGACATGTCCAATTACTTTGCTCTCTGCCTTTAGCTCCGTTGTTGACACAGATCAGTTCGGAAGCAGCATCCTACGTCTAAAGGAGGAGGCACGGATATCGAACATTGCTGTCCGTTGCAATCAGATGACTGCAATATTTACAGCGTCTTTATCAGACAGACAGTACTTGAAATCAATTGGCTAATATGCAGACATTTTTTTCAAAGAACTTTACTATCGCTTGGACAACTGATTAAGTAGTCAAACTTCAGAAATTTAGAAAACAATCTGGCTGTTTTATTTAGCTGGTAACGAGAAATCGTAATTCATTAATGTGGATTATGTAGACAGCGAAACATCTGTCTTGATTTTGTCGAGCAGTATCAAGTAAGAAGGGCCTTCCTTCAAGTGATCAAAAAAGTAACCCATATTTTGTAAATATTGGATTAGGTAAAAGTGATTTAGTTGGTATAGGAACTCGAAATTTTATTCAAAGATGTGAAAACAGATGAAGAAAAACCATTAACTATTACTAATATAATGAGGAATATTTGCAGATACAGAAAAGTAACGTTATCTAATTCAAACAAATACACACAAAAAATATTCCCTTGTAATAGGAATGATGAATAGAAGCAATCAACAAATGAGAATAAACAAAATATTATTCCCTGGAGAAAGACAGATGATAAACTATGAGTACAAAAGTATCTGATAAAAAACGTGCATATTTCATCCAAATAAACAGGGTGTCGTCGTTCGTCAATGTGAGTTTTAGTCGAAACCAAACATCGTTCTTAAGTAAATTCTACAATTAAGAGGTGATTCACTGACGTGAATTGGTGAGTTTTTTCGTAGGAATTTACTTAGAAGATCCTGTTTAGTTTGAACAAAATCGAGGATGATCAACAAATTCATCACCATAGGCGAATATTGCCAAAGCGGAAATAATTGAAGCTCCACCCCAGAATAGTACATAGGTTGCTTTTTCTGTCCAATCAGCTGAGAATATGTTAAATTGGAGGGAGGAAAAAGTGAGATAACTATTTCACTCGCAAACTCACTTTACGAAGGATTTCTTCGTATAACATTATTAGCAACTAGGTGGCTATTGCCATAATATGAAAACTAGCATGAGTGCATGTCGGTTCACGTTGACACACCTAATGCCAGTACGTAGAAAGAGGGAATTAACAAGAGGGGAAGTATTGCTGACTGTAATAAGAAATATAGTTGACAAGAAGCGCGTTTAATTATCCCAAGGTCAAGAATTACAAAACATGACAAATGAAGTTCCGTCTGTTCCCTGCTCAAGCCATTCAAAATCTAACCAAAAATTACGGTTATTTAGAAAACCACGAATTCCGCAATAATATAATCCATTAAGAAATCTTTTGACTGCTCTCAGTTCCCAATCGACTTCTTTGTCAGCAAGGATCAAAAATCAAGATAGTTTCAAAGGCAAATAGAGTTAAATAGTTACTTAGTTTCGATTTGAACCTGCTTTAAAGACTTAAATCCTATCACAACAACTTTGAACATTTAAGCGCTATACCAACGGCATTATCGGATTATTGAACCGATATCAAACAATACCCTTTTAGTATCCGTTTACAACTACACACCAGTGCTTCGAATTGACTACACGATTATCAGGGCACTGATTTTATAGAATATACAGAACTAGTTGAAAAACAACTTTAATCAGCATAGACTTCGGAACAAATAGCGATGAGATTAAATTAACGAAATGAGTAGTAAAACAGTTACAATAGTAGTAACAGTGGTTTGAATAGTGATTAATCACTGGATATTAGGGTTTCGGAAGATAGAAATCGGAGAAATAAGGTGTGGGAAATAATAGCGAGCAGCAAGATTTAAAGAAAGGTAAGGAATGAATGCATCTGTACTTATGTATTTGGTCTTGGATTATGTCACTCAGTGTTTCTAATGACTAGTGTTTCGGACTTAAGTCAAACAGTCCGCACCTACCATCACAGCCGCACTTCAGAAACTTAATGTATCCTTCAGTTTTCAACTTGAGCTAACTCGCGATATGTCGTGACCATATGATACAATCTAAGTGAAATTACTCTATTCATAGTTTTGTTAACTCAATAGATCATAGCTTCCCGTTAGAAAAATAAAAAAAATTAACTTCGGAATCAGCTGTTAGAGATCATACAACTGTTATTTACACACATGTCCTAATAACGAACAAGTTATCGAAAATGGAGACGTTCAATTCTAAAACTCTAACATACTGTAACATTTGTACTTAAGGCTTCAAACTACATCGTTAAACGTTAAAATTACTCTTGAAATTGTAGGCTTAAGGATATGATTTGCACTGAATGTATTAACAAGTGAAATGTAATCAACTTGCAGTCCAAGAGCTTAAACCATTGCTGTACTGTCTGCATAAAACAAGATAACTGAATAGTATTTGAATGTAGTATAGTAACAACAGTCAGGATGCTTTTTTTAAAGCGTAGGATTCATCAGCCGAAAGTTACTGCGTCACAATATGTGAATGTCCTATCGAGATTCGAACAAACCATTGACAATACCAGACAAACTAGATCCCACAGGTTGCGTAATAACTCAAACACAGGTTTGGGTGACCTATTTACGAAATCACAGTTAACACCGTGATGGGATAGACGGAATATACGTACTGTGAACTGATTCGACCAATACTTGGCAGAATAGCTTCCAATGCTATCTTAGCCCTCTGCTGGCTTGTTTTGGTCAAGAGTTATGGTCGGTGCATTAGTAACCAGGTCGGACTGTAAACAACAAATAATTTTAGGTTTAGAATTTATGGGGTTATATGTTAAAAAAACTGTTTGTATAAAAATTAGTATAACCATGAATATAAGTAACAATCCTAACCAATTACGCAATAAAATGAATTTAACACTTATTGAAATGCTAAACTTTTACCTGTCGGAAAAATGCAACATAATACAGACATAGCCAGAGTAAAACTAAATATTAATGGTAGGAATTGTGTGAGCCGTTCGGGATCAGAGCTTTTTTGACGACGTTTAGATCCAGTTGGTCTATGTAATGGTTTAGGATTTCCATTAGCGTCTAATACTTTATAGTGACCAAGAAGTAAATGCATCGAATCTTGGCGAAAACCATCACTGAAATTATTTAAGTAATAACGAACTATTGAGTGATAACCATCCATCAGCATACCATAAAATGTTCTTTTACCTATCCGTTTTCAATAAACAAAAAAATATATCGAGCAATAAAGTAGGCGAAGATTATTTTCTATAATGTAAGGATTAGTGAGTACAGAAATGACTAGCTATCGATTGACAAGTCATCAAGAAAGAACTTGTAACCAATGTACTTTTTATTACTATGATCATACTACTTTTGCATTGGTCGATTATTCAGGAAACAGGCTTTAAACTACAGATAAAAAGAACGCATCATCTATACGAAAATTTAAACTTGGCAAATAATTGAAGGTTACTACTAGTTGACAGCTGAGGACCTACATTTCCTGCAAATTAGAAATTACTAGTGTGGTACACATCTACAAAACTTTGCCTGCAGCTCTTCTAGAGCTACTGCCGGTCCCGATCCCGAGTAAAGGAGGAGGGTTGGGCATAAGGCTAGCATCCCTATCCCGTAAAACACAGGCTTGCTGAAAAAACGCTAACCAGATTAAACAAACTAAACCATTTAAACTCTGCTCTGGGAGTGGAAGGAATGTTTGTGACGCTTCACGATGAAAGCTGAGATTCTTCGGAAGTCATGAGGCCGATGCCCAGCCTTCTAACGACCAGAGCGAATATTCTTATAGATTTATGGAATGTTCGGACAATGTGGGAGACCGGGAAGATCAATCAGATAGCAGTAGAACTGAAGAGATATAACTTGACAGTGCTCGGAATCAGTGAAACCCACTGGACAGAAAACATTAGCTATGGGAGAGGTGCTACTATACTCCAGTCACGAAAAGAAAAATGCTCCACACACCCAAGGAGTCGCTCTGATGCTGTCCAAGAAAGCGCGCAATTCACTTGTAAGATGATAACCACATAGACGCAGGATCATCAAAGCATCTTTAAAGACAATGAAGAAGGGGATTACAATGAACATTATCCAATCTTATGCACCCACCAACGACGAGGACAAAGATCAGTTTTATGATAGGCCGCAGTCAATTATAGCGAAGTGTCCAGAAAAGGATCTGACAATCCTGATGGGAGACCTAAACGCCAAAGTCGGAATGAACAATACCGGATACTAAGGCATCATTGGACAACAGGGACTGGGAGAAAGAAACGAGAATGGTGAGAGATTTACAAATCTATGCGCTTTCAACAAAATAGTCATAAGTGGTACAATATTCCCCCATGAGCGCATACAAAAGGCTACATGGGTCCCACTGGATCATGCTACAGAGAATCAAATCGACCATATATGCATCAATAAGAAATTCAGAAGATCAATGGAAGATATGAGAACCAGCAGAGGAGATGACATAGCTTCAGATCACCACCTAGTGGTTGCCAAAATGAAGCTGAAGCTAAAGAAACGATGGATGAATGGAGTAACAATATTACAACGGTTCAATACAGCCTTTCTTCGAGATAATGGCAAACTCAATGAATTCAAAATAGCTCTCAACAACAGGTTTCAAGCCTTACAAGATCTGCTGAAAAGGGAGAAACCACTGCGGAGGACGACTGGAAAGGAGTCAAAGAAGCACTAACTTCAACGTGTCAAAAGGCTCTGGGTCGAAAGAAACACTATTATGAGAAGTGGATTTCCACTGAGACCCTGAGCGAAATTCTACAAAGGAGGAACAAGAAGTCAGAAATCAACAACAGCCGAACTAGAGCAGAGAAGATCAAGGCACAAACTGAATACACAGAAAAAAATAAGCAAGTAAAGAAGAGCATTAGAGCCAACAAAATGAAGTAAATCGAAGGCTTTGCAATGACTGCGGAAAATGTTGCAAGAGAAAGCAATATGAAACAGCTACATAACACAACAAAGAAACTGGCAGGCAAATATGGTAAACCAGAGCGACCGGTCAAGAACAGAGAGGGCAAGCTAATCACCGAGATTTAAGAACAAAGGAACAGATGGGTTGAATACTTTGAGGAACTCTTGAATAGGCCAGCTCCACTAAACCCACCAGACATCGAAGCAGCATCTACAGATCTCCCGATAGATGTCACTCTAACAACGATGGAAGAAATCAAGATGGTCATCAGATGGATCAAAAGTGGAAAAGCAGCAGGACCTGACAATATACCAGCTGAAGCACTCAAGTCAAATATAGACATAACGGCAAGGATACTTCACGTTTTATTCAGGAGGATCTGGGAGGAAGAACAAGTGCCGGCAGACTAGAAAGAAGGGCACCTTATCAAGATACCAAAGAGAGGAGATTTGAGCAACTATGAGAATTACAGAGGGATCACACTATTGTCAGTACCAGGGAAAGTCTTCAACAGAGTGTTGTTGAACAGAATGAAAGATTCCGTGGATGTTCAACTTCGAGATCAACAGGCTGGTTTCCGTAAGGATCGGTCGTGCACAGACCAAATTGCAACACTACGGATCATCGTTGAACAATCAACTGAATGGAACTTGTCACTGTACATCAACTTCATTGACTATTAGAAGGCGTTTGACAGCGTAGACAGATCACTATGGAAACTTCTTCGACAATACGGTATATCAGAGAAACTCGTCAACATCATCCAGAATTCTCGCGACGGACTGCAGTGCAATATCATGCATGGAGGATAGCTGACAGAAGAGTTCCCAGTGAGGACCGGAGCCAGACAAGGCTGCCTACTCTCGCCTTTCCTCTTTCTTCTAATGGTTGATTGGATCCTAAAAACCTCCACATCTGAGAGGAAGCACGGAATTCAATGGACAAGTAGGATGCAACTCGATGATCTGGAATTCGCGGATAATCTAGCACTTCTATTCCATACACAACAACAAATGCAAGTGAAGACAACCAACGTAGCACCAACCTCAGAATCAGTAAGCCTGAACATACATAAGGGAAAGAGCAAGATCCTCAAATTCAACACAAAGAGCACCGACCCAATTGAACGTGATGGAAAAACTCCGGAAGAAGTGGATACTTTCATGTACCTGGGAAGCATCATCGATGAACAAGGAGGATCCGATGCAAATGTAAAGGCAAGGATTGGCAAAGCAAGGGCAGCATTACTAGAGTTGAAGAACATATGGGACTCTACACAACTGTCAACCAACCTCAAATTCAAACTCTTCAATTCGAACGTCAAGACAGTTCTTCTGCATGGAGCTGAAACGTGGAGAACTACTTCAAACCTTCTCAGGAGGGTACAGGTATTTATAAACAACTGCCTTCGTAAGATACTAAATGTTCATTGGCCGGAAACCATCAGAAACAGCCTACTACGGGAGATAACAAACCAACTTCCAGCCGGAGAGGAAATAAGGAAACGACGTTGGAAATGGATAGAACATACATTGTGGAAATCATCAGACTGCATCACGAGACAAGCACTAACTTGGAATCCTGTTGGGAAAACGGAAAAGAGGAAGGCCAAAGAACACACTGCGTCGAGAATTGGAAGCAGACATTAAAAGGATGAACAGTAACTGGAAAAGGCTGGAAAGGATTGCCCAGGACAGAGTTTAATGGAGAATACTGGTGAGCGGCCTATGCTTTCCTGGGAGGGGTAATGGGTGTAAGTAAGTTCAGATCTACAACATTGAAAAACTAATAAGCTTTCACAGTTGGAACCATATCGATTAATGGCATAGCAAGAGATGCAGATTAAAGCCTCATTACAACTTGACTGATGGAATTCAATTAACTAAATAACATGACCGATTAGTGCGAAGTTCAACCTACTTCTATAGTATCAGAGCTCATAAATATTATGTATGCTTTTCAGTAATTTCGAAGTACGAAGTAGTTTCAGAAGAGTAGGAGAATTTGGTGCACACATTTTCCTTCAACGTCTAGCAATTATGGGTTTGTGACCCCGAGCGATTATGTAATTCTTGCAAGCGATCGGTCCTGATGTAACGAAAATTAAAGCAGTTTCTTGTAGTTCTGGGTGTACTTCGTTCTGTCGATATGTAAGTATTGTCAAATATACGGAAGGACGAGTGGTTCACTATACGGTTATGAAAAACTGAATTTTGTGAGCTGGCGACATTCGATTGCTACTACCTTTTATCTTTAGGAGTTCCAGCCAGTTATCTAATGATCGAAAGTCTAAGGTTTCAACCACTTCAACTAAGAAACCATCGAAGAAAGGATAGCGATGAAGCCAGCCTTCAAACTAAGATCACTAATGGTTCTTCAACATATAACAGTTTGCGATAAAAACTATCTTCAACCTATATGAATGTCCACATAACTATTTGTCTCAAAATCAATACTAATGAATTCAAATTCTTTAAATAAATCATTTCCTCAGGAATATTTACCTGTTCTTGTGAAATCCGTCTTCAACGCACGTGTACCTGCGTACTGAAGAGAACAGTAGTCTGCATTATCAGCCCAAATTGACTTGAAGCGAGGTCCAAAACCTGGCCATAAATAAGATAAGGGTGACGTAGTACTAGCATCAGCTGTCCGAGAAACTGTACCATGTAACAAACCGATTTCAATCATTGCTTGTTCTAATGCACACCAACTAAGCATAGATTGAATTACATTTGTTCTATCCAAGCAATCAATACAATTCGAACGAAATGTTCCCAGTTTGACGAGTGATAATTTTCCCAGAGTTATTCATATCTAAATGTAATTGCCTTAAGTTGCATAAAGAAATAAGTAAATAAAAAGCTAAAAGACAAAAAGTTTGCTTTCATCATTACAATTATAACTAATAGTACTAACCTATACGACAATCTTCAAAATACACTTGATCAGCAGTCTTTTAGACAATACTCAATTGTGTTACCCAAGTTCATGATAGAAGAGGACTTTACAACAGTAACAGACGTATAATTAAAACTCAACTACATTATATTTAAGCAACAAAATGTCTCCCACATTAATGCTTTCCTTACTAATCTTGAAAGGCTCTGTCAATCAGTTGACATAGAATATGTCAAAACTGTGCACCTACCCCATTCGTCACCGTACCAGTGTAGTGAGATGAAATTATCAAAGTGGTAATGGTAGAAATGATAGTAAAACCAGTAGATATAGAGAATGCGATTAAAAATAATTAATTCGCAGAATAAAAAGTACAAAATAACCTCAACCTATGACAACTGAAGGAAGATACAAAACGGAAGAATTTGAACCACTGAGGTCGATCCTAAGCCATAACACAAAACCTTTCCAATCACTGGACTCAATAATCATGCGGACACAAACCAAGTAGTTTATACCTACCATTATTGCATGGACCAACAGTCAATAGCATACTTCATAGTTTAAATGGTCCTAGCTTTCTTCCAACTAACTTATACGCCAGAAGTCACTGCACATGGTGGTAGATGGTAGTTGGTCATATGTATATATATCATAGCCACCTCAAACGGCTAAAATTCACTACTTCATCACTTGCTCATTTTGCATTATGACAGCAATGCCCCCAAAGACACCTATGATCAAGATAAATGAAGTGGTTAAAGTACTCAAAGCAGCATTACTCCACATACTTAATAAGTACATTTCCTAAATATAATTGACCTAACTAAGCAAGAGTTCATATACTCAACATTAAGCTACGTTTTATATTTGTGAAATCTTGAAATAAAGCAAGCATAGAAGGGTTTGAACCTACAATCTGAAAGGTCTAAAGTATTAACCATTAGGCCAAGACTAACAACAATCAACAACTGATTCTACATACTACATCGATCAGCACTGAGAACTAGATTTCATCGGTGAACACTTTTTATGACGATTTAACTATTGATATCTAGTAATTGTGGAGAAAATATATCCCATTTTTATTTTTCCCTGCATTTTAAACATTGTATTACTCCAGTGCACTTACTTTCAAGGTGTCTTAAATAAAAGATGAAAAGCTTAGATTGGATTCCAATTATAAGCGTGACACAACCTTCTATTATTACTTCTGGTCTTAAATAAATCAAAAAGATCAGTTGCACAGATATTTATTACTATAGACTAAAATAATACCTTAAACAAGTAATGTTTGCTTTTAAATATATTGGCAAAAATATGAAAAAAGACTAGCCTGATATAAAAATAATAGAAGAATAAAGAAATATTGTTTTAAATTGCGGTAGGAAAAAATGGCATCCTATGCAAAATTCTAAAGTACAAAAGTCAGATTTACAAAATAATTGGTAAGCAGTTTTCTAGAGAGTTGACATTGATACAATTACTTTCTTCACAACCCTTCTCATCAATTTTTAGATTTTCACTCCTGTGGGTATTACTAATTTCTTATTTTAAGACGCAAAAACTTGTACCCATACATATCTAGTTCATAGCATGGTTCAATTAAATACTATAATCATAGAAAGAGTACGTGGAGTAGATTATACTTGAATTTTAATAACTTCTATCCAGTTCACTACAATAAAGCACTGGTGAAAGCATTGTTTTACAGGACAAAAGTGATATGCGGTTATCACAAAACGGATGAAGAGCTGCTAAACATCAAGATTTGCCTAAGAAATAACCGATACTCCCTGGAATTCATTTAAAAATGTTAAAAATATGAAAACCTAGAAAATACTACAATCAGCAAAAGGTCAGTTCTCAGTTATCTCGATTTCAAAGGAGACGATGATGCAATAACAATCAGAAGACATAATATAACGTTAGCAAAAACATACCCTACAGCAAAATTGATTATATTAGACAAAATAACATACTCTTTCAAAGAATGTAAGGTCGACAGGTATACTTTTCATTTTACCGCACCTATCTGTATAAATTTACGATGTATTTTTCAAAGCTGTTACATTGAATAGAACCGAAAAAGGGCCTACATTAGATTTAACAAACATGATCCAAAGAATCTTCCTCTAAATAGCATGAAAACTGATAACAACGCAGTCGTCAAGCATGTCAGCGACACAATGTGTAAGTTTAATATGTTGAAGTCGTTCAAGGTGTCCAGAAGACAAATATTACCTAGTCTTTTCAGGATTCGACGAGGCTATAGCTATTAAACGCCTTCAACTAAATTTATGATTAAAATGAATTAGTTATCACTTTCCCTCTACGTTAGTAACTTTGATTTTAATACTTTATTTCATTTATATCTAAAATTTGATCGGTCTAATTGCATCATCATACAATGTTTCAGATTAAGCGTAACTCATACTATATAAACTTGCCTTCCATTTTTTTCTCGCGTAATCACTCTAATTCGGTTTTGTAGTCTGCTTGTTACTAAGTTGATCGATAATCCGGGACCTACTTTGCATCTAATGTACATTTGAAAAGTTTTTAAAGTTTTTTTTACACTTTATTTGGATATAATTTTCTTTAACGTCATGCCGAAACGCTTTCCATTTAAAATCCAGACAAATTATCATTAAATTATTTGCAATTTACCTAAATTTGGGTTTTGTAATAGTATAGGTTATATTCGGCTGACGAGAACCAAATGAAATAGAATGATTGCAATTAGGTGTAGTGGAGATTGTTGAATGTCAATTTGATATCACGAATCGGTCTGAATTAGATAACCATTGGTCACTAGGAAACACTAGACAGCTGCTTCATCTTAGTATGGAACTCTCCAGTAGTACGCATCCTATAACCCTATCATGCATCGAACCTAGGACCCTTCGGCTCCTTGGCGAACGATTTACTATTAGCCAGCTGAGTTGGCTCCCAACGGCTGATATTTGTAATTTAGTAAATGCGTGACATCAAATTGAAATAAAATGAATTCAACTTATTCTGTTGAAAGGGCTATTTTTTGTTTTCAAATTAATAAAGGAAACGAAATATAAGAAGTATGATTTTGTTATTGACTCATTAATTACGTAGTTAAATGTTAACTAAGATAATTTATTTACTGGATGAATAATCAATTATAAACAGAAATAAGATCACAGATAGTATAACTCAAAATCGACTAAAATGACATTCATCAGATACGGTTTATCTGTCACTCGCTCCTTATGAACTACTCTCAATGGAGTAATAAAACAACATTGCTACTCAACAGCTTTAACAACCGACATTCATTCTAAAAATCAAATGTTAGCAGGGAAGTTGCGAAAAGCCGAGAACCTGAACAATACCCAGGTATACATGCATGTATAAGGACTATAAAAAGCAGTAAACCAATCACATGAAATTTAATAATTTTACTCAACCCGCCAAGTCTGTGTTATGATTCATGCTTGATAGCTTGACTAGCCGCAGATAACTTTAGCACTCTAACGCATTGAACCCTCATAGTCACAAATTCAGAAGATAAGTAGACAGGAATCTTTATTCCAGTAGAGTGGGTTATGTACAAAATATTTGTATATTTATAGTTTTCTGAAGCAATAAGATCATTATTATAATCCATCCAATCCGAACTAAGAAGTTTCAGCTATTGCCTAAGTAGAACACACCACATCGAGATTCTGTAAGGTTCTGTCGATCAGTGACAGAATGAAATGTCACCGGCTCCTTCAAAGGTTCTGGAGGCTTCGTTGAGGTTTCCGGAAGCCGTTCCAACACTTTGAATAGATGGAACAGTGAGAATTGAACAAAAATATGATTTGAAAAGTAAAATAAACAAACACGAACTCACTTTGATCGCAGTAACTCTGGTATAAGGCGTTCTAACAACATACCAAGCCGATTCCAACGAGTTGAACCACATTCACGATGAAAGTCAAAACTTTCATATCTTTAATTGTAGGGAAAAACAACAAATAGCGAGTAATGAGTTGATATAGCAAATTAGATTTTAATCTAATTCAGTTAAAATTCCTTTTTTTTCAGTGATTCCATCTTCAATTACTGTAAATTCGTAATTTACATGACAGGAAAATGTGATCAATGAATGTTCTATGTTTGTAGTTAAATAAAACAAAAAAAATGAGTCATTAGACTGGCTAGAAATCATAGGATTAATGAGATTTTGGTAATTTTGCAAGTAGATTGGGAGCTATTATTAATGAAGATAGATAATAGTATACTAGTGGTATATACTCTAATATAAAAATTACTTGTGAAATTAAGGTACGATAGAAAGGCAATAAACAAAAAGATGCGAAATGTACAAAGTAGTTTGGATATTTATTCATTTAACTATTTAAATACATTTAAATTTAGTAAAATATGACATAATCATATGTGCACCACGCAAGTAAAAAGGTAATGTTGTGGAGAAAATGTGGAAAAAAGGCAATCATAGGAAATACTAAAAAATACAAGGCAGGAGATACAGTTCGTCTTTTCAACGTTGACCTTGCTATTTCTGATTGGTCGCTGTCATTTTTAATGTTCTAATTTTTCTATCTATTACAAGGTCATTATTGTAACTACACAGAGTTAGAACGGAATAGAATAAATCTTGAGTGCTGCATTCGTGGCTTCTTGAATTGGTATATGGGTAAGTAATTTAGTTGGTGTGTTGATAGTCGATGGTATCTATTTTCTTTCGCGCGTATCAGTTCAATGGCGTAGGGCGTTAGGATACATAAAGAAGGCCACACCTTTTTTATAAAGTTTGCAACAGGAAGTCAGTCAGTTACAACGTAGAACTTGATACATGGGTACGGACGGACCAAATCCCAGAGCAAGGGAGGTAGTAACAGAGTAAGTACTAATGGAAAGGTATAGAGATCGGAGATTCGAGAAAATATGATTCAGTAAAGAGAAAATTATGATAAGCTTAAAAATTTAGAATTTGGAGGAAGACAAGAGGTGGATGCACCTGCGACACTGCGAACGATTTTGAGCCATATCGCCTAAAATCTCTAACCATTTGTTACGACCATCACGTGAACCCCAACCATGTAGTCTGCATCTATTAACATGGCTCAGCCCAATTGTTAATGACTTCATAGACTGGTACCATGTTTCGGTTTGGCCGCCACTAGCTTTCTTCCAGCCTACTCCCACACCAGACAATATTGCTCATCGACGTAGGCGGTGGTCAGGCATACGTAACACATGTCCTAACCACCTTAGCTGGTGAAGATTCACTACTTCATTCATAACAGGGAGCTGCTAAAGGGATGCAACTGGCTTCTATTTTGCCCCATATCTGATGTATTCACTCATTGTCCTTCCTTAAATCGTGAGCTTAAGATTATTTCATAGCTTACTTTCCAAGCTGCATCTCTTTTTTTCTATTCTATGTATTCACTATTGTTTGCTTTTATTATTAATGAATTAACTTCCACTTTCTACTGTGTGATGCTAACATTGCTGTATTCGAGGTATGGAAAATTGAAGTGATGCACACATATGCCAGGTTCTATGTTGATCATACATACATCTAAAAAGGTCTCAAGTCACTGATTTGTACAATCTTTTAAACCCCAACTAAGAAGTCGAGATGGATAGACAGAGATCCGTCCGATACAGTTCTCTTTGTATTCCAAGACGCTATGTCGTAGACTGAACGCAACTTTGCGTTTTCCAACCAGCCCTAGCTTCAGCAAATAATGCATGATATGGAAGCCGCTGGGATGACATTTGTAAAACATAGCCAAGCCACAGAAGTTGGTGACACTAATAGAGTTGTCATTACTGAACCCGGACACAATATCGAACCTCAGGACTATTAACGTGATGTTCCAATCAGATGAAAGCAATCCTTCTGAGACGATTGTCGAACACAAAAAAGACGCCGGACATCTTTAGCATGGCGAGGCCAGGTTTTGTAAGCATGGGGCAGAAACTCTTTCACCAAAGCGTTGTAAACCCGATCTTTTACACCTAGACTCACATCGCCACCCAGTTTGGCATAAGATGACTTAATTTGACACACCAGCACTCGCACGACTACATAGATACATGAACCATCGACTACTAACAGTGGTTCACCACAAAGAGTGAGAATGGGCATAGACTCCTGTCACGCTTGCAGAAGTACTCTGTACTTGAAAGGTGTATGCCATACTTACGGATACTAATTGTCAACTGATTAAGTGCTATTTGGATGGCTCGTGTGTTATCTTTTTCTGCACCACCAACATGCACTTCTCTCGGAGCTGTTTCTAGAATACCATCGATGGTAAAGTTAAACAAAAAAGGCGAGATTAGGCAAGCCTGCCTAATCTCACTGATGGATTGGAACAGTGGCTGTATACCCCCCCCCCCACTCTACGTGAGGTGCTTGTGTACAAATCCTTTAAGATGTTAATAAACTTCTGAGTAACACCCTTCTCCAAAAGACAATCCCAAAGCAAAGTCCTGTCCATCGAATCGATGTCAAGTAACACAACGCTTGCTAACCAGCAATACATGTGACAGTGCTCCAACACTTGGTGGAGGATGTAAATGTGAACAATTGCTAAGGATTCGCGAGTTCAAGGTGACACCTCGATACCTGCTAACGAACGTAAGACCAGCGACACAATAACAGGAAGCTGAGCTATTCCGCATCGCCCCAGCCCAGCTAACTAGAGTAAGAAGTCCAAAGACAGTAAGAAGCATTTAATTCCACAGGCAGCCTGTCAGACAACATCAACACACAACTCATGCGTATATATGCAGCAACAGAGAGCGTCCTTGGAATGTCATAAATAGCGTACTAAAATAAACAATGAACTAATAAGATTTAGCGTCTTACCAAGTGGGAAACACGAACTGAAGGTGGGAAGGGGACTTTTTGGCACGAAAACAGGAAATTTAAATTTACACAATAAAACCACAAAAATAACAGGTTTGCTAAGTGAGTTTTGGGGATCTAACATCCCCAACAACAATACATCCTCGACCTGCTCCTCGCAAGTCATCCTTTCACTCAATTCGGATAATCTGTGAAGAGTGACGCAAGCCAATAACTTGGAAGCAATCGACAGTAGACTTATCCTACTAAATTGTTACATTGGTTACACGAACCGTTTTTAAGATGGGGACGACGATGATGGAACACTCAGTTTCCCAAACCTTTTTAAACAATGTTGTCAGTTCCCCGATCAGGAGTCCATCACTATCTTCAGAAAGAGCTGGGAATAAGTTGTCTGGGTCTAGTGTTTTGTTTCGATCTAGAAGTTGGAGTTCCGACGTGCCTTACTGAGTCGTAAGGAACCAGCAGAAACGTAATGCCGATAAGCAGGACGCTTCTCAAACTGAAAGAGATGTGGCCCGCCATTTTCATGGCGTCATGAAAATGCAGCTAGTGTTCATTGACGCTTTTCGGTAAACTAGTATTTAGCGTAGAATCCAACTCGGATTGATACTTGGATATAACTGAAGCTGCAATCAATTTACTAATATCAATCCGTTTAGGCCAAGACAGTATGCTGGCATCTGAGTCTTGTATGCGAATCAGAACAAACAACGACGTTAAAACATTTTTAAAGACAGTCAAACCTATTTGGTTTCTGATTTGTATCAAAGTGTGAACGTTCAAGGAGGCCAGTTAAAATGACACACGTGAATTTAGAAAGGCTGTATGTGATTTCGACATAGACAGCAAGCAAACAAAAAGTCTACCATTCAGTGACTTCAGACCAAACTAACAGGACAAAATTTTCACTGTGGATGAGCTGCTGAGTACATAGAATAAGTTGTGAAAACAAACGAAAGAAACAAAGATGGAAAAAGGAAAAATAACAGTATATATCGCATAAACATAAATATAATTGAGTGAGGAGCAATGTGATAAGCGGGCCACTTTTTAATAATTCGTAGTTGTAATTGTGTGAGGTGATATAATGCATGACTCCCCAAAACGAATCAGGTGGTTTAATTAGGAAACTACTTCGCGAGCATTTAAACTTAAGAACAATCCCCAAGGCACAGGAACATCTTTAGGAGACAGTTCTATGAGGGCCGGTGAACAAAGTTGGCTCATATGTCTTACGTTCCTTTAAAATCATGGAGCCCAAGTGCATCATTGGTTTAGAATCAGGAATGAACAACTCTTCAAGGTAGACCTTCCATGTCCACCGACCCGGTTTAAGCACTGCACATTCGCTTTCGTCCTTCTGCTATAATAAACATCACACTCCCCACAGCCGAGAAAAAGCAGTGACTGGCACTTCCATGACAGAGGTAAGATGCGTGGCCATTCTAGGGAGGGCAAACTCTTTCCACCCTCTGCCGTAACAGAGCGATACGGAGGTAATAGTCTAAGTACGAAGGAAACCACAGAATGTAGTCTTACAAACTGTTTGTGCACGCATAAATCTGAGTCAGTATTGTAGGGCCCCAAGGCTTATGAAACACAAAATTGCGTGCATACGCCCTTAGGTACATGAAATTTAATCCCACGCGTAATTTAAAAATCAAATCCTGATACTGTATGGTCATGATTAGTGACAATTTTTTAGAACAGACGATACGATATTTTCCACTAATCTTCACTGAACGCTGTTGATAGGTACACTATTATGAGGCGGAAGATTTCTCTCAATTAAAGACCTGCGTAATAAGCTTTACAAGAGTACATGAACAGACCGCTACTCGAACCAATTAATTTTTGAAATTACACATGCATATAATAGTAAGAACTGTACTTTATTACTTGACTCATTATCCATTTCTACTTGAGCCCAGTGTTCGGTCACGACCATAGCTGCTACCTTCACTTGGTGGCCCAACAAAGCTATATTAGCTGGAACGCATGCTCATCTAGGTCCTACCATGCCAAGCAGGTCTGTTAGAGAGCAATAAGACTAGACGCAATAACCTAAGGTCTGAGGGCAAAGTCGTACTGCTGACTGCAGTGGGATGTGACGGCAGCAAAGGTGTTCCCCTCGGACAACCAGCATTTGCGGCGATGATGCCTCGGAAAGATAGGAATACACGCCGTTACCTCTTCGTTGTCTCTGACTACGCTCCCATCGATTGCAACTCAGATGAAATAAAAGATGAATTTCACAGAAAGCTTTCTGACCTTCGAAAAGCTAGGCGCACTGATATAGTAATAGTGGCTGGTGATTTTAATGCTCAAGTAGGTAGACTAAATGAAACCGAAAGGCACCTAGGTGGATCCTATGGTGTCGGCCCAACGAACAGACAATTGAGACCATCTGCTATAACTATATTCAGATAATCGTCGATATTTCTCAAGCACCAACTATAAGCATAAGGAAAGAAATAGATTGTCATGGCGGCCTTCACAATCAACTCAACGATGGAGAGGCTCGATACAGGACTGTCGCTCATTCTGGAGCACATGTTTAGACTCAGACCATGCTTTAGTACAAGCAAGTATTAGTCTGCGTCTCACTGGACATAAAATATTCTTCGACAAGGATCCCTTCTCAGAGTTCAACCTAAAGATTAAAAAAAAGCCAAGAATACATTTCAGGAACAACTAGAAAACCAATTAGTCAACTACGTAAGCGATACCCACCCACTGACTCAGCTTCGAATACTATACAAAAAGCTGTCGAAACAGCAGTGATATCTACTACTAAACTAAACCAAAAGGCTAAGAAAAGTCAGTGGATTTTAGCCGCATCTACTGAACTGATAGGTGTTTAGCGATTCATTTCGTTTGGCTCTGAACACGATGAGGAGCGAAAGCAACTTAAACACAAGCTAATTAAAAGCTTCCGTAATGATCATGAGCAGTGATGGGTGGTGAAAGCTACAGATATGGAAAAGGCAGCGGCAATAGGTAACAGTAAATGACTGTTCAGACTTAAAAAGGAAACGGGTATCAGAAATCCGATTGTAAGTGTAACTATCTCGTAAAGAGATGGGACCATTATTCACTGTCAACCCAGAAGATTAGACTGACGGCCAGAACACTTTAGAAAACAGTTCAACTGGCACTCAGCCTCACCTCAGTTGCCTACCATCTTCAAGTAATCTGAAAAAAAACATTGATACCAATCCCTCAAGTCTTAGCGAAGTTGAGAAGGCTATAGAGAATCTAAAGCGTGGAAGAGCAGCAGGACCTGATGGATTAATCCATGATATATTTCAGGATGGTGGTCCAGTTTTAGTGTCGAGATTAACTGAGATGTTGGCTAGAATCTGGGAATTGAACATAATCCCGTCTGGCAGGTCTCGATCACTGCTCATCCCAATCTATATGAAAAGACGAAAGTCCTCGTGTGACAATTATCAAAGAATCAGTTGAACAGAAATATTAGCCTCAATAATACCATGACGCCTAATTACGAATCGTGAAGAGCAAACTCGAGAGAACCAAGGTGGTTTCAGACCTGAGCATGGTTGTATAGAACATACGTTCACACTTCGACAGGTTCTGGAACATAGGCACACATTTAGACGTCCAACAATAGCTGTATTCCTTGACCTTAAGACGGCATTTTACTCTTTCGATTGTGAGGTTATGTGGCGGTGTCTATAAGTGAAAGGCATATTAAAGAAGTACACTAACTTTATACAGGCTCTCTACTCGAACACTACTGATCGAGTCAGAGATTATAATGAAGAATTGATTACTTCCAGTGGTGTTCGCCAAGGTTGCCCACTTTCCTCATTTTTATTGAATTTTGTCACTGATATACCTCTAGAGTCAACGTTTTCGCTATCTAACTTATCAGTGGTTGACCTTTTTCAAAGAGATACACTTGGTGACTTAGAATATGCAGATCATATAGTCCTATTAGGTGAAGATGCTGACAAAATGAAATCTTTTGACCACCGTAAGCATCAATGTAAGCATGTTTCATATGCGATGATCCTCATCCAAATGCAAGACGCTGATTCAGCATTGGCTTACGTAGGCGCCGAAATTAGTGATAGGGATCGAAGTGTGTTGATTGCTTCACTCATCTTAGAAGTCTTATCAGCCCTGGTGGTCTAGTGTCTGCTGAAATCTTAGCTCGTATACATAAGGCCCGATTGGCTTTTACCAATTCGCGTCACTTATAGTGTAGGCAAAACATCGAACTGGTACTCAGTAGTTCGATCCGTTCTACTTTATAGGTGAGAAAGATGACCATTAAGAAAAGAGGATATTCATAGGCTTCTAGTATTCTACCATGGATGTCTTTGAAGCATTGCTCGTGTTTGCTGCGATCACTGAGTACTAGGTAAATCGATTAACACAATGCTGAAACTTCATCAGCTGAAATGATTAGGACATTTGTTACGTATGCCTGACCACCGCCTACGTCGACGAGCAATGATGCCAGATGTAGGCTGGAAGAAAGCTAGGGGTGGCCAAACCAAAACATGGCACCATTCCAAGAAGTCATTGACAACTGGGCTGAGCCATGTTAATAGATGCAGACTACATGGTTGGGGTTCACGTGATGATCGTAACTAATGGTTAGACTTTGGGTGACATGGGTTAAAATCGTCCGAAACGACACAGATGTATCCGTTCATCGTGTTCATCCAAATTCCTAAGTTTTTAAGCTTATCATAATTTTCTAGTTACTGAATTATATTTTCTTAAATCATATCACCGATCTCTTATCCTCACTAATAATACTAACTATGTTATTACTTCCACTACTCTGAGATTCGGTCCAATAATTTCATCTGTATCTGATATTTGGAGCAAGGCAACCCGAACAGATGTATGTAAGTACCAAGTTCTACATTGCAACTGACTGACCAACCATCGTTCGGTCAAAGTAAGGGGTTTCTTTGCTAAACGATATTTCCATTCATGCATAACGTTTGTGTTTGCCAGAAAAAAAAAGATTGTCTAAACACTGGCATGGCAGATGTTGAAGATAATGTGCTCGCTCAGCCAAGACGCCAAAATGCTCACCTAATTGTCATACAGTGTGGTATACGTTATGTATTCGGGCATTGAAGTCATCTGCTATGAATACTAAGTCGGAGTGTTTAGTTTTCTAAAGGTTAGGGGATTTAATGTAGAATACGTCTTTTACTTCATCTTAGCTGCATACAGTGGGGAGCGTAGGCAGGAACAACAAACAAGCATCGGCGTGTATTCCTATCTCCCTAAGCTTTCATTGTGCCATTTAGACAGATATCACATTGGCGACTATCGACAGGAATCCATTCAAGAAGTACCTATTCCGCTTTTACACCTAGTGCTATGTCTACACCAGCAACACCACCAAAAGTTGCTATTAGGTCTCCAGATAAACGAAGAGTCAATAGCACCGCTTCTCCTTACTGAGTAGGTGAAGTCAAGTGGATGAAAAAGCCAGGAAACTGTATTCATGTTTCGGAGACACAAAATACATCAATGACAAGAAATTCTAGGGTTTTAGCTAACAAGGTCTGCTGACCGATTTAACGGAGATCGTACATTAAATGCTCCAACATGAAGGTTAGATCGCGGTCTCAGGAAACCTGAGTTAACACTTCGCGAACTCGAACCATCAGCATTAGTGGCATACGTAGGAGAAGTGGAAGAAATAAGGTGAGGATTGAAAGTGGGAGAAGAAATATTAGGAGGAGAAGTGGAATGATCATGAACAGCGTCATCTCAAGTGCTGTTAGATGCATGAGGACGGTTGTCACTTAAAGGTTGTCCACATACTATGGAAAGTCTCTTCACGTTGAGGCTTCTGACAGAGGCTGGATTAGGAGTGGTCTTGCAAACTTGAGGGTGTGATTGCAATGCCCAAAGGAAAATCGCTTGAAGCCAGTCACATACGACCTTAATACGAGTGGTTTTCGAAGTGTTAGCTCCGAACTTATTAGGACTTTATCGCCGGTGAGAAAAATTCGTAGAGTAAAATGAGATGTGCATTTTAAGGGTCGACTCTTTTAAAATCCCGTTTATTTTTGGGGAATGTAGGATCGCTGGTTGAGTGAGGGAAAACACATCCCTACGTCCATCACAACTCTGTACAGTTGGCAGTACGACGTAGCCCTTGGACCTTAGGTTTGCTGTTTTCCTTTCCGTGCATCCACAACCCCACCGACGATATAGCCTAGGACCTTAAGGCTTTGCACCAAAATCTTGACTAATGGACAACTGAGCCATCTCCCAACAGTTAATATTCCTAATTCAATCGGTTTGTGATATATTTGCGCGACCTCATCCGTTGACAAATAGTCAATATGGTTGGACTCCATTGATCACATCTCACTAGAACTCCAGGAATTGCCACCAGACATTAGTTACTAGTGAGCTGATATTGATAGTAATTGAGTATTGTGGATGCACATTGATGAAGAGTCCCATACTAAAACGAAACAACCGTCCAGAGCTTCCTAGTTGTCAACAGCTGTCTAACTCAGACTAATTCGTGATATCAAATTAACAGAAGACGACAAGAAATTACGAGAAGTCAGGGGTTATCTTCTCACTAAGTGACCGAATCGTCGTTTTCAGAGATAAATGCTACAATATTTCCGCAGACGGGACTCACTCATGATTGTTGATTCATGCATTACGTTCGGTGACAGAATTGTTGTTCCAAAAACATTACGCCAAAAGGTCTTGAAAAAATTCCACAGAGGTCATCCTGGCATAGCTCGAAGCTATGCCTACTGACCTACCATGGATCAAGACATCGAAACTAGATGCAATTGTTCTTCGTGGATGCAAGCAGCAAAAAGTTCAAAGAAGTGTGAACCACAGCAATGAAAAAAGCCTAATAGTCCTTGGGAAAGATTGTATGCAGATTTTGCAGGACCAATACGGGGAAAAATGTTTTTAGTCATCGTAGATGCACTCACGAAATGGCCACAAGTCTATGCTATGACGAATTGCACAGCTAATGAGACAATAAATAAGTTATCTGAATTGTTTAGCTATTTTGGGGTTTCGAAGACTTTGGTGACTGACAACTGCTCACAATTCGCTACAGAATCATTTAGGCACTACTGCCAAATTAATGGAATTACAAATGTACGCTCCCACCATATCACTCTCAATCAAATGAACAAGCAGAGCGTTTTGTTGACACATTTAAGAGATCATTACTAAAGGAAAAAGAAGAGGAGACAAGCCAGGTAATTACCAAATTCCTAACAACTTATAGAATTACACCCAACCCTATTGTCCCAGATGGCAAGTCCCCTGCTGAAGCTATGCTTGGAAGACATGTCCGGACTATATTCGACGTCATGTTGCCATGTAAGTCAGTGGAAAATTACAGTTGAAATAAGACAATCCGGAGTTTTAATGTCGGTGATAAAGTGTTCATCAAGTCATACCGTGAGCCCAATCGTTGGGAACCGAGAATCATTGAACAGAGAATAGGAATTAATTTGTATTGAGTGCTTGGAGCGTTCGGAACGTGGATCAGACACATCAATCAGTTACACAGAGACAAAATGATGCTGAACAAAGTAGATAGACGACTAAGGCTGCCACTGGAGTTGATTGCAGATAGTCCAATAACAAGAACTCCGACGGACACTCATGATCACTGGACACCATAAAGTCTAAACGCCATAAGAAACCAGTTATCAAGTTGCAAGTAAACCCAAAGAAGTCTTATTTTTTGAAAGGAGGGAGGTGTTGGGTAGAACCAGAAAACCCCTCGAAACAAGTTCAGAAAGGCGTAGAAATCAACAGGAGACATCGTGTTTAATCAACACGCAGATAGTTTTCTACTAGAAAATTCTAGACAATGAGAAGTCATGCAATACATCTCTGATTTGACAGTTATCTTACTACTTCTGTGTTTAGTGGGATATAGAAATCTCTAGAAGCCTAAAGGACATTTATGATACTATAAATACTCTCGTTTTTGTACATAATTGAACCTTGCAGTAAAGCGTTTTGTCGTATTTCTTGTCTTCTCCTTCGTGTTCACGTCGAAGTATAGTTTTAGCCTGGGGTCGAATCAAGCGGTAAACCTAGGCGAGATAATAATTGACGACAGAGATTTTGTGGTCGATAAAAGAATCAAAACCACGTGTCACAACAATAAGCAAACAACTTTTGAAGAGCTCTATATTCCGTAACTATTGATCTACTTAAGCCTTCTACTCATTAAATCCAAGTGCCAAAACACAGACCAATAGCAGCTACTCCTCCCTTGTGACACGATGACTGCAATTAACATGCTTACAAAAGCCAAGAACGGCTGATATATGTCTGACAAAAGAATAGCAAATATGGCTGCCCTAATCACAACCCGAATCGTTTGCATAAAGATAGCTATCCGCAAGCAAATCGAATTGGACTACAATTAATCGAGTAATTAAGATTTGAAAAACAATCATAGTAATAAAAATAGTTAATTTTACTTGTTTAGAACTAGGGCTCAGAATTGATCATGCTCATCAAAAATGGCATTTATTCCATCTGTTTTAGAAATTTGGATTAGTATATCGTGGATGAGGAATTTCGACAACAGCATGAGACTTTAAGAGTTCCACCTAATTAGGTTCGTTTGGAATGCACATTAGTGTCAGGTTGGATATAGGTAATTTTTTATTGTCTAGTCGTCTAAACCGAAACATAGAAAGTAAGGTCCAAGAGTAAGATTTAATGGACCAAAATAGAGTACTTAATTAAATGAACCACAACAGGATTAACAAAGAAGCAATGGCGAAGACTGTCGATACACTGCTTATTGACATGTGTTTGGCCAATATCGTGTGACAAATATATGAGACAAAGATAAGTCAGTCGGATCATCGTGCCTGAGTAATAGGTTATGGCGAGGCTGGGTGATAGCTGTAAGGGATGGCGTTGCGAATAATCAGGATCGATAATATCAGTCACCTCCACTTCCAATATAACACTTATTAACACAGAACAGTAAAGATAAATAATTGAATTTAGTTATTTGATAAACAATTGCTTCAAAACAGAGTTTATTACGAACTAGCATAATTAACGTGTTTAAACTATATTGAATTTGCTGTGTTTACTTATTTCAGTAGTATACACCTCAACTCAAATGCCACTGTTTATTAGATAATTTCGCCCGTTACAATTTTCTGCATAATTAATTAAAAACAACACTTCTGATAATAGCGAAGATCAAATTGACAACAGATGATCATTGGCAATGTTCAGATAACATTTAAACCATTCGGTAGAATATGTTACACTTTAAAATCAGACTTAATGACAAACCTGATTAATACAAGCGATCGAAGATGTTGATAAGGTGTACAATTGATATGTCCTAAGCCAGGAACCAAAACCTCGTTAAATGTTTTTTTTTCAACAGATTTCAATTTGTAATGAAAACCATATTTCAAAATGGAAAACTATTAGTGTGACATAGACTGGATTAAAGCATGTTTCGTGAATGATCGTGATGGCGCACGCTGATTGGGTGTTTCTAAACCAATAGGCTTTAGTGGACTACTGGAGAAGACTCCAGAAGCTTCTTATGTAAATACTATGAGTATATTAATGTTTCTCTAACTGTGAATTACTACTTCTATCTACCCTTCTTATTTTGGAATACAAACGTGTTCTGATTTGGGGTCTTGTCGAGTGTTCAGTGTCTAAGAATACTAAGCAATAAGGCAAGCTGGGTCGCTTATAGTAAGAAATGCAACAAAAACATGAATAACAGACAACAAATTGTTCATACTTGACTCCATTCTCATCCAGTGGCAAAACAGCCATAGCATAAGCATGTCCTAAACTATGTTCCATCCCTCTCTGATTTAACAGATTTACTATTGTCTGACGTCCATAAGCATAATCGTATATCAAACTTTGAAAGTGTTGGCGTGCGATATCAGCTTGAATTGTTTCCAAATTCTTCTCAATCTCATTAACAGACGGATTATCCACATGTGAAATATTGGAGTATAGAAGACTACCACCTAGTACAACAGCAGGTTTATATTGTAAATTGGGACGTTGACTCCAAAATATTGGCACAGAACCACGAAGCTGTGATCCAGTAATTATGAAATATAAAAAATGTAAAGATAAATCTAAACGAGTGAGTTCAAAAGACCGAAAAACACTTAACTGACAAAAACAACAGATATAAACATACTAAACACGAAAGAGGAAATAATAAAATTTATTGAAACGACCCAACAGGCAATAACTATGCAGACGATCACTATCTTGGTTTGGTCAATACCAGTCATTTCCCAACCTACTTCTATAGTCATAAGTACAAGGTAAGTGGTGATTATGCATGTGGTACATGTTGTGACAACCACAAACGATCTACAGATTATTCAGCTGACTTATAATCTCTGTCAAATAATCTGCTTCTAATCTCAATATTATCAAGTCAAAGGTTCCATGATAGGAAGCAGGTTAGACATATCACGGTCTTTACACACTTATGGATTTTAAGACCATTTCAAGGTTGGACAGTAGGTGAGAAATCGTAAAGGGAAAGTGCTGTTGAGGCAATTGGACCATGTTTTAATATTTTAGCCCACATATTCTTGTATGAGTTAGAAAAGTAAAATACCAATATATATATATATATATATATATATATATATATATATATATATATATATATATAGGCATCATTAATTTGGTGCGCATTACCATTCAGTTTCCCCAATAAGAAATTTCTACTAATCTGTTTCGGGCGGATTAACCGTATGAAGTTTATCCTACAAATAATACTCTGAAGACCGTATTAATCATAAACCAACAAACTAGGTGACTCATTTGTTTTCGAAAGTTACGCACCACAGCCACGAACTAATAGTCCTCATACATATATATATTAGTGCTTTGGTTTACCATTGTCATATGATCCTATTTCAGTTTTTAAAATGCCTGCAAAATAAATTATAACACTGTTTCTGGAATCAACTGTCAACAAAATTAATTCAAATTTCCTCTTTATATGTTAATTACAATAAACACCAAAACATATAGCTAACAGATAGTTATTAAGTCCCACAAACCTGGACAAAAGAAAATCTATGCCCTGAAATCTCAACTAATTGTTCTGTTTCTACAGTATTTGCACAATTGCCTTCATTGTCAATTCCACGTGTGTTGAATCTTGTTCCAGTTCGGTATACACTCCGACGGGAAATGAGAGAATATGTTAGATTCCCCTTTTGAATGTTTGTGTAGTTTTCTGGGTACGATATTATTCCGACATATCCTTGAATTATAGGTACACAGTAATCAAATCTATTCCAACTTGTCATATGCTTGTACTTGAACGATGCCGCAGAATTTAGCAGAGTTTCCCATTCATTCAGTAGAAATTTGTTCCATGTAAAGCGTGTGTCTGCCTACAAAAGAAAATTCAAAGTCCAAGTTATGAATTCGAGTTAAAAATCCCATAATTATAAGTACCTTAACAAGATATCTGTCCGTACTAATGAAGAACCAGGCCAATGATTTTTTGATACTAAATAGATAGAGTTTAGGTGATGTAACCATTACAAAACACTCACACTTGAATACGTAAGTGATTTTTCAGACATTATTTACTAATTTCATGTTCCTAATTCATTATATCCTGATAGATTTCCATGCAACAACAACTACGTGAATTGCTTAATATAGACAGGAAGTGATATGCTACCCAAATTGTTTAACATGACATAGGTACATAGGACCTTTAAAAAGACGAAACCCGAAATATCTGACCTGAGACACACAGTTTGATTATGAAGCCCCGACATACACTACAACAGATTATCAATTAGTGTACTTGATAAATAAAAAATACATACAGACTAAATAGTATATATAACACTAGTACGGCTAGTAATTCGACACTCACGACTGGATGACTTGAAATTTTTTGGCATGAGTATAAAATGAGCATTTCTATCTAAATTTTCAGGTTGCAAATCAAAATAATAAGTATTTAAATGTATGTTGAGGGATGTTCAAAAAATAAAAAATGCCAACATCGAATAGAAATTACTTTTTAATGTGTCTATTTTAGAAAATTGATATTAATAATGTTCATATCGATGGATCTACAAGCTAGTAAAACATTTGGTTGACCGAGACTTATCGTAATGATTCATTATGATTGGTATTTTCGTTATTGCTAAATCTTTAACTATAGCTCTAATGACGTACACAAGAACGTTTGGATCAAATCTAACCTGTAAAACTGAAGATGATGCTTTAGAGTTGACTTACATTGATGAAGATTAGGAATAGGTAATCCTGACATTGGAGGTTACTAAGGATAGATGACATTATAAACCTTCATCCACTGTGGTTGGAACAGGTATTAGGTATGGGAAACCATCGTCTGTCTCGACGCACGATGTTGGCTTAGGATGTAGGAGAGAGGTGGTCTAATTGTAACGTAAGATTAGTCCACGGATTCACTGATTGTTAATATAAGGTAATATTAGTAAGTGTAGACTACTTGGTTGAAGCCCATAAGATTACCATCACTGTTCGAAAAGGATGAGTGACAATACTAGGAGTCAGTTACAGTGGCATAGGTGCATTCAATATTTACATTTATTTTAGTCTTGAGTCGAAATATTCTTTCATACACATCTTTCGCTGAAAACTTATTTCTAATTTTTAATCTGTAATTATCATTACAACTACACTGTTACAACTCCACCGGTACTCATTTGCATTCTATCTTTCCACGTTGATGCAATATGTCAGCTTGGATAAAAGGATAGTGTCAGGTTTAACGTTGTTTACGATGGACTTCATGGTAACGCAAGCACCAAAGTCAAGGTGGATAGCTTAGTATCATTTTGGAAACGATTCCTTATAGTCATGCCTAAGTCACCTTTTATTTACGTTCATAACTGTACAATGACACAACTGCTGCCATTAGGAACTATATGCAAAAGAGTGATGAGTCCTGAAGCTCTGCTTAAGAGCATATACAGTCAGTAAAGATGTTAAGACACTAGACCACTTAAGTAGGATCCCAAAACCTCAATTAACATAGGCAGTTTGGGAATAGTAGATAGTTGCAAAGTAGCTGAAAGCCAACTGAACAGTTCTTTGAAGTGTTCCGCCCATCGTCTAGGCCGATAGCAGATAAGTGTTTCATCTTTTTCGGGGATTGTATCGCTAACGCTTGACTTTTTATTCCCGGTTTCCCTTATTAGTCTGAAAAGTTGTCTAGTGTTACCTTTTTCTACTGCCTTTTCCAACTCTTTTGCTTTCATTACTTACTACTGCTCACGATCGTTCCGTAAACTTCTTCCCAGTCTGCATGTGATCTTTCTTCGCTCATCGTGTTCATAGACAGACGGGATAAGTTTGTGGAAGTACATCGATTTAATAGGCGTCGCTGAGATCCATCGATCTATCTTGACCTATTGATTCAAGTCCCTGATAGATGTCACTGCTGCTTGGACATTTTGGCAGGCAGTATCTAGATGGGTCTTACTTACTTATGCCCGTTACCCCTCCCAGAGAAGCATAGGCCGCTCACCAGTATTCTTCATTGAACTCTGACCTGAGCAATCCTTTTCAGTCGATCTAGATGGGTCGCACCTTCAAAATTACCTAAGTGAACCTTTAGATGCTCCTGGAGTTGAACTTTGGCTTTCTCATTGCTGAACTGAATTCTAATAAGCCTCTCTGTTGCATTTTTCCTGCGCCAAGAAAGATGTAAGCAGATGTGTGTTCGTACTAGTATATAATCAGAATCTAAACATGTACCCAAGGAGGACCGGGAATCTTTCATCAAGCGTATTGCAACAGTGACTGATGGCAACATGGTCTATTTGGGTCCACCATTGAGTAGGTGTGGAAAGTCACCATATTAGACGATGTCGCTCCTTAAACTTAAGGTTCTTGCTTGTTAAAAATAGACCGATTGTCTGAGCATACTTGCAGCAGACGATCGCCGTTATCCGTTCTGTGAACAGGAATACCGAAGCACCCACCTAAATATCATACAGACTGATTCGGGTTACCTATTTGTGTATTAAATTCACCAACCATGAGTACCAAATCTGAGGGCTTATGAAGAAGTTCAGAAAGCTATCTGCGAAATTCATCCTTCACTTCACACGGGCTGCAGTCAGTAGGTGTAAGCAGAAACGACGAAAAAAAAAGACAAGGGAGTGCGTCTTTATCCCTTCAAGTTCTTACCAAACCATTCAACCGAACAGTACATAAGCGACTGTCGCCAAGAATCTATTCAATAAGTGCCTGTTCTGCCCTTATATTGAGTGCAACACCTACACTGGCTAACCCATGAGAAGCGGCTGTTAAATTGCAAGATAAACGAAGAATATATCGCGTAGGTTCCCTATACTGACTAGGTGAAGTCAAGTGAATGACTACGTTGGGATCCTGCATGCGTGTTTTGTAGACACAAAATTCTAGTGTTTTAGCTACGGAGGCTTGCTGCTCAATTTGACACAGGGTTCGTATGTCGGTCTCAATGTGCAGTTCGGAGCGTAGTCTCAATAGACTCGAGACAGTCCTATGTTGAGGATAGGGACTCAGGCTTGAAAGTAGAGGCAGAAGAAATACTAGGAATTGAAGAAATTTAATTAAGGTGATGTTGAATGCTGTTACAGGTATGAGAGTGGTTGTCACTTCTCGGTCGCCCACTTCGTGATACACATGAAAAGCGAACTGGGTTAGGGTTGGTTTTAATGAACTGGGAGAGTGACCGAAGTATCCAAAAGACAACTGCTTGCCGCCAGTCACACACAACCCTTCCGAGAGAGGTCTTTGTTGTTAGCTCCGTATTCGTTAGGGCCTTAGTGTTGGGGACGGAGATCCATGGAGTAAGGTGAGGTGCGCATTTTTAGAATCGACCTTTTCTAACTCCACCCTTCCTTTGTATGAAAGCAACATCGCTGTGATGCTGGTTGTCTGAGGGAAGCATCTTACTGCCATTACACCTCTGTACAATCGGAAGCACGACTCCACCCTCGGACCTTATGTTTGCTGCTTCTAGTCAACCATTCTGCATGGTATGGTAGGACCTTAGGGAACGATTGTTCCAGACAGTATGACCCAATTGAATAATCACGATAGGCAAGTTTGACCATCACGTCGAGGTAGCAGCAGCGGATCGAGACACAACGATGAATACAAACAGACCATATCTGCATCACTTATCATCGGAGAGGCTCTGTAGAAAACTCTGTAGACAGAGGTTTTGTGGCGGCTTATCACTAAAAGGCATAGCTTCAAAGTACATAAACTATATGAAAGCTCGTTAATCGAACTTTAGTGGTGTGATTAACGCTTATGGAAAAGTCATCACCATTGATAACTTCTAGTGGTGTTTACGAGGCTTGTCTCTTATCACCTCCCCTTTTTATTTATTTTATTGGTTGTCCTCCTAGATGTCTCATTTCCTCCAAACAAAATTATCAGGAATTAATCTCCTTCAAGAAAGCCTATCTATTGATTTAGAATATGCAGACGACATAGTCCTATTCGAAGACGCTGACAGTATACTGTCTCCCAAACACTTTGAGTTACGATCCAAAGTATATTTAGAATGCAGTTCTGTCGTTTTAAATGTAAAATGTTACCACATAACTGGTCTGCATCATTACCCAGATTGGTCGTAGGGAGTGAAGTAGTTGAGTGCGTCAACCAATTCAATTTCTTTGGAAGTCTGACCAATTCTGATGAGCTGATCTGTCGAAATCTCAGCCAGGATCCAGGAAACTTGCATGGTTTGCTAAATTGTAGCGTAGGTGAGATATTCACCTTTTAAAGAAGGGCTGACTGGTATTACACAGTAGCCGGCTCATTGTTAGTCTATGGATGCGAAACATGGGTAATGAAAATAGAAGATATCGGTAGACTTCAGGTCTTTGATCATAAATGTATTTGGAGGATCATCCGCATATAATGAGTCGATCTAGTATGCAAAATTGGTTTTAGACACAGTACTGCAAAAATGTTGCAAATTAGTCGAGGTTACGAGCCTTCATCGACTGAGGAAGTTGAGACATGTAATAAGTATGCTACACCTATCTCGTCGCACGATGTTAGCTAGTGTAGGAGTAGAATGAAAGAAGACTATGGGTGACAAAACAAAACGCAGCATCAGTCCATGAAGTCTTTAACTGCTGGTTTAAACCATGTTAGTAGATGGAGACTGTCTGGTAGGAGTCTGCAATACCAAAAAAAATTCGTCGAGAATATCAAAAAGAGGCAGTGTTATTTTATTCGTTGAGTAAATTGTCTAATTTTAAATGTATAGTACGTTAAAATCGCGAAGATTTGCTTTAATTGAACCCAGTTTACTTACGGTATCATATCGTTTACTGTTTTGAGAGCTTATTCATGTTACACGTGAAGTAAATTCCTTTGTTGTTTATTGTCATTTCGCACTGCGTACCAACCGTATATTTCAAATTACTGTTAACCACTTCTGTAGCATTTATAACAATAAATTGTCGAAAGATCGTCTGGTTACTATCGTCTACCAATTACCGATGGCTACAAAAAGTGCTTGCGAACGCTTGGGCTGTCATTACCCAGTAGATGACTGCAAACGTTGGTATCACAATCTGTGTACTAACTTAACAACAAAAGCATACCAACGGTGCAGTAGACCTGGAAACGTATGACTTTGTTTACCCTGTTGTCTAGATTGAAATCACCTATTATCGGATGCAACACTGCCTGGAATCCCCCTAGGGTTTCTACATGTTCTAAATCCGGATAAAGGAGGAAGGTTGGGAATGGGGTTTTCAACCCTATCCCGTAAAAAAAAACAACCTCGCTAAAAAATCGCTAACCAGAAAAATCAATTTGAACCATTTTAACTCTGCTCTGGGAGTTGGAAGGTTTTCATTTCCAAGAGTTATGTCTTATGGTGAAAGCCTAGTTTCTTCGGAAGTCACAAAACGTATGCCCCTTCTGACAACTAGAGTAACAATTAATATAGGTACATGGAATGTTTGCACGATGTGGGAGACAGGGAGAGGTATCCAAATAGCTGAAAAAATGAGAAGATACAACATGAAGATACTTGGAATAAGCGGAACCCATTGTTTACAAGCTAGACGGCAAAGATTATCCTTAGGAGAAGTGCTTTTATACTCCAGCCACGGAAAAAAACGCCCCACACACAAGGAGTAGCACTAATGTTATCCCAAGAAGCATGGAAGGCCCTTATAGGATGGGGACCTCACAGACCTATGATCATCAAAGCATTCTTCAAAACAAAGAAGGAAGGGATTATGATGAATTTCATCCAGTGCCAAACACCCACCAACGACAGCCACGAAGACGACAAAGACAAGTTCTATGCGAGGCTACAGTCAATCATCACGAAATGCCTAGCCAAGAGCCTGATCATTTTGATGGGAGACCTAAACCTCAAGGTTGGAGTGGACGACACCGGATATGAAGACATCATGGGACGACACGGACTGGGAGAAAGGAATGAAAACAGTGAGTGGTTTGCAAACTTATGTGCATTCAAAAAAATGATTATAGGTGGCACCATATTCTCCCACAAACGTATATACAAAGCCATATGGGTTTCACCAAACCACATTACTGAGAACCGAATTGACCACATCTGCATCAATAAGAAGTTTAGAAGGACCGTGGAAGACGTAAGAGCAAGGAAAGGAGCTGGTATGGCTTCAGATCACCATTTGATGGTGATGCAAAAGCACTAGACAACTGGAGCAGTAGTATTATAAAGATTTCATACAACTCCTCTTCGGGGTACTAGCAAACTCAACGAATCCAGAATAACTCTCAACAATAAGTTTCAGGCATTTCACGATCTCCTAGAAGATAGAACTACTATGGAGGACAACTGGAAAGAGATTAAGGAAACAATAACTTAAGCATGTCAGGAGGTTTTGGGTCGCAAGGAGCACCACCATAAAGAATGGATCTCTGTTGGTACTCTAGATCGAAGAAAGGAGGAGCAAGAAGACAGCAATTAATAACAGCTGAATAAGAGAAAGCCAAGGCACAGGCTAAATACGCAGAAACCAACAGGCAAGTGAAGAGGAGCACTAGGTTAAATAAACGAAAATATGTGGAAGACCTAGCAATGACAGCCGAAAAACCTGCGAGAAGGAAATATGAGACGCCTATACGATACAACGAAGAAACTAGCTGGAAAATTCAATAAATTCGAACGGTCAATCAAGAACAAGGATGGCAAACCAATCACTGAGACGAAAGAACAAAACAAGTGGGTAGAATACTTCGAAGATCTCTCGAATAGACCAGCCCCACTGAATCAGTATCTACGGATCTCCCTATGAATATCGATCTATTAGCGATCGAAGAAATAAAAATGAAAATTTGACAAATCAAGAGTGGCAAGTCAGTAGGAACAGACAACATACCAGCTGAGGCACTGAAGTCAGATATAGAAATAACTACAAAGGTGCTCAATATTCCCTTAAGGAAGATTTGAGAGGAAGAACAAGTGCCAACAGACTGAAAATAAGGGTACCTCATCGAAATACCAAAGAAAGGAGATCTCAGCACGCGCGAGAACTACAGAGACATCACTCTTCTTTTAATACTAGCAAGTCTTCAACAGAATGTTATTGAACTGAATGAGATCCAGTCGACGGCCAACTTTGAGATAAACAAGCTGGATTCAGTAAGGATCGATTGTGTATCGACCAAATCGCGACACTACGGTTCATTGTTGAACAGTCAAATGAATAGAACTTACCACTTTACATCGATTTCCTCGATTACGAGAAAGCATTCGACGGTGCCGATAAGAGAATATTATGGAGCCTTCTTCAACCTTATGGCATATCCGAAAAAATAGTCAACATCATACGGAATTCTTACTACGGACTACACTGTAAAATCTTACATGGAGGTCAGCTCACAGATTCATCTGAAGTGAGGACGGGTGTTACACAAGGCTGTTTACTCACACCTTTCATCTTTTTGCTGGTGATTGACTGGATCATGAGGACTGAAACATCTCAAAGCACTCTCGGAATGGAGTGGATAATATCGACGCAACTAGATGGCTTGGACCTTGCAAATGATCTAGCTGGCTCTTCTATTCCACACACATCAACAAATGAAGGTGAAGACGAACAGTGTAGCAGTAGCCTCAGAAGCAGTGGCCTTGAGCATACACAAAGGGAAAAGCAAGAGCGTTCGATACAAAACAAGGAGCACTAACCCAACTACACTTGACGGAGAATCTATGGAAGATGTGGAAACTTTTACATACTTGGGCAGAATCATCGACAAACAAGGAGGATTTGGGGTAGATGTGAAAGCGCGGATGGGCAATTTGAGGGGGCATTTCTGACACCAGAAAACATCTGGAACTCAGATCATCTGTCACTCAACATTAAAGTCAAAATTTTCAAAACAAATGTCAAGATAGTTCCGTTGTATGGAGCTGAAACTTGGAGAACTACGAAAAGCATCATCCAAAAGATATTAGTACTTATAAACAGTTGTCTGTGTAAGATACTTGGAAACTGTTGGCCAGATATTATCAACAACCTATGGCAGAGAACAAATCAACTTCCAGTCGAGAAAGAAATTAGGAAATTACGCTGGAGGTGGATAGGACATACAATGAGGAAATCATCAAACTGCTTCACAAGACAAGCACTAACTTGGAATTCTGAAGGCAAAAGGAAGACGCAAGAATATATTGCGTAGGGAACTGGAGACATAAATAAAGAGAATAAACAGCATTGGGAGAAACTGGAGAGGAAAGCCCATGACAGGTCTGGTTAGTTAGAGAATGTTGGTTGGCGACTTATGCTCCATGCGGGGTAACAGGCATTGATTGATCATCGGACACCACGTCACTTATACACATGGCTAAGAAACATATTACAAAATAAAAAGCGTTAACTCTAGAGAAAAATGTGCTGACAGCTGTTCTATCGGCTCTGTGGACACTCAGATCAACACGTGGGAGACTTAACTCCGATTAGATCTTTAGCGGTTACTCCTGAAGTTGACATAAAGCACGTAGAAGAAACAATACTAAACTCACCCAAGTTGAGGTAAAAGGTAGGTCAAGATCCAGTACAAAAAATGAAGTACCACCCTCAAACTCTGTAATCATGGCTAAGAATAAGGATGAAGAACTCGAATGTATGGTCACAAGACGTCCTTCACAGGAAAGGCGTGATACTATATTAGGCTGGATACACACAAAAAGAGAAACGTGAACAGGGACAGCTTCGGTGACGAACTTGAAGGAAACAGCCTCCGAGGGCGTTTATATAAACTCCAAAGATATCCATCCTCACCAGTGTGGAATCAAGAGAAGTCGAAGGACACAGGATCTGCCAATCGTCATGCCCATGACCTTCAGTATCCGACCTATATTACCTGACACAGTACAGGTAGTCCATGTTCGGAAAGTGATTAGAATAGGTAAGTGGATTGACAGTGAGTCACAAAGTATGCGAAGTGTGAAAACAAGGCTTCAGAATGGAAAACCCGGAAATCCAGGGTTTTCGAGTAATGAGATCTTAGAAGCCAATCCTCCCAATACCTCTCTTGGTAGGGTGGGTATCAATTCATGTACCCTGAATGTATTGTATACCAACGCCTTGAGCCTATGCAACAAAATTACTGAGCTAAGTATTTTGGCAGGAGAATTCAGTTCCAACGTGGAAACGTAGTTAGTAACTGATTCAATACCAGTAATAACAGGGTATATCTGTACCAGGTTTGATAATGGTTACTAACCATAAGCATGTGCGAATAACAAACATTCGAGACAACTTATGTATGCACCATAGCGTGTCGGCAGCATATGGAAGCGACAAGTGCAAGGTAACCAACTGAACTCTGGAGTCTACACAGCCAAATATTCAATGGAGTAGTCTAACGTAGTCCTAGCTGCCTAGCGGACGACTTTACCTTGAAGCCACATATGTGAGTGGAGTAAAGTCAGTAGGTGTTCTGTCGTTGAGAACTTTAACGCACCTCACACCAAATGAGTCGAGATCACATCTCTAGGCAGGGGCTTTGATAAATATTTGCTGTTAACTAGTCTTTAGTGTGCTCTAATACAGTGTCATAAAACCGATACATTTCGATCTAGATCACGAACCATCACTCCTAGACATTGTGTTTACACATACTTCTGATGTTACAGATCATAAGCTCTCACCCCCGCCTGCTAATAGCGATCATGTTGTCCTGTCCTGTGGGTAACGAATATGAACCTGTTTCATTCCACTCAAGTATATGGCGAGCAGACATCCTAGCAATTAGGGACTGAGCTGCTTCAATGGGTTGGTCGGTTACCGAAAGCCACTCAATTGAAGAAGCATAGTGCAAGTTTAAAGAAACACTTCAAGAAGTAACTGGATCATTCACTCCATAGTCAGTTGCACGTAAGTTGTCACATCATCCCCCATGCATTGACAAGAACGCTAGAAGACTGGTACGACGTAGAAAACATCCTTGAAACTTGCACATTGGTATGAGTTGTGACACCCTCAAGCAAGAGTACCGTAAGGTTAGAAACTTTTGTAAACTAACTATTGAGAGATCTCGTATAATCTACGAAAGGCAGCTTGCAAGGATAGCCTAGTTGTTTTAAACAATTGTTTTCTTATATTGAGAGACGAATTAAGAAAAATGATGGGATCCCATTACTATCGATAAACGATAAATAAACTGTGTTAGCTGACTCTGATTTGAGCAGAGCTGAGAAATCATCAGAATATTTCAACGAAATCTCTGTAGATACTAATGTAGATACGAATCCAACAAACACAACTGAAATAGTCGAGATGGAATCAGTCTTTATTACTAAGAAAAAGGTTTTTTATTAGCCTAGCCACTTAAAACCGGGCAAGTCACCGGGATCTGGCGAGATGGAACCTAGGCTATTATCACCATTCGCGGTGATCATTTCAAAACTACTCTCAGAGTTGTTTAGGATATCTTTTTGACAAGAGTAACTTTCAAGAGATTCGAAAGATGCTATAATTAGCCGTTTCTAAGGGTGGAAACAGTCAGTCAGTTACAACGTAGAACCTGGTACGTAAGCACGTCAGTTCAAATTGTCATGCCTCAATTAGCAGATAGAGATAAAATTGTCAGATAAAATTCCAGAGTAGTGGAGATAGTGACGAAGTTATTATTAATTGAAAGGATTAGAGATTGCGGATAAGATTTGAGAAAATATGATTCATTTAAAAGAAAACTACTATAAGTTCAGAAACTTAGAATTTGGTGGAAGACTAAGAGTGGATGTACCTGCGTCATTGCGTATGACTTTGAAATATATCGCCTAAAGTCTCTAACCATTTGTTACGATCACTACGCGAACCGCAACCAGGTAGTCTGCATCTATTCTCGTAAATCCGATCTTGTCGTATTAACGTGATATGTCAACTTGAACCTACGTTGTTGAAACCAGTACTAATGATGATTAATTATATTCATTTAACTAACTTTTACAAACACCCATAAGCTAAGTGAACAGCTAGTTAATGTGCGTAAAATTTGAAACTTCACCTTTTAGTACATAACTAGCAAACGGATTGCAAAAAGAAAAAAGTGCTTACGCGTTCATATATGCTACAAGCCTTGAATCCGGGATCCGTATCCGATAAACGCTGCAACGTGTGGCTCAAATCATAAGTGGTTGAATAATAGAAGCCTTCTGTGGACAGAACACTACTAAGCATTTGACAATACACAGATTCATCTTTATTCTATAACCCGAGTTTGGGAAAAACCACGATCGCTATACCTGAGTATCAGACAAATGAAGTAATGACCTAGCGAATGGAAGCATAATGCTTTTAGTTGCTTTCCAAATAGTGTTTCCAAAAATCTCACCGACTCTTTCACGTTCCTTAATCACAATGAGGTAAAATCCTGATTTTAGAGGGTATGAAGAGCACTGTATTTACCTGAAATAAGACGTATGACACCCCAAATCCCATAAATTGTATGTGCTTTGGCTGTAACTGGAATAACTAGTTCCTCAACTATAAATATATCGTTGATATAAAGAAACTAACATTCAACTCTTAGTTCTTGAGAGATTCTATCAACTACTATGAAGGTTTTTGAACCAAGTGCTTTAATATAATAGTGCTCCGGCGTTAAATAACTACACAAAAAAATCTAAAACAATATGACAATATACAGGGAGTATTCTTCATAAACCATCCGGATTCACTATAATGTTCAACTTTTGGTAATTGTGTCTAGCCCAAAGTATATCGTGTGCTGGAGAAACGCCCAGATGACCGTTAGGGAACCTAGGAGAATCCTAAAACACTGAGCAAACAACTCTGACACGGCAGAGGTTAATGATGAAGGAAATTTAGACAATAAGCAATGATACAAATACAGCAATCTGTTTAAGAGAACCAAGTAGCCATACAGCCACACACTGAGACACCCAAACTGTGTAGAGCGCCTTGTTCCTCAATTTCCAATATCTCAATATCTGTTTAAAGTTGTTTTAAATAATTGTGGACATTAGGAAAAGCTTTCATTTCACGATCCTACATATCTGGTAACAATGAATCACCACTTTTATTAGGAATGGACCTAGGTATAACATGTGTAAAGGTGTAAGAAGAATTAGCAGACTAGCATGAAGACTTTGTCTGTAGCCTTATAAATAAATTGAGTTTTCTCTTCAAGGTCCAAGTAGAATTCACATTAAATACTTCAGTTTCTAGAAATTCTATGAAATAATTATCCTGAGGATGAAGAAATTGTGTTGCACCTCTAGTTTTTGATTACTCTATACTATATGATGCCAGCTAAGAGCCCTAGAGTATATAAGATTTAAACTCATTATGAAATGCTCTCTTATCTGCCTGTATTCTGAGGGATACAAGTCTAGTGTTTACATTCGTCTCTCATGTAATTTGGACTTCAGTCCACGAACAAACCTCATGGCTCTTCTTTCAATTTGTTCTAGGGTGTTCCTGTCTTTTCGGAGTAAGGGATGAAATACAGTGCTGCCAAATTCCAAATGATGGAATATAAAACCTAAAGATTAGCCACAAATTTTTACTATTAAATTGGTCACGATTGCTCATCATACTTAGAAGTGTGTGGATAGTTTATAGTATCAGTGTTGCATGTTTTATTTCTACGTGACAGTAACAAAAATCGAATTAAGTATTTTTTATATATAGGCACTAAATTGTTGTTGGCACAGTAGAAATTATTTAGTTGTTGTACCTATATATACACTGAACGCTTTGATTCCGCTCGTGACATTTTTTAACTTTCGACCTCAGGTTCGCTTGTTGTTATATTAATAAATATTTCACCTAGCCGTAGTTCTGACATTTAATGTATGTCAGGTGCATATGTTATACCCGGAAGAACTAACCGCAACTCTACCTCGAAAACTTATCCACCCGAAACAGATACCTGCAATCGGTGACCAAGAATACAGCAACTGATTGCTTGCCCAAACCCAAATCAAGAAGATACGAACTCAGCACTAATACGATTCTATTATGTTTCAACGCTGTATATATAGTTGCAACGCCGACTTTGTAATAATTACAATAACAAGCACACTGGAAATTACAACAATCAACCTAAAAAAAACAAGATCACTCAGGAGAAAAGGAATGGTGGTACTTGTTACTGCCTACTTTATAATTAATGGAAAAATACCAAAGATAAAAATGTTTACAGGAAAAATAACTAGTCCCGTCACATCTTAGGTAAATAA